>JAEHOD010000025.1:877500-1458713 GCA_016834595.1 Chlamydomonas schloesseri | reverse complement strand
CCTCCGCCTCCTGCCTCCCCCTGCGCCCCCTGCGCCCCACTCCCCTACCCGCCTCCGCCCCCCCTCTCCCCCCGCCTCCTCCTCTCCCGCCTCCTCCCCCGCCGCCACCGCTCCCCCACCGCCTCCCCTCCCTCCTGTGCCTCCGCCGCCTCCCCCTCCCCCGCCCCCCTCCTCCCCCCGCCGCCCTTCCCTCCGCCCCCTCCCCCTCCCGAATGCCCGGAAGTTTGTGCCACTGTGAGTAGATAGGGAGTCACAAGGTATTCGGCACCTCGGTCTGCCAGGCATTTGGCTTCACTGCGGAATGCGTTACCGCCGCTCTTCGGCCTGGCTTCCAACTTTTGCAAGACCACGGGCCTCCACGCAACCGAGCGCACCGTCCCGACATTCGCAACTGAACAATGTCCCGTGGTTTAATAACCCTGACGAACCCTGCTTTCACAGGTGCAAATCATTCCGCCCGATTCGCTGTTTGGCAATGGCGACTTCTTCACGTTTGACGGGGCCGACGGCGTGGATTGCGCCGCGTACGGAGACTTTATGGCCCCGACCCTGAACGACAAGGTGCGGAGCGGAGCGGATGGAGTGGGGTGGTATGGAGCGGAGCCCAGGGGGGGGGCGCGGGATGGGCGGCGGCTGGGGTTGGGGTTAAGGTGGGGAGGCGAGGGTGGGCAACTGCGGGGACGTGGCGGGATGCGCGGCAGGGGAGTCCGGGAAGATGTGGTTTTTTTGCGGGGCAGTGGTTAGCGCATTGGGCAGACAGAGCTGAGCCTGGTATGCATGCTTTAGCCCCTGAGTGGGTCTCCCTGGTGTCGCGCCTGTGCACTGGCGTCACGCCCATCTTGGCTGCTCCGCGTTTCCCGCTTCCCGCCCGGACTTTGCATTGCATCAGAACCCCCGGTCACCCCAACCGCGCCGCTGCTGCAAAACCCGCATGTGCCGCGCAGGCATGGGAGGTCGGCGCGACGATGTCGGCTGAGTTCGTTGTCACCTCATGCAGCGGCGTGTGGGGAGGTCCCACAGGTGGGAGGTTGGGCGCAAGGACGGGGGGAATTGGGGGAGGCGGTGGTAAGGTGGGGTAGTTCATTCCAGAAACCAGAAGCAAAACGACCAAGAGAACCCGAACCAACCAGCCCAACCCCCAGTGGGGGTCGGCAGCACGAGGTCCGATGCTAGCGACGCGGCCGCAGGTCTGTGACGAGAAGCCGGACATGGCCCGGGGCCGCGGGCCGCAAGGCGGGCCGGGGCGGGGGGCAACCGGAGGGGCATGCCGCGTCGCCAGCGCGTCAACGCAAGCGCCTGACAACGGACAACGCACTTTGGCGGCTCACGTGTCCTATTTCGGGACGCCTTTCAGACACCACCGTCACCGTCACCGGTGCCTGCCTCGTCCGCTCTTCCGCCTGCCCGCCGACCCCCCGCCCCCCCCCCGCACGGCCCGCAGGCGTCCGCCCCAACATCACCGCCTGCGGCACCTTCGCCTCCAACGCCACCGCCCAGCTGTACCAGCCCGAGGTGGGCGAGGTGCTCGAGGAGCTCGTCAACTTCATCACCGGCGGCACCTGCCCCGCCAACCTGGAGGGATACACCATCTCGGCCCAGATCGGCGGCATTGCGCCCTCGGGCGCGCTGGGCGGTGCCGAGCCAAGCTGCGTGGTGGGCCAGACCTCGCAGGCCTGCAAGTCAGAGGTGCCCGATGCGCCGCTGCCGCCGCCCCCGCCCCCTCCGCCGCCGCCCCCGCCGCCGCCGCCCAGCCCCCCCGCCGCCGCCGCCCCCCAGCCCGCGCCCCCCTGGCCCCAGCCCCAGCCCCACCCCCAGCCCCCCGCTGGTCAAGACGCACATTTGCGTGCAGTCCACCAACAACATCCCCTTCACCATCTCGGACATCATTGAAACTGACACGGTGGACCAGCTGGGTTTCCCAGCCAAGCAGTTCTGCGTGAAGGCCTCCGCCGCCACCTGCAAGCAGGGCACCTTCTGCTGCGGCATGGATTTCGCCAAGGTGAGACCCGGGGTGCGCCATGAGGTCTGTAGTCCTGGTCACAATCTGTGGTCAGATGCGTGACGCTGCTGTGAGGCTCGCCCCCTTGGTCTAATGAACACTGCCTGACATTCTACCGTACCCATAATCCAACTGCCACACGGCACTGACACGTCACCCCCACGACACTCCCACGCCCACATTATCAGATGGAGCTGCCCATCGCCACCGCGTGCAAGCCCGAGCTGCGTCGCATCGTCATCAACAACGAATTCAGCATCGCATACAGCTGGGGGTTCTACGACTCCTTCACCACCCTCAAGTTCCCCTCGCTCACCAAGTGAGTGTGCCATCCGGACGCGGCGTCTTGTATCGCATTGCATACGCGGTCTTTGTTTTGCTCGACTGAAGTCCTTGCGCTATCTAGCACAAGTGAGTGCGTGCTATCGAGCCATCGGGCCCATCAAGTGCCCCCGGCCGTATAGTGCGCATAACCTCGCCCCCCTGCGTCCCAAATGCATGGAACCCCCTTCCCCCCTGCGTCTGTTGCTTGTGCGCCGCGAATGGCGGCACGCGCCTTGCAACGCCGGCACCCCTCGCTGCCCCGAATGCCCAACGGCTGCGTCTCCGCTCCCGCCGTCCCGTCTTCCCTCGCCACACACACACACACACCTTGTGCTTTTCTAACACACACACACACACACATACACATACACAGGTCGCTGCCCTCTGGCCCCAACAACGCGACCCTGTGCTGGGTGGTGCGGCCTGGCCCCTGCGCCGACCCCGCCACCTTCTGCCTCAACGGCCGCTGCCAGGTCAACATCTTCTCATCCGACAACAAGTGCTGCCCGGCGACCATCGTGAATTAAAAAAGAAAACACAAAGAAGAATGAGAGGCTCGGATGAAAAGCTGCTCAGGAGACATCACTGTGTAGGTAGACCAGGGGATTGCTAGGAGCGAAAACCTGCTATTTTAGGCACTGCGGGCGTGGCAGGAGTCGCTCGTCGGTACTTTGCCCTGTGGATGAGCACAGGATAGCGCCGCAGGGTGGGCAACACTACATGGTGAAGGGTGCTGCTGAATGCAGGGTTGTGACAGTGGCCTGGCGCACCCGTAGTTAGACAGGCCTTTGTGTGCGCTCCTGCGCGCACGGACCTGTATGCGTGTGTGTATGTGTGCGTGTGTGTGTGTGTATGTGCGCGTGGCTTTGGTGAGGTGTTCAACTAGCATGTGTCCTTCGTGTGAGCGTGTGGGTGGTTGTGTATCCAGCCATCGCTGGGGAGGCTCTTTTGGGCTTCTGTTTCGCATAAAGAGCGTGTGTGCGTGCGCTCAACACAGTCTATCCTCAGGTGCGCAGGCTGGTTTGCTGTATGACAGCCCGGTTGGCAGCGCCTGAGCCGGCGTGCAAACGTGCTTGTGTTTGCGTTGGCCACTCTTGCCGTAGCATTTCCACTCGCCACGTCGCGGGTATATCGGCAAGGCGCGCGTACACTTGCACACGTAATCGGGGGTGTGTGACCTTCTTCCTTCATGCACATTTCTTGCCTTTCCTTTGAATGCTGGTGGACGGTTTGGCCGCAAGCAGTGTATAACTAGGAACTCACGCACGACACGGCCTCGGGGTGCTATTGTTGCATTGCACTGCCAGGCAGGATGTGAGCATCTGCGTTGAGGTGCGGAGTTAACTGCTTGGCTCGCGTTGCCATCGCATTGAAAGCGAGCGAGCGCGTGGTGTTTGTGTTGGTGTTGCAGCGGGGCTGGCTGGCTCCGTGTCAATTCGCAGCAGGCAGCTTTGGTGCGGGATCCCGTGTCGAACTGCCTTGCAAACCAACTTGGCTGCATGCGAGGCGGACTGGGGGTGCTCCTTTGCACGCGGCTGTAGCACCACGACTTGATGCCTGTGTACGGCATGCCAAAGCCCGTCCCAAGCTTGTCCCCGTCAAAAGATTATCTTCCTTCCGCGCGTGCGTTTAGTGCAGGCTGAGAAGCTGTCCGCTAAGATGGACGAGGACGATGTGAGGTGTGTGTGGTATGCGTGCCGTGCTTTTACAGCACCATGGGCTTCCCAGGCCCTTTAGCAGCCCGCCCTTGACACCGGTGTACATAGCCAAGCGACGAAGGCACTCGGCGGCATTGCAGTTTGTTGTCAAAACGCATGTGTGTCGTGGTTTGTGTGTGGGCAGCGCTGGCTGTGGTGGGCCGGGCGCGTGGCGCGTGAGACTACTGGACGGAGGGAGCCCAGCGTTCTCCGCCGAGGCAGCTGCAGGTAGGAAACATGTGCATGTGCAGTTGGTGCAAGGGGGCGCATTGAGCGCATGAGCTGTGGGGTAATTTGACTTGTAAGGCAGGTACTGGGTTACCCGTGGGTTACCGGCCCCCGTTGAGCGTGACTTCCAAAATCCCAACTGGTGCAACGTTAGCCAGCGCGGCGCCGCATGCCGTAGCAGCAGCATGCGCCTGCAGCAGCAGAATGCGCCTGCAGCAGCAGAATGCGCAGCAGTAGAATGCGCAGCAGCAGAATGCGCACGCATGCTTCCCGAGTGACGAAGTGCGCAGTGTGGTACCTGCCTCAATGCGCCTTCCGTGCGTTGCGGCTACAGCGCACTTCGGCGGTGCTGTTGTTGTTGACAGCCTGTAGCAGAAGTGTCACCCACTCACCCAGTGCCCCGTCGGTGATGCAAGCAAGGGAACAGGTGTGCGGCGTCCCTGGAGTGTCAGAAGATCCCACCCCCCTCAAATACCGTCAAAACATGAGCAGTCGGGACAGAGGCAAAATTGCGCGCGGTGACTGTACCGACTACCCAGTGCCCACAAGGGGCATACCTGCTGTGCGGAAGTGTGTGGAGACGCCGACTGGAAGGGATGGAAGATGGCGACGAGTGGTTGCCTGAGGAACATAAGCTGGTGTTGAAAGGAGTCTGAAAGGCTCTGCTCCGTCTCGAACGGAGACTTGCTAGGCCTCTCCTAAGCAAGCTGGCCGGAACACAGAGCGTAGAACGTTTAGAGGCCACGATCGCGAACCGCACGACGAGATCAGATCAATCCGGGGTCGCGGGTGCCTTCGACACGCCACACAGCTGCAGCCGCTCGAGCTATCCATCAATCAATAGCCCGCCACAACTGGCGGAATGTAGAGAAGGCAGCTTTAGGATACCACTGCCGGGGCCCCAAGGGCCAAGGCGCGATCCGGCACTGACGGGAAGTTGCCGCTGCCGAAGTGCCAGCTTATCGGGTAGGTCAGGTTGGCGTGCCCCGGACCCGTAGGGCCCAGCCACCCATACGTGTCATAAACAGGAGTCACTGTTAGCTTAACAAATGTAGCCTCTTTGCGCCCGCCGACCAAATGCCGCCAGCGTGTATGTGTTCAGTCATACCAAATAGTTGTACACACATGGACCGGGGCCCCAGCGACCGAGACCGACTTGCGCGCGAGGCCAGGAGGTGTTCGCCTGCCGAATTTGGGAAGGCCACTCACACCGCTGCAGGCAATCAATGCTTATCAAAATGCAGACATCACGTACACGCAGTGTTAAGAAAACGGCCCAGCAGAGATAGCAGCAGCGTATTCGGAATCCGGACCGCAAGTTTGCGGCCTGGCGAATTGTGCGCCTTCCCGTGCCAGCCTGCGTGCAGCTTCTCGTCCCTTCTCGTCCCTTCTCGCCCCTTCCCCAATCCCCCTTCCCCCTAACGTGCGCTCATCACCTTCACTTGGCCTCCGCCTTACCTGTGTCCCTTTCCGCTGAGCCCTATCCACCTGGGCCCTGCCAGGCCCTTTCAACAAGCCCTGGGTCCAGCGGGTCCAGGGCCGCGAGTGCCCGGATGGCGGCTTGTGGCGACACCGACCGCGTCATGCTGCAATACCATTCGACGGCGACGAGGGAGAGGGGGTGAGTGGGTGACGAAGGGCGATGTATGGCGTAACCCTGCGGCGGAACGGGCCGTGACCTTCGCAAACCGCAACCTAGCCGCTGACAACTCAGGCCGCTTCGTCCGTGGCTTCGTCCACCCCTGGCTTCGCCCATGAGGCTGACACCCCACACTCTCGCTCAAGAATCAGATAAAATTTCCAAGCAAATACAGCTAAGCACTAAATAGCGGCCGGGAAGGTGATGTACGTTGCTGGACGCCGCGGTTACCTCATTTTAAATGTTTCGCCCTCCCTTCGCCGGCTGCTAGATCCAGGGTTGGAATCAGAGCAGCGTCCCCTGGTTAAATGCGCTTCGGACAATGACATTCTCCATAACCATAACGCCATACACAGGCCGGGAGGTGTTGAAGTGTAGCAGCGGTGCAGCAGCGTAAGCAGCGCACGCTTGGCGAGAACTTCTTTTCGTCGTCTGCGCCTTGACATTGAATCTGTACTAAGAAAGGTTGACGTGTCGAGACATTTGTTTGACTTTAAGTGAGTCAATGAGGCAAGAGGCCGAGCTGCGCGACGCTTCCCCCACGCGTCGGCATCGAGCTATCAGCCGAATGCCACTGACGCTACAGCCCATGCCAACGCTATAGTGCAATGGCAGTGTTGCACGGATTGTAGCAGGATCGCGCTCGGCGGCCTTCTTGGGGTTGAGCGTCGTTCAAAATGCTCATGCAATGTCGTGCCGCTCCTGGTGCCGCTCGCAGGTGCCTCAGGATGGCGGTTCGCAACATGGCCAGCGTGGCCATCGTTGCCGTCATCATTATGGCGTCGGGTGAGTTGGTCTGGCCTGGGCACAGCTGTCTAGTTTCCTCTCGAGTGGCCTCTCGAGTCCCTTCTCGCCCCTTCCGCGCCGGTCCGCCTCCCTGACCCGACACCCTGCCTACTCACGGGCCCCCCACCTCATGCAGGCATGCACGCCTCGGCTGCCTCGGACATGTCCATCCTTGGCCACAGCGGCCGTGGCCTTCTGACCACCGCCTCCGGCTTCCCCTGGTGCCAGTGCCTCGACTATTCGTGCGCCTGCTCGCCGTACAAGGTCGTGTACGAGTCGTCCACCAAGGTGAGGCAGCGCCAAGGAGGGCGTGCACAGGCTGCTGACGCAGCGCTTGTGAGGAGTATGTGATGAGGAGCAACACATCAACATGCCTTTTGTTGAAGTCAGAGGGGTTTCGGCCACAGACACTAACCCGAGGACCATGCGGCATGACATACGGGCCTGTTAAGAGGCCATAACCGAGCGCTATAGCCTACGTAATATAAGCATCACTGCCAATGATGCGATAAGTCTGTAAGCCGACTGCGTTGCTAGATGTCTTAAGTCCCCAACCAGCCGTGTAAGTCAAAACCTTTCCTTCCCACTGACCATCCTGCCCCCACCCCCTTGCCAAACCCACTAACCCCCCACGCCCTCCACGCCCCCCACTACCCCCCACACCCAGTCCGGCTCCCTGACCACCACCTGCTTCTCCGTGGCCTACACCGGCTGCGACACCAGCCGCGCCTGCTGCCGCGGCATGTTGGCGGCGGTGGACAAGCTGAGCTTTGAGACGACCGCGGCGTGCGGCGTCAAGTCCAACATCGCCGGAGTCACCATCAACGGCAAGAGCTGGCCCTCCTGGAACCCCTACCCCCACCCGTCGGGTACGTGGCAAGGGGGGGGGGGTAGCCATCCATGGATGGTGTTTAATCAATAATGAAGTGCCATTGTCCAGAGGTACAGCGGCGCTCAATGCGTTGTGTGGCGACGGCTTTCGCCCGTGTGCTTTGCAACGGCACTCACAAGCTGCGATCCTTGCTCCCCTTCACATCCCACCGCCCAACCCGCCCACAGGCTCTGGCACGGGCTACGAGCTGAAGGTGTACAACCTCAAGGCCAGCAACGCCACCTTCCCCGGAAGCAAGATCTGCATCACCACCAAGGCGCCCTGCTCGTCCCTCAAGGACCTGTGCTCGTCCAGCCCGTCGGGCGAGTGCACGTGAGTGACGTGTGGACGAGCGTGGGGGGGGGGGGCGGGGCGGCGGGGGGGTAGCCATCCATCGGATGGTGTTTATCAAATGGTTGTGGGGGGGGGGGTGGCGGTCGGGGTGCAAGCGGGGTGATACAATAGGCCCGACGCTTGCGATTGCGGAACCACAGAGCGCTGCACTGATGTGATGTTGGAATCTTTCCCCTACCTGCGCCCCTCGCCACCACCCAGGTACTCGTTCGCGGACCAGCCCACCACCACCTACTGCCCCATCTGCCCCCTCAACATCTACCCGCCCCCCGCCGCCTCCGTCCCCCCTCCTCCCCCGCCCTCGCCTCCTCCTCCTCCCCCTCCGTCGCCTCCGCCCCCTCCTCCCCCCTCGCCTCCCCCTCCACCTCCCCCCTTCAACCTCCTCCCCCTCCTCCCCCCTCGCCTCCCCCTCCGCCTCCCCCCTTCACCTCCTCCCCCTCCTCCCCCCTCGCCTCCTCCTCCCCCGTCTCCTCCCCCTCCGTCACCGCCTCCTTCTCCCCTCCCCCGCCTCCTCCCCCTCCCCGCCTCCTCCTCCCCCGCCTCCCGCCCCTCCTCCCCCGCCTCCCCCTCCTCCTCCTCCCCCTCCTCCGCCCCTCCTCCGCCGCCTCCCCCGCCTCCTCCTCCCCCTCCTCCCCCCTTGCCGCCCCCGCCCCCTTCCTCCGCCACCACCTCCCCCTCCGCCTCCCTCGCCGCCCCCGCCGCCTCCCCCCTTGCCTCCCCCGCCTCCTCCCCTCCCCCTCCCCCTCCTCCTCCCCCGCCTCCCGCCCCTCCTCCCCCGCCTCCCCCGCCTCCTCCTCCCCCTCCTCCTCCCTTGCCGCCCCCTCCGCCGCCCCCTTCACCCCCTCCCCCCTCGCCTCCTCCCCCTTCCCCTCCTCCCCCCTCGCCTCCGCCCTCCTGCCCGACCTGCGTCACCGTCACCATCCAGCCCCCTGCGAGCGCCAACCCAGATGACATCTTCACCTTTGATAGCGGCGTGGACTGCGCCGACTACGCCGCCTTCATTGAGGGCTACATGAATGGAAAGGTGCGCGCACATAGCAGCACATCAAGAGATACAAAACGTAGTGTCGGAATACGGTCAGCACTCACATACCTCGGGAATAGAGGCGGAAACTAATGCACCCAAGTGGGGGTGGGGACTTTTCCATGCCGCACAGTCGATGCGGCCTTCCGTCCATGCTGAAGCCTCTCAAATGCCCGGGAGACAGCTTGGGGACAGCCGTGACTTCGTGTTTCACGATTCACTGTAGCACACGTGCTTACATGCCCCATGAGCGCAGACCGGCATGAGTGCTCCCTGCTCCGTCACCATATCCCCCTTTTGTGTGTGTGTTAGTAAACGGAAACGGAGAGGAATCCCCTTCTTTTTCTGTGTGTGTGTGTGGGTGTGTGTGTGTGTGTGTGTGTGTTAACACAACGAAACCTGTGTGTGTGTGTTTGTGTCACTCCATGCCTAGCCGCGCCAGCATCATGCAGCCCGCACCCCCGGCAGCCGCACCTTCCATCGCCTCCCCTCCCCTCCCCTACCACAGGCCGCCGACGCGGGCGCGATGCTGCTGCAGCCGTTTGCGCTGGCCTCCTGCGACGGCGCCTGGGACCTGGCCAACAACGTCATCCCCACAATCACCGTGTGCGGCGAGTTCTTCTCCGCCGACGACGCTGCGCTGCTGCAGCCAGTCGTCGACGACCTGCTCACCGACATCCTGGCCTTCATCACCGGCGGCACCTGCCCCGCCAACCTGGCCGGGTACGACATCGTCGGTGTGATTGACGGCACCAACGACTGCCTGGTGGGACAGAAGCTGCAGCAGTGCGCCGCGGCCTTCCCGCCCGTGCCGCCCCCGCCTCCTCCTCCCCCTCCGCCGCCGCCCCCGCCCCCCTTCCCCCCTCCCCCCGCCGCCCCCCAGCCCTCCCCCGCCCAGCCCTCCCCCGCCCAGCCCTCCCCCGCCCAGCCCTCCCCCGCCCAGCCCGCCGCCCCCTGGCCCCACCCCCAGCCCCTCGTTGGTCAAGACGCACATCTGTGTGCAGTCCACCAACAACATCCCCTTCACCATCTCGGACATCACCATCCGTACCGCCAAGGATCAGCTCGGCTACCCGGCTGTGGAGATGTGTGTGACCGCCGCCGCCGCCACCTGCAAGAAGGGCGCCTTCTGCTGCGGCATGGATTTCGCCAAGGTGCGGCCGCTGGCAGGGCAGGGCAGATTGCGGCGCAGAGGGATCCCGAAATCAAGCGAGCTGCCTGGCCACGCTGTGCAAATGAACCGGGCTCCCGGGGACTGGTGACTCGTCAGACCCCGACCATGGTCGTGGTGTCGCTGCGGTGTGGTGAGCGAGCGAGGCGGTAGAGTCGGCATGCCGTGCACTACACCCCCACCAGCGATACCCCCTCCCATGCCAATGCCGCGCTATCCCGCTATGCCTGCAGATGGAGTTGCCCATCGCCACCGAGTGCAAGCCCGAGCTGCGTCGCATCTCGATTAACGCCGAGTACACTACCGCCTACAGCTGGGGTTTCTACGACTCCTTCACCACGCTCAAGTTCCCCTCGCTCACCAAGTGAGTCCGCGGGCTTCCGAGCCCTGCACGGTACATGGCCCTACCATGGAGTACCGTGATGGAGTACTCACTGGATTGAAATGCCCACACAGCTCCTCACAGCGTCCTTCTAAGCCATGCTATGCATACTGCTTCCCTCGCCCCCCCCCACACACATATGTCTGCTGTTCTCTCCCTTGTGATCTCACGCACACACACACACACACACGCACATATCTAACACACACACACACACACACACACACACACACAACAGGTCGCTGCCCTCTGGCCCTGACGGTGCCGAGCTATGCTGGGTGGTGCGGCCTGGCCCCTGCGCCGACCCCGCCACCTTCTGCCTCAACGGCCGCTGCCAGGTCAACATCTTCTCATCCGACAACAAGTGCTGCCCGGCGACCATCGCTAAGGTGGCCGAGTTCGAGTGGGCGCCCTAGAGGCACCCAAACTACAAAACCCTTGTGATTAGTGTGAGACGTGTTGCCGAGTGCATGGCGCATGTGTGTTTGCGTCCTCCTGAGGCTGCCAGCGGTTTTCCAGCCATTGCTGAGAATATCTTGATTGCGCGTACGCTGGAGTTTGTCTGTCCGCGCGAACGACGAGGAAGTTGTCTTCTGCCTGGGGCCAGATGCCCATGCCTAATTGGCGAGGGGAGTGAGACAGGATGTTGCACGTCGATGCGTGCCTTAGTCCCTAAACCATTGTTGCCTTGATTCCGTCCTTGGAACTAGCGCCATTTCATGACGGCTCTAGGAAGAAGCTAGCTGCGCGTGTCATCTTCCCTTTCCTGCACATAATCTGTATGCTTGCTTGGACGGCCGGCGTGGATGCGGTGGTGGTGATGCAGCTACTCTGGGCTGGGTGTGTGCACGTGTGTGTTGCTTTTCCTGGCTACACGCTTGCATGCCCATGAGCTGTTCACCTTCTGCTTACTCTCTCTTCCTTGTCACGACACGCAGAATAAACGCAGAATAATTTATTACGAATTAAAAGCTGCCATGTCAGCCGCTAGTGAGACCAGTTGGCCAGAGGGACGCATTGATTTGCTGTCGCGGTTGGATGTAGGGTTGCAATACGGTAACAGATTTACATCGGTGTGTCCAATACATTGAAATTTATGTGCTCTTTTAAGAGACAGTGCACCTTCACGCTGGGGCTCCTCACGGCGTTCGCATTCCCCTCACGGTCACTGCTTGAACGTTGGATGCCTCGGCCGCACACACACACACACACACACGATCAACTGTAAAGTTGTTGGTTCATCAACACACAAGGTGATCTACACAGCAGCTCACGGCAGTTCACGGCAGCTGCTCCTACGCCATCCTGTGAACGGGTGGCCCGAGGCGCGCTCGTGCAGAGCCGGCCAGCGTCGCGCCCTCTGCGCCGCCTTATTGCCACTCCAGCCTGACTCATGATGATGGTGTTACAGGAGGATGCGTGGATATCCCAGCCCTGACTTGTATGCATCCGCTACCCTCCCACAGGCCGCCGACACGGGCGCGGCGCTGTTGCAGCCGTTTGCGCCCACTGCCTCCTGCGACGCCGCTTGGGACCTGAGACCTGCAGCTGTGCGCCCCGCGGCGGCATTCCCCTCCGTGCGTGCCTGCCACCCCTCCTCCCTCACATAGCTCAGCCTGCGCAGCCAGGGCGGGCAGGCATGCGGGGCTCGGGCTCAGGCGGTGCACCTCGACGGGCGGTGCACACGTGGCGCATTCGACAGTCCGACACCCATTTTAGCACCATGTTCTCTGCCTGTCCCCACAGCGGCCCCTACTGTGGTCCCCACTGCCACGATTTCGGTACTTCCGCTGCCGCACAGCGTTACGGTCAGGGTACGGTAGGAACGTGAGGTGCCCCGGGTGCACAGACTCCCCGCATCTCCCCGCATCTCCCCACCAGGCCATCACCCGCCAGGAGCACTCACTGCAGCAGGCGCAGCAGGCGCAGCCGGCTCCCAGCAGCGCTTCCTCGACAGCACGGGTGGCGGCTGGCGCCCCCGCCGCCGTCCCGCCGAGCAATGACCACGGCGGCGGAGCGACGCGGCATTCAGGTGCGGCTCACTCGTGGCTAGCATTGAGTGTGGTGCTGTGGTGCTGTGGTGCTGGTGGGTGGGCGGGCGCCTGCGCGGGCTGTACTGCCGGGGTGTATGGCAAGCGGGTGCGGCGCGCTGGCCACCGCCAAGGGACAAGGATGAAGTGGGCTACGGTAGTGGCCTTGAGGACACCCATTCGATGATGACGTCAGGTCGGACAGGACGCGTGCGATCGGAAGACGTGTAGTACTGTGTAGTTTGGGAGGCGGTCGTCAGGTGGCTCTCGGTTGCGATGGATTGCGCACCACCCCAGCTGCCTTGAGCTCGTTGGCAGCCTGTGGAGCGCAGGAGCCCAGGTCACACCGCATCCGCACTCAACCAAGGTCAAATGCGGACGGGGTCCAGTCATGCCCACATCTGCCCGCATCTGGCCATCCCTGCCCCCCTCCTCCGCCAGTCCGCCTCACCTGCACCGCCCCCGCCAGCAGCTGCAGCACCGCCGCCTGCTGCCGCCAGTCCGGATGGGCGTCCACCTCCGCCGCTCCCACCGGCCGCACCTCCACCGCCCGCTGGTAGGCGGCGCGCCTCACTGCCGCCCCACGCCCCGCGGGCCCCTGCCCCTGCTGCCCCTGCCCCTGCTGCTGCTGTTGCTGGGCTGCCTGCGCCCTGGCGGCGGCTTCCGCCGCCTGCTCCGCCACCAGCGCGGCGGCGCGGAGGTCGGTGCACAGGCGGAAGAGCACCAGTTGGCCCTTCACAGGCAGCAGCCGGGTGCCGCCCCCGCCCCCGCCCCCGCCTGCGCCTCCCCCGCCACGCCCGCCTCCCGCCCCGCCTCCTGGCCCGCTGGGCCCGCCGCACGTGTCCAGCTGGTCCTCAGCGCTGTAGAACACGTGATCGGGCGTGCCGGCCTCGCTGAGGAAGCGGATGATGCCCTTGGGCCCGGAGCCGCCGGTGCTGCTGCTGCTGCTACAGCCATTGCTGCTGCCGCTTGCGGGCTGCGCCGGTACGGGGTCTGCAACGAACCCCAGCACCAGCCCCGGCTCCACCCGCGTCATGCGCACGCGCGTGCCAACCGGCGCCAGGCGCACCCGCGTCGCCAGCAGCCGCCTGCCCCTGCTGCTGCTGGCACTGCCACCTGCGCCGGCCGTCCTCGCCGCCGCTGCTGCTGCGGTTGCCGTTCCGGTCGTGGCCGCATCGCAGCTACTGCCGCCGCGGCTGGGGCCGGCAGTAGCCGCCGCGGCGTCCGGCTCCCACCTCGGCACAAACGTGACGGCCGTGCCCTCCTGCAGCTGCTCTGGGGTGCAGTCTTCCAGCGCTGACACGTGGAAGAAAACGTCTCGGCTGCGGGAGGGCGTGGCGATGAAGCCAAAGGCCTTCCGCACGCTGGTTATGACGCCCGCCTCCGGCGGCGGCTCCGGCTGTGCCCTTGGGGCCGCCGCCGCGGGGCTGCTGCCGCCGCTGCTGCTGCCGCCGCCGCCGCCGCCGCCGCGACTTTCCATGCGCAGGCTGGGGACAAGCCTGGAACACCCGCGGCAGGCAGGGGTGGGGCGCCGCGGTGTTCAACGACAGGGAGGTTGCGCCGTGCCGCACGAGTTCGCCGCACGCTTGGTGCACTGTAACCTCTGCTCCAGTGCCTGATGATATGACGAACGAGGCTGTGCTGGGCTACGATAAGGCAGCGGCGCACAAAAGGTGGCTAGCGACACGCAAACGAGCGAGTCGGTTAACGCGGCTAATGCATCGACACGAGAGACTAAGGAGCAATGTGAAGGTACAACGTGTACAAAATAGGTTTGCACAACTGATTGCACTTTGCTAGGAACCCGCATGGGAAACCCCGCTCGTAGAATTGTTTTCCGCTGCCACAGCCACTGCTTTGCAGGCATACCACGCACTATTTCCTGTTATATTTGTTTCGATACGCCTGCAGCATCAAACGCCAAAACATGCTCGCTGCAGAGTCCGTTTAGGACGACCGCGTCCCACTTAGCTTAGGATAGGTCAACGTGGCTGAGGCACCACCTCGCAACTTTGCCGTCCGTCATCGCTCAGGCTCGCTCGGCGCTGGCACGAGACTGGACACATTCGGCGTCGAGCCCGTGCCTGTGCGAGTGCCGGCATCAGCCATGGCCACACCATCCTTGCTAGATGACCTGGGCGAGGAGGTCACTGGAATTGTCGCCCCAGTGTCTCTGTGCATGGCTGTGACCGTGCTGCTGGTGCGCCTGCTGAATCCGGAGGGCATATCGTCGTCCAATACCGTTCTCATCGCCAGTATAGCGTACCAGGAGCAGGTGAGCAGGTTGAGAAGGTGGCAAGCAGTCGCCATGTCACAAGCGGGACATGGGAGCCCCTGTCAGGCAGGGGCAGGCTGTGGCCCGAGCTTCTGTAACAAAAGAAAATGCTGGCTTGAGACGCTGTAAAGCTATAAGGTATCGGGCGAACAGATGCCGCGGCACTACACCCCCACGGCCGCGCCTGCCTGCCTTCTTACCTCCTTGCATCCCATCCCCTTGCCCGGCCCAGGCCTCGGATTCATCCAGCAAGAAGTTTGGTGGCGCGCTGCTAAATGCGCTCATTTTCGTGGCGGTGGTGGCGGGAATGACGGTGGTGCTGTTCTTACTCTTCAAGTACAAGGTAAGCTGAGATGCGCGGGGGCCCCGTTGAACCAGCAAACGGCACCGCCGCGTGTCGCAAGGAGGTTGATGAGGGTCTGCCGAATGGAGTGAGATTTGGACATGGCGCTGGCGCATACGCAGGCCTGGGCCATCGGTATGGCCCCGGGGGCTGTAAGCAGCACTGCCTGCCCATCGGGGCCGCACGCTACAGCCAGCGCCACGGCTGCTGCGCGGCACTGACTCGCGTCCAACGCACCTCTGCTTGCGTCTGCCCCCCGCCATCTCCTGCAGTGCTACAAGTTTATTTTCGCGTACATGGGCTTTGCGGTGTTCAACATCTTCTTCTTTATTACGGGGGCGTTGTTCATCCAGGTGCGAGTGCGAGCGGGTGCTGCTGAGGCGGGGGGCCCGGTCAGCCGCCGCACGTGTTGCGGCACCGGGTTTCGGCCCTTGCAAGACGCGTCATACCAGCTGCTACAGCCGCTCTGTGCGGAACCTTGCCAGCCTTGCCCAAATGCCCATCTCCCAATTCATCCGCACCCGACTCCTCGATTCAGACTCAACCCGCTCCTCGTGCCCCTCCCCCTGGCGGCGCTCGCGCGTTGCCATGACCCCTCACACTACAACATCCACAACAGGTGATGCAGGTCATTGACCTGCACATCGACGCCTTTTCGCTCGCCTACGGGTTATTTAACTTTTCAGTGAGTGGGGCTGTTGTTCCCCTACAAAGATGTGGGGGAAAGGGCAACCGCGTGGGCGGGCGCTGCCCGTGGACGCGTAATGAGTACTGACAAGCATATCCCGTCCGGAGACCCGACCCTCCCTGACGCACCCCGCCGCCCGTTTCCCCTCTTTCCTGTTACCCCACAGGTAATAGGCACATTAGGACTGCTGTTCATGCCCATACCTCTGCTGTCAAAGCAGGTGTGTGTGTGTGTGTGTGTGTGTGTGTGTGTGTGTATGTGTGTGTAACAACGGGTTTACAGCTATCTGGGTGGATCACGTAATCGTGTATCTGAGACGCTGTCCGATGCTAGCGGCAGAGCACTAGCATCCCAAAGAATCACGCATTGGTTCGGTAGTCTGTGTCTCCCAAGCCGCAACGTGCAAAGTAGACGGAAAAAAACCACTGGATTGGCCCTAGGAGCCGCACCCCGTCTTGAACAACACTACTACTAGCCGGCACGTGGTCACTGTGCATTGTTTGTTCGCCTGGCAAAGGGCATGCACTAACCTACTAGTTAGGCACGTGGCCATAGCAGCGTCAAGACCAGTACGCCGAAGGACAGGCTGCCTTCACTTCTCACACAGGGCAGAGTACGCCGATGGGCAGCCACAAAGCGATAAAAGGTCTGAACATCCTAGCCGTCGAAGCCCTTGCCCTGCAGCCACAACCGGCCCAATCCCCAAACAAACCGGCCCAATCCCCAAGCAAACAAGCAAGTCCCCAAGCAAACAAACAAGCAAGTGTGTGTGTGTGTGTGTGTGTGTGTGTGTGTGTGTGTGTGTGTGTGTTGGTGTGTGACCCGGCCCCCGAACCCTCACACCTGCGCCTGACACCCGCGCCTGACACGTGCTGCGCCGCGACGCCCGCCCCCGCCCCGCCCCCTACACCTACACCTACCCACCTTGACCTAAATGCATGGACCACCCCCCCGCCCTCACGCGACGCACGTGACACGTGTGCGGCATCATTATCATCATCGCCGTCGTCGTCGTCATCAGGTCTACCTGATCTGGGTGGGCATCATCGTTGCCTACATCTTCACCTTCATCCCCGAGTGGACGGCCTGGGTCATCATATGCTTCATGGCGCTGTACGACATCGTGGCGGTGCTGGTGCCGGGCGGGCCGCTCAAGGTGGGGTGAGGGTGGGTGGGTGGGTGGGTGGGTGGGTGAGGGTGAAAGCAACACGGTATCCTAAGAACACGAGCCCGGGTGGCAAAAGAGAAAGGGCTGTTAGCTTGCAACAGCAGATATAAGCATGCATGGGGATAGGGCCACACGAGGGCCAGGGCAGGGAGGAGGAGGGAAGTTGTTAAGGGACAGGCAGGGTGCGGGCCGTGTCCGGCTCCCCACAGCCCTGCCAATCCGGGCACCCTCACGCATGAGAGGGCGTCCGGGGCCTGTAGGTGCTCAGGAGAAAAGGGTGGGGTAACATACGCACACGCAAAGAGAGAGAAGCCCATGTGAACCCACACATGGGCTAGGTGGGGTGGCTAGGTGGCTGGGTGGGTCCAGGCATGACTAGTCAAGATGGCGTCGCAGACACGACCAGTGCGGAACAGAAATCTTGGCGTGGGGTGGGGGTGGGTGTGGGGGGCTGGGGTGGGGTGGGATGTGGGGTCTGGGAAGGGTGGCAGCCAGGCGTGGAGGGGGGTTGTGGGCTGCTCCAAAGTGGAGTGGGCGGCGCGTTGGCGCATTGGCGCGCGCGTCTTGCGGGAGCTTGGATGCCATAGCACGGCGCACGCAACGCCCACCGCGAGTGGCCGGCCAGGCGCGCATACGCCTGCGACACCTGCGCCACGCCCGCCGCAACCGCGCATCCTCCTGTGTCCTCAGCACAACTTAACCCTCCTGTGCGTGTGCGTGTACACGTGCACGTGCGTGTGCGAGTGCGTGTGCCAACGAAAGCAAAACAAGCAGGGAGAAGCCCGCCCCAACGTGTGCGTGTGTGCGTGCACGTGTGTGCGTGTGCGTGTGTGTGTGTTTTGCTCCAGGCGCTGGTGGAGCTGGCCATTGAGCGGCAGCAGGAGCTGCCCGCCCTCATCTACGAGGCGCGCCCCGCCGGCGGCCGCCCCTACGTGCGCGGCTGGGGCAATCGCGGCCAGCACGGAGAGGGCGACGACGGCGGCGGCGGGCCGGACGGCCCTGGCAGCGGCCCGGGCGGCGCCGGTGGCCCTTACGGCGACATGGACGCGAACGGAGGAGGACGCGGCGGCGGCGAGGCGGTGCTGGCGGCGCCGCCCAACATGGTGCCCTCGCCGCACACCAACGGACCGCGCGACTCGCGCCCGGTGGCGGAGGGGGCCTCGCCCGTGGGCGGCAACCTGGAGATGCGGCAGCCCACCACGCGCACCATGCAGGTGCAGGATCAGGCAGCGGGGGCGGGGGCGGTGCTTGGTCCCTACGAGGCGCCGGGGAGCCCCGGCGGCAGCGGCCGGCGGCGCGCCGCCGCCATGAGCGGCGGCGGCGGCGGCGGCGGCGGCGGCTGGGTGCAGTCGCGCGTGGCGTCGACTGTGGGTGGCGCGGACGCGGAGACGCAGGTCCAGTCCATGGGGTGAGGCCCTGGGGCGGGCGGGCGGATTGTAGGATCACGAAAGTATGGTAGCTACCTGGGCAAACAAGGCCTTGTAGTCCCCCGGCGCTAACTTCGCCGAAAGCCTTCCAGGACCAGTGATTCCTTGCTAGAGCAAACCTCCATGCATCTGGTACGCTGGCCGCCCTACCCTCAGCCGGGCAACGCTGGTGACTGAAATCGGGAGGCATGTGTCCGGTCTTGGGGTTCACAGTGAATCCTCCACCTCATCGGTTAGGCACTCCAGCTGTGGGTTACTGCCGCACCCAACCAGCAACGCCACTTTACAAGAATAACCGTGCAGTGACCATTCGCAACCACCGACGCTCGTGCCGCTTGCTGCAGGCTGTCAACGGCTAGCGCTGCTGACGCGGCAATGGAGGAGCAGTGGCAGCAGCAGCCACAGCGGCTGCGGCAGCGCAGCCACAGCGGAGGCGGCGGCGGCTCGGGGCCGCGGCCGGTGGCGGAGGGGAAGGAGCAGGGCGAGTGGCAGCAGCTGCCGGCCGCTCCCGAGGTGGGCGCACTGCTGAGTGGCATCCCGCCCGCTGCACCGCCTTGTTTCTGTGCATCCAGCCGCTTAGCAGCACCTCTCTCACCCCGTCGTTACTACAGATACTTAAATCAACACCCTCACCCACCCTGCCTGTCCTTACGTCCTTCGCGCAGGCCGGCACGGTGCGCGTGCGCCCCGGCGCCGGCGCCGGGGGCAGCAGCTTGCACGAGCCGCTGGGGGCTGCGGACAGCGGCCGCTCCAGCCCGCGCTCGCACACGTCTATGGAGCCGCTGCTCAACCAGCGCACGGCGGCGGCGG
The DNA here is from genome assembly GCA_016834595.1 of Chlamydomonas schloesseri. Lineage (NCBI taxonomy): Eukaryota > Viridiplantae > Chlorophyta > Chlorophyceae > Chlamydomonadales > Chlamydomonadaceae > Chlamydomonas > Chlamydomonas schloesseri. The sequence goes on along the minus strand of JAEHOD010000025.1, from coordinate 1,439,497 downwards.
CGCTGGAGCGAGACCTGCAGGTGGGGAGCAGCAAGGCGGAGGGAGGGAGGGAGGGAGGGCGGCATGCGGTCGAGAGAGCGAGAGGGAGCGACGGATGTGGTGTGCGCCGTGTTTCGGTTTGGCCGGTGCGAGACTGGCTGCGTGCGTGACTGGCGAGTTCAGCAGCCTGGTCCTGTGTGCTTCCGTCACGTGTAGGGCTTTGACGGCGGCGCGCGCCCCAGCAGCAGCCGCGGCCACAACGGCAGCTCTGCGGGTCAGCCGCCGCAGGGCCGCGAGATGCGCAACCTGGCGCCTGGGGCGGGCGCGGCGGCGGCGTCTGCGGGCAAGGGCAAGGTCGCACTGGACCCCTTCCTGCGCCGCCCCAGCAGCGGCCTGGCGGCGGGCGGCCCCCTGTCTGCCGCGGGCGCGGGCGGCAACAACCCGCCGCAGCTGGTCAGCCCCGGCACCATGGTCGTGCGCGCCGTGGCGCCGGCGTTTGACGCGGAGCGGCTGGCGGAGGCGGTCAGGTGGGTGTGGGGATGTGGGGGCGGTGGAGGCGGTGGGGGCGGTGGAGGCGGTGGGGGCGGTGGGGGCGATGGGCTGGGGATGTGCGCGTCCTAGCAGTGTTAGTGGCAACAGTGACAGGCCGGGTGAGTGACAGGCCGGGTGAGAGGCATGCTGTGTGGCACCACCATGCCTTCGGCCTGGTGCTCTTGCTGTGGCCGCAAGCCTGCGTCATTCCTTAGGCCACACACCATACCGGTATTGACACCGCCACAACGACAGAAAACAACACGCGCCACCCCCATCCCGACCACACCGCCACCCACAGGCGCAACACGCTGGACGGGGATCTGCTCGCCTCGGCGCCGCCGCCGCAGCTGGCGGGTCCGCCGCCGCCGGACGGCCACCACCCGCACCACCGCGGGCACGGACACCCCAACGTACGTCACATGCCGCCGGGGGTCCGGGCGGGAGGATGGGGGGGGGGCAATAGTTCATTCCAGTTCATTCCCAAAGCACCCCATACAAACACGAAACCTGTTGGGGGCGCACGCGTGCGCATAACCGACACCCACCAGCTACCGGGCCGGGCATCGTACCGTACCGCATCGCACCGCACCCCCACCCGCATCTCACGGCGAACCTGCCAGCCGCCTGCGTTTTGCACTGAACGCCACCTTCCTCCCTCCCTCACTGACTCATTCATACACCCCACGCCTACGCCACACACGCCCCACGCCCATCCCCCCACAGCACGGCCCCGACGGCGGCCCGCCTGACGACGGCCTGCCCGACCTGCCCGACTCCATCAAGCTGGGCCTGGGCGACTTCATCTTCTACTCCATGCTGGTGGGCCGCGCCGCCATGTACGACTTCATGACGGGTGAGTGAATGGTGGTGGTGGTGCTGCTGATGGTGGTGGTGGTGCGGAGAAACTGGCGGCAGCGCAGCGGCGGGCGTGTGTGTGTGTGTGTGTGTGTGTGTGTGTGTGTGTGTGTGTGTGTGTGTGTGTGTGTGGAGGGCGTGGGTGTGTATGGAGGGGGCGTGTGAGGAGTAGCTCACAGCAGCCGCAGCCTTAAGCCCGGCATGTCAAGCGTGACGGCGTAATCTCGCAAGTCAACTCCTTGGCGGCGCGGGCTTGGGGCAGTGCGGCTAGGGTGGCAGGGCAGAACGGGCAGGGACTGCTGCAGGCGATGGCAAGGGGGCAGGCGCGGGGACGGGGGCAGGTGACCACCCAGCCACCCAACACAACCGCCACACCACTCCTCTTCCCTTGCCTCCCGCCTACCTTTAACTGCTTCAACCTAATGAGTACCTTATTGTATCACCTTGATCGCATTGCTTAACTCAGCTTCTGTGAGATTGGTTTAGTTTGGGCTGCTAACCACAACTCCACCTCGCTCCCACCTCCTCCGCACCTACAGAACCCACCTTTGCCACAACTCCCTCCACATCCCACCACATCACCATCTCCCTCCACCCACCTCCACCCGCCTCCACCCACCTGCACCCACCTGCACCCCCTGCCTCCCTCACTCATGTTCTTCGCAGTGTGCTTCACACAGGCACTGTTTGCCAGTAACCCCCTGCCGCCCCCCCCCCCCCCCGCCCTGTCCCCCCTGCCCTGCCCTGCCCTGCCCGCCCCCTGCTGCAGTGTTCGCCGCCTACCTGGCCATCATCGCCGGCCTGGGCCTCACGCTGCTGTGCCTGGCGGTGTTCCAGAAGGCGCTGCCGGCGCTGCCCTTCTCCATCGCGCTGGGCGTGGCCTTCTACTTCCTCACCCGCCTCACGCTGGAGCCCTTCATCGTGCCCATGGTCACAAACCTGGCGTTCTTCTAACAAAATAGCTATATGATGGTGGTGGTTGGTGATGCACGGTGGTGGTCACGGTGTGTAGCGGGCTATGTGTGTGTGTGTGTGGGGGGGTGTCCGTGTACGCATTAAGATTAGAGGGGGGAGGCGGGGCTGTGAGCGCCGTACGGTGAATAAAGGTGCCTGGTGTAAGAAAGGGAGGGGGGAGGAGGCAGGAGTGTTGGGCAGGCGGAGAGCGGTGCAGGCATGGCGTAGGGAGGGCGCGCCGGTGTGCAGTGAGGCTGCGCGATGGAGGGTCGCCAGGGGGGTGCCGCGTCTTCGCAGTGCTGGGCGAGGACTGCAAGGGGCTCAGTGCTGAAACTGATTAGGTAATACGTTGCAGGTATGTGCCTGAGGATTTGTGGTGCATAGGTGGTGCATAACGGTTTTGGCTTTCGTATATTGATGTGCTTAAGGTCGGGCGAAAAATGGGGCTCTATTCGGAGGGATGGGCCGGCGACATCGGGCTGTGGCCATCGAAGCTGCTGTAAGTATGCACGCAATGCCCATGCAGCTTCTGCGATTCTGCCAAGGACACGTTGCCGACACTGGGGCACGCTTCGTCAACAAGACCTGGTGTTCTGGTCTGGAGGGGGGGAGGGGGGATTCCGGCGGGGGCCGACTTTGGGGTAAGACCCGCTCTGGGTATGGGCGCCGCATGGGTCCGGGTGCATCCCAGCACCGCTGCATGTTTCGCAGCAACAAGCCAACCTTTTTTAAGCTGTTGACTTAGCTAAGCCACCGAGAGCGACGCTGCCGGCTGGGGGAGCGGGCAAGCCGCTTTCCTTCCACGACCTTCTTAATTTAGTTTCGCTTTCTTGTGACTTTGCTTAAGTTTTACAGTACATTACTTTTATATGTATCCAAATAACATTTAGGCTAGAACTGTGGGGCTGCCGACTCGGCCGCAGACGCCGTGGCAAAGGCTTTCTGCGCCGTAGCTTCCAAATATGTCACAACCACTTACTCAGCAGGATTTTGCTAGCCTGCTTTCATGCCTGCAAAATGCGCTCAACCAGAATCCGGAAGTGCAGAAGCAGGCGGAGGCCTACATCCAGTCGCTGGACAGCCGGGCTGGCTTCAGCTCGGCGTTAGCGGTAGGCAGGAGAGGTCTAGCTGCGCGGGGGAGCAACCCGTTTGTGCGGGTTCGGGCCGTGTCGATCTCAGGGTTCGTGCCGTGGACGGTACTGGAAAATTGCTGCCGCGGGCATCGGTAAACACTAGTGTTACCCTGGCGCCGCAGGAGATCGTTGGCAATCGGGAGGCTGACCACAGCGCGCGCTACCTCGCGTCGGTGCACCTGAAGAACAGCATCCACCGCAACTGGAAGAAGCGGGTCGGCGCTTCAACGTGAGTGCTCTGCACAGCGGCTGCGACTGCCCGCGGGCGCGCGCCAATCCCTCTCGCCAGCAGAATTATTTTCTCGCTCGGCAATGGAGCCGTAGAATGACCTTGGGGGACCTGTGCTGTGTAGATAGAAGCAAAGCCAGGCCTGCTGGTCTGTGCTCGATCCCTCTCCTCCAGCTCATGGATTCATTACCTGCTCAACCCGCCTGCCCAACCTGCCTGCCTGCCCCCGGTCGCAACCCCCTCCCAACAAACATATCACCACCACTTGACATGCAGTGGCATCGGTCCGGAGGAGAAGGCGCACCTGCGCTCGCGGCTGTCCTCCCTCATTCCGCAGGAGGACAACCAGGTAGGGGCGAGGGGCCGAGGGCGTTGGGAGTGTGGGGGGCGGGCGGGGGTAGTTCATTCCAGAAACCAGAAGCAAAACGGGGAGTGTGTGGTTACCAGCCCACACTAAAACAAACCCAATGCATAATGGGGGTAGCCATCCAAAGGATGGTGTGTATCAAATGTTTGTGAAGTGGGGGTAGTTTATTCCAGAAACCAAAGCGACCATTGCAACTCAAAACACAGAACCCAGCACCATAGAGCACGGGGGGACAGGCGCGTGTGTTCCAAAACCAAACGGAAAACAGCTCCCGAACGCGTCGCGCGCTACCAGGTGCGTTTGTGTGTGGGATGAGGACCAGATTGGCACGGTCGAGCTGAGCTGTCGGTGGGTGGGTAGGAGCGGGCTGGGCGCGAGCGCAGGTGCGCCTTCTCCTCCGGACCGATGCCCCCCATCCCTGTGACCCCCGCCGCCACCATCCTCGCCCGCCCGCCCGCCCGCCCCTCCCACACCCACCCACAGATCGCTGTGCAGGTGGCCTTGGTGTACGCCAAGGTGGCTCGGTTCGACTATCCGGCCGAGTGGCCGGGGCTGTTCTCCGACCTGCTGGCCAACGTCAACGGCGGCAGCGCGCTCACCGTGCGCAGGTGTGTGGGTTAGGGGTTGGGTGGGTTGGGGGTTGGGTGGGTGGGTTGGAGGTGGGTTAGGGGTGGGTTAGGGGTGGTAGGTCATTGCGGACCCCCAAAGCAAAAGGCGGAGGTGGAGGTGGAGGTGGTTGGTTGCAGGCCGGGAGCAGGTGGGATGCAGGTCGGTGGAAAATGCGTGGGAGGAGCTGGACTTGGGCGGTGTCAGGGCGTGCGGGCAGGGGCGCGCAACGCGGCAGGAGGGGAGGGTGGGAGGGCCGGGCCAGATTTGCGGAGGCGGTGGTCCCCCTCACCTCCGCCCACCGCCCGCCCTGAGTTTCAATGGTCGCATTAGGAGTGGGAATGGACTCCCCCCCCAGTCTTAATTAATCATGAGTGCAGCTCCCTCCACCCCCACCCCCACCCCCTACCTCGTCATTAAATTAAATGCATGGAACCCCCCCAACGCCTTCTCCTCTTGACTCTTATGCGTGTAAACCCCACATACGCATACACACACACACATACACACACGGGCTGTTCTCACGCACAGGGTGTACCTCATCCTGCACCACGTGCTCAAGGAGCTGTCCTCCAAGCGCCTGGTGGCGGACCAGGCGCACTTCGCGCAGGTGGGGCCTGGGTGGGTGCGTGGATGTGGGGGTGCGGGTGTGTGGGTGCGGGTGCGGGTGTGTGGGTGCGGGTGCGGGTGTGCGGGTGCGAGTGCGGGTGCGGGTGCGGGTGGGTGGGTGCGGGGGGGCGAGTGCGACCGAGGGAATTGTTTGCGGGACTGGTAGGGCGTATAAGAAGGGGTGTAGATGTGGGTTCTTGGTGAAGTAGACGGCTGGGGCTGTGCCGGAGGGCTTGGCGGGCCGGTGAGCAGGAGGGCTGATGAGCAGGAGGGCTGCTGGGGGCTGGGGGGTCTGGCGTCCTGGGGGCTCGTGTGTCACGCACCCCTTCCTCCTCCCGCTGCATGACCCGCCCCTGGTTCTGGTTTCTTATGGTTTAAACGTTCAATTGCGATTCGGAATGAACTACCCCGCCCCCAACCTGCCCCCTGTGCCATGGCCCCCCAACCTGTGCCGTGCGCCGTGTCTCACCCCCAGTTTGGGCTGGTAACCACATCCCCCCCATTTAAAAATGTATGGCACCCCCCGCAGGTGACGGAGCTGCTGTTCGGCCACGTGTGGGGCCAGTGGTGCGCCGACACGCAGCAGCTGCTGGCGGGGCTGCCGGCGGGGCTGGAGGCGCCGCCCGCCGGCGGCAGCACCTCCGCCTCGCAGGCGCTGCTGCAGAGCTGCGAGCGGTGGATGCTGCTGCTCAAGGTGCGGGTGGGCGGGTGGGCGGGTGGGAGTGGGCGGGTGCAGGGGAGGCGGCGTGTGTGCGGGTGCAGGGGGGGCGTGTGTGCGGGTGCAGGGGGGGCGTGTGTGGGGGTGCAGGGGAGGCGTGTGTGCGCGGTGGAGCGGCTCCGTGTATGTGAGCGAGCAAAGCACAGTCAAAGGCGGGGGGGGGGGGTTCCATGCATTTAAGGCGGGGGGGGGGGTAGCCATCCTGAGGGGTGTCGGCGGGTCAGCAGCGGGCTGAGAAGGCATTGGCGCAGTAGGGTGGGAGCTTGGTGGGAGGGGGTGTTATGGGGGGTAGGCGGGTGGGGTGTAGCTATGCGTGGCCGGCTCACAGGAGCTGTCTGTGCCGCACGTGGCTGTGTTACACACACAAACACACACTCTCTCTCTCTCTCACACACACACGCACATACACACGCACTGTTCTCTGCCTGCTATTCTTTCCCTTGTGAACTCTAACACGCACACACACACACACAGATCCTGCGCCGCCTCATCCTGCACGGCTTCCCCTCGGACGCCAAGACCCTGGCGCCCGTGCCGGCGGTGCACAGCTGCTGCCCGCACATGGTGTCGGCGCTGCAGGTGGGGGGGGGGAGTGGGGGGCAGTGGGGCAGTGGGTGGGGCAGTGGGTGGGTCAGTGGGTCAGTGGGTGTGGGTGTGGGTCAGTGGGTGTGGGTCAGTGGGTGTGAGGCAGTGGGTGTGGGTGTGGGTGTGGAGTTTACCTCAAGGCAATGCCCATCCCGATCCCTGAAACAGGTGGTGCGTGTCAGTGTTTTTGCGGCTTGTGTGTACTGTATAGGGACTGCTAGGAAGCCTGACGGGGTTGTTTTGAGGGACCTACGGGGCCGTCCGTATGTGTGTTGTGTTGCGCTGCCCGGTGTCCTATCCGAGCCGGGTGCTGCCCACCCGGTGGACCCCCCCCTGACACGCCCACCCGCCCCTCACCCCGCCCCTCACCCCGCCCCTCACCCCGCCCCTCAACCCGCCCCTCAACCCGCCCCTCAACCCGCCCCTCAACCCGCCCCTCAACCCGCCCCGCCCCGCCCCGCCCCGCCCCGCCCCGCGCACTCGTGCCTCGTGCCCCCGCCCAGGGCCTGCTGGGCGTGCGGCCACGTGGCAAGCCCCTGCCGCGCTCGCACCTGCAGGTGAGGGCGATGTATGCACGTGCTTATCTGCTGATATGCATCGGGCGTGTGTGTGTGTGTGTGTGTGTGTGTGTGTGTGTGTGTGTGTGTGTGTGTTAGAGATAACAAGGAGATAACAAACAAAACAAAGACCGCGCATGCAATGCGATCAAGACAAAGCAGCGTGTGTGTGTGTGTGTGTGTATGTATGTATGTGTGTGTGTGCTCTGCGAACGCAAGCGCTGGCCGGCTGGTCCCTGGGGGTTACTTTACCTGAGGGCACTCACCTCCTCCTCACCTCCCACCTCACCTGACCGCACACCTGGCCCCCTCACGCCTCAACCCGGCCACCTGCCAACATCTGCCCTGCCACCACCTGACGCCTACCGCAAGCACTCACTTGCCCCAGGGTTTGCATGGTCGTTTTGGCTTTGGGTTCTGGAATGAACTACCCCCCGCCCCCCCCCCACACACACACGCCTCCACCCACGCCCCCACCCCCACGCCCACGCCCACCCCCACCCGCCCCCACCCACACAGGCCATGCTGGACCGCGCCATCCTCAAACTGCTCAAGACGCTGTGTCAGGTGCTGGAGGTGCACCCCTGGTGCGTGCGTGCGTGCGTGCGTGCGTGCGTGCCGGAGCGCGGGCGGGTGGGCGTGTGTGGGTAGAGATCTGGGGGCAGGGAGGCGGTGTATGACTGGTCTGGGGCGTTTGGGGAGGAGCCAGCACCATATAGCTGTCCTCGGGCTCACGAACCACCACCTGACACCGCCGCTGGAGGTGCCACCCGCCCCCCCCCCGTCACCCAGGGCCCCCGACATGTCACCCCCATGTGCACCCGCACTCGTCCACCCACCAAACGCATTCGGTTTTCGGGATGACACACACACACACACACACACACACACACACACACACACACACACACACACACACACACAGTCAACCACGCCGCCCGCATTGCCCCACCCATCTATTCACACGCCTGCTGCGCCCGCCGCCGCCCGCCGCCGCCATGACCGCCGCTATTTGCGTGCGCACACCCCCCCCCACACACAGGTCCTTCCACGGCGCGGGCGTGCTGCTGCCGTCCATGGAGGTGTGCGCCAGTCAGCTCGTGGAGGCGGCGGCGCCGGAGCAGCACCCCCACCCCCACCCCCACCAGCAGCAGCAGCAGCAGCAGGCGGGCGGCGGTGAGCCCCTGACTTCTGACTGTTTCCCCGGCCCCTAGCACCTGCGCTGAGTGCAGCAAGCATGGGTTGCCTTAGCCGCACGCGCTGACCTGTGTTTGGCCCCTTCACGACGACAACACCCCGACACCCCGACCCCCTTGCCCCGCTCCGCCCCTCCCGCTGCCACCGCCGCAGCCGCCATGACCGCTGCCGCCAGCGCCGCCGCCGCCGCCAGCACGGAGCGGCGGCTGACGGCCTGCTGCGGCCTGCTGATCGGCGTGATGGGCAGCAAGAGCTACCGAGGGCAGGCGGGGGGCAGCCTGGAGCCGGGCAGCGGGCAGCCCAGGGTGAGTGGGAGGGAGAGAGAGAGAGAGCGTGTGTGTGTTTGTGTGCGTGTGTGTGTGTCTGTGTATTAGTAAACGGAAACGGAGAGAAAAGTGTGTGTGTGTGTTTGTGTGTGTTTGTGTGTGAGCGAGAGCGAGCGAGCCCGAGAGCGAGAGCGAGGGGGGGGATTGAATGCGTAGCGTGATGGGGGAGGGGTGGGGAGGCAGGGCAGGGCAAGGGCGGCTGGCGATGAATGGGGGAGCAGAGGGCCACGGCATGCGGACAGGGAACCGTGGTGGTGGTGGTGGCCGCAACCCCACCCGCCCCCCCCCCCAAATCTTCTTGACCTAAATGCATGGGACCCCAACCCCCGACCCCCAACCCCGACCCCAACCCCGCCCCCGCACAGGACACTACTCGCTACAAGGCCATGGCGGCCGAGGTGCGCGCGGCGCTGGAGGCGTTCTGGGCCGCGCCGCCCGCCAACGCGGCGGCAGCAGCAGCAGCAGTAGCAGCGGCAGCGGCAGGCGGCGCGGCGGCGGGCGGCCCGGCGGCGGCTGTAGCAGCAGCAGCGGGCGGCGGCGCCAACAGCCGCCTCATTGCCCTGGCGGGCGCACTGGTGGGTCGTCGATGTCGTCCTCGTCTTCAATAATGTCGTCTTTGATGATGTCGTGTTCGATCATGTCGTGTTCGATAATGTCTTCGACGCTGGCTCGTCATCACCTACACCCCCAGTGCAGCTCAGCGTGACCCTTCAGCCCCTGCCTGCCGCCCGTGCCACACACACACACGCTCCACTCCGCCGCCTGCCCCCCCGGGTTGGTCTCTGGTGTTTTGCTTGGGTTTGGAATAAACTACCCCCCCCCCCCCAACGTCACAACGTCTGTCTACATCTCCCTCGTCATTAATCAAACATGCATGGCACCCCCATCCCGCGCATGCCCGCGCCCTCTCTCCCCTGCCCCGCCCCCTCTGCCTCTCTGCCTCTGCCCTCCTAAACTCCCTCCCAGCTCCCTCCCCCTTCTCCTTCTAACCCTGATGCATGTCACCCCCTTTGTACCTCAAGATTGGCAAGTTTGGCTACGGTCACCGCCCTCTCTAATTGTTAATGCGTGTCACCCCACCCCCCGCCAAACCCACGCCAAACCCTCTCCCACACACACACCCGGGCTGGTTCGGGTTCCCTCGGTCGGTTTGCTTTGGTTTCTGGAACGAACCACCCCCCTTCCACCCCACTGCCCTTCCTGCCCTGCCCTGCCCTGCCCCTCCCCTCATCAATTCATCACCTCCTCACCTCCACCTGCTCTCCAGGTGAGTCGGCACATGGTGCTGTCGCGCGCCGACCTGGAGCAGTGGCGCGAGGAGCCGGAGGAGTTCGCGCACAGCCACGGCTCCGGCGCCTGGGCCGACAGCCTGGCGCTGGCGGCGGAGCAGCTGTACCTGGTGCTGCTGCAGGTGGGTGGGGTGGGGGGGATTGGGGGGGTGGGGGGTGGGGTGGGGGGTGGGGTGGGGGGGTTTGGGTGGGGAAGGGGGAAGGGTCATGCGGCTGCTGACCTCCGTCGCGACACGGTATGGCGCCAACCCACATGGCGCTCAGCCACATTCCAAACTGCCCACACACGCGTACGTGTGCCGAACATCACCCGCACCGTCGACCGCACACCAATCACCGTGTCTTCCTCTCTCCCGACCCCACACCTGACACAACCCGCACCCGCACCCCGCCCTCTTTCAACCCCCCCTGCTCCACTTCACCCCTTCGCTACATATCCTTGCAACCCCCTCCTCCCTGCACACACAGACACACAGGCCTACCCTTCGCACGCACAAGTCTTTTATAGTTCTCTCCCTTGTGATCTCTAACACACACACACACACACACACACACACACACACACACACACACACACACACACACACGGACAGCGGGCGGGAATCAGGGAATTAGGCGTGCTGGGTAAACGTTTTTAGGCGCATGTCACAAGCATATGGGTGCATGCCGGGGTCGGTTTGCTTCGCGAACGCCCGACGGGTTCCAGGCTATTTCTGCGGGTAAGTATGACTACCGGGGCTACGCGGTACCGTCCAAGAAGTATTCGGTGCGTATCCGTCAGTAACTGCGAGCGATTGCGGGGATTCCTCTCCGTTTCCGTTTACCAACACACACACACACACACACACACACACACACACACACACACACACACACACACACACACACACACACACACACACACACACAGGCCTACCGGGAGGTGCTGGGCCCCGCGGTGGCCAGCCTGCTGCCGGCGGTGGCGGCGGCGGCGCCGCCGGGCGTGCCCGCGGACAGCCTGCCGGGGGAGCGTGTGGCGGGCGTGCCACTGGCGGTGCGTGGGGCGGAGTGTGTTTGGGGGGAAGGCAGGAGGCGGGGTGGGGCCGGGGGCGCAGCGGGGGGTGGGTCCCGAAGGCGCTGTGCAGGCAGGGTTGCAAATGGCACAACCGCAAACGCTCGTACTTTGGTAGTGGTGGTGGTGGTGGTGGCGGTGTTCGGACGCCCGCTGCTGCCCCCACTACGGTACGGCGGTACTCCCGCTCGTCCGCCGCCTCTCCGGACCGGCCCCACCCCTTGAACCCTTCGCTACATAACCTTGCAACCCCCTCGAACCCTGACCGCAACCCGCTCTGCCCACCTGCTGCCCATCCCCCACCTGCCAACCCCTCCCCCCACCCGCTCACCTGCCAACCCCTCCCCTCCCCTCCCTCTGTCTACATCTCCTTCTTCATTAATTTAACATGCGTGGAACCCCCTCCCCCCGGGCCCCGCCCTCCACCCTTGCACCCACAGCTGCTGTACAAGGACGCGGTGTATGCGGCGCTGGCGGCGGGCGCCTACGAGCTGCACGACTACCTCGACTACGGGGCCTGGCTCACGGGCAGCCTGCTGACGGTGTGTGTGTGTGGGGGGGGGTTGTTGGGTTCAGTAGTCTTGGACTCCGTGGTACAGCGGGAACAATCGAACATGGTACTCGTTACCGATGACCCGGCCGTCTGCGCGGCCGAGCGACTCCAGCTCCAGCTCCAGCGCGTGGTCCCTCCGATAAGGCGCTGAGAATTCCCAGTTTGACTATATAGGCAGCTCGAGAAGCGCAGGTGGCGCGTTGTAATAGTTGTCTGGTAATGTGGGTCGCGTGCGAGCTCGTTCTTTACCTAAATACTTTGGCTGACAGGCTGATTCAGAAACTCACCTGCGCGCCCAGCGCGCATCCGCCACGCCGCCGCGATTGAGGGAAACATGCGGGGCACAGAGTAGGAGCGGGCGCGGTCAGGCGTGGCGCGACAGGCAGGCGAACACAGCAACAAGAAAGGCCGGAGTTTATGCGGTGCACCTATAGAAGCGGAATAAAAGAGGGCGTTAGTCGCGCGAGTGTTAAGGCATGGCGTAAGGCGGAATGGGGACGGGTACGACGGCACGGACACGAGGGCGTGGCGGGGCTCCACGGAGCTCCCGCCACCACGCCGCCCGCGGGGGTGTGCATGCCTCCCCAACGGGCGCACACACACTGAGACGCACACACACACACACACACACACACACACACACACACACACACACACACACACACACACACACACACACACACACACACACACACACACATACACACGCGCGAACGCAGCGCGAGCTGGCTGGATCGAATGGGCTGACTGGATATATGGAGGCCGCGTCAAGTTTGCCCATCGAGAACCCCGCTGCGCTGCGGCTGCGATATCATCGTCTTGACCTCGACCTTGACCTTGAATTAATTATTCGAATAACTGGCATTGCCAGGTCTTTCCCGTGGGGCCAGCGCTGGGAGGTGGGTGGCGTCGGTGCGATGTGAGTCGGGGCTGTCGCCCGTCACGGCGCAACGCACCGACGCCATTTAAACCCTTAACACACGTCCGCGCAAATTCCATGGAGCCGTTGGACTGGAGCGGCAAGTCCCACAAGGGTACGGGTCTGCGTCGCAGAGCACCGATAGGCGCGAACGCCGACTCGCTGCCGGGGAGCGAAACCCAAAATCCAGCGAGCGCGAAGGATAGGGATACGGGATACGCTTGTTCTTGGCGATAATCTTCAGTCGTGTTCATCTGGGTGGGTGTTTGTGTAATACCAGCCCGTTCTTAACCAAGGAATAAAACTAGTGAGCGAAGCACACGGGGGGCGTGGAGGGGGCGTGGAGCGGGCGTGGAGGGTGCGTGGGGTGGTCGGTGAGGGTGTGGTGGATCATAGGAGCGTGGGCGTGTGGAGCGGCGGACGTGGGAGGTGGACGGGGTGCAGTGGGAGGTGGAGGTGGACGTGGGAGGCGGACGTGGGAGGTTGCACCCCGTCCAGAGGGAGGAAAAGTTCTGTGGCTACGTATTGGAGGGGGCGGGGCTGCAGGCTGCAGTTGTGGAGGAAGGGTGATTGATGGTGAAATGGGGGTGGAACATCCGCCGAATGCAGCAACGCAGACCGCAACTCCGTACAGGACCCATCCAGCCTCCCTATTGCACCCACTCACGCCCATTCACAACCGCACTCACACCCACGCCCACACGCCCACACCCACACGCCCACCCACACGCCCACACTCACACCCACACGCCCACACCCACACGCCCACACCGCCAGGAGCTGTCCGACACGTGCGCCGCCAACAAGCCGCTGCGCCGCCGCATCGGCCTGGTGGTGGCGGCCAATGTGGACCGGGTCCGGGAGGACGACCCCATCCGGTGAGGGGGGCTGGGGGGTTACTGGTAAACATTCCCGGTGAGAAACAAAATGCGAACACGACTGCGCTGCAGCTGGGATACGCAGCCGCCTGGGGGGCGGGGCGGGGGAGCGGCGGGTGGGCGGGGGAGGGGGAGTGCGTTATGGGGTTTGGGGGAGGGGGGAGACGGGAGCAGTGAGGTCGGCTGGAGCGGGTTCCGTCCCTAACCGTGTTTTTCATCCCTGCGTCTTTGCTCCCCGTGTTTTTCATCCCTGCGTCTTTGCTCTAACTTGGTCTGGATCAGCTTATTGGGCTGGTCCTTTGGTTTAGTTTGGGCTGGTAACCACAACCCTCACCCCCACCTCTCGCCCCCGCCCCCCAGCCCCGCCCTGTACGGCGCCATGCTGCAGCTGCTGTCCGAGCCCGACCCCGCGCTGTGCCTGTCGGGCCTGGGAGCGCTGACGGCCCTGCTGGGCGACTTCAATTTTCTGGAGGAGCCCTTCGCGCCGCTGCTGCCCACCTGCCTGCAGGTAGGCGTGCAGCGACATAGGTGGAGGGGCGGAGGGGCGGAGGGGCGGCTGTAAGATTACGGCCAGCCCATTCTAAAAGGGGGTAAAGGGGTACTGCATTTCGGAGTTCCGGAAACCACAGCGACCGTTGCAACCCGAAAATCCACAAGCCAGGGGAGGGAAGGGGGGGCGCGGGACAAGGGGGATTGTCATTGGGGAGAGTGAGCGGGGAGAATTACGGTAGCGTTGGGGTGGTTGTGAAGGCTGAGGAAAGTAGGTGCGGTGTGTTGATATAAGGCATAAGGCCGCCCCGCCTGCCTGCCTGCCTGTATGTCTGCCTTTGCAGCTGCTGCTGCACGTGATGGGCGGGAGCTCGGAGCTGGACACACAGAAGCAGGTGAGTGTGTGTGTGTGCGTGTGTGCGTGTGCGTGTGCGTGTGTGTAACCGTGCCGTCGTTTCTGCCCGGCCTCTGATCGCGAAGCAACCACCTCTCGTCTCGCTCCCATCCAACCCCCTTGTCCCCCACCGACTGCACCTTTCCTGCCGCTTCCGCCGAATACCCACCCTGCAACCCACTCCCCACTCCCCGCTCCCCTGCTGTCTACGTCTTCATGCCATAACTGATCATGCCTGGAATCCCCACCCTAACCCACCCACCCACCCAAACCCACCCACCCTAACCCTAACCCACCCTAACCCACGCACCCAAACCCACCCTAACCCACCCTAACCCACCCTAACCCACCCTAACCCACCTCAGGCCTTCGGCCTCCTCAACATGGTCATCGAGCGCTGCGGGGAGGCGCTGCGGCCGCACGTGGGCGCGCTAGCGGGTGCGCTGCCGGCGCTGTGGGAGGCGGCGGCGGGGCAGAGCCTGCTGCGGATACAGGTGGGGGTGGTGGCGGCGACACAGCAGCACGCACACGGGGAGGGGGGCTGGGGGGCCTACATGCTGGCTACTACCGGTCCTGCCAGGTTACATGTACTTCGGTGACACGTCAGCGGCAATGAAGTGTTTTCCTGCACTAAATCGGTTGCGACACAGCAGCACTCACACGGGGCACTCGGCTGCATGGCTTCAGGGAGGGAAGGAGGGCGTTGTAATTACCAGCCCCATTTAAACCATACCCATGCATGGGGAGCCGTTGTAGGAAGCGGCTGCCTCAGGACCCACCGGGCGCACCGGGGGCTCAATCCGCGGCGCCACCCACCGCGGACTTCCTAACTGTCCATCTAAACCCACCGGTCTAACAAAAGATACCGATACCAATTCATATCGCCCTCACTCCTTACACTAACATTCTCGTCAACAACACCCACACCCACGCCCACGCCCACCTGACACACAGATCCTGGAGGCCGTGCAGCGGCTGCTCAACCTGTCCGGCCCCGCCTCGCCGCAGCTACTGCCGGGCCTGGTGCTGCCGCTGCTCAGCTACAGCCTGGACCTGCGGCAGCCGGAGGTGGGGTTGGGGGGCGGCGGCGGCGAGGGGGGGGAGGAGGGACGTGCGTGCGGGTTCGTGTGCGCGTGTAACCAGCACGCCGGACCTTTGTGTGCGGGGCTGGCGGCCTGAAGCGCCGGAAACGAGCGTACGGCACCGTGGCCCTCCACACCAGAAGACAATGATGGGCGCCTCGGCAACGCATCCTTGCAACCCCTCACCAACCACCAACCACACCAACCGCCAACAACCAACCGCCAACAACCCACCGCCGCGCCCCCACCACCATCATGCAGACGAGCGAGGGCCTGCTGGAGGACGGTCTGGCGCTGTGGCTGGTGGCGCTGCGCAACGCGCCCACCTGCTGCGAGCAGGACACGGCGGCGGCGGCGGCGGCGGCTGCTGCTGCAGGTGCGGTGGCGGGGCTACTGGGCGGCGGGGCGGCGGCGGCGGGGTGGTGCAGCGGCGGGGCTGCATGTTGGTTCCTGGGTTGATCAGCGGTTTCTGGAGTCGTTCTTGCTGCTTGCTTTGTTGCTGCTGCTGCTGCTGCGGGGCTGTTATGGTCACCATGTGGTGGCTTTGAGGAGTTGCACACCGCCGCGCCACCGGCCGCACGGGCGCAGGGCAAGGGGCGGACGGCGGCGGCAACGGCGGGATAGCGCCGCTAGCGGGGCAGCCGCCGCCGCTGGTGCTGCGGCTGCTGCCGGGGCCAGGGCCGGCGCAGGTAGGCGGGTGGGTGGGTGCGGGGGCCGTGTGTCTGTCCGGTGTGCCGTGCGCAATCCCTTGCCGCACGCTCTGCAAGGCACCGCAAGCGGCTCTTAACCTGCAACTCCCAAACTCAGCGCAAGTCAGGAAGTCATCATCATCTAGAATCTGGATTACCACTGCTGCTGCTGCTGCTGCTGCTGCTGCTGCTGCTGCTGCTGCTGCCGCCCCCACCGTCAGGTGCTGGAGGCGCTGCTCAGCCCCTTCCCCGCGCTCACAGCCATTGCGGAGAGCTCCACGGAGCAACTGCCAGCGGTGCGTGCGCCAGGGGAATGGTGGGGTTAGTCAAACGCGAGCGCGGGGTTTGCTTGGTGGGCTTGGACGTGTGGGTTGCTGTGCTAAGTGGGGCAGGTGGAGGCAGGTGGAGTGGGGGATGTGATGCGGTGGTGATGGCGCACGGTGTCACCTGGCTCCGCTCCGCAAGTACTGGGTCGCCCCACCCTATTTACCTAACCTAACTTACTTTGTCTCTGCCTGCCCCACCTACCTGCCCCACCTGCCTGCACCCACCTGCCTGCACCCACCTGCCTGCACCCACCTGCCTGCACCCGCCTGCGCCAGGTTATGTCCATCCTCACCAGCGCCGCGCTGCTGGCCGGCCCGGCGCTGTGGGCGGCGGCGGGCGGGCACGTGGTCAGCGTGTTCATGGCGGTCGTGGGTGAGGGCGGCGTGCGTGCGTGCGTGCGTGCGTGCGTGCGTGCGTGCGTGCGTGTGTGTGTGTGTGTGTGTGTGTGTGTGTGTGTGTGTGTGTGTGCGCGCGCGCTTGCGTGCGTGCGTTCTTGCGTGCGTGCGTGCGTGCGTGCGTGCGTGCGCGCGTGCATGCGCGTGCGTGCGCGTGCGTGCGTGCTAGTGAGGTGAGGCTGCTCACGTGGAGGCATGCTGGCGGAAGTCCTGTTGGCACAGTCTTGTTTCTTGCGCATTCCTCTACATCCATATCACCATATGGTTTGCGCGACTCGACCGGACCCAACTATAACTGCAGCCAGAGTATGACCCTGGCCTGGCTGTCACTCGAGTCACGCAGCCCTAATCACCGTGCCTAACCACCCCTAACCCCCTCAGTGTCACGCGCTCCTCCTCCCCCTCCTCCTCCTCGCCGCCAGGCAACGTGTCGGAGCGCGGCATGCTGCTGGTGTTTCCGGCGCTGGAGCAGATGCTGCAGGCGGCGCCGCAGGCGGCGGCGGCGGGGCTGCAGCCGGTGCTGCTGCGCCTGCTGGGGCTGCTGTTTGGCGGCAAGGTGGGTCGCGACCGGGGCGCCGGGTGGGTGGCGCGGGTGGGTGGGTGGGTGGGTGGGTGGGTGGCGTGGGTGGGTGGGTGGGTGGCGTGGGTGGGTGGCGTGGGTGGGTTGGGACGGCACAAAGGGGGGTTTTGATGGGGTGGGGCGTTGGCATTGCTGCGGGTTGCTACGTGTGTGTGTTGGCCCGAGGCAGGGCCCCCGGCTGGGCCCGCCCCAGGCGCCTGAAGCCGCCCGGCCGCCTGTCTTGCTTGGGGCAGTGGAACGAAATGAATTGGCGTTGTTGCTGCTTTTTGTGTGTATGTGTGTATGCGTGTGCAGGAGAGCGGGCTGGTGGTGACCAACGCGCTGCCGGTGCTGGGGCGGCTGCTGCTGGCGGCGCCGCAGCAGCTGGTGGCGCTGTGCGGCGCGGCGGCGGCGGACCCGGCGGTGGCGGCGGCGCTGGCAGCCAAGGGGCGGGAGGGCGTGCCAGCGGAGCTGGGTGAGCCCTGACACGGTCCTCCTTGTGCGTGTATGTGTACGTGTGTGTGTGTGTGTGTGTGTGTGTGTGTGTAACAACGGGTTTACAGGCGGCCTGACGAGTCTCGTGATCGAGTACTCGGGACAGCCAGCGACAGCGAGGCAGTTAGGCCGCACGCTGCCGCTATCACGCGTCTCCCCTGCCCAGAGCGCAACCAAGCTCTGGAGTCCACCTGTGTGTGTGTGTGTGTGTGTGTGTGTGTGTGTGTGTGTGTGTGTGTGTGTGTGTGTGTGTTAAAGATCACAAGGGAGAGTACTATGAAAGACGTGTAACAACGGGTTTACAGGCGGCCTGACGAGTCTCGTGAGCGAGTACTCGGGACATGTGTGTGTATGTGTGTGTGTGTGCGTGTGCGCGTGCGTGCGTGCGTGCGTGCCACCGTGTGCACACCAATGCCCGATGCATATGCCCACGTACATGGTAACCACATACGCACGCACACACACACACACACACACATCCACACACACCGACCTAACACACACACACACGCCGACCTAACATGCTGCTGCTGCTGCCGCCGCCGCCGCCGCAGCTCCGGCCGAGGTGGTGTTGTGGCGGCTGCTGGAGCTGTGGGCGGAGGCCTTTGACGGGCTGGGCCAGGCGGGCGCGCGGCGGCTGTGCGGGCTGGCGCTGTGCCGCGCGCTGGCGCTGCCCAGCCGCGGACTGCTGGGGCTGCTGGACGTGCTGCTGCCGCCCATCACCGCCGTGTGGTGGGTACTTCTTTTTGGGGGCTTCTTTTTGTGGGGAGGGGGTTAGGGAGGGTTCAGGGAGGAGGTTCGGGGGGGTCAGGGGGTTTTCAGTGGGGCCCGGGGGTGCTGAGTGCGATGTGCTGGGGTGTGGCGTGGCGGTCGGGACACGGCCACGGCCACGGCCTGGCGGGTCTCCGATTGTTCTTTGTGGATTGTTTGGCGAGACCCAGGACGGCGACGCAGCAGAAGGAGCTTTACCGCCCGCGCGCCCATACCGGTATCCACAGGTTCGAGACGGAGGGCGGCGGCGGCGATGAGGACGGCGGCGGCTGCTGCTGGCGGGGCGAGGGCATGCCCCCCAGCTACGACTACTTCAGTGCGGGCATGCGCGGCGGCGGCGACGAGGGGCTGGACGAGGTGGTGGGGCCGGCGCTGGACAGCGAGGAGGCGGAGGGCGAGACGGCGCGGCGGGCCATGGTGCGTGCGTGAATGGGGGGTAGTTTATTCCAGAATTCAGAAGCGAAACGACCGGGGGCTGGTGTGAGCGGGGGTGGGCGTGTGTGGCACACGGAGCACAGCGGTTGGAGATCGGGAAGTGCGCACTGCACACGGCAGCCTGGGACCGTGCGCATGACACGGCTGCCACTTGAAGCGCTTCTTCCCCACACCCTCTTTTTCCCCCACACCCTCTTCTTCCCCACGCCCTCCTTGTCCCCACACCCGGTCCCCGATGCACACGTCGTGCTGCACGGCACTGCACGGCACGACTACGACAACACAACGCAACAACAACGCAACAACGACGCAGCTGCGGGAGGCGGACCCCGCGGGCGCCGTCACGCTGGGCTCGGGGCTGCGCTCGGGGCTGTGCGCGGCGGCGGCGCTACACGGTGAGGCGGCGCTGAACGCGGCGCTGAACGCGCTGGACCCCACCCTGGCGGCGGCGGTGCACAAGGCCACCGCGGCGGCGGCGGCGGCGGGGGCGGCAGGGGGCGCCGGGGGGGCGGGAGGTCAGGCTAGCATGTAGTGCATGGAAGCGGGCCGCTCAGTGGCTGCCTGGTAGTAAGGGTATCCGGTACGATATGTGACGGCGTGTCGTGACAAGTAGCAGTGGCTAGCAAGGTCGGGCAGAGGCAGTTAGGAGGGTTAGGAGCTGCAGGCTTAGTGTTAGCAGTATGCTCTGGTCTGTTGCCGCGAGCTACGTTACGGTGGGCTAGCTAGGCCCTGTTAGCTGGGTGGGTGGCGGTTGTGTGTGCAGTGCTGGTTGCCCTTCGCCGCGACAGACTGATCGCTTAGACTTTCGCTGCGTCGGAACTTTGGCGCCGCTGCATGCGCAGCTACATGTGCTTCATCTCAACATCGAACTTTGACTGGAAGCGGCGCGCCTTTGACTGTTCGACTACAGGGGTGATGTGATATAAGCAAGGCCAATCCGTTGCTGGTTTACACGGCACTCGTACGGCACCCGGCACACGCACACAGCACTGTGCCGTGCATCAGCCAGCACCCCTGGAAAGTGGGAACTCGCCATGCGGGACTCCTGGCGTCGAGGGCACCCCAGAGCGCGGCGTGGCCGGAACAACCTCCACAACTCCTACCTCCAGCTCTTTCTTTGTATTGCAATCCCGCACCAGGTTTCTGCCCCTTCATGTCCCTCCCCGCCCCTCCCGTGCAGCCGTACAACCGTATTTTTGACCTCGGCCCATCCCTTAATGCGCGTTTAGTGCCTCACGGTCATGTGTCTGCATGTGTCCCTCCCCTGTATACGTGCGCAGGTACTTTTGTTTGGGCGCCCAGTACAGCGAAGCAGTAAATCCACGGGCACAAATTGTTCACCTCAAGTTGAAGGCCAACATGGCCGTTCCATGCCGCAAACAAGCTGGTGCGAGCTTGCCTGACGAGTCGGGGAGCTCTTGGCAGCCCTTGACACCCCCCTGCTTGACATGAACACAATGCATGGTCCTTCACGTGTGTCCTTCATATCTCTTACTGTGAATATTCATTCCTTATTTTTAGATGAGCTACTTACATAATTATGGCAGAGATCATCACCGAGGAGCAGCCGCGCATAAAATACACAACTCATTACGCCGGTCCTCTCGGCGATGTGTCGCTGTTTGACTCTTATGGCGAGCTGGCAAAGCTTTCAGCGCTCATGTCAGAGATGGAGGCCCTCGGCGCGGCGCCCATCCTGAACGACGGCCAGGTGTGGGCGCCCATCCAGGGTCGGTCGGCCGCTGATCGGCCGCTGGTCGGGCGATGGCAGGGCATGCGGCTTGAGCGCTCCGCAGCCGCCTGCGGGATTGAGCGGCGCCTTGGGCTGTAGGGGCAGCCTGAGGCCGCAGGGACAGACAGGGCAGGGCTGGGCTGGGCTGGGCAATGGTGCGCTTGCTTGGTACGTGGGTTAGCCCAAGCTTAAGCCATGGGAATGGCGGGTGTTTGCACATCCCCCCCCCCCCCGCCCCCGCTCGCTCGCTGGCCGGAGGCTGCCTCGGAGTTGCCCACCTCGCCCTTCTTTCGCCACCTGCCTCATATTAGGTGGCGGGCAACTGCGCCATCAGCCCCCGCTACCTGCTGTCGTCAACACATTGCACAGCGGATGGCGCTGACGGTGCGGCCGGTGGCGGCGCTGCTGCCGGTGCTGTGGGTGCTGCTGCTACAGCCGCCGAGCCGGCCGCCGCAGCTGGGGCGGCAGGGACGAGGGGGGCGGACACGCACTCCCTCCTGCAGTCGGGGCTAGCGCTCGTCAGGTGGGCCCGGGGGTTGCCAGGTGGGCGCCGTTACACCCGGTGTGTGCACGTGTCCACGTGTGCACGCACGTGCACGCACGTGCACACGTGCGTGCGTGCGTGCCAGCAACTTCTCGACCATACATACCCACGACACAACACGCCACGCGATCGTGATCCTCTCTAACGCCTATCCTCTTCTGCACGTACTCCTGCCTGCGGCTGCCCTTTTCCTCCCCTCCCTCGTCTCTCTGCACACACGCACACACACACACACACACACACGCACACACGCGACCTGCCATCGTCAGCATGTCCGGCAAGCCCCCCGGCCACCGCCTCGACCCCGCCCGGGACTTCGTGCTGGTCGCGGCCTTTGACCGGCCCTCCTGGTCGGCCGCATACCGCTGCGCCAACCGCCAGCAGCTGCAGCAGCAGCGGCCCTCGCAACCTACTGCTGCTACAGCCGCCTCTGACTCGCGCGGCAGTAGCACGTCAGCTTCTGAAGGTGCAGCGCCCCAGCAGGCGTCTGCTTCAGCCGCACCATCATCACCGGCGGCCCCTGCGCCAGCAGCTGCAGCAGCAGCGTCAGGAGGCGGCGGCGGCGGCGGCAGTAGCAGCTGTAGCTGCACCACCGTAACCGCCGCCGCCGCCAGGGTGCGGCCCAGCAGTGACAGCCCGCTGTTGGCGGCGGCGCTGAGCCCGGGGGCGGCGGCGCTGTACGGCTGGGGTTGGGCGCCGGCGGTGGTGCTGCATGGGCACGCCTTGGCTGAGGGCGAGGGTGAGTGTGCCGTGGGGGCGACTGGCGCTTTTTTAAGTGGTTTTGTGCGTGTGGGTCCGTAGGGGAGACAAGCACACGTGGGGGGAGCGGAGCCAGCGCATCGGCGGCTGAGGCGGCTGAGGGGGGGAGGGACCAGGCAGCAGAGCAAGGGCACGGCACGGAAGGGCACGTTGAGGGTGGGGAGCAAGGCGGCTGTCACACGTGCGTGTGTGTATGCCCATACTCGGTCACATCGCGGCTACTGCCCGCACGTACGCAGCCGACATGCTGATCTCACCCATCTGCCCCCACCGTCGCCCACCCAGCCGCGCCCACCCATCCACCCACCCAACCATCCATCCATCCAATCAACCAACCAACCAACCAACCAACCAACCAACCAACCAACCAACCAACCTGCCAGGCCTGACGTATGCGGCGGAGGAGCTGGGCCTGCCCATCAGCCAGCGCGCCACCCTGTTCTCCACACCCGAGGTGCGTGCGTGCGTGGGGCGGGCTCGGTGTACGGCAATGGCCCCTTGCCGTACACGCATGCGAGGTGCGCACACTCAGCCGTGCCGTGCTCAGCAAAGCACACAGCCGCTCACCGGCTCTTACCGTGGGTGGTGCACGTGCTGCGGCGCGGACCTCATGAGCAACGCCACGCCACACAATTGTCTCACACACACGCACACACACGCATCCCCCACACGCACACACACACACGAATCCCCCCACACGCACATCCTCACATCCCCACATCCCCCCCCCCACATACACACACAGGACCTATTTGAGCTGGAGGCCGTGTTCCGCAGCCACCCCTACCCCCGGCACCGCTGCTACATACGCAGAGGGCACGGTGGGTGTCGGGCGTGTGGGTGCCAGCAGGCGTGGGCGGATATGCATGATGAGGGGGGCCTGCAGCGGGCGACTAGGGCGACTGGCGGGCTGGGGGCACTGCTGGGGCACTGGGGTGTTGAGGGGTCGCCGGAACGAGGGGGTAGGGCTGCAGCTAAGCATTACTGAATCCATGCAAGCACACCGACGTGCCACGAGCGCACCTCCTGCGCCTGCGCCTCTTGCGTACGATTCGCGCCGCTCGTTCCTCCTCTCCCTACCGCCTTCCTGCCTTCCTGCCTTCCTGCCTTCCTGCCTTCCTGCCTTCCGATCCTGCTGTGTAGACATCTCAACATCTTATCTTCTGCACGCCTGCAATTTGCGATGCACATGTGGTTCCTGCCGCTGCCGCTGCCGCTGCCGCTGCTGCCTTTTCCGCCCGCTCTCCCAGCAGGCTTCTTCCTTCTGGCGGACTCGGTGGATGAGGCCCGCCAGCACTTTGAGCGCCTCATTGTGCCCTGGCTGCACCGCTGCCGGCAGCAGCAGCAGCAGCAGCAGCAGCAGTAGGCACCGGGACAGGAACCCATCAGGCGCTCACCCGGGATGTCCCGGTAACAATGATGCATCGTGCCTGGCTGGCGGCAGGTGGTGGCGGGGTGGGTGGCCTCGGAAGCTGGAGCGAACAGCTGTCATGGTGGGGGGCAGCACATGGCTGTCGACCGGGGATGGCATTGTGTGGGTGCGCATCCGCCCTGCTGGTTACGGCTTTCACACCGGCTGAAGCAGCGGGCAGGCAGTGAATGCTGCTCCGGGGCTTACTTGGACGGAGATGGGGGCGGCATGCACGAGTGAGCTGGACGGTGTGAGCTGGATGGTGTGAGCTGGATGGTGTGAGCTGGATGGTGTGAGCTGGGTGGTGGCAATTGCGTTGCGGCTGGCGCAAACGGTTGCAAACATGTGGCAGGGAGCTGATGGAATGAGCCCATGCACATCTTTGATTGCGCAGCTGCCCTCGTGCGTGGTGAGTGTTTTTCGAGAAAGCGTCAAAGTTGTTTCCTGCGTCGTGTGTGTGGCCTACTCGCTCAATGTTGTAGAAGGTTCGCTGTGCGCTGTGATGTGTGTGTGTGAGAGGTTGCTGTATGTCATAGTAGAGGGAGGGGGTTGGGGATCAAGGGGCTGTGACGCCTTCTGCCGCCGCTTGTGATCTTCACCGCCAGAGCGTGTCGTGCCTTGCATCCACACGCTTACATCGTTTGGTCGCCGTGTCGGCTTTGTTCGAGAATGGAAACGCGCCAAACACAGGCTTCGGGTTTTGGTGCCCGGAAAGTACATGGCTAGCAGAACCGCCTCACTGAGTGCAGCAAGCATTGTGGGACGTTGTGGTACTAGATAGCCGCCCTCTCTGCCATGGAACGCGCCCGGACGAGGTTGAGGACAGTTACCAACGCAGGGCCCCCAGAGGGTATGGAATTGGAGGGCGCCACTGAGCCGGTAGAAATCGCTAAAGCGGAAGTGGTGACAGGGTTTTGGAGGCGGCTGCAGGACTTCGCAGGATTAGGGGTGCACAGGAAGGGGTGGAGGGAGGTAGGCACGGCGCACCCCCTGCTAGCCGTGCAGGGCGGGCGCATTAAGGTTCAGCAACCTGCTTAATCAAGTCTTGACAGCTCGCAACTGCTGCATATCAGCGGTGCTAAATAGAATATAGACGAGACGCGGTTTGTGTGTGTATGTGTGGGTGGGTGGTACCGTTGACGGTGACGTACGTTCATGACCCTTGTGGTGGCGGGTAGGCGCTAGGTTGCGTGCTTGTCTCCTCTGCTGTGACTCGTTTAAGGTGGTGGTTTGGGCTGTAGCTTTGGCGGCTAGGTGCGGCGGCTTTGAGCGTTCTCGCCGGCCCTGTCCCTCTTGCTATGTGTGGCCTGCTGATGAGTAGCATAGGGGTGACGTGTGCGTTCCCAGGCGCAGGTAGCCCCCAGGGGAGCGTGGGTCGCTCGTCTTCGGGTTGTCTCTTGTCGGGGGTTTCAGTTTGAAATTTTAGATGCGCTAGCTGTCTTCACACCGCCTGGTCCTACCTGTGGGCTCAGGAGAGCATAGGGAGGCGTTTCTCGTTTCGCGGCTAGGCTTGCTGTGCGCGGGCAGGGCAGGTCAGCCGTGGGTTTGGGTTTCTAGCGCTGCTTTTGTGAGCGCTCTCGCCAGTCCAGAGGCTGGTAGGCTGCAGACGTGCAGAGGCCGTGTGTCGGGCCCGGGTCGGAGGCAGGCCCACAGCTGTAACATTACACGCCTGCCAACACACAGCACACGCTCACATGCACATGGCTGGAACCCCCGCATTTGGCCCCACCCCCCATTCCGGAATCATTCACGTTCTTCACCCCACAAAGCTTCGAGTTCGAATTGTATTACTAGTGGCCGGGTAGCTAGGCCGGTATGATAATGCAATTACGTACCACATGACCTTCTGGTCGATCACGTGAGATAGAGAGCATTGGTACGTACGCCGAGCTAGCATTGGAAGATAAATGCACATCCGAGAGTTCACGCAAGTATGGGTCTGTGCGAGCATGAACCAGCACTGCCTCTATCTCAAGTCTAAATAATGAACCAGCGGGCCAGCAGCTAGGGCACCGCATGCACAGGGGACCTGGCAGCGGCGCCCTTCACTGCTGATCTGTGGCACTAACTGCTGGGCGGGGCGACATATACACACACACACACACACACACACACACACACACACACACACACACACACACACACACAAACACACCACCACCACCACCCACCACCCACCACACCCAGCTAGCAGCAGCTGCACATGGACGGGTGCACTTGCCGCACCAGAGCATCACGTCCGTCATCATCACGTACGCACGCACGAGTTGATGATAGTACGGCCCGCCCCCAAATATATAAGAGGACAGCCAGTTGCTTGCATCGCCGAAGAGGACAGCCAGTAAGCCGCGTTCCGCCCGTTGAGAAGACGGAAACCTTTTCCATCCATACATTCGGATTGATCCGCGTACAACATTTCCAAATACACAGGCGAGTGCGTGAGGCGCCCTAGGCGCCCTTCAGTTGGCATTCGCCCTCCAAGCCGGTGTGGTTAGTTCGTCAGGCGCGCTTGACGTAGATGGCGTGCAGCAGGGAGGGACGGCCCCAGCCGCCGTTGCGGACCTGGTGGTAGGTGGTGGTGGGGGCGGGACAGGCAGGGGGGCGGAGGGCGGGGGCAGCAGGGGTGGCAGGGGGCAGCGGGGTTTGAGTCGGGAGAATAGGGGCTATAGGGACAAAGGTACTAGCTGGTATGTGGGGTGTGCGCGACCGGTCGTGGCACCAGCAGTGAAGCGGGGCGGCGGCGGCGGGGCGGCGGTGCGGTGTGTGTGTGTGTATGTGTGTGTGTGTGTGTGTGTGTGTGTGTGTGTGTGTGTGTGTGTGTGTGTGTATGTAACAACGGGTTTACAGGCGGCCTGACGAGTCTCGTGATCGAGTACTCGGGACAGCCAGCGACAGCGAGGCATTTAGGCCACACGCTGCCGCTATCACGCGTCTCCCCTGCCCAGAGCGCAGCCAAGCTCTGGAGTCCACCGGGGGGACGCTCCAACCAACCTGGACCACGCCAGTAGCCTCAGTGTGTGTGTGTGTGTGTGTGTGTGTGTGTGTGTGTGTGTGTGTGTGTGTGTGTGTGTGTATATATGGAGAGGCGGAGGCGGCCACCGGCGGGCAAGCATGCAAGGGGGGCGGGTGCGTGCTGGTGCTTGGCACGTGCGTACTAGCTACGAGCATGAAGACGCTGTGGTCGTCCATGCATCGTTGTAGTACGAGCGAGATGCGTGGATGAGCAGGCCACGCACGCACACGTACGGCTCAGCAGGCATTCCCACGCCCCGCCCTCCCTCCCCACGCTACCCGCGCCCCTCCGTCCCCTCCCTCCCCACGCCCCTCCCTCCCCATCCCACGCCCCTCAGACACACACGCCCCTCCCCTCCCCACCTTGCGCAGGGCCCAGGACAGCGGCGGCAGCGCGAGCAGCAGCTTGACGGCGATGACGACCACGCAGGGCGCCGTGGACAGCAGCGTGATGGTGGGGATGCCGGCGGGCCACGCGGTCTTGGCCTGGGGCCACCAGGTGATGCCCTGCATTGTGTGTGTATTGTGTATCGCGTGTGTGTGTGTGTGTGTGTGTGTGTGTGTGTGTGTGTGTGTGTGTGTGTGTGTGTGTGTGTGTGGGCACGCATATGGGGAAAGGTGCAAGTGTTTATTTGGTTGGCACAGTGACGCACGCACGCGCGCGGACACGCAGGCACGCAGGCGGCACGCAGGCGGGCGGGCGGGCGGGCGCAGCAGTAGTCGTCCTTGCTTCATACACACATCTGTGATGAGGCAGTGGCAGGCCGCAGCAGCAGCAGGGCCACGCCACGCCACGTGTCACGCCACGTCCATTCAACACAGCGCACATGCATGCAGCAGTCAAGCAACCAACGCACCAGGATGAGCGTGTGGGCGGTGGCGCAGCAGAAGCTGAACCAGCCCAGCCAGGACTGCGCCAGCACCCACTCGGACCAGTTGAGGCGGTGGGTGATGTGAGGCAGGCTGGTCAGGCCGGTCAGGCACATGGTCACGCCTGCCGCGCATGGGGGCATACAGAGGCGTGTGTACGTGTAAGGGCGAGCGTGTGTGTGTGGGGGGGGGGGACGGAAACGGAGAGGAATCCCCGGGGGCGGGGCGGAGGGATGGGGGAGGAGCATGGGGGGGGGGAGTTGTAGGTAGGGGCCAGGTAGTGGGTGCGTGGCGGCAGGCAGCACGGCGGATGCAGGTAGGGGTTTGTGCGAGCGAGTGGGGTGCGGCGGGTACCAGTCAGCCAGATCCGGTGCGCGTGCGTGCGCCCCATCTATCCTCCTCCGTCCTAGCCTATTGCTGCACTCTGTCCCAGCACGCAACCAGATAATAACATACATTCACACGCACACACACACACACACATTGTCCTATGTCTACTGTTCTCTCCCTTGTGATCTCTAAAACACACACACACATACACACACGCGCAAACACTTAAAACACGCTCTTACCCACCCGCCAGGATGCCGATGAGCATGGACGACTCGCCCTGCCACGTCAGCCGGCTCTTGAGCGTGATGGCCTGCACCCCCGTCACACCCACGGCAGGCGAGGCGGCGGCGGCGGCGGCGGCGGTGGCGTTGCCCAGGTTACCCGCTGCCGGCAGCACGGCGGCGGCGGTCTTGGTGGCGTAGCCCCACTTGTCAAACTTGGCGGCGGCGCCGGCGGCGGCGGACACGACGCCGGGCAGGTTTGTGGTGACGGGGCCCCACAGCTTGGAGTAGTAGGCAGGGAAGAAGAGGTAGGTGGAGAAGGCCAGGTGCAGCAGCATCAGCAGCAGCGACAGCAGGCCCAGCTGCTTCCTGCGTGTGGGGGCGTGTGTGGGGGGGGGGCGGGGCGGGGGGGCGTGTGTGGAGGGGGGGCCGTGCGTGGGAGCGCTGGCGTCGTGTGTGTGGGCGTGGGCGTGTGATATGTGTCGTCGCAAACGGGCCTGTGTATGTTACAGGCCCTGCCACCCACCCACCTATCCGCCCAGCTGCCCGCCGCCCTCTCTCTCTCTCTCACACACACACACACACGCCCCCACCCACCCAGCCACCCCCCCCACCCCCCCCCCCTCCCCGCACCTGACGTCCATCCAGCGCTGCACCCAGCCCCACAGGCGGAAGCTGGGCCTGCGGGTGGCCAGCTGCAGCAGCGTTACGGCCAGGCCGGGCAGGTAGCAGTACAGCATGCCCCACAGAGCCGCCCAGCCCGCGGCCTTGTTGGTGATCTGGGGTGGGGGGGGGGCGGGGGGGATGAGGGGATGAGGGGGCGGGCGGGGGCGGGGAGGGAGGGAGGGGGGCAGCAGGTAAGGTACAGCAGGCATCGCAGGGCAGGGCAGGTCTGCAGCAGTCATGGGGGCAGCAGGGTTTCTGCTGAGTAGTGTTCTGCTGCTGGGTTGCTAGCTAGCTCCTGTATCTGTGTGGTTCGATAGCGCGGCGCACCAGCAGTAGGTGGTGGACACGCGCGCTACGACACATACACACACATGCGGGGCTGATGCACGTGCACATGCACATGCAGGGCTGCACATGCAACGCACCCAGAGGATCATGTGGTCCCACGGCTCCTTGCCGTACAGATTGTACCGGATGGCAGTGAAGATCTCGAGCAGGATGAACGTGACAGTCATGACGACCGTGGGCATCTGGATGAGGGGGGAGGGCGGCGGGGGAGGGCGGCGGGGGGAGGGAGTGGACGGAGGCCGGTTAATAGTACTAGTTAGCTATGGGTGGGAATGGAGCGTGCGCGGGGCGCGGCGGGTGGGGTGTGTGCCAGGTAGTCAAACGCAAAAACACACACATGCACACACACACACACATGCACACACACACACACACACACACATACACACACACACACACTCACACACACACACACACACACACACACACACACACGCACACCTGCCAGTCGGCGAAGACGGTGCGGTGCCAGCCCTCCAGCGTGGCGGCGTATCTTAGGTCGCCCACCACGCACGCGGCACTGCACGCCCATGGCCTCAAGCAGCGTGCGCACCTGCCTGCGGGGGCACACACAGGAGCAGCAATAATGTATGGTGCCTTATCACTAGATAGTAGACAGCCTTGCTTCTCACCATCTACTTATATTATTATATGCATGCAAGCTTGTTTCTGCCGGTCCGGCTCCACGCACTAACTCTCCATCTATCCATAGCTAGTCATCACGCACGCTCGCTAGCCACGCACTACACGCACTAGCTGCACTCACTCCGCCGCCGCCACGTCGTCCGACGCCGCCACGGTCTTGACGGTGTCCACCAGCGGGTCGCTGTTGATCAGCGCGTAGCTGCTTACGTTGTTCAGCGCCTTGACCACACGCGGCGGCGGCGTCACCGGCTTGGCGGCGGGACTGGCGGCAGCGCCGGCAGAGGGACTGGCGGCGGCGGCGGCGGCGAGCAGCGCGGTCAGGGCGTGCGCGCCGGAGGCGTTGGCGTTGGCGGCCTTGGTCGCGGCGGCGCGGCGGCGGCCTGATGAGGATAGGGCATGCACACACGCACACGCAAACGGTGTCGACCCTTCCTCTCCTTGTGCTTTTCTAACATACGCAAACGCGCACACGCACACATGCACACACCGTATGGACGGCAGCAGGCAGTGAGTAGTGCACGGATGAGGCTAGTAATGTGTATGTTCTCATCGACCAACCGTTCTAAATGCACGCATACCCGCCCCAACTACTACCCAAACCCGCACACGCACGCACGTACGCACGCACACACGCACCCGCAGTGATGGGCTTGGCATCAGCAGCCGCAGCAGCGCTGCTGCCGCTGCCGCCGCTCGGCTGGGCGGCGGCGGGCCAGCTGGCGCCTCCGTAGGCGGAGTCGGCGGTGATGGTGATGGCGGCGGTGGCGGCGGCGCCGCCAGAGGAGGAGGAGGACGGGGAGGGGCTGCTGCCGCCGCCGCCGCCGCCGCACGACACGCCGGCGGCATGCAGCATGGCCTCGATGTCGGCGAGGGAGGGGTTGGTGATGTCCACGACCACCTGCGGGAGCGAGCGAGCGAGCGAGGGCACGGCAAGCACAGTAGCTAACACGCGTGTCATCATACACATGTAAACACATGTGTGGCTAGTGTGACGTAGTATACGGCACGCAGCCAGGAGTCCGATGACGCGACTACATGGTTTCGTGACTCACACATGCCAAAACACACAACACACACACACACACATACACACACACACTCCCCCTTCCTCGCTCTCACCTTGCCCGCCAGCGCGCGGCCGCACTCGCCGTCGCCGCCCAGCACCAGCGCCGGCAGCGCCGCCGCCTGCACCGCCAGCACCACCACGTCCGCCCACTGCAGCAGCGCCGGCTCCAGCCGCGCCACCGGCGTCAGCGGCAGGCCGTCCAGGTAGGTGCCGGCTGAGGCAGCGGCCTGCGTGCAAGCGCGCGCGCGCGCGCGCGCGCGCGTGTGTGTGTGTGTGTGTGTGTTTGTGTGTGTGTGTGTGTGTGTGTGTGTGTGTGTGTGTGTGCATGGGAGCGTGGGTGCGTGCCTGCGCGCATGCATGGAGCGAGAGGTAGGAAGGGGGACGCCGGGCGGGGGACGCCGGGAGGGGCCCATCGATCGCGCGGGGAAAGGTAAGGGAACGGCGGCGGGGCTTGTCGGGCGGTCTATTGAAGGCAATCGAAACCGACGAGGCCATGTTCAGCAAGGTGTGAGGTGTGGTTAAAGCACGGCGGTGTGAAGTGTGGAGCGAAATGTCGTTTGCAAACGACACGGCATGCAATTGCATGCCGCCGAAAGCAAGCAAGCGGGTCCTCGGATGGATCAGCCAACAACAGCACAACCGCAGTATGCAGGATCGTCAGGGACTGAGAATTCACCATGTGCATTCGAGTGTCAAGCGAGTTCATTTAAGCCGGGAACTTGCCTTCTCGGAGCCGGCATTGGTAGCATCGGCGGCTGCCTTCCGGCTCGCCATGCGCATTTCGATGCCGCCAGTTGCCAGAGCACCGCTACGAGTAGCCATAGCACATATGCCCTGGGCCATGGGCCCCGTCCCCACGACGGCAACGCGCAGCAGCATTGTGAAGGACCCGCGTAACGGGTGGCAGACCGGTGTACTGTCGAACGGAGGAAGTTTCGCCCCTGCGGAAGTTACTCCGCCTCTGTAGGAGTTGGATGCGTTCTTTAATTTCATGTGGGTAGCGTCGATTGAATTATCATGCGGCGCGCTCGAGCGCATGCAGCATTCCGCGTACGTCAGGGGCGCGCGCGCGCTCGGCACGCGCGCATACATGCATGTGGATGGCAGACGGGCGCCAATGCCACGCGCGCGCCCACGCCTGTTCGCGCACTTTTTGTTCGCCTGACTGCTTGCATGCAGGACACAGTCGATGAAAAATAAACTGACTTGCGTGGCGCGGACTGAGTACCCTGAGGAGGGCATATAAACTGAGCTGTTGGCCTCAAGTCTGACTGGACTTGTGGGGCCCTCGATCGGATGGTACAATTAATCCTTTGCAACGTTACGCGCGGTACTCATCTGAAACGGACAGTTCTGGGTTCGATACACGCTCAGGTATCAAAGGAGGCTAGCGAAAAAGCAGCCGGCTGCTTTTACAAGCTTGTAAGTTGGTAACGCGGTCCGAGCGGAAGGTCGTCGACCCCACTGTGCAATTGATATGCACGCGACGTCCGGTTTGCTGCCGGCAATGATAGGTTAGATACAATGTAAACGTCGTGTAATGCTCACAAGCACAACGACCCCGCACCGAGTTGGCATGTATGGTTGACGAACAGCGAAAGAGGGAGCGGAAGCGTGCAGCTCACCCTGCACTGTTGTTGCTAATCCTCTGCATGCTGCTCGCAGTTTGCCACTGGCCGCGAGTCCTGGGTGCGTTGTCGGCCGACCTGTTTGACCAGGACCCCGGCAGAGCCGTCGCGCTGCTGCTGGCAGTTTAACCGTTGGCAACGGGACCGCACCTGGTCAGCAGAGGCAAACGCTAGACTTGACTCGATGCGCCTGGCACCACGCAAACGCCACTCGTGTGTCGCAATGCCCTCCAAACGTAGCCGACAGCACGCACCAAAGCTGTCGGTCGGAGTGGACACACGTGAACAACACTCTCTTTAGGCCTCGCCTGGCCGCACAAGAGATGCTGCTGGCACCGCGCAAGTGCCATGCGCACCGAACTTACCCCTGCCGACAGCCGGCTCACTCGCGCAAACAACGACATCATATCACAGCGCCATATCGCAAGTCAGACTGGCCATCCGAGCGGAACAGGCGACAAGCCGAACCCACAAAAACAGGCATGGGCCCGCACCCTAGCCATCTCGGCTACCTGTTGATCCAGACCAGTCCATACGAAACCTGGGAGCCAATTAAAACCAGTTTGGGCTCCGGGCCACAACTTGGCAACACATCGACACTGCCCGTCGCAGCTATCACACCGCTGCAATCGCAACACACCGTTTATGGACTGTCCGACATGTTCATGTACTCTCACCACACCACTGGGGACTATGGGTCGCTCGCGGCTGAACTGTCAGAATGGCCCAGGCTTGGCGCATTAATCGCGCTGGCGTCTCTCTTACCCTTACTTGTTCAACTAATTACACCCTCGCTCTACAGCTCGACAACTGCAGCCTGCGCAACACGGCAGCAGATGCCACGCCACCATCTCGCATTACGGCCACGGCACGCCCCGCTCCTAGCACGCATGCACATGGTAGGACGTGGCCCACACACCCGCGCTGCACCCAACATACAGCCCCAGCACACCAACATGCCCTACCATGAACGCCAGGAAGCCAACTTCTGCCACATACACGCAATCAACATGCTGCTCGGATACCGTGCCGTCGACCCACACGCACGCAGTCGTGCGATACTGGCAGCAATGCCAAAACCCTAACCCAGAAGGCGCGGCGTACTGGCAGCTACTTTACGACCCCACCCGGGGAATGAACACTATGCTGGTAAACCACTACCTCCGCACACACCCCATCACCGACTCACCCATTCTCATACGCTCCACTCACGCAGGCCGCAGCTGCCGCATCCACATTCCACAACCATAGTCAGCGCGCAATCGAACACATGCTTGAATACAACGCACCGCACGCCCGGCACACAGGCTTCCTCCTACTCAGCGACACACACGCCACGGCCGTACGTTACCACAACGGACACTGGTGGTGGATCGACTGATGAGCAAATCCTGAGCGCGGATATTGAACGCTCTCGTCGAGCTCTTCAATAATGAGGCATGGGGTATAATTTTGCAGATCCTACCCCCCGCCCCTGGCCGTCGTGTCGGCTTTTGCACGGATGGAGACGCGCCAAACAAAGGCTTCGGGTTTTGGTGCCTGGAAAATACATGCAAGTCACTGACGCGGCAGCAGCTGCCACATGATTGGGAACGAAGTGGCCCACGGGAGCCAGCAGGGGACACACTCCCACCTTCCCGCCTTCCCGCCACCTTCCCTGCCATAAGATTCGGAAGTGGCATACGCACGGGTACAAGCAGGGGACACGCTCCCACCCTCCTGCAGGGCTGCTCACATGCGGGGGTCACTACAAATAGATAATTACGCATGCATTACGGCTACGCCATTCATTGGCACGCATGCGCCCTGCTCCACACGACACCTCCAGCCTGCTCTGCCACGCACGGCAGCACCCCGCCCATGTATGCATGGCTTGCATTTCGCATTTGCATTATTTTAGCACATGTCCGTTATGTAGCGAGTCGAATCGCCTAGGATTGCTGCTGCCTCGTCACCCCGGCCAGCATCTCCGGCGCCTCCCTGGCCACCGCCGCCCTCACTTCCTCACACCCCAGTAGCGCTTGCATGGCAGTAGCAGTGCTGCTGCTGCTGCTGCCGCCGCCTCCGTCGTGGCCGTTCAGACGCGCAACCCTCAGCGCCACGGCCAGCTTGCTCGCCGCGCCCGGCTTGCTCAGGACCGCGCGCATGTACGGCGCGCACGCCAGCAGCATCCGCAGCGTGGCGGTGTCGCCGCGCGCGGCTGCCGCTCCCAGCACCATCTCCAGACCCCCGCCCGCCTCGGGACCGGAAGCCGCCACCACCGCCGCCATGTACCGCTCATCCGCCAGCATGCACCGCAGAATGCCGCGGTGCCCGTGCCCCGAGGCCACCTGCAGTGCCAGCACCGGGACCACGGCCGCGGACGCCGCTGCTGGCGACGCCGCGACCGCACGCACCAGCGCGCCCTGCTGGATGAGCGCCCGCGCAACGCCCTCGTCTCCGCGGTTGCACGCGGCGAAGAAGGCGTTGCACAGGTGCAGCGCGCCGTCGGGCCGCGCCACCACCGCCTCGATGAAGGGCCCGTGCGCCATCAGCCCCTGCACCAGCGGCAGGTGCTGCGGCGGCCGGCTGCAGGTGACCTCGACCACGCTGCCCAGCGCCGCCACAGTGCTGTGGCAGGGCAGGTTGAACGCCACCGCTGCTGCCACTATTGCTGCTGCATCTGCGCCGCCTGCTGTCCGCCCCGCCCCACTGCCGACGCCAGCAGCTTCGCTCGCGCCGCCGCCACCAGCGCCGCCGCCGCCGCCGCCGCCGCCGCCGTCGATTGCGACGACCATGCGGCCGGCGATGCGGAACGCGGCCCCTGCGCGGCAGTCGTCGTCCCAGGCGGCGGGCGAGGGCACGTCGCCCAGCAGCCAACGAATGGCGGCGCAGCCGTTACCCTGCATGGGGCTGTTTCCGCCCGCAGACAGCAGCGCCAGCAGCGCCGCGTCCGCCAGGTCCAGCACGTCGGCGCGGCCCCGCAGCGCGGCCAGCAGCTCCCCAGCCGCGGCTGATGACATGGCGGCGGCCGCCGCCTCCCGCTGGTCTAGGTGGTGGTGGTGGTACTGCAGCCTCACCGCTGCG
The DNA here is from genome assembly GCA_016834595.1 of Chlamydomonas schloesseri. NCBI lineage: Eukaryota > Viridiplantae > Chlorophyta > Chlorophyceae > Chlamydomonadales > Chlamydomonadaceae > Chlamydomonas > Chlamydomonas schloesseri. The sequence continues at coordinate 1,404,221 of JAEHOD010000025.1, read as the reverse complement.
CCCAGTGCGGCCAGCACGGCAAGGGGGTCGGCATCCGTCACCGTGCGCTCCACGAGGCCCGCTGTGACGCTGCTGATGCACGCGGCCGGGGCGCCCGCCGCGCTGAGGCTGTGGGCGTGAGCCACCAGCCTGCCCAGCGCGCGACCCGCCAGCGGCGGCCCCTGGTCTGCTAGCAGCGCGCGCTGCAGGAGCTCTGGGACGGCCAGCAGCGCGGACACGAGGTGGCGGTGCTCGCGGGTGCAGCGCGCCATGGAGGCTGCGGCGCGCAGTCCGGCGTGCGAGGCCACCAGCGCCCACAGGCTTTGGGGCCAGTTAAGTGGTCGGGCACCTGGAAAATTGACACAAGCAAGCGGCGTGGGGCGCTGCAAAGAGAGGGAGCAGCAAGGCATGGTCGCATCGCTGCTCTCACCATGGTGTGCGTCGCCAGAAGCTCGCTCTCTCAGCTCGCTTTCAACGATAACGGAACCTTCAGGTCTTGAGTTATCCGCCATAACGCGTTTACAACGGAGCCGCCGTCTCTCAAGCTTAAACAACGAAAGAAACTACAAAAAGTGTCAGGCGAAAAATTAAGTCAGGAGGCGCGCACATTGTAATGGCTAGCGAGCGCTCGTAAACAACGTACTGAAATGAGCTGTATACCTGTCAGCTGCACGCTACAGTGTCTGGCGACTGTGACCGAGCCCGTTTCCCGATGCTGTGACGCACACTTGGTTGAGTCTCCCGTGACACGAACCCGTCACACGCGGCCATTCCTCCCCCGGAGCCCGGTTCGTCGGGCCGTCTTCCCTCATGCACAAAATCAGTCTGTAGTACCTGTGTGGCTATCGTGGTAGCAAGGGATTTGTACCTCAACCTGGTGACACGCTGGCACACTGTAACGGGAGGCTCGCTCCCTTGTCATCCTAGGAGATTTTCCTCTTGTTACACACACGCTGCATGGCAGCATCAGGGGAGGATCTCCCCTGGGCAGCATGGGAGTCATTTAGCGCATGTCTTTAACGCATCATGATGATCTAACGCGTAACTGTGAGCCTGGGGGAGGGCGAAGAACGCTGGACACGCTCCGCAACGGTCCTCTGTGTTGCTGCGCGTCGTGCCCTCTGGGTGGTAATAGCTCGATGGGACACAAGCGAAGCGAAGCGACGTTAGGCGAAAGCAGGCGTGTTACATCCGAACCGCTATGGACGCCGATGTTGATGCCGACGTGGATGCCGATAGCGACGTGGTCTTGCTGTTGCAGCACTCGCAGGATGTACGTGTGAGCACGAAGCAGGACAGGGCTGGTGTTCGTGCCAAGGCTCTTCAACACCGTCTAAGATGCCGTACGAGAAGGGCACGCACACCCCCTACCACATAGCAGATCTCGGACGAACTGACATCAGCAGACAGGCGATATCAGAAAGAGTATGCTGACAATAGGTGCGGAATGAGTACGTAAAAGCTACCAAAATATCTCGGGCGGGGTACTTGGTACACGCCTTCGTAACTCAGGCGCTGAGCCCGTAACCAACGCACACACAGAATCACACGCAAGCAATATTACCATGCCACAGAAGAGCTCGCACATGCAAAGGGTTCAGACACCGGTGGTAGACATGCTGAAACGTTTCTGCGCGGGCACGGTTTTGGTGCCCCTGGTTTTGGCACCTCGTAATACGACCTCACTTCGGTTGAGACACACAAAACCCAGGATCCTGCACACACGCATGCCAGTTGTCTGTTCCCTACCACCAGGTACGCGCCAGGTACTGTCACACGTTGGGGCGTGACATGGGGTCTTCCCGACCTGCATTAGGGCCTGCCACGGACCCTGCCGCGGCTGACATCAGATACAACACCCATGTTACGGACATGCGCTAAATTGCGAAAACGAATGCGAATCTTGCCGTACAGGCTTACATCTGCGCCTGAGTGCCATCTTCCAGCAGCCGCAACTGAGTGGCTCGCATCCACACAGCACAGCAAACAGCACCTTCCCAGCCACTGACATCTGTACAGATCCAGCGCGATTCTCTTATGCGCCCGCGTTTTTTGGGCTGAGCCCCCTGAGCGAAGCGATTCAGGGGGCCGAAGCCCCCCAGGAACACCCCTGTCCGTACTGCGAGCCTGCCTGCCTGCGTCCGTGCGAGCCTGCCTGCCTGCGTCCGTACTCAGACGTACGTCCAAACTCAGTCCGAGCGTAAACCGCGAATACCACGTTGAAGCTCGTATGAACGTATACTGAGCGCTAAATTACGGTGGCCCAGAAATGACGGAGCGAGAAGCGAACCAGCTATGGACTTGACTTTCGTCGGGGCCACCGGAATTTAGCTTTTAATATATTACGTGGTACTCGCGGTATACGTCAGTATTGAGTTTTGGTACTCAGCCAAAAGGCAAAAGTCTGCTTAGATCGAATTTCATGGATCGCGCGGCCACGGCCGGCCGTGGCCGGGCCCCTCCGCCTCCTCTCCGTCTGTCAATCTCCGCACTCTCCAAACACCGCTACATCTTCCCGAGTGGCGTGCCTCTCTCGTGAAGCACGCATGTACGCTCACCCTCATTACTTCCGTGCATGTGCACACTCCCGCTCCCGCCTACACGCCTTCGCCCATGGGCAGCGGTAGGGTCCGATTGCCATCAATTGTGTTCCTGGGCCCCAAACAGAGCCGGCACCGGTTCCTCTCTGCAATCTGCTAGTCAGCCCGCGTGTTAGTTCTTGAGTCAATGCCTCCATTGTTCGCACCCGATAACAGCAGCGCGTGGTGACCCTGGCACACCGCGGATGCGACCAGTTCGGCGGGCCAACCCTACTGCAGGCCAACCCCACAACAAAACTGCAGCGCCTAGACTGTTAGTAAAAATAGAATGTAAACCGCGCTATATGCATAACGACCAGGTGCTCTCATACACCGCCACACTCCATTCGCTGCATGCCTGCTTTGCTGCTATACCTGACACACCGCGAGCACTTCCTGCTGGTTGTTAAGGAAGGTCTCATTTGTATCGGTCAAACTCCGACCGCGGCCGGCCGCCGCCGCCGCCGCCGCCACGGCCGCCGCGCCCGCCACCGCCGCCGCCGCGGCCGCCACCGCGCCCGCTGGATGGCCGGTTGTTGAAACGGTCACCGCCGCTGCCTGTGTGTGTGCGTAGGCGCCAGGGGCGACGGCATCACATGTGTGAGAGCTTCTCACACTACTGTATGAACCATGGTAAGCGTTCAGTCCACACCACATCCGGCGCCAACAGCATGGTAAGCATTCACATCATATGCGGCATCAGCTCCTCTTTCCCAAGTGACATCCCAGCCAACAAGCCCCCGCCTCCTGGCCTGGCCCGAGCACGCACACACCTGCGCCCGCGTGCGGGCGGCCGAGGCGGGAGGAGGGGACGGGGTTGGGGTAGTCCACGCCGATGCGGCAGCCGGACCGCTCCTGCTCCTCCTTGCTCATGAGCCAGGGCTCGTGCACCTTGGCGACCGGCACGTTCTTCAGCTCGGGGCACCAGGTCTTGACGTACTCGCCGGTGGGGTCGTAGTCCTTGGACTGAGGGGTGGGAGGCGGTCGGGGGGGTGTGTGGTTACCAGCCCAAACGGGGGGGGGGGGAGGGAGGCGGTAAGGGTGGGAGGCGGTCGGGGTGCGTTCCATGCACCTGAAAGAGTTGGGTTGGGTGGGGTCAGTCCATTCGAGGTCCCAATTCGACCATTGAAAACATTGAACCCAGGGGTTGCGCGGGTGGGGGCAATCAAGACCAGGCCGAGCTCATGGCGCGCCGAGGAGTTCAATCACAGGCAGACCGTCTCGCACAAGCTGAGGGGTAACCTGGCGGTACATACAGAGGCTAGCTAGTGCCCGCACCCCCACCCATGCCTGCCTACCTGCTACCATCCATTGACACAACCCCGCCACCCACCTACTTCTACGCCACCCTCCCGCCACATGCGCTGCGCCCGCCCCCCAGACACACACACACACACACACACACACACACACACACACACACACACACACACACACACACACACACACACACACACACACACACACACACACACATCCGTGGTCATCCGCGCTGGACCTTAGCTGTGGCGGGGCTGGGTTGGGCGGGCGACTTTAGGCGCATATCACGGTGCATTGGGACAGCAACGCCGGGGCGCGGGCCGTAGCCCCACCCGGTGAGGGTTACGCGATAAGGGTAAGTATCGGGTAAGTATGTGGAGCTCCTTCGGCCCGATGACCTGGTAAAGAGGTAATCTGAGGTAATCCGAACGCGGCGCACTGTTTGCTTGTCGCATGACGCACGCACAGTGTCGACCCTTTCCCTTGTGCTTTTCTAACACACAACGGGATTCCTCTCCGTTTCCGTTTACCAACACACACACACACACACACACAGCCCCCATGCACCTGCTTGGCGATGTTGAAGTGGTTGACACGGCCGCCCGTGAGCCCCGCCGCCGCCACCCAGTTGCCCCAGTTGCTGGTGACGTCGTAGTCCAGCAGCTGCTCCTCAAAGTAGTCGGCGCCGCGCCGCCAGTCCACGCCCATGTCCAGGACCAGGTAGGAGGCCACGTTCTGGCGGCCGCGGTTGGACATGAAGCCTGATGAGGGAGGGGGGTTGGGGGTTGGGGGGTTGGGGGTTGGGGCGTTGCGGCGTTGGGGGGTGGGGATTGCGGCGTTGGGGGTGTGGGGTTTGGAGTGGAGTGGGATGGGTGGGTGGAAGGGCGGGGTTGGGGGGATAGAAGGGGGGCAAGGAGTAATAACTAGAGAAGTTATACAGAGGCTGCGGCTGGTGGAAAGGATAGGCCTTGACGCACACACACAACAGCGGCCGTGCCGCGGCAATGATCCCATCTCTTCGTCGCCGCCCCCGCCCCCGCCCCCGCCCCCGCCCCAGCCCCCGCTCCGCGCACCTCCGCGCTCTGGGTTGGGCTGGCTGGCTTGGGTTCTCTTGGTCGTTTCGCTTTTGGTTTCTGGAATGAACTACCCGCCCCCGCCCCCCCCCCTGCCCCTCACCCGTGGCGGCCAGCTCGCGCATGTTGGCGTCCACCAGCGGCAGCCCCGTGCGCCCCTCACGCCAGCGCGCCCACAGCTCGGGGTCGGGGTTCCACACCAGTGGCAGGCCGCTGGTGCCGGTCTCGAAGAAGATGCGGTTGCCGTGCTTAAGCGCGAAGAACCTGTGTTGTTGCCGTTTTAGAAAGTAGGGGAGGGCTATATAAATACAAGCCGAAACCGAACCCAGGGCAAATATTATAATGTAATACTGCAAAGAGCGAGGATACTGTAAGGAGCGAGGAAGGAGGTGTTGTCAGGCCCTGCCTTGTCGCCGCGCGATTGCTTGAGCATTCCCCGTCTCCGCTGTCCCATCATATCCTGGCCCGAGCCCCCGCGTCGGCGCCACCAGCTGACCCGTCACCGTCCGTTGCAACAACAACAGGCCGGGGCCAACGGAGCACACACACCTGAAGAAGTCACGCCAGATGAGCTCAAAGATGACCCAGTAGGTGGACTTGTTCGCGAAGCGCTGCGACTCGTACTTGCGGATCTCGTCTGGGCAACGCAAGCAGGAGGCCGATTATATAAGGGGAAGGGAGGAACGTCAGCACGCACACACACACACTTTGGCAGGCATGCGCACGAATGGCGTTGTGCACATTCTTTGCAACTCCACATGCTCCAAACAACATCGTTTCCCCAACGCAACTCCGTTTGCCCTGCCTTCCTGCCCCTCCCCGCGCACTACGGCAGTCCACCCCGCCCCACCACCACCAGGACCACGACCACCGCCACCGCCACCACCATTCCACCACCGCTAGTTCACCACTCACGGAAGATCTTGCGCGGGCTGATGCAGCCCTGCGCCAGCCAAGGCGCGAACTTGGTGGAGTAGTCGCCTCCGAGCATGCCGTTGCGCGTGTCAAAGTAGGTCGACAGCAGGTCGCTGTCCCACAGGTAGTACTTGAGGCGAGCCAGCGCGGCGGTCTCGCCGCCCCTGCGCAGCGCGCACAGTGTGGGAGGAGCGGGAAAAGCATGTGTGAATGTGGCAAGTTGGGGGTGGAATGAGGTGAGATGGGGCTACATGGCTTGGAGGCGCGCACGCGCGCCACGGCCACGGCAGGCCAGGTGTCAAAGCGCAAGCGGCGTTGGACTCATTTCGCGCGTCCTGCCCCAACACCACCCAGCAACAGCAGCAGCAGCGCTCTGCAAGAACCCACTTGAAGTCCAGCACTGCCTTGGGGTGCTTCACCGGCGGCGCCGGCCGTGCGCCCGCCGGCCACGGCATCTGCTCCCAGCCCGGCAGCGGCGCCGCCAGCGCGGCGGCGGCGGCGGGCGCCAGCCGTGCAGCGGGCGGCAGCGGCAGCTCGCCCTTGCCGGGCGGCGGCAGGTCGCGTCGCACGGCGGCGCGCTTCTCCACCTTCTCCTTGAAGGGCGTGAACACGTCGGGCAGGTCCTTCATGCCTGCAGGCATTCACAGGGCATAACCGCGTGGCAGCGACAGCCAGCGAGGTTGCGCAGAAACCGTGAGGTTTTCTCGTAGCATGGCACCAGTTTTTTTCCTTCGTAGAGAAGAATCACTCTCCATGCCGGTAAGCATGGCAAGCCCAGGCCCACAGGCTCATCACCCACCCGGCGCGAAGATGCCCTTGCCGCCGCCCGCCGGCGGCTGCGTGAGGTCGTCGTAGTGGTACATGGTGTGGCCCCAGAAGCGCAGCAGCTTGCCGCCCGCCGGCTTGATGGCGCGCGCGACCGCCACGTCCACCGCCGCCTCCTCGCTCGTCACCTCCTCCGCCGTCAGCACCAGCGGCGCGGGGCCGCCGCCCTCCAGCAGGCCTGTGTGTGTGTGTTAGAGATCACAAGGGAGAGTACTATGAAAAACTTGTGCGTGCGAAGCGACAGGAACGCCAAGCAGGGAACGCGACGCGACGCATACGCTTGTTACCTAAGGGGGAGGGGCGGGGGGTAGCTCATTCCCGTACCCAATGCGACCATTGAAACCCAGATCCCAGAACCACACAGCGCGGGCGCAGGCGGGGGACGCGGAGGGGGATGGTTGGTTTAGGGCGGTGGTGCCGACAGCAGCTGCACTAGGACGCGGCGGGTAGTGCGTGTGTGGTTACAAGGTGGTGCGCAGGTAGTGACGATGACGGAGTGGGACCCAAGCAAGAGCGGCCCCCAGGTCCACATGCACTGGGAGGCGCCGTCTGAGCCATGGAGTACCTGTTGCCCCCACAATGTGCCCCCAGGCTGGCATCAGGTTCGGGTTACTCTGGGCTGGTATTCGCAACCTCCACCCTCCTGGCCTGCCTACAGTAGCCCGTATCCCTGCCCCTGCTGCCCCTGCCCCCGCCCCCGCTGCCCCTGCCCCTGCCTCTACTGTACTCGCTGCTGCCCTCGCTGCCTCACCCGGCAGCAGCTGCTCGGGCTGCCCCACCGCCACCACCAGGTCCGAACCCAGGCCCTGCAGCCGTTGCTTCAGGTCCGCGACACACTCCTGTGGACGGCAGGGGAGTACGGGAGGGGGCTCCAGGTATGATTGTGGAGTTATAATGGAGGTGGGGGGTTGCACGGATATATGGATAAGGTGGTGGTGGTGGTGGTGGTGGTGTGTGTGTTAGAGATCACAAGGGAGAGGGTGGTGGTGTGTGTGCGAGAGCGGGGGTAGGGGGCGGCAAAGAGCACACGTCAAGGGGCGAGGGGCGCAAGGGCTACGTAACGTATGGAAAGCCCCCCGGCCCCCTCCCCCGCAGCGCCCGCAGTTTCCGCTCCCAGCCATGTACTGACGTTGGGCTGGGACCCTCTCCTGCTGCGCCCTCGTTCCCGGTGCCCTCGCCCCTTGCTCCTGCTCCTGCTCCTGTGCCACCTCCACCCCCACCGCCAGCCTGACACCCACCTGGATGAACTTGGCCCGGTGGGCGCCCGTCTTGAGGGCTCCCCAGGGCGTGGCTGCGAAGAAGCGCGGGTCGTACAGGTACACGGGCAGAACCTCGCTGGCCTCGCCGCGCTTGACGCGCTGCGCCGCCTCGTGAACGATGTAGTTGTCGTGCAGGCGCAGGTCATTGCGGAACCACAGCACCAGCCGCTGGCCGCCGCCGGCGGTCGCCATGACTCGAATGCAGAGGGCGCGGCGGGCGGGGCCGGCGCCGGAGAGGGGGGCGGGGGCGGGGCTGGCGCGGCGGAGGAAGGGCGAGGGCACCTGCAGCGTGGGAGGAGGCGGAAGTGGTCATGTTAGGGTTTACGCAGTGACGTGAAGCGGCATGAGGGCAGGGGGTAGCAGGCCGCAGCTGGGGGGGGAGCAACGTGGCCTCGCGTGTGTATGTGTGGTGCCCACACGCGTGCGGCTACGACTCCTGGGAGCCACAACTGCGCGTCCTGGCGCGACACGACCGTGCGCGACCGCTAGTACGTCGCCGCCAACTGAGTACGTTGCAGCGCTCATAGACAAGCGGCGCGTGCGAAGAGCGACGAGCGTCGGCGGTGCGCTTATAGTGACGGTTCGTCCCGCGCGATTCTGCGCCCGACAGTCGAAGACTGGTCGCTCCCGCGCGCGAGCTCACCGTTACACCGACTGCGCTAGAGTAGAGAGATCGCGCTCTCGCCGGCGCTAAACGCTGCATCAAGTGAGTCGCGACACAGTGCACCACAGCCTGGTTTGTCTATAATACACTAACGCGGCTAGCTGTATTTAAAATGATGCTGTATAGATACCTGAACCATACATTTCGGCGGAAGAAGCCAACGTTGGTGCAAGCATCCTGTCGGGAGCATGCATGGGCGCGACAAGCCCTAAGCCCAACAACTTTCTTCCACCTGTGCTCTTGTATCTGACCTTGGGAACGGATTACAAAGCATTTTGTATCACCACACCTGTAGCTTAACCTGCTTTGTTTTCGCGCTTTCCTCAAACGAACAGGCTTCCGCTCACGCGCCGGGCTAAGCCCCGACAGGGGATGACTCTGAGCAGCTTTTCTATCGTTTCTCCGCAGGCTGCAGGCTGTGGCTGCAGGCTGCAGCCTGCGACGCGGCCGGTGGTTCGGGGCGTTGCGCCCTTTTGCGCGGGCTCCAGCCACCCGCTTAAACGCCGTGGAGGGCTTGGTCCAGCACATCTTCGATGGGTGGGGGTTCAGAGCGCTGCGCGGGAGCCCGGTTCCCCATCTTCTCCGTCGACGCGAGACGAGAGCTCGCTCCCGGGCACCCGCGGTCCGCAGCAGCCAGAGTCTCCTACTTCTGACGTTGACAGCTCCCAGGTCGGAACGACGCCGGGCTCGTCGGTCGATGGCACGCCATCTGCCTCCACGCCATCTGCCTCGTCGCCATCGACTTCTTCCGCGCCCGCGCCGCGCGCGCCCCACCGCCACGCAGCGCAGCGCAACGCGGCGCGCGGGCCGCTTGGCTGGCTGGTCCGTCTGCTGCAGCAGCCCCAGGCGCAGCTGCCCATGCGCATCGGCTTCAACATGCTCGTGCTGTTTGCGCTGATGCGGCTGTGGCCAGCTGGCGGGCGTGGGATGGACGGCGCCGATGAGGCGATCATCAAAATGCCGTATTCCGACTTTGTGAGGTGAGGGGGAGGCAGTCGAATGCAGGAGAGGAGGCGCGCAACGGGCGAAACGAGGTGGAAGCGGGAAGTGCACTTGAGGGAAGCGGCACGGGGAAAGGGGGGACGCGGGGACGGGCGAGCCACGGCGTCTTCCCTGGAGGGTGGGGACAGCAACGCCGTGCCGTGCCCGCGCCGGGGCGGGGTGCGGTGCGGTATTTTATCATAAGAAAAGCCGCACGTGGTGGCGTGATGCGAGCGGCTGAAGAGCAGCCGGCCCGTCCTATGGAAGCAGTTTGGAAGGTGCCTCACGTTGTGCCCCACCACCCTCCTCCAGCCCTTCACCACGTTGTGTCCTGTCGGCGCTCTCGCCTGCGTCGCACTTCCTTTTCCTGCACAAGCCCTTGACAAACACCGCAATTCCACCGGCCGCAGGTGCGCCAAGGTCAACGAGGTGGAGATGGTGACGGTGGACGGACTGAAGGTCTTCTTCAGCCTCAAGCCCAGCTCGCCGCTGCTGCAGCAGCGCCGCCAGCAGGCCGCGGCCGCCGCAGCGGCGCTACAGCAGCAGCACGCCGCCGCCGCCAGCGGCGCCGCAGCCGGCGCCGCAGGCGGCTCCGCCGCCGCCGCGGCAGCAGCCGCGGCGGAGCAGCGCCGCGGCAGCGGCGCCGCAGCCAGCACCTCCGCTCCCTCCGCATCCTCCGCCCCTAGCGCCACCACCACTACCACCACTGCTGCTGACGGCGGGCAGTCCTCCGCTCTGCAGCCGCAGCAGCAGCAGCACCCGCTCTACTTCTACACGGTGCGCCCCGCCGACTACGCCATGCCGTACGAGGCGCTGGAGACGCACGCGGTGCCGGTGTCGGCCATCGAGCACCGCGAGAACCGGCTGCTGACGGTGCTGGGCTATGTGCTGCTGGTGGCGGTGGTGCTCAGCACGCTCAACCGCCTGCCCAACAAGCAGGAGGTCAAGGTGAGGGCGGCGGCGGCGGGGGCGGGTCGGGTTTGGACGGTCGGCGAGGTGCACACGGTATCACACAAGGAGCGAGGACGGGGGCGTGCGGCGCGGGAAGGGTGCTGGTAGGTGCATGGGCGTGATCGGGCAATGTCCGGTGAATAGGGTGCCGGGGTTGGACAGAGTTGAAAGGGCAGGCGGTCAAATCAGGTAGGGCACGTGAGGGCAGGGAGGCCGTCTTGCAGCGAACGCATTGGCCTCTGTCTGCGTAACCGTACAAAACCACACGGCTGACACGCACGTTTCCACAGGCGCCTGGGCGGCGGCACAAGCCCACCGCGCCGTCCTTCTCGCCCTCGGGCGGCAGCGGCGGCGAGGGCGGGGCGGTGTCCACCACGTTTGCGGACGTGGCGGGCGTGGACGAGGCCAAGGAGGAGCTGCAGGTGGGCTGGTCGGCAGGAGCGGGCGGCAGGACGGGGTGGCTGGAGGGGGCGGCAGGACGGGGTGGGATGAGGGGGTAGGTAGAGGTCGATGCGAGGAAGGTTGGCGAGGGAGGCCAGGGGCGAGAGGTACCGGGCGCAGGCGAGGGGCTGTCGGAGAGGAGGGGGCCTGTGAAAGCGTGGGGTCCGTGAGGGCGGCCAAGGTTGCAAAGCGTGTCTGGGCGGCGATGTGGAGCTGAGGGTGGACAAAGCAAGATTAGGGGGTGCACTGGATGTGGCAAGGGGGTGCACTGGATGTGACAAAGGGGTGCACTGGACGTGACAAACACAGCATGAGTCCTGGTTTCTGAGTTTGAACCTCAACTTGCCTCGTCATCCCTGCACCGGCACCTGCACCGGCACCTGCGCCCCCTCCCCTCCCCTCCCGCAGGAGATTGTGGAGTACCTGCGTGCGCCGGAGCGCTTCTCTCGACTGGGCGCGCGGCCGCCGGCGGGAGTGCTGCTGGTGGGTCTGTGCTCTCGTGTCGCGTGTGTGTGTGTGTGTGGGGGGGGTAGTTCATTCCTGAAACCAAAGCGACCCGGTGTGTGTGTGGGGGGGGGTAGCCATCCATGGGATGGTATGGGTCAGTTGCAAAATATCAAAGTGCCGACGACCAGAGGCACAGCGGGAACATTACCGTTGGTGCCAGCACGTGGTAGTGGCTCTAAGGGGCGCAGTGCTGATCTAGATCCGGGTACCGTAGTGCGGGGGCCGGTTCTTAAGGAGTGGGGTGTGGGCGGGGACCGTCTGACGGGTCGGGTCGGGTCGGGTCGCCTGTGGACGACCGGTCGCATGCAGGGCAGCCAGGACAGACGCCTTGGGCGGGAGCGCCTGCGTGGGCATGTTCACACAGCTATTTTTACCAAAAGGAGGCACGCAGTTTTCCACACCTCCTAACCCCTCCTTACGTGTGTTGCAACGTCTGTTCTACGTCTACCTCGTCATTAATTTAACATGCATGGCACCTCCCCCCCTCACCCCCTGCCCCCCCCTGTCCTCGCCTCCTCCAGGTGGGCCCGCCCGGCACCGGCAAGACGCTGCTGGCCAAGGCGGTGGCGGGCGAGGCGGGCGTGCCGTTCTTCTCCATCAGCGCCTCCGAGTTCGTGGAGCTGTACGTGGGCATGGGCGCCATGAGGGTGCGGGAGCTGTTCGCAGGTGCGAGGTGGGGGGCGCGTGGGGGGTAGGGGGCGTGGGGGGGGGGTTACTGGTAAATAGTCCCGGTGAGAAATAAACTGCGAAGAACGTGACTGCGCTGCAGCTGGGATACGCAGCCGCCTATGCGAGTTACTGAATATCACCGTATTTGTGGGGGTGGGGTGGGGGGGTGGGGGGGCGTGGGGGGTGCCGGTCTGGGGCGTGGGGGGGAGTTCATTCCAGAAACTCAAGCGAAACGACCAAGAGAACCGGGGGCTGGGGCGGGGGGGGGGCGGCGGGGGGGACCGTGGGGGGGATAGGGCAGGAGCGGAGGGATCGAGGAGGGGAGAGGGTGGAGAGTTGGTGGAGGAAGGGAAGGTGGGGAGGGGGCGAGCGACTGCGAAACGGGTGGAAAGTGGCGTGCAAGCAGATGGAGGCGGGGCGGTGGTGGCACGCTCCTGACACGTGTGGCTTTCCTGTGCGCCCATTGTGTGTTGCTCCTGCCCCCTCCTCCTGCCTCCTGCTCCCCTCCTCCTCTTACCCCTCCTCTGCCGCTGCCCCTCCAGCCGCCCGGCGCGAGGCGCCCGCCATTGTGTTCATTGACGAGATCGACGCGGTGGCCAAGGGCCGAGACATGCGCCTGCGCTCCGTGGGTGAGCGAGGGAGGGAGGGAGGGAGCTGTGGGGGCTGTGGGAGCTGCGGGGGCTGTGGGGGCTGCGGGAGGGGGAGTCCTGTAGGTGAGCGAGGGAGGTGTGGGGCTGGATGGGGGGGTAGTTCATTCCAGAAACCAAAGCGACCAGGGGGGGGCGTGGGGGGCTGGCGGTTGGGCATGTGGTTGGACAGGCGCTGGGGGGGGGGGGTAGCCATCCATGGATGGTGTTTAATCAATAATGAAGTGCCGATGTCCAGAGGTACAGCGGGTACACGCAGCACTGGTCATACCGTTGGGTTGGGAATGGATGGCGAGTCTCTCAAGGAAGAAGAAGGAAGGACAAGGGGGCGGGGGGAAGAACAAGGGGCGTAACCCACCCACCTACCCCACGCCACGCTCGCCACGCTCGCCCTCCCGGCGCTGCCACCCACCCACCCACCCACCCACCAACCCCACACACGACTACGGTACAGCTGTTCCTCTACGCCATCCCGTATTGATTACTCATGGTGTAAGCCCCACCCACCCCTCCTCACCTCACCTCTCCCGCCAGGCAACGACGAGCGCGAACAGACGCTCAACCAGCTGCTCACGGAGCTGGACGGCTTTGAGAGCGGCCCCGACAAGAGCAGCGGCGGCGCGCAGGGTGAGGGGAGGGCGGGCGGGCGGGCGGGCGGGCCGGGTAGCTAGCGTACCGGTATGTGTGGAGTGGGTGGTTTGCGCCGATGCGGTTTGGCCAGAGCGCGGCAAGCCGAGGCCATTGGCCACATGCAACGGCAGCCCCGCAGTCAAGTCCCCGCCCACACGCCCACACGCTTGGGAATTCTCTCCGTTTCCGTTTACCAACACACGCTTGCGGCGTTGGGCGGGCTTTTCCCCGGTTTTGTTTTAATTCGTCCTTCATCAACACTTGCTTGCTTGCTTCCTTGCCTGACGTGGTCCTCGCATACCCTAACAACTAATACATGACTTACCTAATCGCGCGTGCATGCACGCATGCGCAATAGGCGGCGTGGCGGGCCTGCTGGGCGGCGGCGGCGGCGACGGCGAGCGGCACCCCGCCCACGGCGTGGTGATCTGCCTGGCCGCCACCAACCGGCCCGACGTTCTGGACCCGGCGCTGCTGCGCCCCGGGCGCTTCGACCGGCGCGTGGCGGTGGAGCGGCCGGACAAGGTGCGTGTGTGCGTGCGTGTGTGTGTGTCTGTGTTAGAGATCACAAGGGAGAGAACAGCAGACATAGGACAATGCGTGCGGTGCGATTACGGACGGTCGCGAGTGACCTTGTGTGTGTGTGTGTGTGTGTGTGTGCGCGCGCGCGTGCGTGCGTGCGTGCGTGTGTGTGTGTGTGTGTGTGTGTTGGTAAACGGAAACGGAGTGTGTGTGTGTGTGTGTGTGTTAAAAAAGCACAAGGAAAGGAAGGGTCGACACTGTGCGTGCGTGCGTACGTGTGCGCGTGTGCGTGTGGGCGGGTACCTCACGCCACCTCACAAACCGGCCACACCACGCAACGGCACGAGCGGCGCACCCCGTCCTTCTTAACTTGAATGCTTGGTCGAAACGTCCCTTCCCCGTTGTCCACGCCTTTTCTTCGTCTCCTACCTTGATCACCCCGGTCCGTACCACTGCCACCACACCCGGTACACACCGTGTGCAGGTGGGCCGCGAGCAGATCCTGCGGGTGCACCTGCAGCGGCGCGGCCTGCCGCTGGCGGACGACGTGTCGGTGGGCGCACTGGCGGCGCTGACCACCGGCTTCACGGGCGCAGACCTGGCCAACCTGGTCAATGAGGTGGGTGCGGGGTGCGGGGGTTGGGGGGGGTGAGGGTGGGTGTGGGTGTGGGTAGTTGGTTCCAGAAACCAAGGGGGAAAGGGACATGTTCCCGTACCCAGCGTGGCAAAGCCGTGTAGACGGGGGAGCTGGGATGAGAGAGCTGCTGCGCGGTCTGTTCGGATGGGGATTCCTGGTCAAGACAGGACAGGACAGGCAGTACAGGACAGGGCAGGGCAGGACAGTCTCTCACACACACCTCACGCCACGCACGCACCCCACTTCACTGCACACCACACACACACACACACACGCGCACACCGACAGGCCGCGCTGCTGGGCGGGCGGCGCGGCAAGGTGGCGGTGGGGCGCGAGGAGTTCGACGCGGCGGTGATGCGCGCCATTGCCGGCATCGAGAAGAAGCGCTCCATACTGCAGGTGCGGGGGAGGGGAGGGGAGGGGAGGGGAGGGGAGGGGAGGGGAGGGGAGGGGAGGGGAGGGGAGGGGAGGGGAGGGGAGGGGAGGGCTTGTGGGTGTGGCGAGGGTGAGAGGTGGTGTGAGGGTGAGGCTGTACCGCTGTATGGATGGACCGAGGGGTGCGAGGCGAGATGGGTTTGGGATACGCGTGCGTGGAGGTTGTAGCCGCTCACATCCTAAACCGTTCTACGCTCTCGCAGTCCCCATACCCCTCTTCGGGCACGCAGCCCCCCACTCCAGTGACTCCACCTCTGCTCCCCTCCCGCCCCCTCCCCTCGTCCTTAAGCAAACATGCTTGGCATCCCCTCCCCTCCCGCCCCCCGGCATTCCACAAAATTTGACCCATACCATCCCATGGATGGCTACCCCCCCTCTTCCCTCACAAGCAGGGCACGGAGAAGGCGGTGGTGGCGCGGCACGAGGTGGGGCACGCGCTGGTGGGCGCCGCCGTGTCGCGGTTGCTGGAGGGCTTCGGCGAGCCCTCGCGCCTCTCCATCATCCCGCGCACCGGCGGCGCGCTGGGCTTCACCTACACGCAGCCCAAGGTGCGGGCGGGGCGAGGCGAGGCGGGGCGGGGCGGGTGGGCCAGGCGGCTGGGGAAGTGAGGTTTAAGGAAGAGGGGTTACAAGGGAGGGAACCTCTCTCCCATGTGCACACATTCATTCACACACACACACACACACGCACAAGTCTTTCATCGTACTCTCCCTTGTTATCTCTAACACAAGTCTTTCATAGTACTCTCCTTTGTGATCTCTAACACACACACACACGCCCGCCCCCGCCCCCGCCCCCCAGACGGAGGACCGGGCGCTCATGTTCGACAGTGAAATCCGCGGGCAGCTGGCGGTGCTCATGGGCGGCCGCGCCGCGGAGCACCTGTCCTGTGGCGCCGTGTCCACCGGCGCCAGCGACGACATCCGCCGAGCCACCGACCTGGCCACACGCGCCGTCAGCGAGTTCGGGCTGAGGTGGGGCGCGGAGGGGCGCGGGAGGGCGGGGCGGGGCGGGGCGGATATGGGCGGGCGCGGAGGGAGGGGAGGGAGGCAAGCCGTCCATAGAATGTTGTGTATCAAATTTTGTGAAGTGCCGATGCCCGATGGGGGGGAGGGAGGCAAGAGAGCGGGGTTGGGGAGGGCTAGGTGGTAGGGAGGAAGGGTTATGGAGGGATGAGAGGTCGCTGAGAGAGGGCGCAATGTGTTGCGGCATGTGGTGAGGGCGTGGGCACGGCGCTGGGCATGGCGCGGCGCGGCTCGGCCTGGACGGACCACGGTCCTCGCACCCCCACCACGCCTTCATGACCGTCCACAGTCTCCACACCCACAGCCACGCACGTGTACCACCGCGACCACCCCACCCCACCCTACCACCACCCCACGCCTTCTCGTCATAGCTTGACATGCATGGAACCCCGCCTGCCTACGCCTTAACTCATAATGCGTGTAACCCCACCACCACCACCACCACCACCACTACCGCCGGCGCTGCAGCCGCATCCTGGGCCCCATCAACGTGGGTGTGCTCACCAGCGGCGGCGCGGACGGCGGCGACGGGCTGGGCGTGCTCAAGGACGGCGGAGACATGGGCCGCCTGGTGGAGCGGGAGGTGAGGGACCGGGGCAGGGGGCAGGGGGGCGCGGGTGCGCCGGTGCGGAGGAGGGCGTGGGGGGGGGCGGGGGCGGGGGCGGGGGCGGGGGCGGGGGCGGGGGCGGGGGCACGCAGGGCAGAGCGGGGCAGAGCAGGGCAGAGCAGGGCAGGGTGGATGGGGGCTGGGGGCCAGGGCCGGGGGCAGGGGCACCAGTCAGAAACCAACCCAACCCACATTAACCCACCTAACCAAACCCCAACCCACATCAACCTCTCCACACCCGCGCGCCCCCAGGTGCGCGAGCTGGTGGAGGGCGCGCTGACGTGCGCCATGGACGTGATCGCCACCAACCGCCGCCAGCACGACGGCCTGTCCGCCGAGCTGCTCAAGGACGAGCGCGTTGAGGGCGACGCGCTGGCCGCCTGGTTCGGGGGCGTCGCCGTGCCCGACTCGCTGCGCGAGTTCGTGCACGAGGGCCGGCTGCCGGACCGTGAGGCGCTGGGGCTGGGGCTGCTGGCGCCCAGCTCGCTGCTGGCGGAGGCGGGGTACGGCGGCGGGGCGGGCGGCGCGGGCGGGCGGGCGGATGGCGGGCTGTCGCTGATCCGCGGCGGCGGCGGCGGCGGCGCGGCTGGGGCGGGGCGGCGCGGAGGGCAGGGGGTGGTGGATGTGGAGGTGGACCGGGGCGACGGCCCGGGTGCGGCGGCGATGCTGCAGACGTGGCAGGAGTGAGCGGCGCGGCGGGGCGCCGCGCGGCGGGGCGGGGCGCGGCGGCGGCCGCCCCATACGGCGGCGCGGCGCTGGCGCGGGGGAAAAGGTGGAGGACGTTTGGGAAGTGAGGGGCGGCAGTGGACGCAGTGGCTGGCGGGATTCTTGGGGCGTCGTCGTGTTGCTGGGACGCTGGGTTGTTTTTGAGAGGAGCCGTGGGCAGAGCTTTGGTAGTTTTGGGGTGTAACCTAGCGGCCCGTTTTCTTGCGGCGGTAGGGGACCGGCGTCGTTGCTGGCGAGTGTGAGTGCCTAGCTCGTATAGGTCCGTTGCAGCTCCGTCCCACATCTGGACTGCAAGGAAGATTGACCTGCAGGTGTCGCGTCTCTTCCGCAGAGTTGAGTTGGCACAACTTGTGCCTGATGTACTGTAGTACCTTTTCTGATGTGTGACGCCATTCGCACTTTGTGGAGTTGTCGTTGTGGCGTGAGTTTGGCATGAAGGGAATGCGTTGTGCCTTGCCTGAGAGCATGCGTGACTCCTGATTAGGCTTGCAACCGGCCCGTGCCAAGAGAGAAGTCATTTGGTTGATTAGAGTCGTCACAGTCTTGTTGTGCTTTGTTTAACAGCCGTAACAGTGGACGGAAGACACTATTTGAGCACCCCGTGCATATGATTTGTGGGCGCCCTTCGATGTAGGCGTGTGCGGCAGGAGCCGACACAACACCTTCAGATGCACTACTTGTTTTGCACAACACAGCACGGAATAGCCATTATGTGCGCCGTGCTAGGATGTGGCGATTGAATGCTGTACGGTGTCAGTTGCGCGAGCGGCTGGGGAGGGGCTGGGCGGCGGCTGGGTGGCCTAGGAGGGGCGGACGGCGATCGTACCTTGCTCTTCTTCTGCATCGCCCCACCGGCACCGTGGCATGGCAGGGAGCCCGTGGGTGCGTTGGCGGACGGGCAAAAAGGTGGCAGTCCGGTGGGTGGCAGCGAGTAGGTGGTCGAATTTTAGCCAGTGGTTGTGACGGCATGAGTCCACGGCGCCGACGAGGCAAGGCGCTGGTAGTAGGGTAGGGGCGCATGATGTGCCGCGTGGTGTGTAATTGTGCATGGAGTTGTGCGCGGCGGGGCTTGTACATGACTGTAACTATATGTCACGCAAACTGGAGGGGGCACTCCTAGATGTCAGCAGGCTGCTCAAGCTATGCTGCGTTATTGCGGAAAGTCAGGAGCGGCCGAGAGGCCCACAGGGGCAAGGCATATGGAGAGGTGCGCGACCAGGGGGTAATGAGGACTGCTCCGCGAATCGCATTACGTTAAGGGCTTGCCTGTGTACCTTGCTCGCGGCGGCCTCGGCACATGTGTCAAAGCCCGCCGGCAGGCTTGATAGCGAGTGCGTCTGGTTAGGCCTAGCGTGAGGCGACTTGGAGCCGGGCCCTGGACAGGCCCGGGCCAGCGAGATGGCGTGCAGGGGCACCCCTGATGGCGTGCCGGGCGGCGAACGACCGATCCTGGACTCCCCGCGCACAAGTGTGACTTCACACGCCGCAGTAGACCTTCAGCTAAGCGGGCCCCGCATATCTTCATTGTCGTATTCCCTGAACTCGAATACGTCCAGGCAGTTACAGCGCCGCTGCGACTTCGCGCCTGTAGCTTTGGTACGCGCCTACTTGCTGTCATTGAGGCGATTGAGGCTGTGCAACACGTAGACACACCTACAAGCTATTGATGAATATGAAGGCCGTTTAGTTGGGCGCTGGCTAAGAACTCGGCCAGGAATTCCTGGACGTCGTGCGAATGCAGGCCTGTGGAGAACTACAGCACATATTCGCAGACTAAACTCAAGTTGCTAAGCGGCCAGGAGCCAGAAGGCGCTGCTTCGGGCGCACTCAGCGCCCGCCCCTCGCCTTCCCTCTCAGACAAATGCGGGATGGCGCCACTTCATTGCATGGGCCTTCAGAACACCAGTTTGCCTGTACCTGCTGTTTGCGACGGCGCTGCATCGGGGAGTCCCAGGCCCGCCGCGCATGGGCATGCACGCCCCGTCGATTGGGCCTCGTCCTGTTGCTAGCAGCTGCCACGATATGCTGGCACCTGCCTGCAGTAGAGGCAGGACCGAATCGCACGCGCCAGCAGTCCAGCAGAACTAGAAGGCACCAGCAGCGCCCACCTCCGCGCCCGGTGATACTCGCTCCACGCGCCCGTTCTCCACCACCCGGTGGCAAGTCCGCGAAGGCGGCCCCGCCCCCGCGGCGGCCGTCGCCGGGCAACAGCAGCAGCCCCTCTCCACCTCTGGCATCGCAGCCACCGCCTCCATTGCAGCAACCTCGGCTGCGGCCCCCGCCACCACCTGCACCTGCACCCGCACCTGCACCTCCACCGGCTCCTGGCGCCGGCACCCCCAGCCCAGCCCAACAGCAGCCACCGGTGCGGCCGCCGCCCAGCGCGAGCCCACGCCTCGCCAGCCCGCCGCCTCCTCATCCTCCCCAGCCTAGCCCCAGAGGTGCCCCATCGCCGGCACCGTCACACGGGGAGCCCACGTATGCGACCTACACGTCGCGGATAGGTGGGCGTCTCGGAACGGGATGTGCCTCGTGGTTTGGTTTGGTTTGGATGAGTGCCTATGACTTGTGATTTCCAGTTGCAAGCGCTCATGAATAAAAAGAGCATACAAGTGCAATCATTGTGTTGTTTTGTCGGCACGGGGACGGGGGTTGCAAGTCCGCTCCGCCCGTCTGCAACTCACATCCGCCCTCGCCTTACATTTCTGCTGCAGATGGTGACGAGATCCTAGTCCTTACAGTGCAGCTCGACAAGCGCAGCGGCAGCGGCAGTAGCAGCGGCAGTGGCACCGGCACTGGCGCTGACACGCCGCCGGGTCAGGGGGAGGGGTCTGATAGCCCGCCGGCGGAGCCGGGTGGGAGCAGTACGGACGGCAGTACGGTGGTGGATGACGAGCAGCGGCTGTACTTCCGCGTACGGCCGGAGGGTACGGGAGGGCCGCTGCCCGACGGCACCACGCCGCTCGTGTACCGGCGGCTGTTGTTCAGCGCACCCGTGGTGAGGGCCAGGAGGAGGAGGAGGAGGGCGGGGGAGTTTATTCC
The DNA here is from genome assembly GCA_016834595.1 of Chlamydomonas schloesseri. Lineage (NCBI taxonomy): Eukaryota > Viridiplantae > Chlorophyta > Chlorophyceae > Chlamydomonadales > Chlamydomonadaceae > Chlamydomonas > Chlamydomonas schloesseri. The sequence continues at coordinate 1,383,847 of JAEHOD010000025.1, read as the reverse complement.
AGAAACCAAAGCGACACGGGGAAGGGGCGGTAATACGGACATGCCTTTCTGGGGCCGGGCAAGGCGGTGCAAGGGTGGAAGGGGCTGCTAGCGCCGCATGTTGACGAGACGGGGGGCGACCAAGGGGCGACCAGGGGCCAAGGGGGCAAGGGGCCACGGGGTTGTCGCAAGCCCAAGGTCCTGTTCTGAGGGCGTGTGCAGGGGATGGGTGCGAAGCGGGTGGGCATGAGCTGGTTTGGGCAGGGGCTCTGCCCGCGCGGCAACGTAGCGCTGTCGTGCGGACACTGACGCCTGCCGTACCCGCCCCCTCCCACACACACACGACACACCCACATCCTCACACACGACACACCACCGCTCCTGGCAGGACCCGGTGGACGTGGCTGCGCTGGAGACAGGCGACCTGGTGTACCACAAGGGGCAGGAGCGCAGGCGGGCGCCGGCAGTAGCAGCAGCAGCAACGTCAGCAGGGCGGCGGCGCGGCCGCAGCCGGCAGCTGCTGCTGGTCTCCTCCACAGCCGGGCGGGCGCTGGAGGCTGTGCAGGATGAGCTGCTGGGGAGCGACGGCGGCAGCAGCAGCGCGGCCGGCAGTAGCAGCAGCGGCGGCGGCAGCAGCAGCAGCAACGCCAGCAGTAGCCGGCGGCGGACGGAGGACGGCGTGCCAGAGGCAGACGCCGCCGACACGCAGCCAAACCTGGTGTCGGGCGTGGATCTGGACTGGGATTCGGATTTCTTCAACGCCACGTACATCAACCGCAAAGCCAACAGCTTCTACAATGACAAGGCGCGCGTCCCCGACCTGCTGGCGCAGCTGGGCAGGCCCGTGGACGTGACCAGCGTCACCCTCATCCTGAACGTGTGCGGCGTCAACAACACCATCACGTCCGAGGTGGGTACAGGCGTGCGGGCGGGCGTTCGCGTGCCCTGCTGCGGGCGTTTCGTTTGCGGGGGTTAGAGGGATTGGGTGGGGCGAGACGGGTGCGGTCATGGTGCATGCGTGGGGCGCACGACTGTCCCTCACTCGCTTTGGTATCTGTGTGTTGTGTTGCTCGCATTGGCATTAAGACGCGCCCCGTTTCCCCTCCTATGCGCAGCAACTCGACGCCTACTATTTTGGGAGCGGCGATGGCGCGAGTGGCAGCGGCGGCAGCGGCGCGCAGGACGGCCCAACGCTCAAAAACTTCTTCGACACCTGCTCGCACGGCTACGCGCCCTTCAAGTTAGTATGCCCTGCTGCCTTGCACCGCGCGCCAGCGTGCCAATCAAGGGCTGGTTCAGGACCCGCGCCACACGTCGCCACGCCCCCTGCGCTTCTACTTAGGCTCGCCGGCCCACCCACACGTTCCTGTTCGCTGCGCTCCCCGATGCAGGCGCGAGCGCAACCTCATCTTGGGCCCCATCAACGTGCCTTGCGCCGCCGTGCCCAGCAGCGGCCGGCCTTTCGACACCCACCGCGGCTGCTCCGACCGCGAGCTGTTCGGCTGGAGCGGCTGGGCCCTGGACTGGGTGATGCAGGTGGGGAGGGCGGGAGGGAGGGAGGGAGGGAGGGAGGGAGGGAGGGATGGAGGGAGGGAGGGAGGGAGGGAGGGAGGGAGGGAGGGAGGGAGGGAGAGGGAGGGAGGGAGGGAGGGAGGGAGGGAGGGAGGGAGGGAGGGAGGGAGGGAGGGAGGGCGCGTGGCTGGCTGGGTGGCTGGCTGGATACGCCGGCCTGGCTAGGTGGCTGGCTATGTGCACTGCCGTGTTTCCGCGTGCATCAAGGTGAGGTCGCGCCACCGCGTACAACACAGGAGGTTGCGGAAGTGCGTGTCTGTACGCTGTTGAGATTGCTTTCCATGCTTGAGGGCGTCCCCGGGGGCGTCCCCGGGGGATGTCCCCTAACTCACATGGCCCGCCACACGCCTATCCGCCGATCCCACCCTCCCTCCCGCCAACTCCTTTACTTGATGCCCCGCCAGAATGCGCCACACGTGCCCCTGGACCGCTACTCCTCCACCCGCCGCATTTTCCTGCTGCCCGACCTGCCCGCCTGCGCTTCCTGGACGTCGCTGGCGTCCGTGGGCTGCTCCGCCAACTGCCCCGTCTTCCTGAAAGTGGTGAGTGTGTGTGTGTGTGTGTGTGTGCGTAAACGGAAACGGAGAGAATTGCGTGCGCGTGTGTGTGCGTGCGCGCGTGTGTGTGTATGTGTGTGTGTGTGTGATATTGCACGTCGCGCAATGCGTGAGGCAGGGGTTGGGCCTTGGGCCTTGGGCCTTGTGCTGTGGGGCTGTGGGGCTGGGGCTGTAAGGAGCGGTGCATGCGGCGGCTTGAGCGCACTTGCGCTTCGTATTGTGGTGACGTCCGCAACCCGTGTCGCGCCCAAACAGGCCGCCGACGCCACGCCTCGGGAGGTGGTGTCACAGCTGATGCACGACCTGGGGCACACCTACTCCTTCTCTCACGCCGGCGCCGTGGCCTCCGCCGTCGGCTCGGACCAGCCGCCGGCGCCCGGGCCGCGAGCCGACATCGGCTGCCCCATGGGCTCCGCCTCGGAAGAGGTGGGGCTGGTGTGCCCCAACGCGGCCAACGCGTGGAAGGTGCGTCTCGTGTGGTTGGGGGGGTGGAAATACTGAAGGGCTGAAGTGCTGCGCATGTCTTCCTTTCGGTGTTGGGTAGTAGCTCCGCGGTTGGACGGCACCAGCGCTCTGACGCGATGCCGCGTCGCGGCCTCAAGGCCCCATAATCACGTGTGTGTGTGTGTGTGTTGGTAAACGGTGTGTGTGTGTGTGTGTGTGTGTGTGTGTGTGTGTGTTCTCCCGTGCAGGCGGGCTGGGTGACGCTGCTAGACGAGGCTGCGGTGGTAAACAGCGCCCAGCAGCTCGTGACCTTCAAGCTGCCGCCTGCCGCGGTGCGAGACACCTCGGTGGTGCAGGTGGCGGTGACGCCCGAGTGGCGCGACGGCGGCGGCGGCGGCGGCGGCCACACCAACTACTTCTACATCAGCTTCCGCATGTCGCCGGCGCTGCCCGCCACGCCACCAGCGGCGGAGGGGACGGACGGCAGCGGTGGCGACGCCACGCCGGCGCCCAAGCCGGATCCGGGCTTGTACGACGCGGGGCTGGATCCAAGCCTGGACATAAAGGTCAGGGAACGGAGGGGAACCGAATGGCGAACCACATCCGGGTGTAGCGACGGAGGCTCAGAGGCTTTATCCTCGTAATGTGTTCTCACCCGTCCGCGCGGATGGGAGCTGGCAATGGCACGCTCGAACCCGGACGTGCCCGCCGGCTCAATCGCCCAACAGCTGTCCGCGCTTCGCCTCCTGAAACACAACCCCGCAACCACCACTCCCCACCTCAGGTGTTCGTTCACCAGTACGACGGCCTGACGGTGCGCATGGGCACGCCGTACAAGCCGGTGCTGGTGGGCAGCAGCGGCTCCCTGTCGCCTGGAGCCATCATCACAATGCCGCAACAGGTCATGAAGTACTTCAAGGTGGGCGGGCGGCCGCGACATTTAGGCGAGCGAGCGAGCGAGCGAGCGAGCGTAGAGAGAAACAATCACTAACACAACTCGAGGCGCAAGCGAGCTCAACAGCCACAAAAGATGATGGCGCGACCATGTCGATATCACTGCAGAAAAATCATTGCTCCCGCGCATTCGCGTATGCCATACGTGCGCCACAGGTGCGAGTGGGCGCCCCCGACTTTGAGGGCGCGCCCGTCACTGTGTGTACCTCGCCGCCCGGCGGCATGCCCATCAGCGAGCAGCCCGAGCCCGGCAACTGCGACATGTGCTACGACGGCGTGGACAATGACTGCAACGGGTGAGTTGTTAGTTTTCACGCCCGAGCTGTGGGGGCCAGCGGGGAGGCGGGGGGGGGGGGGTAGCCATCCATAGGATGGTGTTTATCACATGGTTGTGAAGTGCCGATGTCCTGGCGGGGAGGCGGGGGGGGGGGGGTTACCAGCCCAAACTAAACCAAGCTAAAGGAAGCGGAGGGGGGGGGCTACAAGGGGGCGGCAGCGGGCGGGTTGGGCATGGACTGTGCCGAGGGTGGTGGGTTGAAGGGGCAGCTTCTTCAGTCCCTAACCCTTGAAGGGAGGGGGCGAGGCCAGGTGGCCTAGCAAGCCTAGGAGTGGCAGGCGGGGTTCGTGGGGTTTGCGGGGCTCCGTGAAAGCGCACATACCGTGCTGCGCACCCGGACCTGACAGCTGCGCACGTGAGCAGCCGCGCTTCTCACGGCCCATTAACGCGACGTGCCCGCACACCCACGCGGGTGCCTGCTTGCGTACATGCAGGGCCACAGACCAGGAGGATGGGTCCTGCGAGGGTTGCTTCTGAGCGGCTCGGGCTTCTGTTGCTGATGCTGCTGCCATTCTGCTCAAGTTGCAACAGTCCGCATTTCTCAGCACGGGCAGGAATAACGGATTGAGTCACCGCGCCAGCGTGCGGAGAGCAATGGGCTGGAGGTGGCGTGTGATGGCCATCGATCATAGGGTGGATGTGATGTTTCGTCTTACGGTATCGCAATTCATTTGGGACACTCCAAGACACACATGCTCTTTCACGCACACATCTACATACTCGCGCGTGCGGGCTCACGGAGAAAATCAGTGATTTGGTTGCACATGGAGTCGCCTGGTGTTCGTGTTCGTGTGCAATACCGAATGTTGTCGGAGCCCGAAAGAAGCCGATGCGAAAGAGAATCAGCAGGTTGTGCGTGCAGTATCTGCGTGCTGCACGCCTTAAGTGTGGGGAGGGGTGGCGGGTTAATGAGGCCTTCGTTCCCACACATTTATGGTGACAACGGACATCGACATTGGAAGTACGGGAGGGGGGACTTCGATGAATTGTGTGTCTGCTTGTTGCGCTGGTGGAGTGGGCGCAAAAATGCACGGGAGTAACACTTGCATGACTGAAGCTCGTTGGGAGTTGAGTGTGGCTGATGTGGACGGTCGCAAGAGGTTTGGTGTGCTTGTGTGGAGGCACCGCACGCACACTGACACTGACAGTGTGAAGGCACCGAAACAACAGCGTTCAGCGGGTCTGGGCCACATGTGCGCCCCTGGTGCAGTGTGGAATGTATTCTCACGCGCGGCAACGTGCGTCAGCGCCGCAAGGCTTCTTTATTCGGCAGAGCCTTTTGCTGGTTGAGACTGTGCGGCCTCTGTCAGGGGGCTCGGTTCTGGATGATGGGTGATGTGTCTGCAGGATGGTGAGCAGGGGTGCCCTGCGGCGTGTGAACGATGCACGTGGGGTCGATGGGGCGCATACACATACACACACACGCACACACACACGCACGAGGGCGTGTGAGCATGCGGCACTCGAAGATTCGAGCTTCGCAGTTAGTAGGCAAATAGGTAGGTAGGAAGGTGGATAGGCCTGCGATAAGAGAGGTTTGTTGCGCTTATGACTGCTGAGTAGGTAGGAGCAGAAGGTAGGTTTCGCTGTCGTCTGTGTGGGCCTCTGCGTGGGAGTAGTCATGGATAAGGCAGCCTGGATGTTGCCCTGCTTGCAGGGTTACGGCTACGACGAGCAAGGGACCGGTCGTGGCTGCGCTGGCGGTGCGGCTGGGCTGGCTGCGCTGGGGGGGGGGGAGGGGGCGGCGGGGCATGCGGAGCTATATATAAAGGCTGAAAGGTGTGCTGTGTGCGACTGCTTTCACGGCTTTGCCGAGGCTCTGGAGCCCTGCTGCAAAGCGTGCAAGCTGTGGCGGCTGCCTAAGGGTTGTAATGTTGCACTCAGGACTGTGTGAATGGTATGCGACACGCCATGCGGTGGCTAGGACAGAAGTTTGTTACTCATGGGTGGCTGTTGCATCCACGCGCATGACCTGCCACCATCCGCGTCTGACTAAGCGCCGCAGCCAAACCTTCCCGCGTATCTTCCCGAGCCACAGCATAAACCTCCAGCCGCCAGCCAGCAGCGCGCATGCGCCGTACTCCACGCCTGCAGGTTACTGCCCCTTCGCTTGTGTTCGGGTCCTGGGTAGAAACTACTTTCCCTTCCCTTGGGGCTTTGATGCATTGCACATTTGCATACCATGGTCACAGTCACGGCAAAACCTCTGGCCTGTCCGTCCGCGCAACATGGGCTTGAAACTCAAAGCCGTACAACCAGCAGGCCCCCCGGTCCGTGCGCCACACTGCACTCGCACGCACGCACCGTGCACGACCTCAAGCCGGCCTACCTGCCCAGCACCTACCTACCCAGCCGCCCACCACCGTCCACTCAGCCGCACCAAAGCCAGCCGCACCGCATGTACTCGAACTACCCGACCGCAAGGCCGGCCTCCAGTCACACACCCATGCCAGCTTCGTGAGTAATCGCTTCACTGGTCGTACATCTTGGCGTACTTTGGGTTCCGCGCCCAGGAGCTGCTGGCGCCCTTGCCTGCAAAGCCCGCGTACTTGTAGTGGCCGTATCGCTGGTGCCAGGGGCTCTGGGAGCCCATGTTGGGTGAGCGGTTCAGCTCCCCGGCGTAGGGGCTGGCCTGTGGCAGGTCAAAAAACGGGGGAGGTGACAAACTGACAATCAGCCTGGAAAATGAGCGTATACAGCTCGTTACAAGATTCATCGTGGGGGGTCGATGTGGGGTTTTCATGCCAAGCCGCTAAAACTAACACTGGGCCGGATGAACAGTTATAAGCAGATCAAGGACGGCACAGCCCATGCACACGCACCAGCTGCCGGTAGGTGGTGACGCGCGCGGCCTGGTTGTTGCCATACATGGGTGTGTCGGGCGGCAGCGGCTGGCGCGCCTCAATGTCCACCTTGGCGCTGAAGGGCTCTGTGCGGGTGTAGGCGCGGGTGCGGCAGGGTGGGTCGAGGGTGCGGCGGGTGCGGCGGTGGGTGCGGCTGTGAGCGGTTGGGTGAACATGGTACGTTTGGGGGCGGGTGTGCAAAGGGGCGCCGTGTGTGCGGCGTGTGGTGTGTGGCATGATTTGGGCTCCATCAAGTTCCAGCTCCTCCCTCCGTTTGTGACACAGGGGCCCAAGCGGCCCTAAAAGCTATGTTGCTGACCCACCGATGATCTCCGCTCGCATCATGCTCTTGGCCGGCGTACCGCCCGCCGCCGCCGAGTGCGGCCGCGCCTGCTTGCCGCCGCCGCCGGCCCCCGCCGCCGTCACCTTCAGCCGCCGCAGCGTCTCGGGGCTGGGGCTGCGGCCGGCCGCCACGTCAGCCAGCAGCGATGCCACGTGCGGGTCCGCGGGCATTCCCTCGGCATCGTAGCTGTGCCACCTGCGTGGTGGTTCACGTGTGTGTTTGCATGCGTTAGGGCAAAGACAGAACGTGGAGTGGGGTGTGTGCGGTGTGTGGTGCAAATGTCGCGTGGCGGAGGGGACGCATCGGCGGCGGACGTGAGGATGGCTGGATGGCTGGGAAGGGCCATCACCATCGGCGAGCGTGCGAGCGAAGGTGGACCAAACACAACGGTTCACCGGTGGCCATGCCGCTCATCCGTTGACAGCACAAACTGCCACCGGCAATTCCGATGACAATTTCCTATCAACATTTCTCAATCCACGGCTGATTCGGGTTCCCGAACGCTCCGATGCACGCCCTTGCCTGCCTGCCGGCAGCAGTCGCCCCACCTGAACTGCCCCACCAACGCCCTCTCAGCCTTCGTGAGCGGCCGCTTGGGGCCCCCCACGTAAGGCTGCAGTGGAGGGGCGCCCGGCTGGTCCGTGGCAGAGACCGGAGACGTTGAGTCGGTGCTGCTCGTGAACACGTCAGCATAGATCCTGTCGTGAGTCGTGCATGCGGCGCGGCGGCGGCGGCGGCGGTCAGCAATTCGGCGCGGTGGCGGCGAAGGCATCAGCGGCGGCGGCGGCGGCGGCAGCAATTCCGCAGGCAATCCACACATCCGCCTATGAACTCAAACACATCCCACACGCTAAACACGAAAGATGCTTTGGAAAGGGGGCTACACCATACTAAAGCAAACAGCTGCATCTCAAGTACACATCTCTGGGGGACTACAGCTACTCCGTGTGCTCCATGCAGCAAGCTGGGCGCATCCGAAGCAAACCACTCGTCACCCCCCACCCAGCGACCCCCCCACCACCAAAATACCCCATGTCGGGAGGCGAGGCGCATCCGGTGCGCGCCCGCGTCACCACGGTGTCAGGCGCAGTGCGGTGCAGTGCGATGCGCTTGGTGCGGTGCGGTGCCAAGGCGAGTTCATCGCCGCGGGCCGGCTGCTCCGTCCGCTACCTTTATTATCACCAGACCAGAGTCATGCGGCCGCTCACGCGCACGCAAGCTCACTCGCATATGCACGCGACCGGAACGCTGGTCAAATGTTCCCTCGTGCACACACACACACACACACACACACACACACACACACACACACACACACACACACAGGCACCCGCACCTGTTGTACTTGGGGTTGTGGGCCCAGCTGGTCTTGGCGCCGTGGCCAGCAAAGCCGTAGTACTTGTAGTGCCGGTAGTCCTGCACGCGCATGTGTGTATGTGTGTGTGCCAGCGTGCAGCGGTGCCCCTGGTTAGGCTCCCATGCGCCTCCGGCCAGACAACGAACACACCGCGACTCGCACCCCATCAAAGACACTGCCAGGAGCCCGCATCTCTGACAGCACCACACGCCATGCACGCACCACGCAACTCGCTTTCCTGCCCATCCTCTCTCCAGTCTCCCCCCATTATCCCCTATCAACATATGGCATTGGAATGAAACCAAGCCCGCCCCCGGGCCCTAGCCGCCCATCCAGATACTCCCCTTTTCCCCCTCGTTTCCCCATGGATGACTACCCCCCTCCCTCCCGACGTCGCCCCGCCAGACACTACACACACCAGCCCGCCCGCCTACCTGGTGGAAAGGCCGCACGCCGCCGTCGCCGTACCCGGTGCGCGAGGGCGGCACGGCGTACGTCTGCACTCGCGCCAGCCGCCAGTCCTCGGGCCCTCCGCGCTCCGCCGCCGCCACCTCGTCCAGCACGGGGGTGCCGGTGACCAGGTCCGCCTCGATCAGCGAGGAGCTGGTGTAGCAGGGCGCGCCTGGAGCGAGGAGGTGGTTGGCGGGGCGCGTTTTGGGGGCGGGGCGGGGCGGGGCGGGGCGGGGCGGGGCGGGGCGGGGCGGGGCGGGGCGGGGCGGGGCGGGGCGGGGCGGGGCGGGGCGGGGCGGGGCGGGGCGGGGCGGGGCGGGGCGGGCGGAGCGGGCGGAGCGGGCGGTTGAGGGACATGCATGGTCCGGGGTGCGCTGGGACGCCCAAGTGCGCAAGTACCTCGTTCCCGACCGAGGTGTGCCGTGTTGAATGCCGCTGGCCACAGCCAGGTCTCATCTGTGCCTGGCCCAGCGCCCGCTCCCTACACCATACACACACACACACACATATATACACACACACACACACACACCTGTGCGAGTGGTCATGTTGTCCAGCAGCGTCGCCTCCCCAATGTCCACTGACGCGCCCACGTCAACGCCCAGGTAGCCGCCCGCGGAGCCGTCCCGCCGCCGGCCGCTGCTGCCGGGAGCCGTAACGGGCCGCTGGGAGCGGTCTGCACAAGTCGGGGGTGGCGACGACGAGAGTGCGAGGGTTGGGCATTGTATGGTGTGTGTTCTTCTGGCCCTAGTTACCGCCCCCCTCCTGAGTCATGCACGTGCTGATACTCGATGCCACGACGGACGTCTCGCCCTACAGGACCTCCACCCTCCACTTCTGCGCCCAACACCAGCCGCTGCCGGTGCCGGTCATCACACGTACCCTGGCCCGGTGGGCTCCCGTCCCAGGGCGGCGGCGCCAGGCGGGGCGCGTCGCGGTAGGCGGCCCGGTCCGTCTGGCAGTGATCCGCGGTTGGCGTTTGGGTTGTGTAAGGAGGTGTGTGGGGTTGGGGAGGGGCGAAGGCAGCCACGACCAGGGCTGGAGAGCTCCAGCCAGCCGGTGCTTTGCACACAGTCAGTCAGCCAGTAGGGTAAGGCCAACACGCCAGGTCGCCGTACGCCCACCCCCTCCCCCCCCACACACACACGCCCCAACCGCCACCAGCTCCCACCACCACCAGCTCTCCCACCTACCTCTGAGGCCACGGCCAGGTAGCGGGAGTGGTCGTTGAAGGGGCGGTGGAAGTGCGAGTACACGCCTCGGGCGCCCTGCAGCCTGGTGGTGGAGGGCGAGGGCGAGGGCGAGGGAGGTGGTGGCGAGGCGCGGGGAAAGAGATGCGGGGCCTGGCGAGAGAGGTAGGAGCTCAAGACAAGGCAGGTAATGAACAGGGGCCCACCGGGCCATAAACCGCCACCTTGGCTTGCCCACGGTCCCGACGAAATACCGGTACTGCACATCGGCACTGTCAGGCGCAGGGGTTGGGAGAGCTGAGGCAGCAGCGCAACTCACTGGAGGTCGGTGTGTGTGAGGCCGGTGGCGGGCCGGTAGGGTGACGTGCTGCGGCCGGGGGTGGCAGGCCCCAGCGGCGTGTTGTGGTTGGTGATGTAGGTCATGTACACCGGGTCACGCGGGATTGGGCTGCCCGCCGCCATTTGTGATCACTGCTGTCGTGGGACGGGCGTGCTTGCTTGCTGGTCCTGCTGCTGCCCCGCTGTGGGTTCTTCCCACACAGCTGCGGCCGGATTGGACAAGATGCTGGCTGCGCAGGTTTGTTCGGTGCCTGGGGCGAATCGAGTAGTGTCAGCTTGGGGCTTGCAGTGCACCTGCGTGCGGGTGAAAGGAGGCGACAGCACGTTGGGGAGCGTGCACGGGGGGTCGGCGGTTGCGATGGAGCTCGCGCCCATCGACGCGTATTCAAGGCTTAATGACACTCGCGTGTGTGGTAGCTGCAGCCTCCTTATACAAGAAGCCCTAGCGCGACTCTTCGGCTTGCATGCGGCATGCAGAAGGTCGGCCCGCAACCGCCGTGCGCTTAAGTGGCAGCCTCGATGTGCCCAACACTCTCGAGTTTACTCACTACTACACCGTAGCGTTAGTCTGGTGCGCCCTCTTGCGTCGCGTGCAGCTCGACAATCGGGCTCTTCGGCAGGGAAGCTTATATTCTTGATTGGGTCCAGAAAATAGGTGAATCAATTGTGTAGCTGCGCGGCAGAAGGCTCAAATGATGAAGCGCGTTGGAAATTGCCTTGAGCGGTTACTTTGGCTTGTCGAACCGAATTTTCCGCAGGCCGATTCAACTACGTGATAACAAGCAGTCTGCTATAGCTCTTAACATGGGGAAAGCTCTTAATGCGCTCCGACTCAGCTTGGCACCACCCATCGGCACGAACACATGCACAGCCCCTAGAACACCCGCGCGCAATGGACATACGCCCCCGACTGCTGCCAGAAGAGAGATGCCGGATACAAACAGATGCTCGAGGACATCAAGATGAAGGTCACTGTCTCGCGCCTGCGTATGTGTCCTGCACGCCACATGCGGCCTTCCCGGCATCCCGACTCGCCGCATGGTGAGTTGTGCGTTGCATGCGCCCCTAGCCCGGCCCTGCGAGCAGTGCTTCCGCTATATCGCACGCGTGGCAAAGTCCGATTAACATGCAATGCTATGGCAGCCTGCCGAACTCGGCGGGTCGCGACGCTTCCCTGCCCACAGCTCGGCGCCCGAAGATGTCCGCTCGCCCGGACCACAGCGCTTGTTCCCCTCTTGCTCATGGCTTCCTTGCGTTGAATTGCAGCAACAACCTGGATTCTGAACAGACTTGTTCGTGCGCGGCTAGAGTTGGACCGTCCGCCCGCGGTCGCTCGCGGCCGAAACAACCTCGTCCGCTCCAAGCCCCCCATTCCAACACCGCGTGAACGCCTGCCCTTCCATGTGCGAACGTCCTGGACCAAGCACTGATAGATGTTAAGCTCGCGCCACAGATGCGTTGCTCACAACTGCAGCGAGAGACAACACTTGCCTTCCGAGTTCCGAGCAACGCACGCGGTGGGCCCGCAGCATCGCACGCCGCTTAGCCGACTGATCGGCATCCACAGCTTCCTTTGGCAGCCAGCCAGCACTCAACAATCGCAGCAGCAGGGCGCGGCAGTAGCAGGGCCCGGCTGGGGTCGCGCGGCGCTGAAAGCTGCAAGCGCGGCGTTGACAGCTGCCGCCCTGTGGCAGTCGGCGCTCCTGCTGCCCCGAAAGCCTTGGGCACGCATCTGCAACAACGCCAGCGCGCCAGCAGGACCACCAAGCACGCAAACAACAGCAACGCTGACAGCGACCTGGCTGATTATCGAATAGCTGGGGCAGCCGGTGTGCCAGCAACCAGCCTCCATCCAATACCGGAGCCAGAACAGGAGGAGGAGCGACACCATACGAGCTTTTTTACGCAGTTGCGCCAGAGCAAGAAAAAGCAATGCCAGCGCCAATGGAGGTGGCGGAGGTAGGCGGATGCTGCTGCGAGGGCGGCTGCGGTAGCGATCATGGCAGGGGCGCGCTCACCACTGCGGCGAGCGCGGCCGCACCCGCCGGCAGCCAGCAGCGCGAGTATGAGGACGAGGACAAGGGCAACACACAAGGTCAGAACCAACACCAGAACCAGAACCGGCTAGTGCAGCTGCGGTCGGGGCAGTTGGCGCCGCTGCTGGTTGTAAGCGCCTTCGGCTCCTCAGGCTCGGCCGGTTCTTCATGCTCCTCCACGCCCGCCACCGCCAGTGCCAGCAGTGCCAGCGCCGGCGCAACCGCAACCGCAACCGCAACCGCAACCGCAACCGCAACTGTGCCCTTTGGGGCCGCCGCCGCCACCAGCGCCGCGGCGACTGCCGTAGGCAACGCCGCCGCCTCCGCCGCCTCTGCGGTGGCGGGGGTGGGGAGCAAGCAGGACGGCGGCTCCTGCAGCCATGGCGGCGGTGGCGGCGGCAGGGCGTCACCCTCCTTCCGCCCAGAGCGGTCGGCGTCTCTGCCGTCAGTAGCGGCGACGGCAGAAGGCGTGTCGTCTCCCTTCTATCTTACTGCCCAGCAGCTGCAGTCGCATCCCGTACAGCCCACAAGCGGCACCTCCAGCAGCAGCAGCAGCAGCAGCAGCTGCAGCCGCAGCTGCAGCATCAGGGACGGCTCGGGCGGTGGCGGAGTGAGTAGCCCGGCCTCCTGCGGCACGCGTGTCGGCAGTAGCAGCACGTGCGCGAGTACCAACACCAGCAACAATAGTATCAATAGCAGCAGCAATGACAGTAGCCGCAGCCGCAGCAGCGCTTTTGGCGAGGCCGGCGATTGCACAAGCGACGGCGGCGGCAACGACAGCGGCAGCCGGAGGCGCTCCAAGGTTATGGCAGCAGCCCTCGCGCCCACAGCCATCAATGCAACCAGCACCACCACCACCACAAGCGCCACCGCCGCACCCGGCGGGTCTCTGAGGCGGCGCCGCCTTCAGCAGGTGCCGGCGCAGCTGCCGCCGCCACCCAAACTGGTAGTCATGACGCCGCAGGACCCACCCGTGCCGCGCCCGCCGCCGGGCGTACGGCACTTCACAGACGGCCGGTCGGCGACCTACGTGCTGCCGCTGCCGTACCGCCTGCTGGCACAGGTAGGTGTGTGTTTGCGCTCTGTGCTGTGCTGCGCAGTACTGTGTCGTGCGGCGCGATGTCTTCGCCATCACCGTCGTCACCACCTCAACGCAGCGCAGCGCACGACGCCAATGCGATGCTCATCTGCTGCTGGGTGCAGGCTCGCCCCCTGCAGCCCCCCCTGCAGCCCCGTCACCTGATTTTCGATTTCGCCCGCTCTGTAACGAGCATGCACTTTTGGACCTATGGTTCTTACACGCTCCCTACCCTGTTAACCCTGCCCTGTCTCTTTTTGCCTCCTCCTCCTCTGCGCACGTGCTCCTGCGCATGTGCCATACGCCGTACGCCGTACGCCCAGCTGACCCTGGGCCTGTACGTCGGCTTCCCGTACCTACTGCTGGCGGCGGCGGTGGGCGCCGCCGCCGGCAGCCGGGCCGCCGCAGCCCTGCTGGCACTGGCGCTGGGCAGCCTGCTGGTGCCGGCGCCGCCGCGCATCCGGCAGGGCATGCTGGACTCGGCGCTTTTCAGGTAGGTGCTTGGGCGGGGGCGGGGGCGGGCCGGGCCGGGCCGGGGCCACGGTTGGTAAGCAGCACTGCAGCGCGGCGGGGGATGAGTTGCATGGTAATGTTATGTAAGGACGAACGCAGAGGCAGAGCATCGCCGTGCGGTGCGGTGCGGAGCTGTTTGTGTGATGATGAGTGAGGACACGCTGGGGCCACGTGCTCATCATATGCGTGCTGCCTTCAGCCCCGCCTGTGGGCGCCATCCCCTCACAGCGCGCACCCGCCCGCCCGCCCCTAATCACGTCCCACGCCCATGCTGCCGTGCTTCCCCGCTCCACACCGCCTCGCGCCATCACTCCCTGCCCGTCCCCGCCCCCTCGCTCAAGGCTCTGGCGCGCCTACTTCAACTACAGCTACGCCTATGACCAGCTGCTGGACTTCACGCGCCCCCACATCTTCGTCACCAGCCCACACGGCGCCTTCCCGCTGTCGCAGGTACGGTATACGGTGACTGGCTCTGCCAGCTAGCGCTGCGTCGGCGAGTAGCAGCCGTGGCTCCGTGCCGGCAAGCACGTCCGCACCTCCCGACTACGGTACCGACCGCCACCTCCCCACCATCCTTGGCCCCAATGCATGCCCCTCTTACGTGAGCCCTGCGCCCCCCGCTTTGGTTTCTGGAATGAACTACCCCCCCCCCCCCACCCCCCCCCACACACGGCAGATCCTGGGCAACAGCCTGTCCTCCGTGGTGTGGCCGGGCTTCCCCATCCACTCGCTGGCCGCCTCCGTGCTGTGGTACATCCCGCTGTGGCGCCACGTGAAGGCGGCGCTGGGCGCGGCGCCGGCCAGCCACCAGAACGGGCGCATGCTGCTGCAGAACCACGGGTGCGTGATGAGCTAGCGCGCACGGCCTGTTTGTAAGCGATCCTGTCATCCTTGGATGCGTTTTGTGACTGCTTACACTGTTGGTGGGGTAGTGCGTCTGTGCGTGGCTGGGGCCGGCCGGGTGGGTTGCGGTGGGCGGCGGGCGTGGCGGGGAGGTGGGAGGCTGATTATCAATTTCGAATATACATATGCCTGCGTGCGGTCCGCATCCACCCATGCACCACTCTGTCAGGTCGGTGGCGGTGCTGGCGGGCGGCATTGCGGAGATGTACACCGCAGCCAGCAAGCCGCCCGCCGCCGGGCGGCAGCGGGCCCCGTGTGCGGCGGTGGTGGCAGCCCCCGAGCCGCTAAAAACCCCCGCAGCGGCGGCGGTGGCAGTAGCGGCCCCGATCGCCGGCACCGGCACCATCAGCACCGGCACCGGCACCGGCACCGGCACCAGCACCAGCACCAGCACCAGCACCAGCACCAGCACCAGCACCAGCACCAGCACCAGCATCGGCACCAGCACTGGCACCAGCGCTTCAGCGACGAAGCCTCGGCAGCGCCAGCCACAGCGACAGCAGGAGCGGGGGGCGGCAGAGGAGCCCACGTCCCTGGCTGCCGAGCCTGGGCCTGCCCGCCGGGCCGCCCAAGCCGTAGGCCGTGCCGGCGCTGACGGCGGCAAGCCTCCCGCTGCTGGGGCTGATACCGCCGGTGCTAGTGCGGACAGCACCGGCCAAGAAGACGACGACCCGAGCCTGGAGCCGGAGCGCATCAAGCTGCTGGGGCGGCGCGGCTTCGTGCGGCTGGCAGTGGAGATGGGTGTGCCCATCGTGCCCGTGTATCATATGGGCAACAGCAAGGTGCGCATGCGTGGATTGGGTGGGTGCGCGGTGTGGGCGGGTGTAGGAGCGCAGGGGTGTCCGCAGGAGGCCACGTCCGACAGCTCTGAGCGATTCGTATTCGACAACTGTGTCCTGACCGCTGTCACGCACCCATACGGACTGCTGTGTCGTCCGTGCACCTGCACGCCTGCTGTGTGTTGCGCTGCTGTACCTGCCACCCCCCCAGATCCTGACCTTCGGGCCGCAATCGCTGCAGCACCTGTCGCGCCGCCTGCGCATGGCCCTGGGCACAGTGTTTGGTAAGCCGCCGGCCGCCGCCATTGCAACACAACACCCCCACCCCCACAACCATGACCTGTGACCCTCACTCTGCGGCGATGACGCTCACGGCTCACCTCCCACTTCCTGTACCTGGCATCCTACGTGCTCATTCACCCAGGTGTGTGGGGGCTGCCCGTGCCGCGACCGCAGCCGCTCATGATGTGTGTGGGCGCGCCCATCCCCGTGCCGCACGTGAACCCCGCCGCCGAGCCCGAGCGCTTCGAGGCGGTCGTGGAGGCCGTACACGGGCAGGTGGTGGCGGCGTTCCGGGAGCTGTACGGCAGGTACCGCCTGCAGTACGGCGGCGGCTGGGAGCGCCGGCCGCTGGAGGTGTGCTGATGCATGGATCCATGATCCAACCAGCCGCGCGTGTAATTGCACGGCGCGGCGTGGTGCGGTGGGTTTGATTGGTGTTGTGGTGGTGGTGCGGACGTGCGGCGACTTCACTGGTGTGGGGGTTGTGCTGATGAAGGGGGGGGCAGTTGGTGTGGCCTGGGTGCGCACGCCGGCAGCCGCTGCCGCTGCGTCCTCGGGTGCCACGTCACACACAACGGGGAGGCATACCAAAGTGTGTAGACCTGGTCCAGGTGTTTGTTAGTTCTGGTGATAGTGTTTGCCCTACTTCGGCTGTGCGGCGTGGTCCGTGGGGTGTTGAAGACAGGGACATCTGTATCACTGACTGCGTGGCGTTGCTAGAGGTACTGGTGTTGTTGGTTGAGGGAACTGAGCACCGAGGAAACGGCACATGATTTGCGCATGCCCACGACTTCCCAAGGCACAGTAAGAGGAGCATGTTACATGGCGCATCCGTGGCCGTGCATCGCTGCCGATTGCCTGCCATGCCTGACGCCGCCGCGCAGAAACCTACCCCCGCAAACCAGCACCAGCAACCGTGGCTCTCATCCAAGCGACATCAAATGAAGCAGTAAAAGCTCAGCCCTACAACTGACCCGCTACTGCACACGCTTCTTCTTAGCCCGGAATTCCTGGACACGGATGATAGACTCAAGACTTTAGTTCACTCGAACACTTGGTCTCGGCATGCACCAAGGAATGGCACCGTACACGGCAGGGTCACGAGGACCCCATTCGCACAGGAATGCAACAGCGCCGCACAATGCGCAATGCGCGAAAAAGGGCGAAACTCGCGAGGGTCATTCTAACGACCGGTCCCAATACGGTAGTCAATCAATACTCGTCCTGGGTGATGTGTGTGGCAGCCCCCCAAGGAACGTGTCCTAACCCACATCCGCGGAGTCTCGTACACGTACGTACATTTCGCAGGCTGCGGCTGCGCGGGCCGCGGCTGTGTGCTCCACTGGTGTTGCATGGATGTGATGCGGCAGCAGCACACCCCGCACGCACGCACGCATGCACGTCCGTCCCGGAGGCTGCTGCGCTGTCTACACGTTGCCTGTGAATGGGTTGGCGATGGGTCGTATCACAGGCGAGGCAGGGCGCAAGTTTGGGAACCTCGACGCAAGCAGCGCAACACGCGCCCCTTGGCAGATGCGCCACGAGCCTCGCTACCCAAGCCTAGTCTTAGCCTCCAACTCTCACCTTGCACGTGCGTGTACGAACGAGGCGCAGGTGGAAAGGAAGAGCCGAGCTGGACGTTGCACGGCGGTACGTCGCTCGCAATCGCCATCGCAAGGCGCGCGGCGCGCGGGAAGCGCGGGTGCGCTCCTCGCTGACACGCCGCCGAGCGCTCACTTTGCGGGGGCGGGGGTGGCGGGTGGTGGTGGCGCTGCGGCCATGCCAGACGCATTTATAAGCTGTCCGGGGGCAGCTCGACGTGCGCGCCTGACGGCTGCTGCCGCGGCCTGCACCGCAGTGGCGGCTGCGGACCGCGGCTGCAGCTGGGCCGCGGTGCAGGGATGCAGGGCGCATGCAGCAGCGCGTGGCACAGGGCAGCAGGCAGGCCGCCTTGACCGCAGTTGGTGCTGGTGGAAACACATGCGGTGCTGCCAGGAAATCACGTGGTTGTGCAGGCCACACGGGAGTCACGGAGGAAATAAACAGCGGAGAGAGGGCGGCTTCAAAACTCCTCTACGTCCGCCGCCGCCGCCGCCGAAGCTGCGTCGCCTGCCGCATTCTCCGCTCCGCCGTACGCGCCTGTGCCGCCGCCGCCGCCGCCCGCCGCTGCCGGAGCCGCCGGTGCTACGGCGGGTGCTGCGGCGGCCCCTCCTGCAGCAATGCGGCGCAACAACAGCGCGTCAGCAGTGAACAGCTCTCGAACCGCTCCGCCCCAGCCCGCCCTGGCTCCCTCCGTCCCCTGCTGCTGCCATTTCTTCCAAAAGTGAAGCCGTTTCGTGTGCTGCTCACCTTCGTACTCAGAAGCAAGGCGGGCACGCACTCGCGCCGCCGCAGCGCTCAGCTTCACCTTGACCGGCCCGGCGCCCGGCAGCGCCGGCGCCCCTCCGCCGGCGCCCGCCTCCGCCTCCTCGCAGTCCTCCTCCCCCTCCTCCTCCTCCTCCTCGCCGTCGCCGGCGGCGGCGCGCGCCCGCTTCTCCAGCAGCCCCCGCACCTTGGCCTGCATGCGGCGGTTTTGCGGTGGCACACGCAACAAGACCACACGTGAGCCGCGTGAGCCTTTGAGCAGCGCACAAAGACGGCTGTCGTGCCGCGCGTATTCTTTTATGCACCCTGAAGTAACTTTAATCCTTGCTCGCCTGGTGCAGGCGTTACTTCCCCGTTTCCCAGGCGCCCCATCCCCCTGAGCTCTCGACCTGCGCTTTGTCGTGCCGCAGCTGCTGGATGCTGTCCATATCGCCGTGCTTGCGCCGGGCGCGCTCCTCCACCTGCTGGTGAAATACGGCACAGCCGCTTGAGTTGGAGAGTGGCAGAGCGCGCAGTGCTGCTGACCATGCTACGACATGCAAACGACGGGGCAATCGAATTGGAGGTACGCGAAGGCAGGCATGCCGCACCGCACCTGGCTGCGGAGGTACAGCTTCATGGCGCTCCAGCCCTTCTTCTGCGGGTTGTCCTGAAATAAGAAGAGGGGCCCCAGTCACGACGTCAGCCGTGGTTCTTGAGGGCAGGAAAGAGGTTGCTGAAACCAACGTATGCGTGCGTGCGGGAGAACACAGGGGCGCGCCCAACAAGTCGGGGCCACTGCACACTCATACCTTGGTGATAAACCCCAGATCCTGCAGGTCCTTAGGTGTGAGGCAGTAGCGCGATAGCGCGTTGGCCTGCGCAACCAGGGGCGCCCGGGAGAGTTCCAGCGCGCTGAGCTTGGCATCTAAATTGCGAATGCAGCGAAGGGCTATCTTGCAGGCGCTGCACCTTTGATATGAGGGGCTCATCGCGCTTGCACTGCGAGCAAATTACAATGCCAAAGGCCTGGAACCAGTCTTGGGCAAATGAGAGCGAGCCGCAATGCTCGCAGCACGAGCAAAAGCCGCCACCGCAGCCGTCAGCCATTCTAGAGAGTATAACTATTGCTTATGGTGGCGAGGCAGAAGCTGACAGGTTGAAAGGTTCCAGAAGCTTTGTGTTTTGGCGCGGACTGGCCTTGACAACGTGATAGATTGCGGTCAGCTCTGCAATATTTGTGCTCAAGCCGAAATTTTACATGTGCCCATCGTTTGCGTGACACAGGGACAAGAGGCGGAGCCCCCGCGTTCACCAAACCCCATGGCGTCCGGGGCGTCCCGTGGGCGTCCTCTACCGCCTTCGCCACTCAGGCGCCTCCCCTTCCCCAGCCTCCTCGCTCGCCCCACACTCTACGCCGGAGGCTCACGCCTCACCCGACTCGCCGTTGCCCCCTTCCGTCTGCGCCGCCGCCTGCTCCGCCTCCCCTGCTGCCCCGGCGGCCTCGGCGGCCTCCTGCCGTAGCTGCTCGGAGATGGCCGCCAGGTGGGGGCGCACATCCGCGTCCTGCGGTTCGGCATGGTACCGGCGGCATCAGGGACAGACATATGCTTCCGGCATGCGTTGCAGACGTCCCTCACCAAGACATATCGTATCGCAGGCCCACGACACTGGGGCATTGCACCTCCATGACGACAGCTCGAGTTCCCTCTTAACCTGACCCAAACCTGACTTTGCACGCCGATGCAAATTACCCCAAACAGGCCCCTTCCCACACCCCAATAGCCGCCCTCACACTCACCGCGGGCAGCCCCACCAGCCGCTGCAGCAGCAGGTCCCCCAGGCGCTGTAGCACCCGGCAGCTGGGGTCCTCCTGCCGCCAGCACGGCAGTAGCAGCATGTTGGCGGACTCGCCTGCAGAGCGAGTGCAGAGTCAAGGCGACGAGGCGGGGTGGGATTGTTACTAGGAACCCTAGTAACAATCCCGTAGTAGTTGGGC
This sequence comes from Chlamydomonas schloesseri, assembly GCA_016834595.1. NCBI lineage: Eukaryota > Viridiplantae > Chlorophyta > Chlorophyceae > Chlamydomonadales > Chlamydomonadaceae > Chlamydomonas > Chlamydomonas schloesseri. Next base: position 1,363,549 of record JAEHOD010000025.1, on the reverse strand, counting down.
CACCGCCCAACGCCGGCACCAATCCAGCATCCACCGAACATCACCCGCAACCATACATCCGTGGCCCGCCCGTCCGCCCGCCCGCCCAGTCGCCCACCCACCCGGCATCGCCTTGTACGCGTCGTCGTCCACCAGCCCCAGCCGGTGCAGGCGGCCGAAGTAGCGGCCCAGCGGCTTGAGGGTGTCCCACGGGTCGCCGCCGGCGTCCACGTGGCCTGCAGCAGCCACAGCCACAGCCACAGCCACAGCAGCATCAGCATCAGCATCAGCATTAGCATCAGCATCAGCATCAGGATGACGTTTTTTTGATAGTGAAACCATGACGGGCCGCGGGCGCCCGTTGGGAGCGGAGGGGGAGAGGCGGTTACGGCGCTATACCGGTCGGCGACTGGGGCGAGGTTCAGGCGAGCGCAGGTATGGGGCCCTGGGGCGCCAGCCGCGTCTGAGAGGGCACTCGGCGGCTGTGGTTGAACCAGAGGCCGCAGGGAAAACAGATAGAGTGGTGGCGGCGGCGCTGAAAGGGCAGCTTGCTCGCAGCACCCACCGCTTTCCAGCTATGACCTCGGCTCGGCACGTTGCCCGCACCTTTGGGGGCCGGCACGGTGTGTTCCCGGTGCAGGATCAGGCCGCGCTCAAACACCTGGGCGCAGGCGGGCGCAGCGGCCGCCGAGGCGCCGCCGCCGCCGCCGCCGCCAGCCGCCGCCGCGGCGTCCGCCTCCAGCAGCTGCAGGGCGATGCTGACGGTGCGCAGTTTGGAGGAGGTGTAGATGCCCAGCCTGCGGTAGCACGGTGGTGGGCGGCGCCGCCGCCATCGGGACAGACAGGGCCACACACAGGAGCAACAAGTCTTTCATAGTACTCTCCCTGGTGATCTCTAACACAGGAGCAACAGCAATCAGTCGCTTGAGCCATGCAGCCACCGATGCAGCTTCCGGCCGCCACGCCCTGCTTGCATTCCGCAAAGCTCAGGCCTCCATGGGCTGATTTGAGCCCGGCCCCGCCCTCGTCCGACGCACGCACACATGCCCACCCACCCACCCACCCACCCACCCACCCACCCACCCACCCACCCACCCACACCTGAAGTGCGGCGCCAGCCTGGTCAGCAGCTCGCCCGCGCCCGGGCGCAGCCGCGTGGTGCCGCTGCTGTGGCGCGCACTGGTGTGGGAGGTGAGGGTGCCGTTCAGGTCGAACAGAAGCACAGGGCGCGGGTCGGGAGCCGCAGGGCCCCCGGCCGCGGCGCGGGTGCCGATGTCGTAAGGCACGGTCGAGCTGCGTGAGCGGGGCATGGCAAGGCGCGGCAGCGGTTAGTTGACGCGGCAGCTGTGCGATCAAGATGATAGGAGCAGTCCCCACGGCACCACTCCAAGAAGCCCCACCTCCGTCTACCGCCAGCTCACCCGGGGTCCGCGAATTGCGGCCTCAACGACGCCTCGACGGCTTTGTTGGCGCTGCGCGTGCCGGCGCCGCCCCCGCCGCCTGCACCCCTGCCGCCGCCGCCCTGCCCGATGCCGGGACCTCTTCCGTGGCTCGGCACAGCAGCGCCGCCGCCGCCGCCGCCGCCGTGCACGCCCCACCAACTACCGGCATGACCACTTGCGTGGCCGCTGCTCCCCAGCGCGCCGTTGTCCATCCCGCCGTGGCTGTAGCCGTTGTCCATCCCGCCGTGGCTGTAGCTGTGGCTGTAGCCGTGGCCATAGCCGTGGCTGTAGCCATTGCCAACAGCAGCAGGCCAAGCTCCCTGCTGGCTGCTGTCGCCGTTGGCGAAGGCGCCGGCAGCCTGGCTGCCGTAACCGCCATCCCCCTCATAGCGCCCCCACCCGCCGTACGCTCCGTGACTGGCGTACTCATTGCGCCCCCCGTAGTCGTCGCGCCCGCCGTAGTCATTGCGTCGGCCGTAATCAGCACGGCCAGTGCGGCTGGTGCCATCATAGCCATCGCCCTGATCCCAAGACGCGGCGGCCCGGCCCTGCCAGCCGCCTCCGTGCCCTGCAGCCGCCCACCCGCCACCTTGACTGCCGCCGCCGCCGCCGTCGCCGCCAGAGCAGTAGCCACCGCCACCGCCTGGCGGCGGCGCGCCGTAGTGCCCATGCCCGGGCTGCGCTGGAGACGCATACAACTGCCTGCCTTGGTACCCGTACCCATTCGCCTGTGGCTGGGAGTCTGCATACCCCGGCGCCCAGGCCGCGCCGCCGCCACCGCCGCCACCAACCACTGCCGCCGTACCCGCCGCGTCATCCGCCTCCGCCGCCAGCGCGTCAACCAGCGCCTCCGCCTCCTGGCTGCTGCGCGCCGTGACGACGCGGTGGAAGCCCTCCCCGGAACGAACGTGAACAAAGTCCGCGGCGAACCTGCGTCGGCGTCAGCGCCAGCGCCAGAGCCAGCTTCAGCGTCAGCGACAGCGTCAGCGACAGCGCCGGCGGCAGCGGCGCCCACGTGTGGAATGTGCTCGCATCCGCCGCCACCAAGGGCAGCAACCGAAGCGACACGCAATCCTCTCTTTCGGGCACCCGTCAGAACCCGCACTGGCGCTACACACGTCCGCAACAACCCCCAGTATCAGTCCTCGTCCCAGCTAGCATTAGCCTGCTGCCACTGCCACTTCCGCTTGCGCTGCCACTTCCGCCTCACCTGGATATGACCTCGTCACAGTTGTGCGGCCCCAGGGTGGGGTGGTCGGTGCGGCCGCGCGCCCGCTCCCGGCACACGCCCAGAGGCAGCAGCAGCTGGACCGCCTGGTGGGGCGGGGCGTTCACCGCGTGTGACGTGGGGGGTCACTGGTTAAACAGCCTGGCGTGGGGGATGGGTTAGTGACAGGCACAAGCGCATGAACCCTTGAACCCTTGGCGAGCCCGGACCCGAAACCATGGCGCCGGCGTGCGCCGAGCTCTGAACTCGCCGGGCTGCTGCTAGCTATACCACACCGCTCCCCAACCGCCCCGACCGCTCCCCGCGGCTCGCTCACCACCATCTGCACCGGCTGCCGTGAGCGGCAGCACCGCGCAATCTGCACCCAGTGACTCCGCTGCTGTTCATCGAAGTTACACCTGCGCAAGGGGGTGGCGGGTGGTGGTAGGGGGTGAAGTTGGGAGGGAGAAGGGGTCCCACCACAGCGACCCATGAGCCCTGTATCGTGGGGCCACGGCCGCAATGGACGGCTCAGCCCCGCTTCCTTTAGATTGGTTTAGTTTGGGCTGGTAACCACAAACCCCCCTCCAGCCCGCTCCAGCCCGCTCCAGCACCTTTCAGGCCCCTCCAGGCCGCAGAACTTACACACCATCCTTGCGCCCCCAGGGCATATCAGCGCATGGCGCATGTACCGCTCACCTCCTGCGCCCACCCAACTCATTCCTTACTATTGCAAAACACCGTCCGCATGGATGGCTGCCCCCCCCCCACCTGTCCACCACCACGTTCCAGCCCTGCCGCAGCGCCCCCGCACACTCCTGCTCGCAGGCTCGCCGACTGCCCAGCTCGTCCTGGCTCACATGGCGCCAGTTGCCGCGCGCCACCAGGCGGCGGGCGAGGAAGGTCTTGCCTGCATCACAGCACGGGCAGGTGGCAAAGGAGCGGGCGGGGTGGGGGTGGGTGGGTGGGGTGGGTGTTGAGTACAAGTGAGTGGGTGGGTTGGCGGGGCCCGGACATAAGGGCCGCCCTTGCCCTGGCCGCCAAAAGCCAGTCAGGGGCCCCATGGTGGAAGCTGTGTTTCTTCGCTGTCGCACACATAGCGCGAGCGCTGTCCCTGATCAGGTCCGGGCTCCGAAGGTTTGGCGCCATCGCTCGGTCGGCGCCTGGAAACCCCAACTTGGCTCTCGAAGCGCCGTCCCCGTACTCACCCGCACCGGGCAGCCCCACGAGTACAATGAGCATAGTTCTTCTGGCAATGTATTGTCATCGTGGCGAGTGGTCAAGTTATCGCAGGTGCATGGAGAAACAATCGGCTGGTCCACGTCCGCAGCGAGTTTGCAGCTGCTGGATACATTCAGGCAGTCACATTTGTTAAACTTTACACAACAGTACTGGAAAGACGCGTTTCCTTTGGTCCAAAGTTTTGAGCTCTTGAACCTTGCTTGTGAATCGGCCAGAGCAGCGCTTCTCTGCCAGCTTCTAGCCAGACAAAACATTACAAACAGCTTGCGTTACGCTACATAGGTCCCAGGCGCTTTTCCTGACGCGACCTCCGAGCATCTCTCTCGCGTCTCCACCGCCATGAGCGGTGACGAGGGCGACGGCCGTGAAGGCGGCAGCAATGCCCGCGAGCAGGACCGGTTCCTGCCCATCGCCAACATCAGCAGAATCATGAAGAAGGCGCTGCCAAACAATGCCAAAATAGCCAAGGACGCAAAGGAGACGGTCCAGGAGTGCGTCTCCGAGTTCATTAGTTTCATCACGTCCGAGTAAGTGGCCTGACGGTGCGCCGTGGGGCCTCTTGACGGCGCCGGCGTGCAGCACCCCACCCCCTGCCGTCGGCGTATCAGCGCCTCGAGCCCGCTGCGTGCCCTGGACCTTGCCAAGCCCGTTGCATGGAATCCCAGCACAAGCAACCGTTTCCTTGGCTTGGCGTGTGCTGTGCAGGGCTAGCGACAAGTGCCAGCGCGAGAAGCGGAAAACCATCAACGGAGATGACCTGCTCTGGGCCATGACGACGCTGGGCTTCGAGGAGTACCTGGAGCCGTTGAAACTCTACTTAGCCAAGTTCAGAGAGGTGTGTGCAGTGTGCACGCACAGCGGCTGGCGCGCACTCCAGGACTCTGTGGGCTTACTGTGTCTTGGCCTGGTGTGGGCCGGGCCGGGCATGTGCTGAGGGGTAGTGACGCCACCGGCGCTGCCGGCGAGCGCGCTTGCTATGTGGGGTCTGATGCATCTGCAATGCATCTTCCAGCTACATTCAACATACGCTTGCTCATGCCTGCACCGCTTGTCCCTCTACGCAGGCTGAGGTGAGCAGGACTTTGCGGTGGCCGGTCGGTGACCGTTGACTGCGTTGGATGCAGTGCCTGCGATGCGTGTCAGCCCGGCGGTGCTGGGCTTCTCAGGCATGCAACGAAGCACGGAAAGGCGCTGAATCATGCAAGTTTGGTGCACGGCCTCAACCTGTGCGTTAGCAGTTGCAGCAGCAAAGCAGACCTGTCTCGAATAGGCGTTGTATACGGTGTTTTGCTGTTCGACAGGCGGCAACATCCAACAAGCCAGGGGCGGGCTCGAGCGCTAACGCGGAAGCAAAGCGGGAGGCGGCCGCGGCTGCTGCAGCGGCGGCCGCCGCGGCGGCTGCGGCCTCGCAGCAGCAGGCGGCGCAGCAGCAGATGGCGGCACAGGTGAGTTTGCATCCGGGGCTGGGTCAGCCGTGATAGCGGTGTCATGGGTTGATGCTACAAGGCTGACTAAAGCAACTTTCTTCGTGGCAGTGCTTATGCATAATCTGTGATTGCCTCCCGAAGTTGCCATTGCTGGCACCACCTGTGTCGCCTCAAGTGCTCCCGCCTGTATCTTGTTGCTGCGTGCAGCTGCAAGCGGGGATGGCGTTCCCGCTCATGCCCGCGCAGTTCCAGGTAGGGTGGCATGTAATAGTACCTCGTCTGGGCTTGAGACGTACAGGGGGGCGGCGATTCAGCCCGTTGCAAGGCTGCATACAGCCATGGGTCCTGCACCCAGCAGCTGCCGTACCGGCAATAGCGGGCTGCATTAGGCGGGATGCGGGACGGGATTCACGCGAACGCATGAGCTTACTTAAGGTCTTGTTTATCTGGTTGGATTGTACTCCGCAGGGGCTACCGCCTGGCATGATCCCCGCGGGCTTCCCAGGACTGCCGCTGCCTCCAGGGGTACCAGGCATGATGATGCCGGGAGGCGTTGTGCCCAAGCCGGAGCCCCCCAAATAGTGGGGGCTGGCTGATCTTGCGCAACAACAGGACTGCACTGAAACTCAATCGGGATGTGATAGTTGTGGGATCGGGATGTGGTGGTGGTGGTGGTGGTGGGCGGGCAAACAAGTTGGCAAACGACTGTGAGTTTGAGCTGCTTTACGTATCGCAGACCGTGGCAGCAGAACCACGTTATTGTGAGCTTGTTGACATGGGACTATTGTTATGACCAAGATTTTGCGACAGGGGAAGGGCAGCAATGCCATGAAAGGTGTGCGGCCGGACGTTGTGAAAAGCTGGCGTCGGTGAGGACGAAGAGGTTCTGAGGATGCTCGAAGGGATGCGGCGTGTGGGCTTGCTTGGGCCATGTTGTCGAATGGTGGTCCAAACTACATATTGGAAAACACATGTGGTCGATCAGTATTGTTTATGGAAATCGAGTGGACCGCTTGGTGTGCGAGCTGTCTGTAAAATCCACTCAGCGGTCCAGGACGCGAGCTTGCTAGACCCAGCCTACTCAATACCTCCATGACATAGCATTTTTATAAACAGAGCACACCTCTTACTATTCGTCTGCTGTTGAAGACTTGTCGCAAACTCCATTTAAACGTTCTGCGCAACACACCTCGCTTGCCGAATGTCTTGAGAAAATGGAGAACACTGCATACATGTTTCAGCTGCGACGGCAGCCCAGGAAGCCCGGTAGTGGACGGCAGAGGCGTCCGCTGACGCTCCCGTTGACCAGGTGCGTTCTCCGCAGCCCTTTGCCTAACTCAACAATTGTCATCGTAAATGTACATGTTTGTGCATTTGCAGCACTGTGGGAGCTGCTGGAGCGGGTACCAAGCGCCGGTCGCGGCCACACGCGAGCACCAAGCATGCGCTAACAACAGCAACAGACGACGCGGGTAAGCGACGCAGCTACGTCCCGATAAGGCATATAATACAAACAAGCAAGGAAACACTGTTGCTGTCTTGTATAGGCTGCGCGGCGCCTGCGGCACCTCACGCCGGGTCGGCCCTCGGCGTACTCCCGCCAGCAGCGGCCGGGGCACCCACCCGCTCACCGGTGGTCCGCGCCAAGAAGCAGCGGGTTGTCGATACCCCAGAGCAGGGGCTAGCGTCCCCTGTGGCTGCAGTCGGGCCCCTTACAGCGTTGGCAGCGGCTCACGGTGAGACGGTGGTACATGCATTCGACCCCACCGAAGGGCGTCAGCGTCGCGTGCTGATCATGGGTTTTGCGCAAGGCCCACGTCGGCGCGCCCAGCCGCGAGCATTCACACTGTCGTTCAAGGTGCCGCCTGCACCTCGGCGACCAACGCCGGCACCCAGCCCGGCGCCATCGGCAGCGCCTTCGCCACTGGCAGCGGCAAGCACCCGCAAGACGCCAGCTCGTTCGCTTGCAGCCAGTGTGTCGCTTTCGCCGCTCAGCAGCATGCGGGGCGGCGTCAGCGCCGCAGCCTCACCAGCGACGAGTGAGCCCCAACTGGAAGACCTGGTAGCTCTAGCATTTGAGGCCCGGCGTGCATCGGAGGCGAGGAAGCAGGCGGAGCTGCAGCGCCACAGCGCGTCTGCGGTCGCCACGCCTGCTCCCGACAGGCTGCCAGCGGACCCTGGCGCGAGCAGACCGGCGAGCTGGCTGGCCCGGAGTACGCCCGCCCGGCCATATGCCACTCCAATCGAGGGTGTGCCCGAGCGGTTGCTGCTGCCGCTTTCTATTGACCGCCGCCGGGGGTTCGCAGAGATGTCAGGTCGGTCGACGCCGGCCGACCAGGCGCCAGGCACGTGCAGCGCAAAGGGCTTCACGCCCATCGAGGGCGTGCCGGAGCGCATGCCAGACCGCAGTGTGAAGCGGATGCGGCTCAGCGCGCCCTTTGCACGGCAGCTGCCGCCCCTGCCGCCCAGCCTTCCACAACCGGAGCAGGAGGAGCCCGCAGAGCAGCCAGCGGCACAGGCCGATGGCGCCAGCGGCCAGCCGGCGGCGTCACCCAGCGGTGCCGCCAGCCAGCTGGAGAACCTCGCAGAGCTGCAGCCAGCAGAGATTGCCGCAGCGGTGTCGGCTGCGGCCCGTGCCGCGCTGCGGCGCGTGCGTCAATTTCACGACCGGTTGCAGCCGGGCTCGGCTAGCACTGACCATGAGGGAGGGGCGGCAGCGGCGGTTGGGGATGTTGCCACGTCCTCGCACACCTGCATCTCGACGCCAGCCGGGCCGACTAGCTCACTCACGAGCAACACGCCCGCGGTTGTTAAGATGCACAACCTGGCGGCTGCGGCAGTGGACGCGGTGCAGCGGGCTGCAGAGGCCATGGGAGGGCCGCCGACCTGCCGGCCGCGCCCATCACTGCTGGCTGGGCTGCCACCCCGCCCTCCGCCGTCTGTCAGCGGGACACCGCTTGTGTTGGGCAGCTCCGCCACCGGCGCAGGGGTGGTCTTGCCTGCTGCGGCGCCTGACGGTCAGGCTGGCATGGAAGATATCATCCACCGCGCGCCCGCCGGTGCGCTCATCTTCCCGTCGCGGACGCCGTCCCCGATGGGCGGATTTCGGTGGCCGTCAACAACAGAAGCAGCGCCCTTACCCCATCTGGAGCCAGGTAGGTGGGGCTCAGGGCGCAAGCTGCTCGCTTGGTGGACTCTCGAATCATACTCAGGGAGCGCCGGTCTCTGTCTTGTGTTGTCGCCTTGCAGGAGCGGTGCGTTCAGAGGTCATGGTGACGCCGACACTGGCAGCGGCGGCGGCAACAGCAGCAGCGGCGACCGGTTCTGCATCATCGCCGTCGGCAGAGGAGCGGATAGCCAGCGGCATGCAGGCCGGCCCCAGCCGACCTCCCGCAGCACAGGCTGTTGCGGCCAGTGCAGGTGCCGCTGCTGCGAGGCCTGGTACAGGCGCAGCGTGTTCAGTCGCTACCAGAACCTCAGGCGCCAGCCAGCAGGCGGACACCGCTGCCGACGCTGATGGCGATGACGCCGAAGCGGGTTGGCACGAGGATGCCGCTAACGACATGGGCATGGACAATGAAGCAGGCTATGGCGACCAGGAGGGGGGGGAGGCAGGGACAGGGCTGCAAGAGGACGAGGACGATGCCGAGGCCGCGCAAGAGGTGTTGGCGTTGCCCGAGGAGCCAGCAGTCCGGGGTGGCAGCCGTGCCGAGCAGCGCATCGCAAGCAGCAGCGGGGCAAGGGCCAGCCGGAGTGGAAGCGGTAGCGGTGAGCGAAACACCAGCAACGGCGCGCAGGGCGAGGCGGCTGCCCGCTCCGGATCTGCTGGGCATTCGTCGCGCCGCGCGGCAGAGGAGCACGTGAAGGAGCGCCAGTTTGTGCAGGGCCGCAAGAGCCTGGCAGGTAGGCCGATTTATGCCTGGCAAAACTACTGAAGTCTTGCACCTGCATAAATGGCCTTGTGTCTCACACCAGCCTGTGTGCGCTGAGAACAATTAATGAATACGCAATGCAGGCAACGGCCTCACTATTGACGAGGGCGGTACGCGCCGCAGCACACGCAGCCGCGTGCGGCCGCTGGAGTACTGGCGCGGTGAAGCCAAGACATACAACCGCACCCACAACAGTGAGTCCAGTCAGCAAGGGCTGCTGGCCTGACGTGTTTGCAAGACGTATACCAGAACTGGGTATGGCTGCCTGCTCATTTCATGTCTTTCGGTGCCTGCAGCCCTACCCACTGTTAAGACTATCAAGATGCGTACTCCGGAGCCCAAGTGGCCACGACCAACGAGCGTGCACGAGAAGGCAAAGCGCAAGGCGCGGACCAAGCAGGCCGCTGGCCCGGATGCCGAGGCGCAGTAAGGCCTGACGGTCTTACGGGTGCTGATGTGTCCGCGTGCATCAAGCCTGTGCCTACTCAGTGTCTGCCGTTCCTGCTGAGGGCGATGACCAATTGTGGCATTCCGTTTGAAGTTGGTTTGTAAATACTGTGCTGTGTGCGACCGTCTCATGCAGACTGTAACACTCCGACAAGCGACAGTGAAGCGTGATTGATGAACGTGACTGCATGGAGGACGGCAGAGTGACGGGGCAACACCTTTTGCGTGTTAAGGACAGCAAGGCCTGGGGGATAGTGACCGGCAGGAGTGCAGTGCACCAGGATGGCCTTGGTAGTACACGCGTTGTAATGTGCGAAGTGATGCGGATGCGGGCTGAATGCTGCGGTTGGCAACGCGCGTGGCGCGCGTCTCGGCTTACCTGGCTTGCGCAAGAAAGCGCAGACTCGGGCAGAGCGCAGCACAATGTAATGGATGGGTCACCAGTGCTCTGTACTGTGCCCGCTTTAAGTTTAAGCGCCTGGCGTGCCCGTTTACTAGTTGCTAGTGGAGGTGTCAGGGATGGTCACAACTCGCAAGTCGAGTGTCGTGCATGGGGCGGTGGGCACCGGCCACTCGCCAGCTGCCATGGTCCTCCCCCTTACTGGCTTACCAAACTCGCAGTTACTTAATACCACCCCTCTGCGCTCGCTTACCCTGCAGATGATATAGCGACGCTATTAGGCACCCAGACCACACCGCATGCACACGAGAAGAAAACTTGAGCTGCAAAACATGCCGCGGTGGCTTTTGACCTAGTCCCTGGTTGTAGTTATATCCCACTGTAGTTAACCAGTAGCGTGGGACAAAGCTGCTTGAGGATCGGCAAGCCCTTGCGCGAAGCCGAGCGAAGTTAAGCCTGGCTGTTTAGCTTCGCTAGCTCCTGCCTGAAAGATGGCCGTGTATATTGGATTCAAGGAGAAAGCTATCGAGTTTGCCAAGCAGGCGGTCACCGAGGACGAGGCGAACAACTACGAGAAGGCACTGCAGCTGTACCTAGCGTCTCTTGAATACTTCAAGACATACCTCAAATATGAGAAGAACGAGAAGTGCAGGGAGGCGGTCATGGCCAAGGTGAGCTGGGTTGCCGGTAGGGTTCCATCGTGGGAAGCTGTCGCGCCACTCGGGGCCCGCTATGCTTACTATCGCGCGTGACTGGGCTGCCGTTTTCTGTTCTTACAGTTCAAGGAGTACCTTGCTCGCGCTGAGTACCTGAAGGGCGTGAACGGGAGCGAGAACGGAGGCAACAACGATAGTGGCACGGCCGCGGCACAGAAGGTCCGCAAGCCGGGGCAGGCCAAGGAAGAGGTGAGCCCACGTTTGCTGGCGGGATGCGGGTATGTTGTCATTCTCCTGGGGTAGCGGATGCAGGGGCAGCGGGCGGGGCGCCATCGCCGGCGGTTGGGAGGGGCCAGGAGGGGTGGGGAAGACATGCAGCAATACGGTAGGCGTACGTACGGTAGGCTTATGCGCACGCCGACCCTGTTGGACTCAATTTTTTAACTTAACAGGAGGACAACAAGGAGAAGGAGAAGCTTAAAGCAGGGCTGACGGGGGCTATCCTAACAGAGAAGCCCAATGTCAAGGTAAACTACGCGGCAGCAACAGGCCCGGGGTGTTGCGCAACCAAGTGCTCAGAGGGATACGCTTGTGCACCTCCATGTCTTGTTTTGCATGACCTGGCGGACAACTGCATGAGCTCACCGGACGAACCCCCCCCTCGTTGCCTGGTTCAGTGGGATGACGTGGCCGGGCTGGAGGGTGCCAAGGAGGCTTTGAAGGAGGCGGTGATCCTGCCGGTCAAGTTCCCGCAGTTCTTCACTGGTAAGCGGAAATGGAGCAAGAAAGGTGGTCTTCCGCTACGGGAAAAGTGAGCTGCGCTCACACCACGTGAATTATTCATCTATGGTACTTACACAAACTCGTAAACCACGCCGGATCAGCTGTCTGCCGTTGTGCAAACGAGTTATGGGAACAGAGGGAATACTGACGCTGGGCCTGGATGGTGCGTGCAGGCAAGCGGAAACCCTGGAGCGGCATCCTCTTGTACGGCCCGCCCGGTACCGGCAAGTCGTACCTCGCCAAGGCAGTGGCCACGGAGGCGGACTCCACCTTCTTCAGCGTATCCTCGCAGGTGAGTGCAAGGCTGACGAGTGGCAGTAGGGCTTGAGGGCTAGGCGGTTGATCCTGTCCCGGGCGCGCCTGCGGACGGTGCCAGTCGCGGTCGCGGCGTGAAGCAAGCTCCGTGGCCTTGTGCTTGGTGCCAGCATACTTGCACAGCCCGCCCCCGCAATGTCGGTACTTGCTGTCTGTCGCGTGGAAGGTGACTGAAGCTGCCACGTGTGCTTGGGTGCTTTCCCACCTCAGGACCTGGTCTCCAAGTGGCTAGGTGAAAGCGAGAAGCTGGTGTCGCAGCTGTTTGCGCTGGCGCGGGAGAACGCGCCCTCAATCATCTTCATCGACGAGGTGAGCGGGCTCACTGGCCGGTGCGGTATGGTGTGGCGTGGCGTGGTACGCGTTTGTGATTGGAGGGGGTCTGCAGGTGTGGGCGGTGTGGGTGGAGGCGGCGGCTGCCGGTGGAGGCAGGCGGCCGATGAGTCGCAGGCATGCAGCCCGGCAAGGTGTATGATGATATAGCGGCTGATGCTGCACGGTAAGCAATTGTGCCCTGCGTTACAATCTCCTGCGTGTTGGCTCGGCTGCCTGTGGACAGGTGGACTCGTTGTGCAGCACGCGAGGTGATAACGAGAGCGAAGCCGCCCGCCGCATCAAGACGCAGCTCATGATTGAAATCAACGTGAGTGTGTGAGGGAGGGGACACTCTGGGGGCATGCAAGCTGGGTCTCTTTTCCGAGCCCCCAAGCCAGGCAGCTCAGACGGCCATCACGCCTCGCCTCCACACGCGCCGCGCCGCCGATCCCCTGCTCCCCCTCACCCCCGCTCTCACCCCGTGCACTCCTCCGCGACCCGTCCCGCGCAAACCTGTGCGCCTGTGTCGCGGCCGCAACGCGCTGGCTGCCGACAGGGCGTGGGCTCCAACAACAGCCGCGTGCTGGTGCTGGGCGCCACCAACCTGCCCTACAACCTGGACCAGGCCATCCGCCGCCGCTTCGACAAGCGCATCTACATCCCGCTGCCCGAGGAGCCGGCGCGCAGCCAAATGTTCAAGATCCACCTGGGCGACACGCCCAACAACCTTACGGGTGAGCGGGTGGGGCGCCGGGGTGGTGGCGGTTCATTCCTGAACCCCGAGCAGGCGGGGCGGGCGGGCTTGGATGTCGGCGACTGGCAACTGGAGAGGACGTTGTTGGCGGCGTGGCAGGGTGGCATTTTGTATGCGGCGGCCTGGGCTCGTGGCCGCTCGTCGCGGAGCGCAATAAACGAAGGACACAGTCGCACCCCATGCGCGCACCCCGCTCACAAAATCTTTTGTTAGGGAGGCACCTGTTCTCCAAGTAACACGGAACCGCACGCCACATCCCCCACACAGACGAGGACTACCGGGAGCTGGGCCGGCGCACGGAGGGCTTCAGCGGCAGCGACGTCAGCGTGGTGGTGAAGGACGTGCTCATGCAGCCCATCCGCCTGCTGCGGGAGGCCACGCACTTCAAGAAAGTGCGGGGGCCAGACGGAGGTGAGCCGGGGGAGGTTCTGGCGCTGGCGGCGGCGGCAGCAGCAGCAGCAGCGCTTGGCTAGCGGAGGAACCGGCTAGCATGTCGGCAGGGGTGCACTGGCCTTTGCATTAAGCAGCCATTTCTGTCGCATGTGTTATGCATCCGGACCCGGACTCATTGCACGCCCGGAAGAGACTGCGGTTTGCACACGTCGCCCACGTTCTGACCGCGTGCGGCGTTGCTCCGCTTGCTGCTGCAGGCGAGGCGTGGGAGCCGTGCAGCCCCGGTGACCCGGGCGCGCAGGAGCTCAGTCTCAACTACTTCGCGGAGAACAACCTGGCGGATAAGGTGCGGTGCGGCTTTTGGGGGGAGGGGGTAGCCATCCATGAGGACGGTGTGGGTCCATAAGAAGATGGTGCCGACGTCGGGGGGGGGGGCTGCAAGGATGTGTAGCGAAGTGGAGCAGGTAGGCAGCAGGCGAGGTTAGGTGCGTACCGATGACCGCTGGTGGTGACAAAGCTCCAGCGTAAGGGGGGGGGGTGAGAGGCTGCGGGGGCCGGGGGCAGTGTCGGAGGTACGGGTGGGTGGAGTGGAGGGAATAGGGTTCGAGGGTAGGTTGGGGTGGCGGCGACAGGAGTGGGCTTGGGGGGATAGTTCGCTCTAGTTCCCACATTGACACTGTCGATACACTTCTCATAGAATGTGGCGGAGCGGGGGTCGCCTATGGCGGCCACAGGCCTCATCGGCAGCGGCAGCAACGGGACGTTGTGGCCCGGCATGGCAGCAGTCATGTGGCGTTCAGGAGCGCATGGAGAGAAGCGAATGGGTGGCTTGGCGATCGTTCAGGCTTGCTGCGTAATCCGGCGTGCCCTTCCTTGCTCTAAGTCGTGTCCCGTTGTGGCCCCTCTACCCCCACCCCACCCCGCCCCACCCCACACACAGGTGCTGCCGCCGCGTATCACCATGCGCGATTTTGAGAAGGTGCTGCTGCGCGCGCGGCCCACGGTGGGCAAGGGCGACCTGGAGGTGTTTGAGCGCTTCACGGCCGAGTTCGGCGAGGAGGCGTCGTGAGCAGGAGGCAGGACGAGATGCAGGGTGCTAAGGTTGCGAGGCGCGAGTAGGCGATGTAAGGAGCAGGGCAGCAGCACAGCGACGGCGGCGCGGTGTGAAGACGGAGTGGCGCTTGCGGGGACACGACGATAGCTCCTGAACAGCCGGGCGACCGTACGTGTGCAGGCGTTGTGGGCTGGTGCCTTGGCTGGTGCTCCAGGTTGAATTGACGGTAGTGTGCCTGCAACGAGTGGCCGTGTGGGCCGCCTGTTCCAAAGTTGACGCGCCCGCATGCAACTGATCAATAGCAGGTCCCCCTTAGTACGTCGTGCATCTCTGTGAAGCCCCAAGCTGCCGGATACCTGTTAATCGAATGGCGCCTCTGTCCTGACTGCTTATGATTTGCTGGTACCGTATTTCGGATTTTCGGGGCGGGATCTTCAGATACCTTCGGGGGCGCCGCACACCTATTTCCTTGCTGAAGTTGCTTACATCATCGATATGTTTACCGAATTAAGTAGGTGAGGGGTCACGGACATGTTGAGGGGTGCCAGGGGTGACCGGGCGAGCTGCCCATGCAGCTGCTCTGCTGCTGGGGCAGTGGCATATGCGCATGCTTCCGCCTGCGCGCGCCATGGGTCAAGGCAAACATCCGTATCACCATGCGCAAACGGGGAAATGGCACAGTTCGCATGTCAGCGGCCCGTTGTCGCCGTCGCCCAACCCGCCATTTGGCAGGGCACGCCACGGCCCATCTGGACCGACGCCGCGCGCCCAACCGTGCCACTGTCGCCGACCTCTCCTGAAAACCTTCTTTAGTATATTTGACTGTATGTATTGACACTAAGACATTCTAAGATTAACAACGCGAAACAAGTGTGCGACCTTCAGTCGGACTTCACCTGCGCTTCTGACTTTCCGTCTGCGTCCTTGCAATACGAAGCGAATTACAATGAATCTACGCACTCAAGACTCCAAGTAAAGGCTTGGGTCGCCTTGGTGTGAGAGGCCCTATTGCTTTGCCGGAAATGACCCGCCGGAGTGCAACGCGCGCCCGTAGTAAGTCGTCACAGTTTATTACAGCGACAGTAGACCTCTTTCGGCCACAGTTGATATAGTGGCGTGAGTTCACGGCCAGCAAAAGTGTTGAAACATGCCGTTGCCGACCGCCAGGTGCTTGCCACAGCGCTTCGAGCCTAGTATAATGACCATTGAGTTGCTCAGAATCTCAGTGGCCTAGTAAACCTCGAAAGGGGTTACAAGGGAGGTGACCCGTTGACCCGCCCGCATTTCCCGCAAGCGCCGCGGTGAATTAGGAGCAGCATAACCAGCGCTGTTGTCTCATTTCGATATCCCTTGATTGTTTCTTTTGGGGGCCTGACTGTCCAGGGGCAAAGCGGCTCACGCCAACGTGGGCGGCCATCCTGGCTGTGCTGGCGCTGCTCCTGGTCGCTGGCGTCGGGGCCCAGCCGCCCAGCCCCGAACCACCCAGCCCGGAGCCACCAAGCCCGGATCCCCCGAGCCCAAAGCCCCCGAGCCCAGAGCCGCCCAGCCCGGAGCCACTGCCACCTGATCCACCGATGCCACCCAGCCCGGCGCCTCCTTCGCCAGAGCCGCCAGCTCCACCGAGCCCTGTGCCGCCCTTGCCAGCGCCGCCGTCTCCGGAACCGCCCAGTCCGGAACCACCGCTGCCACCGGCACCACCTAGTCCTGAGCCTCCCAGCCCGGAGCCGCCGCTGCCGCCTAGTCCGCAGCCGCCGTCTCCAGCTCCGCCTGTCCCGCCCAGCCCGGAGCCACCCAGCCCGGAGCCGCCGCTGCCGCCTAGCCCCGAGCCGCCTTCTCCTGCACCGCCAGTGCCTCCGTCGCCCGTTCCTCCGTCCCCTCCCAGCCCGGAGCCGCCTAGCCCAGAGCCGCCGATACCACCCAGTCCGGAGCCTCCTAGTCCGCAGCCGCCGTCTCCAGCTCCGCCTGTCCCGCCCAGCCCGGAGCCACCCAGCCCGGAGCCGCCGCTGCCGCCTAGCCCCGAGCCGCCTTCTCCTGCACCGCCAGTGCCTCCGTCGCCCGCTCCTCCGTCCCCTCCCAGCCCGGAGCCGCCTAGCCCAGAGCCGCCGACACCACCCAGTCCGGAGCCTCCTAGTCCGCAGCCGCCGTCTCCAGCTCCGCCTGTCCCGCCCAGCCCGGAGCCGCCTTCTCCTGCTCCGCCTTTGCCGCCTAGCCCCGAGCCGCCTTCTCCTGCACCGCCAGTGCCTCCGTCGCCCGCTCCTCCGTCCCCTCCCAGCCCGGAGCCGCCTAGCCCAGAGCCGCCGACACCACCCAGTCCGGAGCCTCCTAGTCCGCAGCCGCCGTCTCCAGCTCCGCCTGTCCCGCCCAGCCCGGAGCCTCCCAGCCCGGAGCCGCCTTCTCCTGCTCCGCCTTTGCCTCCTAGCCCGGAGCCTCCCAGCCCTGCCCCGCCAGTGCCTCCTTCTCCTGCTCCTTCTCTACCTCCCAGCCCGGCGCCGCCCAGCCCGGAGCCGCCGTCGCCAGCGCCGCCTGCGCCCCCCAGCCCTGCGCCGCCGCTGCCTCCCAGCCCGGAGCCTCCCTCTCCAGCGCCGCCGGCTCCTCCTAGCCCTGCGCCGCCCAGCCCGGAGCCTCCCAGCCCTTCGCCGCCGTTGCCTCCTAGCCCGGAGCCTCCCAGCCCTGCGCCGCCTGTGCCTCCTTCTCCTGCTCCTCCTCTACCTCCCAGCCCGGCGCCGCCCAGCCCGGAGCCGCCGTCGCCAGCGCCGCCTGCGCCCCCCAGCCCTGCGCCGCCGCTGCCGCCCAGCCCGGAGCCTCCTTCTCCAGCGCCGCCGGCTCCTCCTAGCCCTGTGCCGCCCAGCCCGGAGCCTCCCAGCCCTTCGCCGCCGTTGCCTCCTAGCCCGGAGCCTCCCAGCCCTGCGCCGCCTGTGCCTCCTTCTCCTGCTCCTCCTCTACCTCCCATCCCGGCGCCGCCCAGCCCGGAGCCGCCGTCGCCAGCGCCGCCTGCGCCCCCCAGCCCTGCGCCGCCGCTGCCTCCCAGCCCGGAGCCTCCTTCTCCAGCGCCGCCGGCTCCTCCTAGCCCTGCGCCGCCCAGCCCGGAGCCTCCCAGCCCTTCGCCGCCGTTGCCTCCTAGCCCGGAGCCTCCCAGCCCTGCGCCGCCTGTGCCTCCTTCTCCTGCTCCTCCTCTACCTCCCAGCCCGGTGCCGCCCAGCCCGGAGCCGCCGTCGCCAGCGCCGCCTGCGCCCCCCAGCCCTGCGCCGCCGCTGCCGCCCAGCCCGGAGCCTCCTTCTCCAGCGCCGCCGGCTCCTCCTAGCCCTGTGCCGCCCAGCCCGGAGCCTCCCAGCCCTTCGCCGCCGTTGCCTCCTAGCCCGGAGCCTCCCAGCCCTGCGCCGCCTGTGCCTCCTTCTCCTGCTCCTCCTCTACCTCCCAGCCCGGCGCCGCCCAGCCCGGAGCCGCCGTCGCCAGCGCCGCCTGCGCCCCCCAGCCCTGCGCCGCCGCTGCCTCCCAGCCCGGAGCCTCCTTCTCCAGCGCCGCCGGCTCCTCCTAGCCCTGCGCCGCCCAGCCCGGAGCCTCCCAGCCCTTCGCCGCCGTTGCCTCCTAGCCCGGAGCCTCCCAGCCCTGCGCCGCCTGTGCCTCCTTCTCCTGCTCCTCCTCTACCTCCCAGCCCGGCGCCGCCCAGCCCGGAGCCGCCGTCGCCAGCGCCGCCTGCGCCCCCCAGCCCTGCGCCGCCGCTGCCGCCCAGCCCGGAGCCTCCTTCTCCAGCGCCGCCGGCTCCTCCTAGCCCTGCGCCGCCCAGCCCGGAGCCTCCCAGCCCTTCGCCGCCGTTGCCTCCTAGCCCGGAGCCTCCCAGCCCTGCGCCGCCTGTGCCTCCTTCTCCTGCTCCTCCTCTACCTCCCAGCCCGGCGCCGCCCAGCCCGGAGCCGCCGTCGCCAGCGCCGCCTGCGCCCCCCAGCCCTGCGCCGCCGCTGCCTCCCAGCCCGGAGCCTCCTTCTCCAGCGCCGCCGGCTCCTCCTAGCCCTGCGCCGCCCAGCCCGGAGCCTCCCAGCCCTTCGCCGCCGTTGCCTCCTAGCCCGGAGCCTCCCAGCCCTGCGCCGCCTGTGCCTCCTTCTCCTGCTCCTCCTCTACCTCCCATCCCGGCGCCGCCCAGCCCGGAGCCGCCGTCGCCAGCGCCGCCTGCGCCCCCCAGCCCTGCGCCGCCGCTGCCTCCCAGCCCGGAGCCTCCTTCTCCAGCGCCGCCGGCTCCTCCTAGCCCTGTGCCGCCCAGCCCGGAGCCTCCCAGCCCTTCGCCGCCGTTGCCTCCTAGCCCGGAGCCTCCCAGCCCTGCGCCGCCTGTGCCTCCTTCTCCTGCTCCTCCTCTACCTCCCAGCCCGGCGCCGCCCAGCCCGGAGCCGCCGTCGCCAGCGCCGCCTGCGCCCCCCAGCCCTGCGCCGCCGCTGCCGCCCAGCCCGGAGCCTCCTTCTCCAGCGCCGCCGGCTCCTCCTAGCCCTGTGCCGCCCAGCCCGGAGCCTCCCAGCCCTTCGCCGCCGTTGCCTCCTAGCCCGGAGCCTCCCAGCCCTGCGCCGCCTGTGCCTCCTTCTCCTGCTCCTCCTCTACCTCCCAGCCCGGCGCCGCCCAGCCCGGAGCCGCCGTCGCCAGCGCCGCCTGCGCCCCCCAGCCCTGCGCCGCCGCTGCCTCCCAGCCCGGAGCCTCCTTCTCCAGCGCCGCCGGCTCCTCCTAGCCCTGCGCCGCCCAGCCCGGAGCCTCCCAGCCCTTCGCCGCCGTTGCCTCCTAGCCCGGAGCCTCCCAGCCCTGCGCCGCCTGTGCCTCCTTCTCCTGCTCCTCCTCTACCTCCCAGCCCGGCGCCGCCCAGCCCGGAGCCGCCGTCGCCAGCGCCGCCTGCGCCCCCCAGCCCTGCGCCGCCGCTGCCGCCCAGCCCGGAGCCTCCTTCTCCAGCGCCGCCGGCTCCTCCTAGCCCTGCGCCGCCCAGCCCGGAGCCTCCCAGCCCTTCGCCGCCGTTGCCTCCTAGCCCGGAGCCTCCCAGCCCTGCGCCGCCTGTGCCTCCTTCTCCTGCTCCTCCTCTACCTCCCAGCCCGGCGCCGCCCAGCCCGGAGCCGCCGTCGCCAGCGCCGCCTGCGCCCCCCAGCCCTGCGCCGCCGCTGCCTCCCAGCCCGACGCCCCCAAGCCCTGTGCCCCCCAGTCCGGCCCCTCCGTCTCCCCCATCGCCTGCTCCACCTGTCCCGCCAAGTCCAGATCCGCCATCCCCCAGCCCACCAGTGCCCCCTAGCCCGGTGCCACCGAGTCCAGATCCACCAAGTCCTGCGCCGCCGTTTCCGCCAAGCCCTGCGCCCCCATCTCCGTTGCCACCGTCACCAAGCCCTCCACTCCCACCCAGCCCTGACCCGCCGAGCCCCGTGCCACCATCGCCGTCGCCGCCTTCCCCACCACCTTCCCCCGTGCCGCCGTCTCCTGCTCCACCGAGCCCTGATCCTCCCTCACCCAACCCGCCTTTGCCCCCTTCGCCTGCGCCTCCCAGTCCAGATCCCCCGTCGCCGCTCCCCCCATCCCCCGCACCACCCTCGCCTGCGCCTCCGTCACCACTTCCTCCCAGTCCTTCTCCGCCCAATCCGCCTCCGAGCCCGGAGCCACCGTCTCCCGCCCCACCCAGCCCGGACCCCCCCAGCCCTTCACCACCCTCACCAGCGCCTCCTTCGCCCGCGCCACCCTCGCCTGCTCCACCGTCACCTGCGCCCCCCAGCCCCGGACCCCCCAGCCCCACGCCGCCGTCTCCCGCTCCGCCCTTGCCGCCAAGCCCCGATCCACCCTCTCCGGCCCCCCCATCCCCTGGTCCCCCTTCTCCGGCCCCGCCGTCGCCCACTCCACCGTCGCCTGTTCCCCCGTCGCCCGCTCCACCTTCACCTGCGCCACCGTCGCCCGCGCCGCCCAGCCCCTCTCCTCCTTCACCAGCACCTCCCTCCCCTGAACCACCTAGCCCGGCTCCTCCTTCTCCACCGTCTCCAGCGCCCCCTTCGCCCGCCCCACCCTCACCGGCACCGCCCTCGCCTGCTCCACCATCTCCGCTTCCCCCCAGTCCCGCACCACCAGGCCCCACACCACCGTCGCCTCCGCCGCCGAGCCCACCTTCACCTGAACCGCCGTCCCCGAGCCCGCCCATTCCACCGCCCAGCCCTGCCCCACCATCGCCGGTTCCCCCCGCCCCGCGGCCTCCATCGCCCACCCCACCATCGCCACCGTCGCCAGAACCTCCCAGTCCCGTGCCTCCGGCGCCCGCACCTTCTCCGCCCGTTCCACCATCCCCAGCCCCGTTCCCGCCATCGCCTGCGCCATCACCGTCCGCCCCTCCTCCCAGCCCGCAGCCTCCGCTGCCACATCCCCCGCCTGCGGCTCCGGCGCCTCCCAGCACTGTGTCTGTGTCTGGAACAGCCAGCTTCATCGGTCCGGTCAGCACCTGCACGGTGAGTGCTCCATCAATCCATCACCGTCGGTGCGAGTAGCCAGTCACCCGTGTGAACCGTCAAGGCTTACAGCCATGACGCATTTTCTGCGCGCTTCTCGCTACTCGACGTTACAAGAAAGGGAAGCAACCCCACACAGTCCCAGTCTAGCCCCAACACCCCCCAAGTTTGTTTTGACCTAGTGGCTTTAAGGCGTCTTTCATTTGCCTTCCACCGGCAGATAACGGGCGGGCGGGAGGGTAAACATCACTTAAGCTATGACTGCAGTAACACGGCGTAACAGTACTGTATGATGTAAGGAGACAACCTGCAGATGCAGCTACAGCTATCAGGAGCAGCTGCGGTTCTTAGGAGCGCCTCGTACGGCCCTCCGTGCCCAAACGGGCTTGGTTGTCGTGAGAACTTGCCTGTTCCGATGGGCATACTCCACTCCGGAGAAGTTAACATGTGTTGGTTTTGACTCAGAACTTCGCACCTCCATACATTGGCTGCAGGGCTACTCGGGCCCTAACGCCACGTCATCGGGGGCGGTGACCACCAACGCAGCCGGCGACGTGACCGGCGCCGGCGTCCCCACTGGGACGACCTTGGTAGGTGACGGCGGGACAGAGGGAAGACGCACCGCAACAGCAGCATACAATCACGTATCACCGCATTGACTGGAAGCCCCACGACGTCCTATGGCTCGCCAGCGCCAGCGGCGGCCCCGCACGCCGCGTACCAGTAACATTCGCTGATGCCGGCATCGCGGCATGCTGTGCCGCGTCGCGCTATCTCCGCCCACCCGACAGGCACTTCTCGCTCCGCCCGAGTTTTCCCTGCCGTCTATTTACATGCAATAAACAATAACAAATGTCGGTAGCTAAGCACAAAAATAACCCCCCCTTTCTTCGGCCCCTGCTCGTAGACCGTGGTCATCGGCACCAGCAGCACCTGCACGGACTCCTTCACCACCGCCACTGCCCTGCCGTACAGCCTTTCCTCCCCCTGGAGTCTGGCGCCCGCCCCCTCCTCCACTTCGCCGCTGCCGCTCACCATCACGCCCGCAACCTCGCTGCTGCGTTTCCTGCCGGCGGGCAGCGCCGCCGCCGCGGCGGCGCCCGCCGCCGCAATTCAGACGGCGTACGGCATGCTGGGCGTGAGCGATGCAGCTAGCGTGGGGCTTACGGGGCCACTGGATGCGCTGCGGCTGGCGTCGCCGGCGAGCAGGTGCGCAAAGGCACATGCGAGCTGTGGCAAGAACATCAAAGTCCTTACTCATCTGCAGTTTGGTGTCAGATTAGGAATGCCAAGCTTGGAAGGCAGCGTGTGTGGTGATGCAACCGAGCAATGATGTACCTGCCATTCAGACCGGGCAACTGCGGCCCACACACACACGCTTTTTGTCCGCGTGTTGCCGCGCCTCGACAGGCTGGTCGGCGTTCGCATGCTGCTAGCGGACGCAGCCCTCTCTTCCGCCGTTGTCATCGCGGCCGGTGCGCTCGCCGCCTTTCCCGCCGGCAGCCTCCCAGCCTGCGGCACTGCGGACGCGCGCGCCGATGCGGTCCAGAAGGCGCTCGCCAGGCTCGCGACCCGGACTTCGGCCTCCTCACCCTCGCTTGACCTTACCAGCACCACCCTCGTCAGCGAGGCCGTGGCCGCGGCGGCCATGGACGCCTGCGGCGGCACGGTCGCGACGCTGACGCAGGCTGACGTTGCCAGAGTGCTGTCGAGCGCCGCCGCCGCCTACGCAGCAACCGCGGGCGCGGACTTCGCAGCGCTGTCGGCGACGGCGCCGAACGCCGTGGGCGGCAACGCGGTGGTGTCACGCGCCGTGGAGCTGACGGCGCTGCCGCTGGAAGCCGTCTCGGCGGCAGCGCGCATTGCGGCGGTGACCGCGGCGCGGCTGCCTGCGGCTCTCGCAAACCTTGGCGCCGATGCCAACGCTGTGTCCTCGCTGGTGTCTGACTGGACCAACCAGCTGGGCGCAGCAGCTGTGGCGACCGACGCCATGGCGGCACGCCTGGGGCTTCCGGCGCTGGCATCGCCGGCGGCAGCGCGCCTCAGCGTCCGATCTAGTGGCGTGCTGACGCAGTGCCAGGTAGGCGGTATGACACTCTGTATGCCAGTGGAGGTGTGGACTTGCGTGTGCGTGGCTTGCCACTGGCTGTTGACCTGTCCACACTGCGCCACGCCACAGTGCTTTGTTTGTGCCCGTGCCCCCGCACGCCTTGGCGCCACGTGCCCTCTCATGAGCCACGTGGCACCCTGCTGTCCAGCACCCATGCATCCTCAACACACACACACACACACACACACACACACACACACACACACACACACACACACACGTGCATGTCTGCTGTTCTCTCCCTTGTGATCTCTAACACACACGTGCCCGCAAATTCGCAGGTGTCGGCGCGCAGCGTGTACCTGGGCGGCGCCGCGCTGCGAGCCACCACCGACATCACCGGCGTGGCGACGCTGTCGTCCATGCCCAGCGCCCTGGTCACGGTGCCGTCCGGCTGCCGTGACGCGGCGCTTTCCGTCAACGGCCGCACCGTGACCACCAAGGTCGGGCTGCAGGTGCTGCTGCCAGCAGGCGTGGATACGGCCGTGATAAACGCCGCCGCCGCGCTGGCCACCGCCTTCTTCTTCATCTCCAACTCCGCGGCTAGCAGCAGCGCCAGCGCCAGCGCCAGCAGCACGGCGCCGCGCCACATCCTGCCGTCCGACTTCCAGGCGGTGTACGCCTATTTCGGCATCGGCGCAGCGGGCGCCGCCGATGCACTGCCCGCCAACACCGACTTCATTCGCCAGGTGCGGCGGGCGCGGTGCACGTGTGGCGCATGAGCACCGTTCCTGCTGGCCTTCTGCAGCTGCCTGCGCTGCCATACCTGCACTGCGCGCTGCTGTATCATGCATTGGGCTGACGCTACATACCGCACGCCGCATGCACATGCATGCGCGACTTCGGTGGTGCTGTGTGTGCAGGGCTGGGGCTCCGGCACGGCGCTGGATGCCCGCGCCTACCTGCTCAATGCGCGCCTGATGTCGGCGCTAGGGCCCACCTGCGAGTTCGTGTCGGGTGAGCCGCTGTGTGCCAGTATGCGAGGTGTCTTATGGAGCTCGGATCTGCGCTGCATGCAAGACATACGGTCCTCTGTTTAACGGCCAAAGTGCCGCCTCCCAAGCCCCAGCTAGCAGCCTACCTGGGCCCATTACCCACGTGACCGTCTGCCCCGCGTTCTGCTCCGGCCGCACCCCCGCAGCGCTGCTCAAGGGCGCCCGCACGCCCGAGCAGGTGGCGTACGGCTTCGTGGGGCAGATGGCCCGCGACCTGCAGGCCGGCGCCCTCAAGGTACGTATCGGTGATGGAACCTGGCATATCCTTACAGCCAGCAGCATGCGGGGCACCCTACATCAGGGGCACCCCTGCCCTACATTCACGGCCTTCACTCACAGTTTTGTGTATCGCATAAGCCGTTGCTGATGATTGATAACAATATCGGTTTTAAAAATCCCATGCCACACACAGTTGGAGGACAAGAGCTACCTGCGCGGACTCATGCGCGCTTACTACGCAGCCGTGGTCGCGCGCACCGCCCGGCACCGAGCCGCGCAGCGCCGCCAGCTACTGCTGATGCAGCAACATCAGCAGCAACTGCAGCAGCAGCAACTGCTGCAGGGGGCCGACAGTCGCCATGGAGGGAGTGCGTTGCGGCAGGGGCGGCAGCAGGCGGCGCAGCTGCCCGCCGGGAGGGCGCTGCTGCAGCTTGACAACGTCACCATTGACTTCTTGCCTGATAGCGAGGTGAGGGGCAGTTGATCAGTTACCGATAAAGGCGTTGAAATGGCGTGGGGTTAGGGCTGTGCCTGACCTAGATCGCCCTGTGCTGACGGTGTGCCGCACCTGTGCCACCCCGCCTTCCGCCCTCGCAGCTGGACTCGCTGCTGTCGACCGTGGCCGACACGGTGGTCCAGAGCTCCGCCATCCTGTCGCAGCTGGACACCCAGGTGCGTGTGCGTGTGTGTGTGTGTGTGTGTGTGTGTGTGTGCGTCGCCCATGCACACGTGCTCCCGATGCCCCTGCCGTATCTGCCATTATCCTGTTCATTCGAGTGCATCCATGACGACTTCATGGGCTCCTCGCTACCAAATGGAAAAACCTTATTGGCCGCAGGTGACCTCGGCGGCGGCAGCGGGCCAGCCGGTGGAATCGGTGGCAACGGCGGCGGTGCGCAGCGCGGCGCAGGTGGCGGCGGTGCAGCAGGGCTCCCTGGCGACCACGCTGGGGCAGCTGGCGGCGGCGGCGACCTCAGGTGCGCCCATGCCCGTCTGTGCCACTGAGTGTCTGTTGCTGAGCCGTGTGGAGAGCTCTCATGACCTTTTCAAGCACCTGATCTCAACCAAAATGGCAGTGCGGCTCTGGGGCAAGCAATCACAGTAAGGCTGCGCTACGGTATATGCTGCCCGCCCGCACTCAGGCGACACCACGGCCGTGACTCAGCTGACCACCACGTTGTCCACCAACTTCACCGGCGAGGCGCTGATGCAGCAGGTCAACACCGCCGCCGTGGACACCTCCGCCATTACCACCGGCACCGGCGTCGCGCAGTCCTCCGGCACCGCCTCCTCTGGGACGCCGGTGGACACGAGCACCATCGCCATGGCCGCCGGCGTCGCCGTGGGCGGCGCCGTGCTGGTCTTCGGCGTGGCGGTGGTCGCCATCGTGGTCGTGAAGCGCCGCCGCGCGCGCAGCGCGTTCGCGTTCCGTGATGACCGCGTGCGGTCCATGCACCTGGGTGCAGCGGGTGAGGAGGGCCCGGCGCCTGCGATTGTGGCGATCGACTACGGCGCGCAGGAGGAGGGCATTGGCTTTGGGGCAGTGGACACGATGGGCATCGTGGGCGCCGGCGCCGGCGCGGCCCCGCTGCCTGAGTGGCACGACGCGCCGACCGCGCTTGTGGCGCTGCCTCCGCCGCCGCCAGCACCGTTGGTGCCCGTGGTGCCTGTGGCGCCCGCCCTGGCGCGCAAGTCCCGCGGCGCCGCTGCAGGTCCAGCGAGCACTAGCGAGGGTGGGGCCGTCGGCAAGGAGCTGCGCTGGCGGCCGGGGCTGACGGAGCAGATGCATTGGAACCCAGGGCTGCAGGAGCGGATGGAGGGGGGCGAGGTTATGGGCGCGCCGCCGGACGAGGAGACGAGCGGCTCCGGGCAGCTGCGCAAGCTGGCGGCGCGCGGCCCTCGCATGTCGCGTTTCACAGAAGCAGGCGGCTCGAGCAGCCCCGGCGGCTTCGGCGCTGGCCATGCGCCCTCCGCCCCCGGCGGCTCGGTCCTGGCGGCGATGTCGAGCGTACCCGCGGTGGGTATGCCACCGCCGCCGCGGCGGCAGCGGCGCCGCAGCGACGCCGGCCCCGCCGCCAGCGGCCCCGCGGCCGGCATCAGTCCCACTACCACGGCTGCGGTTGCGGCGGCGGCGCGCGGCTCCGCGTCGCACAGCGGCCCCATCACGCGCCTGGCCAAGGCCGCGGCCGGCAGCAAGCCCGGCTACGCGCCGTCCTCGGTACCGCACTCGCCCAACCTGGGCAACTACTCGCCGGCGGTGCGCGCCGGTCGCACCTCGCAGCCCGGCAGCGGCGCGGTCGGCCGCGTGTCTCAGTCCGGCTCACCGCACATCTTGCCGCGCCGTGTCTCGGTCGCCGGCGGCGGTTCCGGCGCGGCCTCACCGGCTTACCACAGCGCTACGGTGGTGCCGTATGATGCGCCCATTCAGATCCAGCCCGGCAACGACCCGGACGCGATCCAGGCGTTTGAGCAGCCCGCTGAGGAGGACGTGGAGGCGGCACGGCCGCAGCCGGCGCGCCGCGTCTGGGGCCGCATGTGAGCGTATGCTTCGCTGATAGACCGGATTCGTCACGCAGGCGGCCACAGAGGCCTTGGTAGCCTCAGCGGCTGTGCTGATTGCGGCTACCAGCGGCCCACCAGCTTAGGACAGCTTTCATATGCATTACTTGTGAGTATGGAAAGATATGGCCATTGCGACAATTTCACGCACCGCAAAATAAGCACGCACATGGGCCCCGTCCATTTGGGCCGCGCTGCACCCTGTCACACCACTTCCTTGTAAGCTAGCCTAAAAATACTATGTGATATCTTACCACTGCGCGTGCTATATTCATTGCATGGCTGTCGTCCACCGAATTGTACATACACTGGACGGGGGAAGTCGTCGCACGTTGGAGTGAGTGTGGGGCAGGCTGTGCTTTGGTGCGCACCTGGTGTCAAACCGATCGAGAGCACGAACTGTAAAGTTAGATGCCGGCTGTTGCGGGGGACAGACAGAACTGCCCATAATTTGATGGCATGCGCATCGGCCTCAGCCGCTGCGACAGGCGACGTACGGTATGACGCTGACGAGTCAATGTGACACGGCGCTGCAGTGATACATCGTTGGGCACTGTATGACGGCCTTTGCGGGCAAATGTACCTGGACTGACCAGACACATAAATTGTTTTGATTGGAGCACGAAGGTCGACTGCTGGGACATGCTGTAGGCCTGAATGCTGACGGAGGCTGAGTAACGGATGGCAGCGTGTGGCATGTTCCGGTGCGCTTGCAAGTGCGCTCGATGCGAGCAACAATAAAAAGATGTGCTCCGGTTACCACATAATAATTGCATGCGGTATGCGGGCAAGTACATTGCGGAGTTGAGCGGCGTCACCGCAAGGCGACAGGACGGGAACGGAACGCAGTGGGATGCACGACAAGTGTTCCCCTGTGTCAGGGAAAAGGCCCCCCTGATTGTGCATAGCTTCTGTTGTAAGCCCTTGTCCATTGCGTTAGCCGTCCTGCAATCCTGCACTGTGCCATCCACGTCTGACGATCAGTGATACGGACATGCGCTAAAATGCGAATGTGAATGATGTGGGATGCGGCCACAGCATTGGCCACCACGCACTCCCTGACTCTCGAGATTCGAGCTCGAGACTCTCGAGACTCGAGCTTTTATGCTTCTGAGGGGATCTTCGTAGCCACAAGTGCGCGGGAGGGCGAAATCAGAAAGGCCTCAAGAGGCAGGGGGCATGGGGAGGGACACGGGGGAGGGGGCATGGCAAGGGGTCACGGGCAAGGTCATGGGCTTTTGACGGGACAGTGCATGTCGCCGCTGTCGAAGACGAAGCCCTCTGGCCCCACACGGCGCGCACTTTTGTCATCTTAATACTGATAATCGTAGAAATGCTCCGCCTCGCTGCCCAACAGTTCCAGCTCGCGACCCTGGGCTCCGCAGGGTCGACGGCGTTCGCGCTGACCCGCCTCCCGACTAGCCTCTTCAGCTTCTCGACGGAAGCTGAGGCTCAGCAAAAGCCCACCACCAAGCTTTGGGTTGGAAACCTGAACTTCAGGGCGACGAAAGACGAAATCTTGTCCTATTTCTCGCCATATGGAGCTACTTCAGTCTATATCCTGCGTGACAAGGAAACGAACAAAAATCGCGGAATGGCCTTCGTCAACGTGGAGCCGGAGAAGGCGGAGGCGGTAAGCTTGCGTTGAAAGGGCGCGAAATGCCCCGCTGGACTGTGTTGGGGCCGGGACAGCTCAGGATGCGAGGTGGTGGATATAGATAGCCTCAGTAGCAGCGGAAAGCTTCTTAGATTCTTTCGAGACAGGCGCTTCGGTCTTCCGGCATGGTGCCCAGATCCCTGCGCGCGCCATTCTGCCATTTACCTTACATCAGATAGCGATGAATTACGTCGAGGAGCCACGTGACAAGGCGTACATTGTCTGGGAAGGCGGGGGGAGAAGGGGTGAAACCCCACCGACGACCGTGCGTGCACACGGGCTAGACGACCTTTCCCTTCGCCGGGCTGCCGGCACACTACAGTATGGACAGGACCGTTGATACAGGGGCGAAAGCGGGGCCAGAATCCCTCCGTGTGCGCCTTCATTCTCATGCACCGCCAAAGTACACACGGCACACCCTCCACCGCGCCCCCTAACTCTGACGGGCAGCCTGGGTTCCCCTCCGCTGCCGCCTATGCTGCTTCAACATGGCTTCATTTGCAAGTCCTCACACTTCGCTCTGCAAATGTGCACGGCAGGCGGTCCGCGAGAACGACGGAAAGGAGTTCATGGGCCGGGCGATCAAGGTGGCGAAGTCTAACGTCCCCGACCGGCCGCCCCGCAGCCAGCAGCGTGGCGCGCCTGCCGCGCCGTCAGAGGCGTCCTCGTCCAGCCCGTAGAAGTGGATGGGTGGCGGACAACGGAGGGAGCGGAGCAGGCGGCGGTGCCTGCTGGCGGCCGCAGCCACGCAGGCAAAGCGGAAAGAGGAATGTGCCGTGACGCGCGCACTGCGCGCTGTGCGTGTGCTGGTACGAGAGGGAATGATGGTGGCCGAGGCGCCGGGGCAAAGCGGGTGGCAAGCCTTGCACGTTTGGTTTAGCAGGTGCAATGTGCATTGTTTCATATAGGCGCGGGTTGTAGTGTGTTGCTGAGGGTTCAATCCAAGCAGCCTTGGTAGACGTGGCAATGCGACATGCTCCCGTACACCTTTCCTCTTATGAACTGGGAAGGCTGAGGAGCTTGTGCCGGGGTCTTACTGCTTTGTTGTTATGTAATTGTGTTGCTTCATGTATTGCGTTATCCTTGGTGTGGAACCAAGGTGTAAAAGTGCGTCGTTTGGTTTGATGTGACGCGCGGACGTAATCAGAATCCTCACATGACGTTTGTTCATGGCGCTGCAGGCTCATGATCAGAAAGAGGACTTGGATGCGGATGGCAGGCCTTGCCTGTTCTGTGTGGTAAACGACGGGGTCAGGAGCAAACGGCGGTGCCCATTGTATGAGGCGAGAAACCAGGGAAGCCCGAACCCGTGGGCCGCTGCACCGAGGTGGGTGAGCGGCACTGTTTACGCGTGGTAGGGTAATGGGCTTTGACCGGCAAGACCGCGTCGGTAAGCATGCAAGGCAGAGCCGCGAGTGGAGCGGGCCCGGGAACCACGAACCTTGGCCTTGAGGTTACGGGAGGGCGAGCAGTGCTCGGGCCGCTGCGGAATGAAGAACAGCGATAGCGCTGCCAGCCCCTGCCACCTGGCAAATCCCGGCGCCACCGTATGTTTATGCAATCTATTATTGCATACAGGTGCCACGGCCCAGGGCCATGGGCTACATACGCAGCGCAACAGCGTGCGTAAGGCCAGCTGGCCGGGTTCGGCGCGCGTACACGGTCTCACTCGTACAGGCACTACTGCTCGCAAAACCGAGTGCCCCCGCAATTTAATAATATAATGCGTCAACAACAAATGCAAATAAACTCTTTGCATTATCGTGCGCTGCGATTCCGACAGCTCGAAGGCTTGCTGGTTGTACTGGCGTGTCGCTAACGGTAGGTAGCTGGCCCCGTCCGCCTTCGTCCGACCGTCCAGGTCCATGCAGCGCGCGCCCCTTCGATGTGCGGACAAAATATATTGTTTATAAGGATATATGTATTCGCTTACCGTGCCATACTTATTGCAAATGCAACCCAGCTCAACTGTAAAAACACGCCTGTTCCTACTCCTCACACATACCCTGTATCGTCACTAGTAGCCACCGTTTAAGGCCCTCTGCTGCGTTATTCCAAGCTGGTATCTTAACATTGCACCTAGCGGCATTGCTCGCTCGTGCGCGCAAGAGCGAGATGAAGACTAGTACACATACTTCGGGTATGCATGCGTGACGAGGGCCCGTTGCGCTGCGGGATAAGCGGCCCTGCTGACGTGCAGCGATAATGAAGTATATTCTGAAGCACTGTATGGGTTCATCGGGGCGAGCACCGGTCCCTAAGCTACGAACCGGTTCGCATTGTGCGCTTCCAACTCGGCGAGAACTTCGACGACCCGCGTTGACGCGCATTCTGGCTCTGCTGCAGGTCTCCTAGCAGTGCTGGCCGCAGTGCTGGCAGTGTTATCGTTTGCTCAGAGCCCTCCGCCGACTTACGGAAGCTCTCCGCCACCCGCGCCCTCTGTTTACGGGTCGACGCCCCCTCCTGCGGTCTACGGCTCAACGCCCCCGCCTCTCCCGCCCTCTCCAACACCCTCGCCAAGCCCGCTGCCGTCATCCCCAGTCCCGAGCCCTCAGCCGTCGCCCTCGGCTTCGCCAGCTGTGGTAACTCCTACCCGAGCGTTCGCCGGCGCAGCTCACTTCCTCGGCCCGGCATCTGGATGCGAGGTCAGTCTCACGGTCGCGTGGCTCCGAGTGGGCCGCGGCCTCTGGCAGCCTGCACTCGTGTTTTTATTGCCAAAGCGGGTGGCCAGAGCGCACACGAGGGTTCTTAGAGGACACGCCTTCCAGGGACCTTCCATGGCTACGGCAAAAACGGCACGCGGGTCCTCGCACACAGCCTTGCTTCCCATGTCCCCGCTTACCTTCCAACCACTGTGTCTGACCGCCACCGCCATACCACAACCAAAAACTTCACTCCTGCACCGCACAGGGCACCTCGATGGACGGCTACGGCACCTCAAAGCTGACCACCACCACGACCGCCGGCGCCTTCAACGGCACCGCAAACCCCTCAGCGCTGCAGGTGCGTGTCCGCCGGGCACGCAGCCCACCCTACCATGTGTGCGCCCTGCAAAGTCTTAAGTCTTGCATGCCCCTTCGCCTGTCACTGCCTTTGCACCGCACGCCCCGTCTGTGCTTGCACAGCACCAGACCGGACCGCCAGTCTACTAATCCGGGCCCCGCCCAACTGGCCCTGGCTGCCATTGACTCACAAACACACACACACACACACCCTCGCGCGTATGATTCCTGCCCGCTTCCCAGGTGTTCGTCACCCTCGACGCCGACGTCTCCGCCACCTGCGTTGACGCCTTCACTGGCCTGCCGCTGCCCTTCGCGCTCTTCGGCATGATGAGCGGCGCCGCCTCTTCCTCTGGATCCTCCTCCTCCTCCTCCTCCTCCACGCCCGTCATTCCCATGACCCCCGTCACCCGCCTGCTGGCGTCCTCGGCCGCCGCTATGTCGGCTGCGGACCCCTTCGCCGCGGCCTACGCGATGGTCGGCGTGGGCGGCGCCTTCCCCGCCGGCGCCCTCAGCGCCCTGTCCAGCGCGTCCCGCGTCGTGCGGTAAGCGACGAGCGCTGTGTGTGCCATCTCACGACGGTTTGTTGCGCGGCGTGCGATGCTACATGCTGCATGTGTGCACACGCAAAAAACTATCCGTCGCTGTTGCATGTCATTAAGCTCCCTCTGCAATCCCGCCGCATGCCACTCACCCTCCCCCCCGCCCCGCCCGCCACCCCGCCACCCTCTGCGCGCATGCCTGCCACACGGCGCATCCACAACCGCAACCGTACGACAGGCTGACCGGCATCCGCATGCTGCACGCCGACGCTGCCCTGGCCTCCGCCGTCATCTCCGCCTCTGCCGCGCTCGGCGCCTTCCCTGCTGGCACCCTCCCTGCCTGCACCACCGCGGACGCCCGCGCCGCCGCCGTCTACGCCGCACTGGGCTCCCTCGTCGCCGCCTCGGGCACCGGCACCGTCAACCTGACGGCCGTGGGCCTGGTGTCCAACCTCGTCACCGCCGCCGCCGGCGGCGCCTCCTGCAAGGCCGCCGCCGCCACCCTCGCCGCCGCCGACGTGGTCGCGCTGGCGCAGCAGGCCGACACGCTGTACCAGGCCGCGGTGGCCGCGCTGGCGCCCACAACGCCGCTCGCGACCGGCGGCGCGGCGGAGCTGGGCTCGATCATGCCCCTGACGGCTCTGGAGGCGGCGGCCCGCGCCCTGTACGTGGTGCAGGCCAAGGGCGCCGCCGCCGTGGCGGCTGTGGGAGCAGGCAACGCCGCCGCCGTGGCGCAGCTGATTGCAGGTACGTGCCCACGTACGTGTTCGGCGGTACGTAGCTGTACCGGCAGCCGGCCCTCTCGTTGCATTCCGTGTCCACCCGCCCTCAGGCGCCCAAAGTCACTTTCTGTGCAAGTCCTGGACCGCCGTTTCACTTGCTGCCGTCCATCATCTGTAACACCACACATGCGCCTACCCCACCACAGGCTTCCCGGCTGAGCTGGCTGCCGCCCCCGTGGACGCCGCCGCCATGGCGGCCGCGATCAGCGCCCTGCCCGCGCAGCCCGCGCCCGCCGCCCTGCGCCTGGTGGCGCGCGCCGCCGGCCCGCTGACCGGCTGCGCCGCCGCCGTGCGTGACCTATACCTGCGTCAGACCCAGACCGCCACTACCGATGACAAGGGTGTCGCCACCACCGGTCTGCCCGTCAGCGGCGTGCTGGTGAGTGAGCTCGCCTCATGTGTGTTAGTAAACGGAAACGGAGAGAATCATACAGAGTTACTTACGTATACCTACCAAATCTCATGGTTGTACGGCTCCGCCTCTGCTTGCGTGCTTTGGCGTGCTGTGTGAATGTGTGACACGCATGGAGGGCTAGGTCGCCTTTGCCTGCTGCTCTCCTCCTGGGCGGCTGCCAATAATGACAGGCCTGAATCCTGAATCCTTACCGCCGCTTCTGCGCTTATGCGCGCAAACAGGTTGCGCTGCCCTCCGGCTGCCGCGACGCGGCGTTGTCCCACTCCAACCATAGCTCGGTCTCCACGTACGCGCTGTCAGTGCTGCTGCCGCCGGGCGTGGACACAGCCGCCCTCAACCCCGCCGCCGCGCTCGCCACAGCCCTGTTCCTGTATCAGGTGAGGAATGGGCATGCATTGCTGGCTCATGACACTCGTATACCGCCGGTAGGCTCACGCAGGTGGGCTTGCCGCCCTGGGGGGAGCGGCCTGCGGTCAGCCGGCCATCCAGCGTCCTACCTTTGCCACGCCCCCTCCTCGGCACTCCCCTGAGCTGCCCCATACCTGCCGCACGCTCCCCATCCCTGCACACCCACAACAAACAACACAGGCTGGCGCCTCCGACACCTTCGCCCCTCGCGCCATCGCGACCTCCGACTTCGCCGCCGTCTACAACTATTTCCATCTGGGCCTGGCGGGCGCGGCCGACGAGCTGCCGGCCGGCGCGGACTTTGTGCGCCAGAACTTTGGCAACGCCAGCGCCACCGCGGCCGTGCTGGGCGCCCGTGCCTACCTCCTGAACCTGCGCCTTGGGGCCATGGCCGGGCCCACGTCGGCCTTCCTGTCAGGTGCGTGTCCGTCCATGCTGTGTGTGCGCGTGCTGTTGGCGGGCAGTACGTGATGGCGAGGTGCCGTACCGGCGGCTTGTTACCAGTCGCGATGCGCAGGGGGCTTGCGCCCGGCGGCTTACCATCCAGGTCTCCTCGGCCGCCCCTTCTCGCGCGCTGTGCACGTGTTCAATCCTTCCTGCGCCTGCCTCACGCCGTCTTGGACTCCCATCCACCCATCCCCTCAGGCCTGATGGGCGCCCCGGTGGACAGCGTGGCGGCGGCCATGGTGGCGGCCTTTGCTCGCGACCTGGCTTCAGGCAACCTCACCCTCGGCAGCAGCACCTCCTCGTCCTCCTCCTCGGATGGCGGCGCCGCCACCGACGACGCGACCGCCTACCTGACCAACACCATGATGGGGGTGTACCAGCAGCGCCAGCACGCCTCCGGCACCAGCCGCCGCCAGATGCTGCAGACGACCACCACCACCACCAGCGCCCTGTCCATGGACCAGGTAGGGCACCTGGGCGCAGTGCGGTGCGGCGTGGTGCGATGCGGTGCAGTGCGGTTCCCTACAGTTGGGGGTGTACCAGCCCCGTGCAGGCTACCCGCTGAAGAAGGTGCATAATATGCCACTACTGTCGGTCTCCTCCGGCGCGCGGGATCGCCTCTCCCATCCATCCCCCACTTAATACCCACGCCCTCACTCATTATCTCCCCTCTTGCCCACCCCTTTCTCCCCCGCCCGGCTCCCTGCTGGTGCCCGCTGCAGTTGTCGGCCCTCATGAGCTCCGCCGCCTCCGTGGTCGCCGCCTCCACCGCCCTGCTGACGCGGCTGGATTCGCAGGTGCAGTCCGCCGCCGCCGCCGGCTCGCCGCTGGATGCCGCCGTGGTGTTCCACCAGGCCGCCCAGGTCGCGTCGGTGCAGCAAACCGCGCTCACCACCGCCCTGGTGCAGCTGGCGGCGGCTGCGGCCTCGGGCAACGCCACAGCGGTCGCCGAGCTTAGCACGAAGCTGTCGACCGACTTCACCGGCGCTGCGCTGAACGCCGCGGTGCAGAGCGCCGTGGTGAGCCAGGCCGCCCTGACAGACATGCTCGCCTCAAGCGGCATCACCAGCACGCAGCAGGCGGCAGTGGCGCCGAGCGGCAGCAGCAGCAGCAGCAACCACGTTGCGGTGATCGTGGGCTGCACAGTGGGCATTGTGGGCGGCGCGGCGGTGATTGCCGGCGTTGCGACGGTCATCGTGCGGAGGCGCCGTGCGATGCAGAAGATTTCGCACAAGTCGGATGGTGGCTATGATGCCGCGTTCGCGCCGATGGGTGTCACCGCTGTGGGGGCCATTCCGTACTCTCCTCCGGGCTGTGTTGGCGTCGCGGCAGATGTGGAGATGGGTGGCACGCCCATGCCCCAAGCCTAGTGGCGTGGCGTGGATGCCATTTAGGACGGAGCTGCGTTTCCTGCAGCTGCCTTGGTGCAGTTAGGGTATTCGTACGGAGCTGCTTCCTATTTGGGGGAGTACTTGACGAGATGATGAGGCCTATTTCTTTGTGACTTCAACAGTTGCAGGCCGTGTGCGTGCGTGCGGGTGCAATTGTGCTACAGCGTTTTCTCGGACCGGATTGAGTCCCATTCTTGCACCATACATGAAGTGCCACCTTACTTACCACTGCTTTGTCATTCATGCTGCCTTGCGAAGATCTGGGGCGGGGCCTCGAATGGTCTGGGGTATGGACGTGTGATATAATAGCATGACATCAAACAATAAACATGCGGCCGACCGCCGCAAATCTTCATCTAGTACGAGTGTTTCACTGAGTGATTAACTTGGAAGGCATGCAACCGCGTTAGCTTTTGAGCTGCTGCTTACTTCCCATGCAAGCAAGCCGCTCGCCGAAAGGGTGAGCGCCGCGGCCATGCGTGCCTGTTTGCTGGAATACGTGCGTGCGTGCATGCTCGTGTGTGCTTGTACCGCTTGCTTGCGCGGTGTTAGAGTGTGAGCGTGTGGGCATGCGTAGATAAAGTGTGCCGGTATAGAAACCTCGTACATATAGGTGTTGAACTTAGCTTCGGGCACGGGAGATCCCGTTTGGTGCGATGAGTCTGCACACATTATGCAACATTGCATCTAGTCAATTAAGGTTGGGCTACATGGTGCGCTGAGGTGGTCCTGGGTGCGGCAAGCAGAGCTGGTAGGTGCTAATACGTACGGGCGCGTGTGTGTTATTGCGTGGTCGTGGCCTCTCACGCACGCACTGCCCCGCCCCGTGGTGTAACATGGCAGCAGCAATGCTGCAATACGGATAATGTTACAGCTGTGGGCCTGCCTCCGACCCGGGCCCGACACACGGCCTCTGCAGCCTACCAGTCTCTGGACTGGCGAGAGCGCTCACAAATGCAGCACTAGAAGCCCAAGCCCACGGCTGACATGCCCTGCCCGCACACAGCAAGCCTAGCCGCGAAACGAGAAATGCCTCCCTGTGCTCACCTGAGCCCACAGGACCAGGCGGCACATCGCCTCATACCTCCTTACCTTCACGTACGGTCCGCTCTCTATCTGCTCACAATGCCACATCAGTTAGCTTGTCATCAGCAAGCAAGTCTCACGCACCACATGCACTCACTCCGAGCCAGCTGCTGCTGTGCTCCTGCCGGGCTCCACCGTCGCCCGCTTTTCCACTCTATCTCACCCTTACTACCTGATGGGGTCGGCATTGTCCGACGGTTGGTTTGCCAGCTACGCCGGTGCGCCCTACCCTGGCAGTAGCACCCGCCTTCCTGACGGCCTCACGCACGCACGGATGGAAGGCAGCAGCAGGCTTGCGGCGGCCTTGACGACGATGACGACATGCATGGACATGCACGTAATTGCGCATGCGAAATGCGAAACCGACTGGAAGTCGACGTCGTTTCTAGCAACCATGCATGCATTCTTACTAAGTAGAATGCAAGGTACGGCCGGCGGCGGAGCATGTATTTGGAGGTAGGCCAACTGAGCAGGCGGGAGCCACTGCATGCGTGCGGAAGCACGTACACACATGCCTTACATGTGGGGATGTATGGGTGGATCGGCGGGAGGATCAAGGACAATGCCCCGGCCCGCCCCCCCCCGCGCCACCTCGCCGTAAGGTATATAGTAGAGGTAGCAGGGGGGTGGACTCTGAGGTAGGGTGTGATCCCGCCCGTGCCCCGTGCGCCAGCCGGGACAAAGGTTATCAGCTTTGTACAGCTGGAAAAAGGGCTGAGCCCCAATATGGTCACTGGCTGGGTGGCTACTTCAAGCGAATGAGCTTGAGACCCGTGCCGATCCAACTCAGGGCTTAGTAGGACTCGGTCAGCACAAGGCACGCGTTACCGACATGCGCTGGAATGCGAATCCGCGTGTCTGAATCCCACACGCCCGCATCCACGCGAGTCAAGGGCCCCCTTGCCACCAAGTCCAAGCATTTTGTAGCCCTCTGCCGCACTGCAGACGTCCCCGATGCCCGACATTTCTCGGGCTAGGCGCGGGGTGGGAGCGACCTCGGGGCTTCTCGGCATCCAGGAGGGGCGACAGACATGGCCCCCAAAGTTGTCGCAAACTGGCGCTTTAGTTCCCCTAATTGCTTTGCGCCAACACAGCTTCTTTATATGCCCCAAAAACGCGGGCGTTTGCGACTATCTTCGCGACGTCGCGAAAGTCAAATGTGCGAAGGCACTTCTCGCTCCGCCCGAATGTTCCCTGCTGCCTATTTACATGCAATAGGCAACAACAAATTATAGTACGTATCAGTTGTGGTTTGCGCCAGTATGATACTTTTTGCCGGCGCAGCCACGCACGCACGAACGAACGAACGATGGACAGGGGTGTTTTGGGGGGGCTTCGCTCCCCCCCCCCCCCGGGACGCTTCGCTGTGGGGGCTCAGCCCAAAAATTGGGTCAGGGACGGAAGGAGTGCTCTCAAATCTTACACACGGAGCTCGTTGTCAAGTGTCAACGGTGTTGCATTCACTTTCTTCCCCAGCAGCACTTCCCCCCCACGCACACCCAGCAGCAGCCTTCCGCCCATCCACCTCCATGCGTGCATAGCGAAGCGTCTTTCTTAATTATTGCGTACTTGGCACATTGGCTGCAAGGTGCACCTTCTGGGTCGGGATTTCAAAGGTTGTAAGTTAAAGTGGTCGGTCCAATGTTTCGATAGCCGGACTCACGGCATGTGGTGCTGGGTGGTCCATACACAAACGCAACTTGCCGCCCGTCATCTATCAAGCGAATAGTGCCGGATCCCAAGCGTCAAACCAAATTTAACACAACTCTGGCTCTTTCAAGGCGCGCGCCTTTGAACACGCAATCAAGTGAAATCTGCAGCTGCTATAGAGGGATGAATTATGAAGACGGGCACATGGATGATTGGTGACACCAGCAACAACGCAGTGTATCCCAAGCATGATAGAAGCATGTTTGCGTTTAAGCAGTGCGTAAACGCTTTCGGATTGTGCGTACTATTGGGCGCGCCAAGGCCATGAGGAAAAAAGGTAGTCGATGCGTATGTAGAACGTTCTTTCACGTCATCACACGTCACACGTGCACACGTGTTGTGCTTCCCCACCCAATCAAGTATTTCCCCCCTCCCAGCCCACTGGCTGTAAATGCAGCCCCCTGGGCCCATGCACGTGCACTGCAATTTCACAGCAGGCACGCCACCCGCCACTCATGCGCGCAATTGTTGGTGGTGCGCACGGCACAGCAACATAAGAATCCCCGTCTATAACATGTGCTCATATGTCTTAAGGGTGGATGATAAGTAAGCATGGTAAGCTTCGCTCTGCTGCTCCCACGCCGGCTCCTATGGCATGCATCAAGCAGCGGGGCCCCAGCCCTGGCGCGCGCCAGGGCTCCGAGGCGAAGCAGCGGCGGAGCCGGCGGAGCTGCTACGGCTCCTGGACTCCGCAATAGGCATGGGGTGCACGGCGTTCAGCCTCCCCGCAGAGGGGGACTGGATCACGGTAGGGCCCGCGGGCGGCCACGTCTGTGCGCCCGCAGACGGGCCAGCGGCGGGCGGGCTGCGGTCTGGGTCTGAGGGGCCGGCGGCGCCGCCCTTCTCAACGTCGACGTCGGCGTGGCTCACGGGCGGCGGGCCGACGGAGCGGGCGCTGCTGGGGCCGGCGACCCCGCCGGCGCCGGCCGCCGCCGCCGCCGCACCACCGTACCCAGCGGCGGCCGGGTCAAAGTGGACCGCGCCTGAGGCACTGGTGTTGATGGCTTGGCTGTTGTGGCTGGAGGGCGCGGTGCGGTGCTCGCGGCGGCGCTTGATCACCAGCAGCGCCACCACAGCGATAAGCGCAGCGCCCACGACGGCGCCGATGACCGCGCCCGCAACGGCGCCGCCGCTGATGCCGCTGCTGTCGCCGTTGCCGCCGCCGCCGCCCGCGGGCGGGTCCACGGCCGTGCCGGCCTCGGCCACCGTCTTGATGGCGGCGGTGTTGACCTGCGCGCTTTGGATGAGGGCGCTGAGCTTGTCGGGGGCATAATCTGCCTTGATGGACTCGGTGGCGGCCTGGAGCTTGGAGCTGAGGGCGGCGGTGTCGTTGGCGGCCACGGCCGCCGCCACCTCCTGGGCCAGAGTGCTGAGCGCATCGGACAGCGAGGACTGCTGCACGGACGCGACCTGCGCCGCCTGCTGCAGCGTGTCAGCGATGTTGACGCGCGTGCCGGCGGCGGCGGCCGCCGCGACCTGCTGCTCCAGCTGCACCAGCTTGCTCGAGCTGTCGGCCACGGCGGTGGCGACCGAGTCCAGCAGCGCGCCGAGCTGTGGGCGGTTGAAAGAAAGACGCGAATGCGGGGCAGATAAGAACGGTACCATAAATTGCAGGGTGAAGTGTGTGTTTGGACTAGCGCCAAGTACAGTAGAAATTAACGAGCGCTGCTGCCTGCACAAGTAAATAAAGCGTGTACGCAGCAGACACGATCAAGCAGTGACGCAGCAGCCGACACGCACGCAGCCCCGCTGCCTGCTACACACCTGGTCCAAGTCAAAAGTCAGAAGGTCCGCGGCCGGGTCCGCGGTCTGCAGCAGGCGGCGGCCGGAGGAGGCGGAGGCGAACTTGGCGGCGGGATAGGCGACGGGCAGGCTGGCACCGTTGAGGAGATACGCCCTCATGAGGCCGTTGATGTAGGCTTTGATGTCATCCAGGCGGAGTGAGCCGTCGATCAGGTCGGAGGCGAGGCGGTCTATGAAGGCCGCAACCACGTCGTCCACAGAGCGCTTGCCGCGCGTCAGTCCTGTGGGAGCGTGGCGTGGTGCGGTGTGGTGTGGTGTGGTGTGAGTGAAGGGCGTGAGGGATGAGTAAGGCGAGGCGGTTCGGGGGGGGGGCGGGAGGCCATCTAGCCGGGGAGGCGCGCTCATGAGGATGTGTATGGCACGCGTCCGGGAGGCATCTCAACAACCGCAACGAATGCAGAAAGCCATCGGCAGTAGCAAGCAAGGACGCGCAGCGGTACATCGCACACGCGCGCGCGCGCACACACACACACACACACACACACACACACACACACACACACACACACACACACACACCTGCCAGGAAGCCGCAGGTGGGCCCTAGCGCGCCCTGCAGCTTCTGGTTGAGCAGGTAGGCCCGCGAGATGAGCGTGACGCCCGCGGCGGTGTCTGCAGCCCAGTTCTGGCGCGCAAAGTCGGTGCCGGCCGGCAGCGGGTCCGTCACGCCCAGCGCGTTGTACACCTTCTTGTAGTCCTCGACGCTGATGAGGCGCGGCGGCGCGCTCTCCTCCTTCAGCGACCGCGCCTGGTCCATGGTGAACACCGCCGAGGCGAGGTAGGACACAGCGTCCAGCGCTGCCGTTTCCAGCCCCGGCGGCAGAAGCGTGCGCATGGCGAACTTGGAGGCAAACGCGCGGGTGGCGGTGGACAGCGCGTTGTCCCTGCAGCCGCCGGGGACGCTGGCCAGGCCCACCGTCACGCCGGGCATGGACACGACGCCAGCGGCGTCGGTGGTGGGCGTGCGGGTGCCGCTGGCCGGGCTGCTGGTGTAGTCGCGGAACAGCACCTGGCACTGCGTCAGCGGGCCGGCGGCGCGCACGTTGAGGCGCAGGCTCACGGGCGCGGCAGGCAGTGCGGGGCTGAGGCCCAGCGCGGCGGAGATGGCGCCGCGGTTGATGGACGCCGCCTCCAGCTCGATGGCCCAGTTGGCGGTGGCGGCCGTGCCGCGGCCCTGCACAAGCGCCAGGACGCGTGCAGCCGTCGCGGCGGCCACCAGCGGGACCGAAACGAACTCGGCAGCGCGTGCGGCGTCGGCGGTCAGACTGAGCTCACCAACCACCTTGCCGTACAGCGCCGCCGCGTCGGTGGCGGCGCCGGCGGGCGCATCCTTGCCGCAGGCGGCGGCGGCCGCAGCCACGGTCTCTGCCGCCAGGTCACCGCGGAAGAGGTCGATGGCGCCGGAGCCCGCGCGTGCCGCCAGTGAGCTGAAGACGGCGGCGGCCGCGGCGTCGGCTGTGCCGCAGGCGACGGTGGTGGCCACGGAGGCGGCGGTGGCCAGGCAGGTCAGGGCGGCATCGGCGAAGAGCATGCGCACGCCGGTGCGGCGCGTGGCGGCGATGGCGGACTTGAGGGCGGACACGGGGCCGGCGTTGGGTGCGAGGGTGCCCGCGGGCACGGACACGCCGACGAGGGCGTAGGCGGCGGCGAGGGAGGGGTCGGCCGGGGCGGTGGCGGCCAGCAGTCGGGTGGTGGGCGTGACCACGATGCCCGACACGCCATCGACGAAGGAGGCGGGTGAGGCCCAGGGCGCCACGAGCGCGAAGGGCACGCGCAGGCCGGTGAAGGCGTCCGTGCAGGCGGTGCCGGACACGGAGACGGTCAGCTGCTTGGAGTAGCCCACGGCTGTGCCCTTGCCGCTCAGGGCGCCGGCGGCGTCGACCGTGACGTCCAGGAGCTCGCCGGGAGGTCCGGCTTTGCCGTTGCACTGCGTGACGCTGCCCAGGAGGTACACGGACCCGGACAGGGGCGTGCCGGCAGGAGGTGGCGCGGGCAGGGGAGGCTCAGGCGACGGAGGAGCGGGGGAGGGCGGAGGCGGTGACGGCGGAGGAGGTGAGGGGGGCATCGGAGGAGGAGGTGAGGGCGAGGGGGGAGGTGGAGATGGGGGCGACGGAGAGGGAGGGGTGGGGGACGGGGGCGGTGCGGTGGGCGGCGAAGGGGGAGCCGGGGAGGGTGGCACAGGGCTCGGTGGCGACGGAGGAGGAAGTGGGGGAGTTGGTGTGGTCGGGGCGGGTGAAGGAGGCGGCGAGGGAGGCAGCGGGGCCGGTGGCGCAGGTGACGGGGGGCTGAGGGGCGCAGGGGAGGGTGGCACGGGGCTGGGCGGATTTGGTGACGGCGGGGCCGGTGATGGGGGAGCAGGTGATGGCGGCGCAGGGGTGGGTGGCTCAGGGGAAGGCGGCATGGGCGACGGGGGCGTCGGAGAGGGCGGGGCGGGCGAGGGCGGGTCGGGAGAAGGAGGCTCCGGGCTGGGTGGCTCTGGCGAGGGCGGGGACGGAGTTGCTACCGCCGGCTCAGGCGAAGGAGGTGCAGGCGGGGACGGCTCAGGGCTGGGAGGCAGCGGGGGTGCAGGCGAGGGAGGCTCGGGGCTGGGCGGCGCAGGCGGTGCTGGCGACGGAGGCTCGGGGCTGGGCGGCGCAGGCGGTGCAGGCGACGGGGGCTCCGGGCTGGGCGGCGCAGGCGGTGCTGGCGACGGAGGCTCCGGGCTGGGCGGCGTGGGTGGCGACGGACTTGGGGGCTCAGGGCTAGGCGGGGCGGGCGGCGCCGGTGACGGGGGTGAGGGGGATGGAGGTTCAGGGCTGGGAGGCTCCGGGCTGGGCGGCGCGGGGGGCGCCGGCGAAGGAGGCTCCGGGCTGGGTGGGGAGGGTGCCAAGGGCGCGGGTGACGGGGGCTCCGGCGAGGGAGGCTCTGGAGAGGGAGGCGCTGGCGAAGGAGGAGCAGGCGACGGGGGCTCAGGCGACGGCGGTTCGGGTGACGGAGGCTCCGGGCTGGGCGGAGCAGGCGGTGCTGGCGACGGAGGCTCCGGGCTGGGCGGCGTGGGTGGCGACGGACTTGGGGGCTCAGGGCTAGGCGGGGCGGGCGGCGCCGGTGACGGGGGTGAGGGGGATGGAGGTTCAGGGCTGGGAGGCTCTGGGCTGGGCGGCGCGGGGGGCGCCGGCGAAGGAGGCTCCGGGCTGGGTGGGGAGGGTGCCAAGGGCGCGGGTGACGGGGGCTCCGGCGAGGGAGGCTCTGGAGAGGGAGGCGCTGGCGAAGGAGGAGCAGGCGACGGGGGCTCAGGCGACGGCGGTTCCGGTGACGGAGGCTCCGGGCTGGGCGGCGCAGGCGGTGCAGGCGACGGGGGCTCCGGGCTGGGCGGCGCAGGCGAAGGAGGCTCTGGGCTGGGTGGTGCAGGTGGCGCAGGCGACGGAGGCGCAGGCGATGGAGGTTCAGGGCTGGGAGGCTCCGGGCTGGGCGGTGCAGGGGGTGCAGGTGACGGAGGCTCTGGGCTGGGCGGTGCAGGGGGTGCGGGTGAAGGTGGCTCAGGGGAGGGCGGCGCAGGCGACGGTGGCTCCGGCGACGGAGGAGCAGGCGACGGTGGCTCCGGCGATGGCGGTGCGGGCGACGGAGGCTCTGGGGAGGGAGGGTCTGGCGAAGGAGGAGCAGGGCTAGGGGGCTCCGGGCTTGGAGGCGCAGGTGGCGCAGGGCTGGGCGGCTCTGGGCTGGGCGGCATCGGCGGCTCTGGGCTGGGCGGCTCTGGGCTGGGCGGCATCGGGGGTGCGGGGGAGGGTGGCTCTGGGGAGGGAGGAACAGGGCTGGGCGGCTCGGGCGAAGGAGGCTCCGGGCTGGGCGGTGCAGGCGATGGCGGCGCAGGGGAAGGAGGCTCCGGAGAAGGGGGCGCAGGGGAAGGAGGCTCCGGGCTCGGCGGCTCTGGAGAGGGAGGGGCAGGCGACGGAGGCTCCGGGCTGGGCGGCTCCGGGCTCGGCGGCTCTGGAGAGGGCGGCGACTGGGCCAGGCCGCCAGGCACCAGAACCGCTGCAATAAGTAGGAAGGTCACCAACAGCCATCGATGCAAAGGTGGCCATGCTGGTGACCTTGATTTGGTCCCTGCACACACGGCAGGTCAACAGTGGCGAGGGTTCGCGCCGGGCAAGTAAGATGCGTGAACAAAGGATCCTGAACGAAGGGAACAGGACCAAGAACTCGGAACGTCAGGACTACGAGCTCGCGCGCGGCTCCATCAGCATTAATATAAACACAAGAGATTCTGTTGTAAGCGCCTTTAGTGGGCTATGGAG
Organism: Chlamydomonas schloesseri; assembly: GCA_016834595.1. NCBI lineage: Eukaryota > Viridiplantae > Chlorophyta > Chlorophyceae > Chlamydomonadales > Chlamydomonadaceae > Chlamydomonas > Chlamydomonas schloesseri. The sequence goes on along the minus strand of JAEHOD010000025.1, from coordinate 1,319,369 downwards.
CGCGACAGCGAGCGCCCAAGGCCCCAGCAGGTGTGAAACGAACAGTCAGTGCGTGCGAGCTTCGCAGTCAACGCGCAGATTGCGCCAATGCGTATCACAAGCAACTAAAAACGTCATTTGGATTGTAATGTGCTATTACGAGGGCCGCCAAGACGCCGGGAAGAGCAGCGGCCGGAGATGCATCGAAGGATGAGCGGCCTAGTCCGCAAGCCAAAGACTCTACCTGGAGCCTCTACCACTTCCGTGTAATCTAACATCCTAAGGTCACATCATCAGTTGATACCGCCCCACGAGCGCTTACCCATTCGTGGGAGTCGGGGACGATGTCCTTTGGCGCGGCGCTTGCCGCAGATAGGCTCTCCTAGGCAACGCACGGCCCAGGCAGCTGCAAACACCTGATCAAACGACGGCTAGGTCTTGAGCGACCAAATATCGAAGGTCTGCGGAGCTGAGCTGCAAGGGTCTCTGTGCACCCGGGCGCTTTCGTTACTGTTTGAAAGTTTTGACTCCGCTCCTGCCGTCGTGTGTGTGTTTGAGTCGTGCAACGGTAATTATAATGAATTAGTGGAGGGCCATGCCTTATAAGCGCCGGGGGAGCGCGGCGCAATGAGGTGGGAAGAGGTCGCAGTCAGACTAGGGAAGTTGGAAGGGCGCGTGAAGCCCTGCTCTTCTGACTCTCTTAGCGAGACCGAATAGTCAATTTGAATTACCGCAGCAATTATATCGCTTCAGTCGAACCTATCAAAGTCCCCTCTGGGCAGTGCTCGCTCCGAGCTGTTCCTTCGACGCCGCCCGACCAGGTTCGCAAAGGCCCGAGGTTGCCTTGCGCATGTGAAGTTCAGTATTGCCTACTTCTGGAAAGATGGAACACGCAGAGCCTCTGTGGCGCAACAACCGTCCACGCGGTCCTTGTTAGGCACGGCACTAAAAGGGCACTACCGTACCACTGCGAGGCCGCCCATTCAACTGCGGACAGACCGGGCAGGGTACACGACATCGCGGCCCCAAGTTTGCATCTGCGAGCGGCGCATACATTGAGCCTCCCCGACAGCAAGCACCACCGCTGACCTGCTGGGCGACGGCAGGAATATGCGTATTCGGGGCCATTAAGGTGGTGAGCAGCCCAACGGACGCGGGGCAACTGGGTAAGCCTGATCGAGGGCACCCAGTGTTGATGAACTACCACGGCGAAGCCAGGTAGCTAATATGGCGCTTTTCGACAGTACCCGAGGCACCGGACGAGTGTTCCCCTGTGTCAGGGAAAGGGGCTGAGCTCCTCTACTGTCTGAGGCCGAACGTCCTCACCGCCCGGACATAGCCGGGTTCGGTTTGAACAGGCACCGAGCCAAACCTAAGTGCCCAACAGTCGCGGCACCACAGCAGGAGTGCAGGAGTGCAGGAGTCAACAGCAGCCGCACTACTTGTCATACCACTGCTGCCTACAACACCACAGGCCTTGCTTGCCCCACTGCGGGCCGCTACCTAGACACCAATCAGCTCCTCAGCCCGCGCGCTTGCGCCGCTTTTTGGGCGGCGCCGCGCTCTCCTCCTCCACGTGGCCTTTCCCTCCCCCTCCGCTACCGACATGTGTACCGTCACCGCCGCTGCTGCTGGGCCCCGTGTCGCCGCTGCTGCTGGGCCCCGTGCCGCCGCTAGGCAGTAGCGGTGCAGGCCGCTTGTGTCCCAGAAGCATCACAGGCAGGCAGGCAGGCAGGCACGGACAGGGGTGATCCTGGGGGGGCTCAGCCCAAAAAAGGGTACCCGAGGCCCCGGAGAACGTGCGAACGCCGGTACAGTCGTGAACCCCATCTCTTTGCTGGAACCGGGGCTACATAGCGGTGTTAAGAAACACCGTTCCTTGTTGTTGCAACACAGCCGAGAGGCAGTGTCCCAGGACCTGCGACCTGTTGTTGGGGGAGCACCGTCTGTGAATCGGAGCGCTGCGCTGGGGGCGGTTGGCATATCAACCGCTGCCCACTGCTGATGATGTGAGCGGTGTGGTCAACGCGGACCTGCCGATCGAGTCGGTGTCTTGATGCTGACAGAATCACCAGCCTGGCATCACTACGAGCTAGCCATGCCTGCACCATACGAACGAACATGTACGCCCTGCTTACCTCCTGCTGTGCGTGCTGGGGCCCACCAGCGCGGGCACGGCAGTCGGCGAAGTCCTCCGCGGCGGCAGGATGAGGCAAAGCACCAGCGGCGCAGCGGGGCTTGCCACCCGGAGTGCCGTGAGGCAACGATGGCCGCCCAAGGCCGTGCGGTGGAGGCGGCATTGGAGGCGTTACCATGCCAGCAAGTCGTCGTGGACGCAGGCGATGTGTATAACAGTGTAAGAGATCACAAGGGAGAGAACATATGTGTGTGAATGGGGGACCGGAGAAGCGGGCGGCAGCAGGTATCGGCGAAGGCTCCGAGGGGCAGGGGCAGGGCAGGCGTCGGCGCATGTGACGTCGGACCTGTGCTTGGCAACGGCGGTAGATGCTCAGCTGGGCCCACCCGCACGCGCCAGGTGCCGGCGCCGAAATGCATCAGTGGCCGCTGGCCAGTGACGGGTAGGCCGAGGTCACAGGCGCTATGCGCAAACACAGGAGCCAAACGCAGTGAGGCGCATTGCCTGCAGGGGGCGGCGGGGGGCGGCAGGGGGCGGCAGGCAAGAACCGGGCGATGAAACCTTTCCTGCAAGTGGCGACCAACTTGACGCCTTGATCCATCCACGCATGTAGATGCCCCGCGCGACAGGAGTACGTTGCAGGCACTAAGGCTGTACGCGTGTGGGAGGTGCTTGCTGATGCGAGAAATGTCCGGCCACGGCACAGGGTAGTGCGCAAGTCAAAGCGACGTAGCACACCCTGTTAGAGTGAACGTCCTTCGTCTCTCCCACCTAGGTCGGGCGTTTCAGGCTATGAAAAGGAGCCCGGTGCCCTGATAGGGTGGGACTGTATGCAGATACGGTATACATGACCCCAGCTCGTTGTGGGAATGCGCGGGATACATTGCGGAGTGTGCGTGAGCAGCGAAGGGCACATGTCCGGCCACGGCACAGGGTAATGCGCAAGTCATAGCGACGTAGCACACCCTGTTAGAGTGAACGTCCTTCGTCTCTCCCACCTAGGTCGGGCGTTTCAGGCTATGGAAAGGAGCCCGGTGCCCTGATAGGGTGGGAATGTGGTACACACGAATGGTGCGTGCATGGTTGGTGCCTGGTGGCAAGCGGCATGTGCCACTAAGCCATCCCATGCCGTGACATTTGTGACACATGTGTATGCTGTGATCGGGATGCTGAGGAAGCACAGTATACCTGCTTGCGGCTGCGCACGCGCCGCAATTGCTTCTTTCCCCTCGATGCGATCCCCAAGGCGCTCGTGCGTCTGGTAGGCGTAGTATCTCTAAAGGACGATCAACCAGCTCAAAGCAGCGATGCGCAGCTCTGTGTCGAGAGACACCTCTAGCGATGCACTGCTTGAGCAGGCGCTACTCCACCTCACAGCTACACTAAAGCTGTTCATGTCACTCCAATTATATCGCGGCACCTTTCTGTTGCAGATTCTCGAGGATGTGGTGAACGCACTGTACAAGAGAACTGTGACTGTGTTACCGTGTAGCTGGTTATTCAGAAAAGAGTGCTTGAATATATCCTTACATGTAAGCGATATGTATGAACGTCTGTGAGGAGGCAGGAGAGCAGGAACTGTCTTGCCGAACCTCATTGCAGCGGGTTCCATTCTTCACCGACCAGCAGAGAAGCTGGAGTTGCGGTCATAATCTGCATACATCCCAGCTTGCTACCAACGTCAACCTGCAGAAGCTGATTTGCATTTTTGATGCTGCTGGAACTGGCGATGAAGTAGTTGACACTCTCCCGTCCTTGACGAAGAGACGCGACCATGGCAGCCCTAGCGACACAGCTAGTGGATGCTCCCACTGCTGGACTTGAGCAGGTGGGCACCGTAGAACAAAAAGGGCTTGCTCGAGTGCAGCAGGGCGAAGCTGATCGCACCTGCTGCGCCTGTTGGCCTTCTCTGGGCCGGCGATGCTGTGCTTTCAATGTATAATGCATGTGAGCATAAGCGGCTCACCTGTTGCGTCGGTCTCGCTCCGAGGCGAGCCCGTTGCTTGGAGGATGCACACGATCACGCACTTGCTTCCACAGGTCCTGTATCGACTCCAGGAGAAGCGTATTGCTCTAGAGAGGGTGGTGCTGCAGTATGGCGAGGCGCCCGCGGGTATTAAGGAGGTGTTCGAGCTGTGCCGTGGCTTTGAGCGCGCTTACACCAGCTTCATCAACGTGAGCACACGCACGCCGGCGCTTCCTCGGCATGAAATGGAAATTGCCGGGGGAGGCGGACGGTCGGGGGGGAGGCATAGGCAGGTGGCGATGGGAGGGGAGCGGGGCGAGGGACAACGGCGTGTAGGAGCGTCTGGCTGCAAGGGGCCGGGGAGCGTGCGCGTGCAGTAGCGCGTTGCTGAGTCGCCAAGGTCCTGGCAACGGCTGGGCACAGGGACCGCACTTGTGCCATTGGGTACACGTTTATTCGATAGGGTGGACCACGATAACGAGGACGTGGCTGGACGTCGCACAGCTGCTTTGCGCTGCTAGTCATGCCGTCCTATCAGCCGTCCAAAGCGCCCTGTGCGCTGCGTCCACCACTCCAACCTCCCGGCGCCCGGGCTGTGCAGGAGTCCCCGGTGGCCAGCAAGATCAAGGAGGCGTTCCTGGGCGAGAAGGGGCTGGCGGGCAAGATTAAGAAGCTGCCCATGGACAAGGTGTATGACCTGAAGAACGTCAAGGCGGTGAGGCGGGCGGATGGGCATTCGAGGTTCGGGGCGTGGGCGAACTGGCGATGGAAGGTGCTGGCCACTACCGCGGCCAGGCTGTAGCTGGCTAATCGGCTTCACATGCGTCATGCACGCAAGCTCATGACCCAGGGGCTCTATCCCAACTCCCAGTGCTAAGACCGTTTTTGCCCTCGGCATGGGCACCACCCCATGAATGCAAACTCGCAGGCCTGCCGTCAGGCGGACGGCTACCAGATGAGCCTGGTGGCGCCGGAAAAGGGCCTGCGGCTGGTGACCACGGAGGCGCTGGACTTTGTGACGGACCCGGTCAACACGTGCGTGCAGGAGGTGTACAACCTGCTCGTCAACGCGGCCAGGTGCGGTCGTGGTGCAGGCGTGCGGTGCGGTGCGCCGGCAGTGGCGCGGGGTGACCCTGGGCTTGTGGCCAGGGAGGCACCGGCATTAGCAGTAGCGCGTGGATGAGCGGCCAATGACAACGGCACCGCAGGGCTGGTGGACGGGGGGGGGGAGGGAGCATTGGAGCTGGGCGTCTATGCGATTGGGGTGTCAGCTGCGAAGATTCTACGGCATCGGCACTTGGGGTCATGAACAGGAGCGGGTAAGCCGGCGCAGTCTGGCCTGGCCAGGGCAGCGACACCTGACAGGGTGCAAGGCAACGATTGGTTCGGGCCTGGGGCTCGAGGACACAAAAAGGGGTGACGGTGTGTCTACTGCCGCCATCTCCAACCCACACGGCCGCACAGCCTTGTCGCTAGTCCGTGGGGCCAACGCTGCGCACCCCGGCGGCCATCAGCGCAACCCAGCCCCGCCGGGTTCCTCCGCGGTATGTCATGCCCCCACCCCGCACACCGCACCTCGCGTGCCCCCTCCGCCGCCGCCGCCTCGCAGGGAGGCTGCCGAGAAGGCGGGCACGTTCACCGAGGCGGCGCTCATGGGCGCCATGCCCATGTACGTGCCCGACTTCAAGAACGTGGTCATGCCCGCCATCATCGCCGCGCTGGACGAGTGGAAGAAGGAGTCGGAGAAGAGTGAGTGGTAGGGTTGGGGTGGGGCGGGGTGGGCCGGGCGCCGCCAGCAGCCGGCCGGCCGGCCTGGGAGGGTGGATGGGAGCAGGGTGGATGGGAGGGGGGTTCCATGCATGTTAAATTAATGAAGAAGGAGATGTAGGCAGATGATGGGGGGGGGTAGCCATCCATAGGATGGTGTTTATCAAATGGTTGTGAAGTGCCGATGTCCAGGGGGGGGGTGGGAGCATTGGGGCGAGGACAGAACGGCTGGTGCGGTGAAGGCAGGCAGGCGCAAGTCTAGCTGGTGTGGCTGGCTTGGAGGGCGGAGGCTTCAGCAGCTGATGCGCTATCGCTAGTATCACTCCACCGCGCTCCTGCGCTGCCATTCCTCCGCCCGCACTGCTCTTAACAACCTCACTCTCGGCCTGCGCCTCGGCACTCCACCTCTGCCTTCCGTGTCGTCGCAGTGGCGCACATGCTGGTGGACATGGAGAAGTCGTACGTGACCGCCGGCTTCTTTCGCCACACCACGCACCACCGCTACCAGCGCATCAAGCAGCAGGAGCAGATGCGCGTGGCGATGCAGGCCAAGGGGCCGGCGCACCCCGAGCAGAAGGGCGGGGTGGCGGCCGTGAAGCAGACGGCCGCCAAGTTCTTCCCCTCGTTCGGCCCCGCGGCGGGGGCGCCGGCGGCGGGCACCACGCCGCCCGGCACGCCGCCGCCGAACGGCGTGCCGGCGGATGACGACTCGGACGATGGCAAGTCGCCGCCGAAGACTGCGGGTGCGTACACTGGGGCTGGGGGTGGAGGTGAACATGGACCCACATCTCTAGGGTTGGGCAGAGAGAGAAATAGGGCACAGACGTGCGCCAGGCAGCTGCATTAAGGTGCTATGTGTGTGAAGGTCTGCCAGCATGCGCAAACAACACACTCTAACGAGAAGGGGTTGCCCTTCGCACCAGCGGCGCAACGGCTGCGCAAGGGCGGCTGCGGGTGCGGCTCCCGGCATCCAAGCCCTCACAACGCGTGTGCTGTCCCCTCTGCGTCCCTAACCCGGCGGCGAGCAGGCGGCGCGGGCGTGGCCAACGTGGCCAACGCGGACGACTTCATTGCGGGCTACTTTGACAAGTACGTCAGCGACGACAGCGCACGCTTCCTGGAGTCCATGAAGTGGCAGCGCCGCTTCTTCGTGTTCAGCGAGAGCCAGCGCGTGCTGTACTACTTCAAGAGCCCGGAGGACGTGTCCAAGCCCAGCGGCCTGCGTGGGCAGGTCAACATCGCGGGTGAGAGGCCGTAGCGGCCGGGGAGCACCAGCGCCGGCCAGCGGGCGCCGGGAGGGCCGCAGCGTCTTGAGCGGCACTCCGCAGGGGCGCATGGACCTGAGGCTGGGAGTTCACGTGAGAGCGTACTGCTTCACGGGGTTGCGGAGTAGGGTTGTAGGCAACTGGGTGGCGGAGTAATGTAATGTTGGTAGACACCAAGCTGATGCAAGCATGCCAACACCGTCTGCCGTTTCCTTTACGGCTTGCAGAGTGCATCGTGGAGGACCTGGACGACAAAGGCAACGCGCGGCCTGTGGGCGCGGGCCCCGCCAGCCTCAATCCCGCGGACAAGGGGCAGCTCATGATCCGCATCCGCCACAAGGACCCGCGTGGCGTGGCGGTGAAGGACCACAACGCCATCATCATGCGCGCGGGTGGGTGCTGTACGGGCTGGGCAGGCGGGCTGCGTGAGCAGAGGAGGGAGGTGCACGTCCATGCCAGTGCAGTGTCGCGCTGCGGGCTGAGTTGTATGGGCAAGTAGGAGGCGGCAAGGGCTTCTCCACAGAGCCGCTGACATATGCGTGCCCGCATGTGCGTGCTGTAGAGAACATCGACACCAAGCTGACGTGGCTGGCTAAGCTGCGCAAGGCTGCCGAGCCGCGCCGTCCCGCTGCCGCCGGCGCGGCGGCCGCGGGAGCGGCCGGTGCCGCGCCCGCTGCTGGCGCGGCGGCCGCGGGCGGCGCTGCGGCGGCGGCTGGCCCCGGCTCCGTGCCCTCGGCGACTGGTCCTGCAGTCAGGTAAAACGCAGCGTATAGCGCCGCTTCAGCACGCGGCTCTTTCGCTGCATGCCTCTCACCCTCGTGCGGAGGAAACATCCATCACCTGATTGCCGGCTACACCGCGAACCCGTTCAACCTCCTCCTCTTCTTACGCGTCTGCTGCCCGCTCTGCCCACCCACGATGCAGCGCGAACAGCGCCGCGCCCGTGCCCAGCGCGACTGCGGTTGCGGCGGTGGGCGGCTTCGGCGGCTTTGCGGGCGCACTGGACGAGGGCGACCTCAGCTGGGCAAAGGACGCGGAGCCCGTGCTGGACACGCACCTGGGCGAGGGCAGCTCGGCCTTCAGGTGCGTGCGCGCGTGTGCATACGTGCGCGTGGATGGGGCAGGTGGTGTGGGCATGGTTGTGTACAGGGGGCAGCTTGTGCGGGAGGCAGGCAGGGGGGAGCGCGCCGGGGAGAGCTGCAGCCTGCGCCTCAAGTCATGCGGGGCTGTGCTGGGTTCTGCGGAGCGTGAGCACCTGGCCAAGCAACATGCGCACGTCGCTCAGCGTGAACGCTTGCATCTGCGCAGCAAGCTGTCCAACCGGAAGGGCTGACGGCGTGGTCGCGTGTGTCCCGGGCGGGGCGTCCCATTGCCTGCAGGGCGGACGGCGTGCGTGACTCGGAGGGTCACCTGCTGCCGGCGCCGCCGCAGCTGCTGAACCCGCTGCGCCTCAAGGAGCGCCTGGGCCGCGTGGGCGGCTCGCTCGCGGGCGCCAGCGTCGAGGCGCGGTGGGACGCGCTGCTGGACCAGACGGCGTCCGACATGGCGCTGTACATGGGCTGCATCCAGGACACCATCGTCATCACCGTGCCCAAGGCCATCGTGCACTGCATGGTGCGTGCGTGGGGGGCATGCGTGGCTGGCTGTCTGCGTGCGTGCGTGCGTGCGTTCGCGCGTGCGCGCGCGCTTGGCATTGCTTTCCATATGTGATCAACGCAACTGGGACCCGCTGACGCCAATGCCCCTGTGCCGGCTGCCACCCGCCCGACCGCAGATCCGCAAGTCGGAGAAGAACCTGCTGGAGCGGCTGTTCACGGTGATCCACCACCTGACGCCAACGCAGCTGGAGAACCTGCTCAAGGAAGACGAGCCCATCATCGAGAAGCGCAAGGCAGCACGCGCCGCGCTGGAGGACGTCAAGACCGCCATCTTCCAGGTACGCAGGCGTTGCGCGACGGGCACCTGTCGCACCCGTCCCAAGTTGTAGCTTGCCTTGAGCACACTATATTACAGTGCAGGGTGTCCTGTTCTTGGGAATGCGACGTTTGCTGAACCTCCGCTTTCGTTGTGTCGCCCCGCCGTCCTTCCGCCCCGCAGCTGCAGCAGGTGCTGGAGCGGCAAAACATGGCGGCGCCGGCGGACCGCAAGAACGTGGTGCAGCTGCAGGCGCTGGTGTTCGCCTACGCGGGCATCAAGGAGAAGCTCACGCCCGAGCAGTTCAAATACTTTGATGACAAGTTCAGCGGGCAGTACGCGCCTGAGTGCGTGCGCTTCAACTGGTTCATACGGCCGATGAACCCGCCGCCCCAACCCGGCGGCCCGCCGCGCCTAGGTGGCCCGCCGGGCGCGCCTGGCGGTGTGCCGCCCGGGCCGGGCGGCTTTCCGCCCGGCCCCGGCGGCCCTCCGGGCCCGCCAGGGCCACCCGGCCCTGGCGGCGTGCCGCCGCATGGTCCGCCGGGGGCTGGGCCCATGCCGGGCCGGCCCGCGCCGGGCGGCCCCATGCCATCTGGGCCTAGCATGAGTGGGCTGCAGCGCCCGCCTGGCGCGCCGCCGGGGCAGCCGCAGCGGGCGCCGCCACCGGCCCCGGGTGGCGCGGTGCCCATGGGGCAACCTATGGGCCAGCGGCGGCCACCGCCGCCGCCGCCTGGCACCCGGTAAGGGTCACGTGATGTGCCAGTTGCATGAGGCGGGGAATGCTTTACGGGAGGCTGTGTGCACTGGGGCGATGGGGATGTAAGGTTGCGGAATCTTGTCTTCCGCGGGACTTTGCAGATGCCTGGATTTTTTTTGGCCAAGCTGTGCGTTGAGACCTGCAGGGGCGACAGGCTGCGTGGGGTCTAGACGTGAAGGCGAAGGGCAGGAGGGAGTGCAGGATTGGTAGTCCACATCACACGTGTATAACTGACGTCGTGATAATGGCATTTCCGAGCTACCCCACCACGTGTTTCAAGTATTGTGCATGGAGGTGAGCAGACGCGCAGGGAAATGGGTTCGAAAAGCGCACAGGGCGCCGGGAAACGTGGTTCCAGAAGGGCAACCGTCGTGTCTCCAGAGTTCAGGACTCCGCATCCCAGCACCTGTCCCGGATCCTGCGATGCTTCTGCGTTTGTAACATATATACAAGCCACAAGTGTTGCCTCCCTCGCCTTACAGTTCGCGTTCGTTGTCTCAATTCGGGGGTTCTGGCGATTTTGCTTGCGCAGCCCTTGCCCAGTCCTGTTTAATTCAGGCTTGACAGGAAAAGCAACATTGTGCATATTATTTTGACAGTCGCAGTCCGGCAATACTTGCATCGGAATCGCGTGCATGGCAAGCTGGACCTGTGGTGCTCAACACGGGTTTGTGGGCCGACCTATATTTCCAGTTTCCTGACGTAGTTCCGCTCACTAGGTTTTAGGATGTCTCTTCTTAGGGCCCCGGCTGTGGCTGGCCGTGCCGCGAGCGGTGCTTCCATGCCCGCTTGCGCACGCAGCGTTCGCGCCAGCGCTTTCAGCGGCCGTGTTTGCTCACGTGCATTCCAGCCGGTGGCTCGCCCCGGTCGCGTGCACGCGGTGGCCCCGGTCGCTGTCGCTGCGCCTGTTCAGCTGAAGACTGGCAAGCCCAAGCGCGAGGATGTGATCACCGGCTCGCCCGACAACAACATTTCTGACTATATCTATGACAAGATGGGCGTGGACCTGCACCGCCAGGCGGACCACCCAATTGGCATAATTAAGCAGGCCATCTACGACTACTTTGAGAAGCGCAACCCGGGCATGTTTAAGACCTTTGACGACCGCTACCCCATCGTCACCACCCACGCCAACTTCGATGAGGTGCTGGTCCCCAAGGACCACGTCTCCCGCTCGCCCAACGACACGTACTATGTGGACGCCAACACCGTGCTGCGCTGCCACACCTCGGCGCACCAGGCCGAGACGCTGCGTGCCGGCCACCCCGCCTTCCTCGTCACCGGCGACGTCTACCGCCGCGACTCAATCGACTCCACCCACTACCCCGTCTTCCACCAAATGGAGGGCGTGCGCGTGTTCACGGAGGCGGAGTGGACGGCCGCGGGCGCGGACGCCACGGCGCTGGCTGAGAAGGACCTGAAGGACGCGCTGGAGGGTCTGGCCAAGCACCTGTTCGGCGACGTGGAGTGCCGCTGGATTGACGCGTACTTCCCCTTCACGAACCCCAGCTTTGAGCTGGAGATTTTCTTCAAGGGCAAGTGGCTGGAGGTGCTGGGCTGCGGTGTCATGGAGCAGGTGCGAGCGCGCCGGCCCGTCGCTGGAGGAGCGGTGTGGGCAGGGAGGGGTGGTTGATGGAGGAAGGAGGTACAAGGAGGACTGGGGGTATGAGACGGATGGGGGCGGGGGAGACAGGGGTGCAGGGAACGGCGCGGTGCCGGGCGGATGGGAGGGGGATACAGGGGTGCAGGGAGCGTTGCGGTACCGGCGGCCATGCGGTCGGGAGGGCGCAGGGTGTAGCTGGGGGAACAGGGCGGCCGAAGCGATGAAGGCAAGGACGGTCTGAAGCAGGGAAGCCCGCAGCTGAACCCGCACATCACTAACCATGCGACGCTGCAAGCGGCGCCACCCACGTGCCAACCACCAATCATGCTGTCAAGCCTTGACGCACCCCACAGCACAGGCCTCACGTCGCCGGCCGCGCTACCCGCCCTCCCCGTCCATTCCTCCCTCCCGTGCCTCCTCCACGCTCCTCCTCCCTCACTCTTCTTCCTCACTCACTCCTCGCCCCTACAGGTCATTCTGGACGCCAACTACAAGCCCGGGCACAAGGCCTGGGCCTTCGGCCTCGGTCTGGAGCGGCTGGCCATGGTGCTGTTCGACGTGCCCGACATCCGCCTGTTCTGGAGCGGCGACGACCGCTTCCTCAAGCAGTTCAAGGTGCGGCGGCGCCGCGGGGGATGAAGGGCAGGAAGGGCAGGGGCGATGATGGGAAGGGCGAGGGGAGAAGAGGGGGGGAGGGAGAGGGGCGGAGGGGAGGGGCGGCGGGTGGCGGGCTGGGAGGTCGCGGTTTAGCATGTGGCAGGCGTGCAAGGGGCGGAGCGCAGGCAGGGCGTGGGCGGGCGAGGGAGCGGGGCTTTGGGTAGAGAGCTGCAGACGTGGGTGCTACGACAGGGGAGGTGCAGGAGCGGCGGGAGCTGAGACGGGAGCGAGAAGGCGCAGGGGCGCGGGCGGCAAGGGGCAGTGCATGGAGGGGACAGGGGACTACGCGGTAGAAGCCAGCATGCTGGGTCAAAGTGGTCGGAGGCGGGCAAGGGGAGGAGGAGCGCCAGGAGGGTGGATGGCCGCGGTCGGGAAGCGTACACGGCATACCGGTAATGGTGTTGAGCTGTGACAATTTAGAGCCGCACAAAAGTCTAAATCGTGTGCTACCTTCCCTCGCACTCCGCTCCTCGCTGCCTCCATCCACTCGTGAACACGTAGGCCGGCGACCTGACCGCCCGCTTCAAGCCCTACTCCAAGTACCCGTCCTGCTACAAGGACATGGCGTTCTGGGTGTCGCCCGAGTTCAGCGAGAACAACCTCTGCGAGCTGGTGAGGACGAGGCGGGGGGCGGGGCGGGACGGGGTGGGGCGAGGCAGTCAGCCTGGAAGTGGCATGCGGACGGAGGGCAGGGTAGGAGGAGAGGATAGGGTAGGGCAAGGCATACGGGAAGGGATGGGAGGTGGGCGAATGCGGGCAAGGGACGGAGGCCGGGTGCCGACGGCGCTGCTAGTGATCGCTGAAATCTCCGGTTTCACCGTCTGCATGGCTTCGTCCCGTGCATGTGCACGGTAACACAGTTGTTGGCTTGAAGCCCGCCACCCACCCGCCCGCCCACCCACCCACTCACCCACCCACCCACTCCTGTGTGTGTTCCACGCGCCAGGTCCGCAACATCGGCGGCGACCTGGTGGAGGAGGTGACGCTCATCGACAACTTCACAAACAAGAAGACCGGCCGCACCTCCAACTGCTACCGCATCGTGTACCGGTGAGCCCCGGAGCGCGCTTGGCACGCGAGTCCCTGCAAGCCCACATTCTGTCTCATCCGGGCGCCTCGCCTCCACATCCTACCCCTCTCTAATCATTGCCCTGCTGTCCTGACCTTGCATCAATGGGTCCAGTCTCCGCCCCCCTGCGCCTGTCCTCATGCCTGACTGCCCACCTAGCCCCTGACTGCCTGCCCCCGCCCCACGCGGCCCTGTAGCTCTATGGAGCGTTCTCTGACGGACGAGGAGATCAACGCCATCCAGGACAAGGTCCGGCAGCAGGTGGCGGATGTGCTCAAGGTGGAGCTGCGGTAACTGGCGGGGCGTGGGAGCAGCCGGATCCGGAGAGGCGTGGCGCACACAGCCTGTGAGTGGGCGGGAGGTGTGCTGTTAACTGAAAGGGAGCGGGGCGGCGGGCTGGTGACAGCGGACGGGCGGCCAGGCGGATGCGCAGCTGGAGCCCGTGTTTTGAGCGTTCAGCCTTCGCGCGGCAAGGCCGAGTGGCAACGATGACGAGCTCAGGTCCCGGGAGCGTGTCAAGCCAGGAGTTTGCAGGGGAGCGTGGTGGGCGTGAGCGTGGGCCGGGACGCGGCTGCTGGCTATGCGCTTCGGGTTGAGATTTGTGCGGACTATATGCCAGTGATGCTCTCTTGAATGAGCATGATTAGATAGACGAACACGGGGTTAGACGGGTAGCTGCTGTGTTGCGATGGTACATCCCCAAGCAGGCAGAAGGGGAGCAGAATAGCCGAGGTGTGAACAGGGATTGGCAAAGCCTGGGTTTAGATGGGTAGAGTGTGCTGCGCATTGCGCCACAGAGCACGCATGCAGAGACTGCACTCAAGGATGAGTGAATGCGTGTAGTCAACATGTTAAATCTATACAGGGCAACACTGCAGCGCTGGATCATCTTGTGCGGCTGCGCGCCACCCACATCAGCACGTGGCGCAGACTCAATGCCTCATGCGCCTCCGACTGCGGCTGCCGCTGGGCTTCATTGCGCGTCCTCGGCCTGCACATCGCTCCATAAAATGTCAAACAAAACATCTAAACGCTAATCAGTCAAGAGTCACACCATACTTGGTCACTCGTACTATTCCGATGTGCTTTGCTCGAGAGCCTCACGACACTCAAGCCATGTCCACGCCCGCTCAAAGCTCGCACACGCTCTGTAGCTTCATATTAATACTTGCCAGCATCTCGCGTGCGACGCACGTCCCATCACCTCTGACAAACAACACAAGCCTTCATCACTGAACAGTGCTTGACGTAGTGCCACCCCAATGGCAGATGGCCCGTCCCACCCTTCACTCACCATGCAGCCCACATACTTTTTCCCTGGCACCCTGCAACAACGCCCGAACCCACTCACATGCCTGCAAAGCTATGCACTCGGTAACACTTCCGTTTGCATATGGATCGCAAAGCCCCTGGCAACATCCATGCCTCCCAGACAGGCATGTAGCGCAAGGATGAAATAAGCGCCACTAAAGCACGCCCTCCCAAGCTCTCCCAGGCCGCCCCAGCAGACAGTCCTGTGCGGCCTCTCTCCATGTATTAAAGCTCTAGCACCAGCGTTGCATCACGCACGCGCGTCCAACAGCTTCAAGCAAATCACCAGTCCTTGCGTGCCACCAGCGGCACTAGCACTACAACCGCGATGATCTGCACTCACCTCACACCAGCAGCCACTGGCCCCGGTAAGCGGCGCGCAGCCGCTGGTGGCACCGCCGGCACCAGCCGCAGAGCACAGGCTAACGCGCGCTCATCTCGCTATGCTCAGTGCGTGTGGTGGTGTGCCGGGTGCGACGGCACGCCAGCGGGGAGCCGGGGGGCCTCCAGTGCGACTGCGTGGCGTGCCATAGGCGATCCTGGCCCGGCACTGCTGCTGTTGCCAACGCAATTACCACCCCATGCGGTAGGGTGCTTGTAGCCAGCCGCCAGCAGCGATGCGGACTCCTCCTCGTCACCCTCCGCACAGGCCGGCGGACTCAGCGAAGCGCCCGCGGCCGCAAGCCGGTTGCTGTCGCCGTCGCACGTGTGGCCGTCGAGGCCGGCAGAGCTCCGACACGCGCAGGCCGCGCTGTCTGCCGCACCGCAGTTGTAGCAGCACGCCAGCTCGTCACTGAGCAGTAACTGCGGCGACTGACTTGCATCGGCATTTGCGGCAGAAGCAGCAGTAGCCGTGGCCGAATCCGGACCTATGGATGCCGCTGCTGCAGCCGATACCGATGCCGGCAGACGTAAGGAAGCGCCGGCGCGAGCCCACGCCGGGTACGGCAGGTCTGGGTGCGGGTGCATGTACAGGACGGCACTTGCGCACTCCGACATCTGAGGCGTGTAGGTGCCGAGTGCCGAGCTGCTGGGGGACGGGGTCGGGCCGCTACTGCCGCCGGCGGCGCTGCTACTGCTGCTGCCGCTGCCCGCGTCCCCGGCGCCGTCACCGCAGCAGCTGCTGCTGCTGGTGGTCCCCGCCGCGAGCGCCTCGCGCTCCTCCTTCGTGCCGCTGCTTGCCTTTGCCGACGCGGCGTTCTTGTTGCCTGCGTGACAACGGTTTATGCAAGAATGCGACGACATGCAAAGTAAGCCACGTAAAGGTTCGGCACGTGATCATTCACAGCCGCACGCGCGGCGCCGCGCACGCACGCACGCACGCACACACGTACCCTGGAACGCGACCACCAGCACGCCCGCCACAATGAGCAGCGCGCCCGCCAGGCTCACGAGTGCTGGGCGGTTGCCGAGGATGACCACACCCCACATGAAGCTGAAGGGCACCTGCAGGGCCGCGACAGCCATTGCGCGCGCATTACAATGACAAATCTGCACACGCAGGGCCTCTCCTTTCCTTGTGTGTGCTGCTGCTACGGCTGTGAGTAACAGCATATGCTCTCACAAGCCAGGACGAAAGGTACAAGCACGAAAGCCGCCCCACCATACACATGCGCACAGCACAAATGCACGATCATTCTCTCCCGCTTCCCTCCTCCCCGCGGCCTCCCTGAGTTCCCGCCCTGCCTGCCTCCCCGCTCTGCCTGCCCACGCCAACGCGCGCTACCGCACCTGCAGCACATTGACAGCTGCGCCGCGTGTTGCGGATATGAGCTGGAAGCCGCGGTTGAGCAGCAGCTGCCCCAGGAACTGCAGCACGCCCACCGTTAGCAGCATGCAGGTACCGGTGGTGGCGGGCAGCACCGCGGGCGAGGGGTAGCGCAGGCCCACCGCCAGCGCCGCAACCTGGTTGGGGCGGTTGGGGCGGTTGGGGCGGTTAGGGCGGTTGGGGCGGGCGCCAGACGCCAGTTGCACTGTGCGAGCCACAGCCAGGTTTGCAAGCCGCCAGGCTGCCTGGCAAGGACGCAGGCATCACATGTGATGTGGTGTACAGGGCCAGTGCCAGAGTGGCGGCCCCAGAAGCCGGCCACGCGTGTGTGTGCAGGTGCTGACCCCAGCCGCGTCGGCTGGCGCCAGCCCCTCACTCACCAGCACCACCAAACTGTGATACCACCAAGTGAGCCCCAGCGCCGTCTGCGCGCAGCTGATTTGGCGCACGATGACGAAGGCAGCCTGCAGCAGGCGAGATAGCCAACGCCACACATGCAGCCATCAGAATCAACAGGTGACGGGCCCGGAGGACTGAGGAGCACCCACACAGACACCCCCACACCATCCCCTGTCGTTTCGCACGCACGGTCTTTCATGCGTCCTCACCATTGTAATCTCTAACACAACATCCCCCGTGCATGATGTCCCAACCCTAAGCGTGCCCTGTGTCCCACATGGACAGCACCTACCGCGCTACACGTCGCCGCTGCCGTCGCCAGCAGCACTCCCACGGCGCTCAGAGACTCTGACGCCGCCGCTGCGGCCGCCTCCGACGCCACCGCCGTGCTGTTACCTCCACTGCTGGCCAAATCTCCAACCACATCCACAGCCGCGCCGCCACCGCCACCCACGCTGCTGCTGCTGCTGCTGGCGCCGCCAGCGGCACCGGCACCGCCTGTTGGCACCACGTGCTCCACCGAGTGAGGCACGTGCCCGCCGCCGCCCACGGAGCTCTGTGCTACCAGCACCACGCCCCCAACGGTGCACAGCGACGCCGCCACCGAGGCCCAGCCCGACCACCGCCGCGTCACCGCCAGCTCCAGCACCGCCGCAATGACGGGGCTGCAGAAGAAAAGCGTGACCGCGTCTGTGCGCCCAGTCCGGACGCAGCGAATTGACGTTACGGGTGGTGTGGCGGGAGGGTGTGGCGGGGCGGGGGGAAGAGGTAGGCGGGTGTGGCGGGAGGGTGTGGCGTTCAGGGGGCAAGAGCATGGGCGCGGTCGTAGCTAGGAGCCTGTGGATTGTTGTGGTTGCGGACGAGCATCCTTCCCATTCAAAGCCAGGAACACGCCCTCAAGCAGAAGCTGTAAAGTGTGCCAACACGCCCACGCCCACGCCCACGCCCACGCCCACGCCCTGGTACCTTGCAGCGGCAGCAGTTGGAAGGAGGTGTACAGGCAGGCCAGGGACATGGCCCCCAGGAAGCCACGCAGCAGCTGCAGGCGGGCACACGCGCGGGTATGCGCAATCAAGGAGAGGCGGGGACGATGAACAGTCAGGACAGCATTGACCCCCTCCCATCAGCCTGCAGTACCAGGAGTTGGCAGCAGAAGCACCCACGCCCCAGACACCGCTGCACCCAACAACGCACCGTCAGGAACGCAACGCGCCAGGTCTTGCTGTGTACGCTCTTCTCTTCAAGAATGAGGAGCACACTGGTAGAGCACCAGCAGCATAGTCCCTGGACGAGGATAATCTCGCCCGGCGGCACGCGCTCTTTTTGTTCCAGAATTTTGACGAACAGCGAGCTAACGGAGAATATAAACGCAGCCGTGGCCTGTGCGTCCAGGTAAGGGGAGTTGCCACACGTCACGACAGACCAAGTCAGAAGCGGGAAGAGGCGACAGCCCGCAGTCAAGTGGCAGGGTATTCGTGTGGTTGGCCGTTGGCGGGGTTGTGCGTGCTGGCGCGCGCTCCGTGTAGCCATAAACCTTCACAATTCAACGCAACACATCTTTTGGAGTAGGTTTTCTGCCTGGACGCTCGAGGGTCCCTTGGAATAGGCCGCCCAAGTCACTCACGATGGTGGCCATCCCGCAATTCCAGAAACGCTCCAGGGCTGCCACAGCGGCAGTTCTATACCGTTGATTTGCGTCGAAAAAGCGCCGAGGCGTCGGCCCTGAGGGCCCCACGCCAGTCGCGACAAAATTCTCGCGGCCTGACATTTGGCTCAGGCTTAACGCGGCGCTGCTCTCAACATCGCGTGAATACGTAATAGGTCGAGGTTGCTCATAGGTTTGAGGACCGCGCAGCATCAAACTCTGCCGATGACGTGGCCGTAACTTTAGGTTTACCTAAGTTCAGTCACGAGAGGGGCACGGCACATAGGATTGAAGCATATTTTGTGTACAATAAGGAAAGAAAGCGTAATGGCTGGGCGGTAAGCGAGCTCTTCTGAGTCGGAACCTTGAGCGCAAAATTCGGATCCTGTGCTGTACCGCGCCCTGTCACGCGTGCGCAGGCGCCGGGAACCCCGCGCGCGCGTGTGCGCGCAGGCGCCCGCCTTGCCCGGCGTGCTTTGGCTTGAAGACTGGTACACAGGGCCTGCCCAATTCGCGCAGCCCCTTGCCTCCTTTGACGTCTCGTACTCGGAGGACTGCATGAAAACGTGTCGCCTCGTCCTCCAGGCTCCAGGCCCGGCGCGCCCACCCCCAGGTCACCTTGCGCATGCCTGCCGTGTCTGGTGCTAGCTCTATCAACCCATACTGGTGTTAAAGCTGTCTGTATGCAACCCACGCGGCAATGCAGGACCTACAGTTGGCTTACAGGAATGGATTCACACCCAATGCAAGCCTCCATGCAATTTGCCTGGGTCATGCACAACTGGGGGTCTTGCGTTATGCGCCATGGGCATGCGGAGCCAAGCACCACTGCACGAACCGGCGTCACACGAATGCGGAAATTGTGAAATTATGCCAAGCAGGATCCTTGTCATCCACTGCAGTCCACGCCCATGTAATCAATCATTGTGTCATGCGCTGCTTCCCGAAACACCACCACAAGATGTCGAATCATGACAGCGTCTGTTGAACGTTGACACGTGTCAAGGCCCCCCCGGCCGTTTGTGCCACAGTAGGCACAATCCTCCGTAACATATCATTTGCAATCAAGTCAAAACTGTGCGACCATAGCTAGATCAATATTCTGTGCGTACGTAGCCGCGAACGGTGATGTCAAAAGCACCCACTGGCGCCGGGTGGCTACTGGGCATGTTTCTCCCGCGGGGTCCCGCACATGCAACGTGCGCCTGCTTGCGGTCAATAACCCAGACGTGGGCAGCTGCGCAGTCAACACCCTCAGCTCGGCCTGCCGCCGCCGCCCTTACCCGGCCGCTGCAATGCACATCGCGCTTACGCACCATCCGCGCCCGCCCGCACCCTCCCCCAAACACGCGCCGCAGCGCACCGCGCCACGCAATATCAGTGTCCGTAAAGAATGTCCGCAAAGAACCCCAGCGCCGCGGCCCGCTGCCGCAGCAGTCCACCGCAGCGCGCCACCGCCGGCCCGCGTCACCTCACGTCAACCTCTTGCACGCCTCTACCCTCTATACTTCACCCTCCAGCCTCCAGCCACCTCCTCCTCCACCTCCTCCAGCCTCCTCCTCCCCCAGCCTCCACCTCACTTCTTCAGGTCGTCGGGGCCCATCTTGTCAGCCAGGCACAGCTTGAGCAGCGCCATGCGCACGTACAGGCCGTTGCGCGCCTGGCGGAAGTAGGCGGCGCGAGGGTCGGCGTCCACGTCCGTGGTGATCTGCAGCAGCGGCAGCGGCAGGAGCAGCAGCAGGAGCAGCGGCATGAGCAGCGGCGGCGGCGCGCAGGGAGGACGGTCAGGGCGAGCAGGTACTGGTGCATGTGTCTCCACGACACGAAGCCGGGAAGGTGTGTGTGCGCAGATGTGTGAGGGGCGGCTTGCAGGCATGGCTGGTCCATGGAAGGAAAGGCCGCAGCAAGAGCCGGAGGTTCCGCGGTCCGCGGCCATTCCCCTCAACCCTCGCGTCCGCGGGTGTGCAGCGACTGGTTTGGCCCCGGGGCCCCGGGCCTCCCCCCGTTCTCACCTCATCCACACGCGGCAGCGGGTGCATGACCACGGCGTGCGGCTGGAGGATCTTCATGAGCTCCTTGTCAATGATGTACTTGCCTGGTGGGTTGCGGGCATACCGTGTGTTGCATGCCGTGTGAGCGGCGCGTGACGGCAGGGCAGGGTCCGTCCACGCATGAGGGGCTGGGTGCGGCCCTGAGCCTGCGCTTCTTCCCTTCAGTGCGTTAGCCGGGTCCGTACGCGCTCTATGTTTGCTCTCTTGCCCCCTCTGCCACGGCCGCCTGCCCCTCCAAACCCGTACTGGCTCTCGCCTCAATCCCGATTCCCAGCTGCCCCATTCCCATTCCTTTCCGCTTGGATCCCGCCGCCGTTGCCGCAGCACTCGCTGCCACCGCTGCTATGCTCCCCATACCCGCAACGCTGCTACCGGTACTGCCACCACTGTTACTGCTGATACTGCCACTGCTGCACAGCGCTCACCGCGTGCGGCGTTGTAGGAGTCCATGTCCGTGAAGCGCTCGCGCTGGATGCGGGTCTGCTCTCGTACAGCAGCAGGCGGCAACGCAGCAGCAGGTAGCAGGCAACGGGAGGTCCATTAGGTTACGGCGAGAGAAGGTGCAAAAGGTGTGTAACGTTAAGACGGATACGCAGCGTGAGGACTTGAGGACCCTTATGAGTTTCTGAGGCAGGGCCACCCAGCCAAGGACTAGGTGGACGACCGCGCGCCCCACAGGTGCACGTGTGAAGCTGCCCGAAACGCCCCCCGACAAGGCCCGTCGCCCCGACCAGGCCCGTCGCCCAGCACACACTCCAAGCCCCTGCCGGTGGCTTGTTGCCTTCTTGTGTTGTCGCCCCACAGCTTCTGCTCC
This sequence comes from Chlamydomonas schloesseri, assembly GCA_016834595.1. NCBI lineage: Eukaryota > Viridiplantae > Chlorophyta > Chlorophyceae > Chlamydomonadales > Chlamydomonadaceae > Chlamydomonas > Chlamydomonas schloesseri. The sequence goes on along the minus strand of JAEHOD010000025.1, from coordinate 1,298,267 downwards.
ACAGCCGCCAGTCCGCACACAGCAGGGCCCCTCCCTCACCCTCCCAACCCCCGCAAACAATGGTTGATGGGGGCCACTCCGTTCCCCCGCCCCCTCCCCCGCCCGCGGCCTTCGCCCCAAGTCCACCGCCCCTGGCCCCTGGCCCCGCGCTGCGCCCAAACCCCCGCCCTGCGCTCCCCCCAGGCCCCCCAACCCACCTGGTACAGCACGTCCACGTGCCCCGCCACCTCCCGCAGGTCCGACACCTCCGTCCACTTGACACCGCGCTGCGTCAGGTAGTCCTGCAGCAGCAGCAGGAGGAGGAGTCGGGAGTAGGACGATTCAGGACAGGAGGCGGCGGCGGCAGCGGCAGGCATCACATAGCCGCAAGATGGAACGCCTCCTCCATGGCCCCCCATGTTCGCTGGTCGCCTGATACCTCGTCTGCGCTGGTCGCTTGATACCTCGTCTGCAATGTTGCTGCGCGTTGTCGCCTACTGTGGCGGTCCCCCGCCTGCCCGTCCCACCTCCCGTCCCAGTACTTCCTTTTTGTGATTCCCCGACTCCCGCCTTGTCGTTCAGTCCGTGCGCTTGCCCCACACCTCCTCCTCTCTCGGCAATCCACTCCAAAACGCCCTTCCAGATTCCTCCGCACACTTATCCTTTCATTCGCCGCCCTTTCATCACCCTTTCCTCCCCGCTCTCCCGCCCCCTCCCCTCTCCCTTTCCCACCGCCCCCACCCTCCCCTCCGTGCCTTCCTCCCCTCTCCGCCCTCCGCCCTCTCCTCCGTGCGCCCCCCTCCTCCCCTCTCCTTCCCTTTCCTCCCCTCCCCTTCCCTGTCCTCCGCGCCCTCACCTTGACGTCGTCGCGCATGCGCACCACGTCCGGCGCCACGAAGGTGACCTCCACGCCCGGGTACATGGACAGGCACATGCATAGGCTGCGCACGGTGCGGCCGTTGGCGAGGTCGCCCACCATGCCCACCTTGATGTTCTCCAGTCGCCCGATCTCGCGCTGGATGGTGTACAGGTCCAGCAGCGCCTGTGGCGGTGCGGGCGGCGCAGGGTGGGGTGGGGATGGGGTTGGAGGGTGAGGCAGGAGGGCGAGGGGGCGCGTGTCGAAGGCGGCAGGAGCGGGAGGGCAGGGACGGGTGTACCGCATTGCGGGGTAGGACCCTGTGCCAGCGCCGTGACCAGCCCTGACGCTGGCCCGAGCTCAGGCCTGTTCCCTCCTGCCGCGCACGCAAGCACGCACGCACGCACGCACGCAAGCGCGCACCTGGGTGGGGTGCTGCCCGGGGCCATCGCCGGCGTTGAGAATGGGCACCGACGCCACGGCGGCGGCGCGCTTGGCGCTGCCCTCCTGAAAGTGGCGGATCACGATGCAGTCGGCGTAGCCCTCCACCGTGCGGACCGTGTCTGGGCAGGAAGGGGAGGACAAGGCGAACGCGGGCTCTCAACAGACAGTGCGGAGCAGCGTACGACTGGGGCATGTGAGGCAGGGTCAGGTACGGGGATGCTGGTGGGGCGCGGGAGCCGGCGCGCGGCCATGGTGTGACGTCGTGCGGAGTGCCATGTAACGCGCGGCTGCCACTGAACCCCGCTGCTTCGGCTCAGCTTCGCCGCTCCTACGTGCCGTGAGCCCTGCTGCGGCGGCACTGATCGCCCCCGCCGACACGCCTCTCCGGCGAACACGCCACCACACGCCCTGGTACGCCCAGGCGTGCCGCGGGCTCACCCTCCAGCGTCTCGCCCTTGGCGGCCGAGGAGTACTCGCCGGCACTTTCGGTTGAAAGGACCGTGCCGCCCAGCCGGCTCATGGCCGACTCAAACGAGAGACGCGTGCGGGTGGACGGCTCGTAGAACAGCGTCGACATGATGTAGCCGTCCAGCACGCGGGACTCCGGCGAGCCCGGGCGGATCTTCTCCATCTTCAGGGCCTCCTGAAACACAACATCCACCGCCGCGCGGTTGAAGTCACCAGAATCCACCACATGCTTGAGCTTCTGCATATGCCAGTCCATTTTAGCTCCATTGTTGGCCAGGGGCGCGGTGGGGGTCGCGGTGGCGGAGTGGGTCAAGTTCGCGCCACGGCTGACTGGGGCCTTTGCGTTGCCAGGCTTGCGAGAAGAAGCCTGGAAGGTATGCTGGCAGCGACCCTGAAGGCTCTGCATGTTTCTGGTTGCGGTCACAAAGGAAAGGCTCCCGACTTCTTGTCGCAGTTCTTAAAACAAGCTATGTAATTTTGCTCTCGCAAACTGTACTACAAATTCGAACTCAGAGAGCTTCAGCTGACGAAAAATTCTGCTGGGGCCGGGAATACGTGGCGCCGCCAAGTCATTGTCTCAGTTTATTCTCTGACCGTGCATTTTCCAACACATGTCCCTCGCTTCGACACTGAATTTCTTTGCTACAGCTGTGAAAGCATAATTGAGCTTGATACGTGGCCGCAGGAAAGAGACGACAGGTGTTGCAGGAATGTCGAGGCTGCCGGCTTGTTCCTCCGCTGGCCCTATACTGCACGAGTGTGTTTGCGCAGAAAAGTTCCAGTTTGATCGGCAACGAGGGCTTGGCTGCCCGCAAGTGGACCGGTCCGCTTTCCCGCGCAACCACCAAAGGCTCTGTCGCATACCGCAGCTAGAGCGTGTATGCTTACCACGCGTTTCGCCGCGAGTACCATTGCGTAATGTTTCTCACTCTACACATTCTGCCCTCATTTGCGAGGGCCAAGAGACTGCCAACGGCCTTCAATGTACAATTAATGCATGCCGGTTGCTTGGGTAAGGAGGAACATTGCTGTATGACTTTGTTATCATGATGTATGGCGCATATGTATACAGGTGTTCAGGCAAGGTGGCGGAGAAGACTTGCACTGTCAAGCTGCATGAAACACCTGTTTCGTCTCCGGACGCTGCGAGGGTCTGGCACCAAATTTTTCCTTTTGCATTTACACATGTGTATCTTTTCATGGCACTAGGTCAGTAGGTGCACTTCAAGCCACTCGTGCCCAAAGCACTCCGGCAGCAGCGAATGGTAGTTCTGGAGCTTGGACACACCTCCTTATATCACGAGCTACCACAAGTACTAAATTATAGGGTCAGGACGCCGTGGTTGGGACTGGCCTTAAATCGCCTGGCTCTGAAGGCAGGCTGGCGAGCACCATGATGACCGTCTAGGTAGCTTTAAACACCTAACTGCCACTTGAGACCGTGTGGCGTTGCCACGCGGTCGAAAAGGCGGGCAAGGGATGGCAGAGACCAGGAGAACGGGCGCGGCCAGCAAAGGCTATGACATGCCGGCGAGCCCATATATCACAGGGATTGCCGAACAGGTGAATGGGGTCCTTTGGCGGAGTGTTTACTATCACTCACTGCGCGATTGCAAGGCACTCTGGGTTTGCATGTTTTTTTTCCGGGTCGAGGGCCCTGTGACTGCGTGTTGTGCGGTCTGCTTGCAACATGGTTACTAGCGGCCTGCATGTGGGTCTGGCAGGCTAGGTGTCTGGGTGGGAGAATGTTTGGGCCGTGCCACGGTGACGTGCCCGGGGTCGGGGCAGCGGCGCACAAACCGCAGCTTGTCCTCGGCCGTCACAGCAGACGCCGCTCCGCTGACGCACTAAGGCTGGGCCCTGGCGCGTGGGTGGGCGGCCGGAGCTGTTGCGCCGCGTGCCGCACGTCTCCGCAACGGCCGGCGCACAGCTCTACATGCACCCTAATCCTCTCATTCATTTGCTCGTGTGCACGCCCTGCGCGCACTTCACTCACCCGGCGGCCACCGCGCTCTCAGCAAGCCCCCGTACACACACGCTGGCACTGCACGCAGGCGCAGCACATCCAGTCGCTGCAGGAGCGCATATCGGAGCTGGAGGAGGCGCTGAAGCGCGAGCGCCACCGCGCCGACCTTTGCGAGCAGCAGCTCGAGCAATGCATGGCGGCGGCGCAGCAGCACGCCGCAGCCGCAGCTGTGCAGCAGCAGCTGCTGGCGGCGGCCGCCGCTGGCGCGGACATCGGCTCCGCCGCCGCCGCGGTGGCGGCCGCCGGCAGCGGCAGCGTGCTGGCGCCGCCGGCACACCTACAGCAGCTGCGCATCGCGTCCGTCACCGGCGGCGTCGACAGCGGCGCTGGCAGCGGCGGCGCCGGCGCCGGCGGCTCGGCCTCAGTTTCGATGACCATGTCGGGCAGCGCTGCCGCCGGCGCCGGGGCGGGCAGTGTGGGTTCGGGCTTGCGCACGCCCAACGCCTCGGCGGCGGTAGCGGCCGCGGCGGCGGCGGCGCTGCTCTCCTCCTCGCCGCGCTTTGCCGGCGCCATACCGCACCCCAACGGCTTCATGCCGCAGGTGGGCGGCCCCGGCATCACGGGCGGCGCAGCCGGCGCGGCACGCAGCGCTGGCAGCTTGTCCAGTGGGGCGGCAGCGGCCGCCGGCGCGGGAGGCGGCGGCGCCGCCGCCGGGCCGCTGGCAGCAGCGGCAGCGGCGGCGGACGGCGCGGCAGGCGCAGTGGCGGTGAACGCGGCGGCGTCGCTGATGATCCGCGCGACGTCGTCACCGTCGCTGCCGTCGTTCGCGTTGGGGCCTGTGCCTAACGCGGGGCCGTCGCGGTCGCGGCTGCTGCTGCCCAGCGCGCCGAGTGCGACGGGCTCCCCGGCAGCGGCGGGGTTAGCGGGTGCCGAGGCTTCAGCTGGTGAGCAAGAGCCGGCGGCGGCGGCGGGGGTTGCGGCGGCCGGCGGCATGGCGGCAGACACAGATGCGTGCGCGGCGCATGCGCAGGACGCGGCAGCCGTGGCGGCGCCGCCGACTGCAGCGGACACGACCGTGGTTCCGTGGCCTCCCGGATCACGCCTGGCGGACACCTCGGCAGCCAGCTCATCGCCAGCGGCAGCAGTGGCGGCGGCGCTAGGGAACGGTGCGGCTAGCCCGGGCTTGGGCGAGCACGCGGGCCTGGCGCATGTGGGGTCGCGGAGCCACGCCGTTGGCGTTTTGGGAACGCCGACGGCAGCAGGTGGGCACGCCGATGCAGCTTCAGAGGCCGCGGAAGCAGGGCTGGATGGGAGCAACGGCAGCAGCGCCACCGCCGCCACCGCGGGGGGCCTGCCGTCAGCGAAGCGCTGCGTGGCCTGCACCAGCCCAGACTGCAGCGCCACCACCGCCACGGTGGCGGCGCTGGCGGCGGCGGCAGCCGCCGCCACGGAGGCGGACAGCTCGATGTACGACAGCGGCGCGATGGCGCTGTCGTACGGTGATGGCGAGTACGTCACCATCACGCGCCGGGAGTACGAGCTGCTGCTGCTTAAGGACAAGGCCATGGACGTGCTGCAGGTGGGGGCGTGTGCGCGGGCGTGGGGTGCTGGTGTTTGTTGGGGGAGGGTTTTAGAACACAGCGCGTGTCGCGGCCCGGGGTGCGGCTGCGGAACGTAGTTTGATAGGCCGTGCGCCTGGGCACTAGCGCAGCGGCGGAGGACTAAGGCATCGGCTCTTTGTGACTGCACGCCGGCCTTCCCAACCTTCATACGCCCGTCCTGCCGCCCCCTTCTCTGCACCCCGTGCCGCTCCCGCCCTGCTCTCGACACGGCCCGTCACGGCCTCGAGCAGGAGGGCATCACCATCGCCGACTGCTCTCTGCCCGACATGCCGCTCATCTACGCCAACGCCGGCTTCGTGCGCACCACCGGCTACAGCGCTGCGTACGTGCTGGGCAAGAACTGCAGGTGCGTGCGTGCGTGCGTGCGTGCGTGCGTGCGTAGCGGCGGCGCTTGCAGGGGCGGGTGGGCGGGGAGGGCGTGTGGGTGGGTGGGGGTGGGGTTCAATCCAGAAATCAAGGCGACCATTGCAACCCAAAAACCCAGAACCCAGAACCACAGAGCGCGGGAGTAAGTACTCTTGTTTTGGCATCTTCAAAGACATCTTCAGTCTTGTGCATCTGGGGCAGGAGCAGGGTTGCGCGTGGTCGGCGTCAGCTGGGTGTCATGTTGAGGGGTGCCTGAGTAGGAATGGGCAGGTGTGCTGTGGGTCACTGCCGCTGCTGCTGTTTTGTGATCGCTTGCCCGCTGCTTGCCGCCAACCTGCCTCCGTACTCCGCTGCCGCCTGCTGACCGCCCGCGGCTGCCCGCCTGTCTCGACCTGCTGCCCACAGGTTCCTCCAAGGCGAGGGCACGGACTGCCAGCAGGTGATCGACCTCAAGAAGGCCATCAGCGAGGGCAAGAGCTGCGTGGTGCAGGTGGGGCGGGGCGGGGCGGGGCGGGGCGGGGCGGGGCGGGGCGGGGCGGGGCGGGGCGGGGCGGGGCGGGGCGGGGCGGGGCGGGGCGGGGCGGGGCGGGGCGGGGCGGGGCGGGGCGGGGCGGGGCGGGGCGGGGCGGGGCGGGGCGGGGCGGGGCGGGGCGGGGCGGGGCGGGGCGGGTGGGGCGGGGCGGGACGGGATGCTGGAATGGAGTATTGTTAGCACTACCAAGGCTGCGTCGTGGTGTCTGTGCTGCTTTCAAAACCATGTTGACGGTTACCCCACGTGTGCCGCTTTCCGGCCGCTGTTGCCCTCTCGCCTACAACACTACGCCGCCGACCCGCACGCCAGCTCCTCAACTACAAGAAGAACGGCGACCCCTTCGTGAACTACCTGTCGCTCACGCCCATCCACGACGCCGCCACGGGCCGTCTGACTCACTACGTGGGAGTGCAGTCCGACATCACGGAGCTGGTCAACCACAAGAAGGCCGAGCTGGCCGCGAAGCACGCCGCGCTGCAGGTGCGGGTGCGGGTGTGGGGGAATGGGTGTGAGCGTGTGGATGCGGATGTGGGGGATGGGGATGGGTGTGGCTGATAGGTAGAGCGGGCGCGGCGCGCGGGGTAAAAACGTATGAATTAGCTGGCGGCTGTTTAGATCTGGGCTGAGGCGCGACAGGACTCCGCCATCCAACATGGCTGGGTGGGGTTCAAAGCCGGAAACGCCTGCCTCGGGATGCGCCTACATCGTTTGCACGACTGCTGCGTCTGCCTGCTGACCTGATGGTTGCATGGGATGCTGCGCAGGCGGCGGTGGCGACGGAGGCCAAGTCGCAGTTCCTGGCGCGCATGAGTCACGAGATCCGCACGCCGCTAAACGGCATGATTGCGGTGGGGCAGCTGCTGGCCGAGACCAGCCTGACGCCGGCGCAGTGGGACCTGGTCAACACCATCCGCTGCAGCGGCGAGACGCTGCTCACGCTCATCACGGGTGAGTGGTGGGGCCTGGTGATGCGTGGTGGCGCCTATTGGTGCGTGGTTGTGTCTGGCGGTGCGTGGCGGTGCATGGTGGCGCCTATGGTGCGTGGTTGTGTCTGGCGGTGCGTGGCGGTGCCTGGTGATGCGTGGTTGTGCGTGGTTATGTCTGGCGGTGCGCGGGGAAGCGGGTGTGGTGCGTCCTGAGGGACCCAAAGGGAGCAAGCAGGTCGGCGGCGCTGCTAGGCACTGCCCATGCGAACGTGATTGGTGGGGGCACACTACCTCGGCCATGCCACTGCATGTGCCGAAGCATGCACGGAAACAGCATATTTTCATTTTCTTTGATTTTTTTGTGTTTCGCCGCAGACATCCTGGACTTCTCGCGCATTGAGGCCAACAAGATGGTCCTCCACAACGCGGTGTTCAAATTGGACACCGTCATCGAGGCGGCCATGGAGATCGCCGGGCTCAAGGCGGCGCAGCGCAAGCTGCAGGTGAGGCCGCGTGCCCTTTTTGCGCTGCTGCCTATAGCCCGCCGCCTGATGAGCCTACCTACCATCGCAATGTGATATACGGTATGGCTAGCTGAACCGTCGCGCACATGCGGTGAACGCCGCTTGCACGCAGGTGGCGTACCATATCTCGGAGAGCATGCCGCGCATGCTGTACGGCGACGCGCAGCGGCTGCAGCAGATCCTGCTCAACATCCTCAACAACGGCATCAAGTTCACGGAGGAGGGCGAGTTGCTGCTCGAGGTGTGGGCCGAGGGCGTCTTCCCGCCCTACGCCAGCTCCGCCGCCGCCGCTGCAGCGGCGGTGCCCGCCGCCGTCACCACCGCGGCCGCGGCTGTGGCCGCCGGCGGGGAACCGGAGGCCGGAACGGACCCCGCGGCCGCGGCGCCCTCCACCACCACCGCCGCCGCCGGCCCCCCTGTAGCGGCGGCGACGGTCCCGCCGCCGCCGAACGGCCCGGAGGCAGACTGGCCGCTCATGGTCATTCGCTTCAGCGTGCGCGACACCGGCATCGGCATTGCGCCCGCGGACCTAGGCCGCCTCTTCAACTCCTTCACGCAGGTGGATGCATCACCCACGCGGCGCTACGGCGGCAGCGGTCTGGGTCTGGCCATCAGCCGGAAGCTGTGCGAGGCCATGGGCGGGCAGATGTGGGTGGAGAGCGAGGGCCTCAACCGCGGCAGCACCTTTTCCTGGACCATCACGTGCCGACTGCCGCAGCAGGCCAGCGCCAAGCGCCGCGGGCGGCGCTCCTCGCTTGTGTGCGTGTCGCGGCCCCCGCTGGGCGGCGCGGGCGGCGCCGCCACCACGGCTGGGTACCTAGGGTACGGCAGCGGCGGCAGCGGGCCGGGCTCCGCCGCCGGCGGCCCCGGCTCCATCAGCGGCATCGGCGCCATGGCGTCGCCGCGCGCCGCCACCGTGTCTGGCATTGTCGGTGGCTGGGGCGCCGCCGCCAGTAGCGTTGGGGGCGGCGGCAGCAGCGCGTCTGTTGCGGCGGTGCTGTCGGCGGCGGTGGGTGCGGGCGCCAACGGCGCCGCGTCCATCGGGACGCAAAACAATCTGGCGGCGGCGGCAGCGTCGCTTGGGCTGCGTGCGCGCAGCGGGGGCTCCGCATGGGTGGGGTTAGCGGTGCTGCCGTCATCGTCCTGCGCAGCTGGGCCGTTCTCTGGAGCCCTGGTGGAGGAAGAGGTGGTGGTGGATGCGGCCAACGCGTCCGGGAGGGCAGCCGTGGAGTCGTCAGCGGACGTGCTGCTTGCGGGATTCGGCGGTGCCAGCAGCAGCAGCACCGGCACCGCACCCGGCGGCGGCGGCGGCGCCATCGCATCCAGCATCAGCGCGAGCCCAGGCCGGAGTGATGGCCTGCTTTCGGCCGCCGCCGCCGCCGCCGCCACCGGGGCCGGTGCCACGGCAGCGCCGGCCGGGCCCCTGGCGGCGGCGGCGGCTGGCGGGGGTGGCGTGCCCAGCGGGGCCATCCAGCGGACCACCAGTGCGGTCCCCATGGCGCCGCCGCCCTGGACCTGGTCCACCGGCGGCCTCTCCCACGGCTCCGCCGCGTCGGGTGGCGCCGGCGCGAGCAGCTTTGGCCGGGAGCGCGCCAGCACAACGGGGGTGCTGGGCGGACCCGCCGCGGCCGCGGCAGCTGCCGCCGCTGCCGGCGCCGGAGGCGGAGGCGGAGGCGGAGCCGACGGCGGCGGCCGCGGGGGCAGCCTGTACGAGGGACTTTCGTCGTACGGCTTCACGGCGTCGGCGACGGCGTCGGTCGCGGCGGCGCTGACGGGCGGCGGCGACCCGAGCACGTCGCTGCCGCTGCTGCGCGGCAAGAAGGTCCTGCTGGTGGAGCCTTGCGAGATGGTGCGTCGTCGCGACTTGGTGCTTGCACCTTGGCGGTGTTTCTGCGTTTTGCACTGCTGCGCATTTATTTTGTTTCTCCTGTAACGCGAGTTTTATGTGTTGCATGATGCGCTGGGTTATATGCTTTCTCGCACATTCTTCCGGGTCATGTAAATCACGTACGGTAACTCCTGAGTGCTGTCCCCGCGTCTCCGCAATTTGCAAACAGGTGCGGCAGGTGCTGATGCTCGCGCTAAAGTCCTGGGGCTGCCGGGTGTGTGCGGTGGTCAATCCCGCGGACGGCATTGCCAAGCTGCTCGAGTGCGGCACACTAGCGGAGGCGCACGCGCCCACCATCAAACCATTGCAGCCGCACAGGTGGGTGCTGGTGGTGGCCAAGGGACATTTGCACGGCCTTTCGCGCACGCTTCTACTTTTAGTATCTTTGAATTACACCGCTTCTCAGCGCCGTCATTACAACGAGCCAACGCTGTCTGCTTGCTTTTGAACTGTATTCATGCTGCATTCGGTGCAGGCCGTGCATGCAGCTGCGGCACACCGGCTGCGATCCCTCGCTTGACACGTCGCTGTACGACACACCGGGGCCGTACGACTGCGTCATCCTCGACATGCAGGTGCGTTGCGCCTCTGTACGTACGGTGCCGCTGCTGGGTTTGTTGTCGTCATTGTGTTGTCTGGCATCTTCCATAGTGTTGGGGCCTTCCTTAGGGCACCTTCCTTTAGTGTCGGGGTAGGAGCACATGCACTGAAGAGCTGTGGTGGTGTGCCTCGCCGATGCGCTGACAAGGCGTTCCTCTGACCGGCGGTCTCGTGCTGCTGCCTGCTGCCTGGGGGCCACTTTACCAATCCCCCGCAGGACACGTGCCTCTTGCGCGCACTCACCCGCTGTGACGACCGCGAGGCACAGCGCCTCGTGTTCCTGGGCTGGCCAGGGCAGAACGAGCCGGAAGACGAGTACGAGGATGAAGAGGAGCCGGAGGGCCAGGAGGAGGGCGGCGGCCCCGGCGTGAGCGATGGCAGCGAGCCGGGCGAGGAGCGGCAGGCAGGCGGCGGCGGGAGGGCTCCTCCGGGGCGAGAAGCCGAGGAGGAGGCTGGGCCGCCGCCGCGGCGGAGCCAGCCCGGCGGCGGCGCCGCGCGCGTCTCGCACGACGCGGCGTCCGGGACAGCGGCGACGACTGCCGGCGGCCTTCCGACCTCGCCCTACGACTTTGCAGAGGCGCTGCCGGCAGACGTGACGGCGCGGCCGCCGCGTGCAGTGACCGAGGAAATGTCCAAGACGCAGGTACGCATGCGTGCGTGTGTGTGCGCTTGGCCGGATGCGTAGGCGGCTTGTGGCCGGATGGATAAAAAGTGTCCGGTAATGTCAATGGGCTTGCAACTGTCGGCGATGTATGGGTGGTCGTGTTCCTCCTAGTGCCCCATGCCCACTTGTCCTCGGCACGGTAACGCCCGCAACAGCAACACGCAAACGCACAGGGTGTCCCCCGCATCGCAGCAGCACCTGCGCGGTCCTCATCTACCGAACTGGAACCTTTTTGGATCACCCGCTCCTTCTTCTCCACACCCTCCCATCACCACAACCTCGCAACTGCAACTGCAACTGCAACCACCACAACAGAACCGGCAGCTGGGCTACGTCACGGTGACGCGGCCGGTACGGCAGGGCCGCCTGAAGCTGGCGCTTGAGGAGGTGCTGATGATGGTGCTGGACGGCGGCCCGACGGCGCACCAGGTGTGTGTGGATGTGGAGGGAAAGGGAGGTGGGGGCGGTGGGCGACGGTGGCAGGCACCGCCGTGCAAGCAGGGGCATGCAGGTCTTTTCATGCAGGTTGCACGGCAAGCTTTACGCTCGCAGCGGAGGGAGGGTATCTGCAGATGCGGTGTCCTTGGCTTGGCGGCCTCACGGCGCCCCCCACAACTACTGCGGTACCCTCTCCGCCTGCCCAGGGCTATTGGAGCGACGAGGGAGAGGACGACCCGGTGGCTGGGCTGCCGCGCCCGGCACCCGCCGGCTCGGGCGGTGCGCCCGTGCTGCCGCCGCGCAGCGCGGCGGTGGCGGCGGGTGGCGGCGGCGGCGCCAGCTATCGCTCCATGGACCTCAGCGGCTTTGCCGAGGAGCTATTGCTGTCGCCCTCGCCGCCCGTGTCCGTTGCCACCTCCGCTACCACCGCGACCATCGCGACCAGCGGCACCGGCGCCACGCACCCGCCACCGCAGCAGCAGCAGCAGCAGCAGCACCAGCTGCTGCTGCAGCCACCCCAACAGCCGCCCATGGCGGCTGGTACGGGACACCCGCATGACGTCGTGCTGCCCCAGGACGCGGCGGCCCCGCCTGCGGACGCTAGCTCCCACCATCAACAGCACCACCAGCACCAGCAGCACAGCAACGCAGAGGGCGCGGGCCTGCCCAGCGCCTCCGCTCTGGCCTGGATGCGGGGTAGCAGCTCCGGCAAGGCGCCCAGCAGCAGCCCCACCTTCGCAGCCGCAGCCTCCTCCGCCGCGCGGCGGCGGGACAGTTATGACCCGTACGGCGGGATGGGCTCCCAGAGCGGGGGCGGCGGCGGGGGCAGCAGCTCCCACTGCGGCAGCGGCACAGGCATGTCCCACGGCCCGCACCACGGCACCTCGTCCCTCAGCTCGTCGCTCAAGCCAGCGCTGGTGAGGATCTGTGGCCACTCGTGTTGCGTATCGTATGCTTCGCTGCGCTTCGCTACGACTGCGCTTCACTCGTGTTGTGTATCGTATGCTTCGCTTCGCTGCGCTTTGACTGCGTGTATCCTCCTGTGCCGCACATGCGAGCGCCGCGCTGCTGCACCTCTTGCCTCGTGCTCGTCAGTGCCTACCGCATCGCGCCGGCAAGGGCGCTGTCCTCATCTCACGCAGCCCGGGGGGTGCCAGGCATCTCAAACGTCCAATGTTCTTCCACCACGCCCCATTGGTTCACTTACTTTGGTATTGCATGCATAGGTCAAGAAGTCCGGCAGCAGTACCGAGCTGGCGGACCTGAAGCCGGCGGCGGAGGGCGCGGCGGCGGCGGGTGGACGCGTGCGCATCCTGCTTGCGGAGGACAACGCCATCAACATGAAGGTGGCGCTGGGCATTCTGAAGCGCACGCTGCCCACCGCGGACGTGGTCACCGCCGAGAACGGCGTGCAGGTGCGTGACGGCGCCGTGACGGCGCCGCGGGCCTACTGCTGCCTGCGCTGTGCAGCAGCTGCTGCTGCTGCATGGCTCCGCGGATGTGGTCATCAGGCACCTCGCGTGGCATGCAATCGCCCACACCGGCCTCCCCGCGTTGCTCTGACATCGTCTGGACCCCGGACGCATAGGAGTTAGTGGGGCCTGCATGGACCTCAAGCCATGTAAAATGCTTGAGCTCATCTCTCAACCCCAACCCGCACCTTGTTACGCCCTTGCAACCCATACCCACCACCCGGCCCCGCTGCGTCCGACGCACTGCCCCCATCACTCCATCAGGCATTGGACGCTGTGGCGGCGCGTCCCGGCGGCATTGACTCGTTTGACGTGGTGCTGATGGACCTGCACATGCCCGTCATGGGCGGCCTGGAGGCGGTGGCGGAGCTGCAGCAGCGCTACCCCAACAGGTGCGTGGGTGGGTGGGTGGGTGGTGGCAGACTGGCAGGCTGCGGCAGCGAGGCCCGGGAGCGCGCTGGCAGCGGGCAGGGAGGAGCGGAGCGGGGCAACGCGGAGAGACCGGCGGACCGGCGGACCGGCGGGCAGGCTGGCTCGGGCTCGGTCGTCCCCTCCTGGTTTGCGAAGTGCAGGTAGTCCATGGTCGCTGGCGGGCACAGCCCTGTTGCTGAAGCATGCCGGCGCATTGGCCACACAGCTCAGCCGCGTCAGTGTCTCAGCCTGCGGTTGTCGGCCCGCCTACAGGCGCTGCCGCGTGGTGGCTGTGACGGCGGATGCCTTTGAGGACACCCGTGACAGCTGCCTGGCGGCTGGCTTTGACGGCTGGCTCACCAAGCCCTTCCGAGTAGAAGACCTGGTGAGTGTACGGGCGTGTGACAGTGGGCTTGAGGGACGTCGGCAATCGAGGGCAAGATCAGCAGCGGCCGCGTTGAGGGATTAGAAATAGGAGGGGCAGCAGGGGGAATGGGAGGGTTAAACAGCAGAAAAGTGGCAGGGTAATGGAGTGCCACAGGAGGTGACAACGTGAGGGGACAAGTCACTAGTGGATCCCCGGCGTGGAGCAGCGCGACGTGTGGTACATACGATTTGCTGTGCCTTCACGTCACCATTATGCCGTCCGGCGCGTGCAGGTGCGTGTTGTGGGGGAGCACCTGGTCGCAGCACGCTCGGCCACGACGGTGGCGGCTGCGTCCACCACTAGCTCGGGTGTGCCCGGCACGCCCAGCGCCGCGGGGAACAGCGGCAGCGGCTCCGCCGCCATGGGGGCCTCAGCTGCGCAGTCAGCGGGCACCGGGCGATGGTGAGGACTGGCCGCGGCCGATGCCGCAAAGCGTGGTTGATACGCGCCGTCAGGCCAAGGGATATACGTCAGCGGTGAAGTGCCTAGGCGGGCCCGTAGCCGCTGGAGGCTAAGAAGCTTCTTCGAGCACTCGACTGCCCGTACCCACACGTTCTGGATACTTTTGCCGCGCGCCCCTGTCGGCGCCCGCTTCCTCACAGTTTTGACATCGCGGTCTTTGCTTGCGCTTGATAGTTGGACACAACTTGATGTATGGCGGGCGGTGCCTGTACCAACCGACCCCAGCTTTGTTTGGGAGATGAAGCGGTTCGAAACCTTCGGCCTCAAATTAGTGTGCGTGGTGTGGGCTCAGCCTACTTTTTCCCGCATGGGAGGTCCGCCCTGACTTGTCACAACGCGTTTCAGTCCCCCATTTATATTTTTGTCTTGCGCGGAGAGCGGTCAGGAGCGAGTTGAGTAGAGAGAGGTGTCGGGTTTTGCTGCAAGAGAGTGAGATGCAGTTACAGGCCTACACACAAGGACGTGATTTTGGTGCTGGACCCTTCCAATGTGAGATCTTGCCACGGGTTGCTGCTGCCTTCTTCTTTTGAAAGGCAAGTTTGGGTTGGTTGCAGCCGGCCAGGTGCTGGTTTGGGGTACTAGACACTAAGAGAGGTTTGGTGGGTTAGCGGGGTGCCGAAGCAAACGCTGCATTTGTGGGCGACAGGCGCCTCGCCATGTGGTGCCGAGCTCAGGGGGAACTCGTTGGGAGTATTTGGTCATGAACTTTCTGTCAGCATTCACGGCACTCGTGCCAGGCAAACATTACCACGGCAGGATACGGGCAGCCCGACGCGGCCGCGCCCGCTAACAAACGCTACTTGATATGTTATCCTCGGCTGCCCGCCTGCGGCGGGCGTCTTGAGCGGTACGCGATCGTGAGGAGTTACCGGAAAGATGCGGCTTCAGAGCGTAATGCATGAAAGGCGTCTGTGTCAGGTGTGGGTTTGTGTCCGAAGCGGTCCTCAGGCTTAACTTGTCACCGTGCGTTGTCCATTCTTGTGCTACTGTACGTGTGTGGGACCCAGATATGAGTGAGCGTGCCGTACAGCCTTCGGGTCGAAAGAGCATGGTTGTGGCGTGTGCGTTGCACAATAGAGAGTATGTCAGAAGGGCGTGTGCAGTTGACACACTTGTCGTGACGGTGTGCTGCTCTTAGGTGCGGCTACCCCGGCACAGTGACTCCCAACAAGTGTTTAGCGCATGTCCGTAAATGTTCCCCTGTGTCAGGGAAAAAGGCCTCAGCCCTCCACAGTCTGAGGCCGAACTACCTTATCACCCGGACATACCCGGGGTCGGTTTAAACTGGCACCGTGCCAAACCTAGGTGCCCAACAGTCGCAACACCGCAGCGAGAGCCAGCCAACACGCAGTGCAGGAGTCAACAGCAGCCGCACTACTTGTCGTACCACTGCTGCCTACAACACCACAGGCCTTGCTCGCCCCACTGCGGACCGCTACCTAGACATAAGTCAGCTCCTCAGCCCGCGCGCTTGCGCCGCTTTTTGGGCGGCGCCGCGCTCTCCTCCTCCACGGGGCCTTGTCTGCCCCCTCCGCTACCAAGACCGAAGTATTTTGAGTATTAGAGTATTGGAGCATTGCAGCCAGTGATTCCCAAAAAAAATTTGTAAGCTCGAGAAAGCTGTTGCGTGCGAGGACATTCCAGAGGGCTCATGTGTGCGACTGGACTCAATGGGCCTTCACAGTGCTGTACCGTGAAGGCCGTGGCGAGAAATGCCCAAACCGTTGGAGGGGATCCGCACTCCGCGGGTGCCGCTTTGAGATATTTACTCGGCTTGCCATTATCGTAGAGCACGGAGTACGCGTTCCACTGCTGAGCCTGAGCGAGGGGGCGACCCCCCCCCTGGTAAGCTGCATTCGTGAAAGGTCCCGGAGGGCTGGCATACGGTAGTGCGGTTCCTCAGCCGGCATGAACGCTAGGACAGAAGCGGACACGCTCTGACGCGTGCGCAGCCCGGGTTTCTGGCAAGTGCGCCGCGAAGCTGACGGACACGAGCTGACTCCATTCCCAGGCCCGTGCTGCGTATGCATGGCCAACACTGCGTGCGCACTGCACAGCGCTTCCTGCGGCACGTCCTGCTAGTGAACTGGCCTCGCAACCCCGTGCATCAGACCCGACCTTCCCTGCTGTCGGTTTAAAGCAGTAGCACCCCGAGCCGGTAGCCACCACCCTCGACGCGCACACATGAAGTGGCTTGAATGAGAACTTTACACCGTTATGGTACCCAAACACATTTCACACGTACACACACGCATCGATGGCTGTCCTAGTTGCCACCATGTCGCATGATTCATTCCAACACCCCAGGCGGGGGTCCTCAATCAAAACCCGTCCCTATTGATAGCCCCCAAGCGCCACGCCCGCCTTCCAAACCCGCATATATGCGATGACAACAGGCAGGCCACCCTGGCGCACTAAAGCGCGTCCAAATGTCACCCTCCACCATGGCAGCTCCGAGCGCCTGCGCTCCCGACGCCGCTGCGCCTGCTGCTGCTCGCCTCTGCTTCTACCTAACGTTCATAAGCCTCCCGCGGGCGCCAGGCCATCGCCCCAGCGTCCCGCTTGCCGCGATAGCTCCGCCGCCAAGCGCCTGGGACACCGCTTCATGCAGCATGACACCAGAGCTGACAGCACCATAAGCCCGGGCCTCCGCTGATGCTGTGCTCCGGCTGCATGTGCCCCACGGCAACGTCTATCCCCCTCCGGGCGCCGGTGCGCCCCTCCGTGCTGTGGCGGATGCCGCCGCTTACGGCTTCAGGGCCACAGCGGTGCGCAGGCCGACGAAGGGAGAGGCGTTGGCGGGGGCCATGCCGCGCAGCGCGACGAAGACGGACCGGAAGGGGATGAGCGACAGGAAGGACACGTACCATGCCGCCTGGAGAACGTCCAGCGACAGGTCGACAATCCACTCGTGCGCGCGAGCCTGGGTGTCCAGGCGGTAAAGCGTCCACGAGATCAGACCCAGGACCGCCAGGCGCGCCTGCAGCGACCAGCCAGCCGCTGCTGCGGGCTCCGGGTAGAATGGCTTCAGCTTCGCCTGCTCCGCCTTCAGGCTCGCCAGCAGGTTCGAGCCCGAGGTGCCATTGACCGACTTCACCAGGTTCGCGACCGAGCTCTCTGCGGGGTCCGATTTCGGTCGCGCGATGGTCACGGAGCGAGCTCACTAGTGTCTATGTGTCCATCTAGCGCACCGATGACGCGCATGCTGATACGTGTAATATCGCTCATTAGAAATGCATCAAGAACGAGCTCCGACGCCCGGCATCGAAACGTGCTTGGGAGCCATCACTCAGTCTGTGCCCCGCTGGAATCTATACTTGGCATTCTTAAACAACCCTGCCACAACTCACCCTCAGCGGCAGCAGCAGAAGTCCTGAGGAGCCGAGCGCCGGGGGCAATAAGGGCCCGAGACCGCTGAGCAAGGCGCATCATTTTTCCTGGTGTTCTACAACTACTCGAAATACCTATCTCTTAAATCAGAGAACCGACGCGAAAGAAAGGTCTATTTTTTGGGCTTTGGATTCCCATGCAATGGGCCGACTGCTTCTTTTTTGAGGGGGAGAATGAGATGCCTTGAGTAATCGTGGGCAATGCACAAGACAGTGTTCCAATCATTAATACACACGCAAAGAGCTGTTCTTGGCAGCTGTGTCACTAGGCCCTTTTCACCTGGATATTGCCATGCGCTGCTAGTCTTAGAGCCTCAACTTTGAGATTCAGCATTCGCGAAGCCCAAAGGGGGACGCGGGGAGTCGGACCAGGTCGCGCGCAGCACGAGCAATCGGTTCTTAACGCGTAGCTGCACAGAGAACGGCTGTCACGGCTGTTTAAGGATGATGGGCCCTCTTGCGCTAGCGCCCTAGCAGTTGGCGGTAGAAAGAGTCGACGGCGGTGTGTTGGTGCAGGAGTCCGGGCGTTGGCAGATGGGGGTTGCTCAACGGCTGCAGCGGCACGCCACAGGGCTTCCTTAACAACACACGTGGTACTGCGGGATTGGCTTTCAACACCGGAATGAGCGATGCATGCGGCAGTGGCAGGAAGGCGGATGGTGCCAGCAAGGGCATGGGCGTGCTGGCCAGTCGCGACCCAGCACAGCCACCGCCTTCACCACCGCAACCCATGCCCCAGCCGCAGCTTCGGCCGCCGCAACAGCTTCAGCAGAGCGGCGCTGCACCGGCCTGGAAGGACTATCAGACCGTCTTTACGAATGCCAAGGCCGGAATGGACGGCGTGGACAAGGCCCGCGTGCAGCAGATCGTGTGGGAGATGAGTAAGGACTCGGCGCACTTCAAGAACGAGCAGCGCAAGCAGGCAGGGGTGCTGGAGCGCATCGAGCGGATGAAGCAGCGGTCGGACGCGCTCACGCCGGCAGAGCTCGCGGCGGCGGGCAGGTGGGCGCTGGTGAATCGCGAGCGCCATACACGGTTGGCGTGCACTGCACCGACGCGACGCACTGCCGCCCCCACGCCCTCGTGCCCGCATGCCCTCGTGCCGCGCCCGGCCGGCCCGCAGGTCCATGGACGCGCGCATCACGGGCTGCGAGGCGCGCCGCGACCTGACGCGCACCTGGCTGCACGTGGACATGGACTGCTTCTACGCCGCCGTGCATGGGCGGGAGCAGCCTGAGCTGGTGGGTGGGCGGGGTTGAGGGCGCCTGAATGAATCGCTTTCGGTCCTTGCAACCATAAGCGAGCCGGGGTTGTATACTCAGCTGGCTGCACCGCCAGAGAGCCAGTGATTTCATCGGATGCCGACCCAGATGCGCCGTAGCGTGGTACTGACGCCACACTTGCAGGACCAGGCGGGGGCAAATTTAAATGCGTCCCAGCACCTCCCACCTGCACAACGCGCGTCCACCACCCATTTGCTGCTGCCGCTGCGAACACGCAGAAGCGGCTACCTGTGGCGGTTGGCGGCATGGGCATGATTTCCACTGCGAACTACGTGGCGCGGCGCTTCGGCGTGCGCAGCGCCATGCCGGGTTTCATAGGCAAGCGCCTGTGCCCAAAGGTGCGCAGAGGAAACCAGGTCGTTACGAACAGGGTGAGCGCCACCGCTTGCGGTGTTCTCTCTCGAACGTACTGCCGTTGGAGGAGGCTGCCCTAAATGTGTTAGAGATCACAAGGGGAAAACAAGCAAAGCCCTAAATGTGTGTGTGCCTCGTGTGCATGAACCTGAACGGTGCAGCTGGTGTTTGTGAAGCCCGACTTCGCCAAGTACACGGCGGCGGCGGCGGTGGTGCGGGGCGCGTTCCGGCAGGTAGGTCGGAGGGCGCGGACTTGGGCTGCTCCGGTCAGCCGGGACCCCCAGGCAGGGAACAAACAGCCGGGAAATCTGGCTGCCTAGGCCATGAACCTGGCGGTCGTAGCCACAGTGCCTTCAGGACGGTCAGTCCCAGTGCCAGCCTGCCCCGCTCCCAACTATCACTTCTGTCACATTGCCTGCTCTCTCTCTCTCTCTCTCTCTCTCTCTCTCTCTCTCTCTCTCTCTCTCTCTCTCTCTCTCTCTCTCTCTCTCTCTCTCTCTCTCTCTCTCTCTCTCTCTGCCAACACCCAACACGGCCTCACTGACCATGGCCCGTAACCCCGGCCTCCCTGGCACCTCACGCTGGCCCCTGACGCCGCAGCTGGACCCGGACTTTGAGAGCGGCGGCCTGGACGAGGCCTACCTGGACGTCACTGACTACTGCGCCCGCACCGGCCGCAGCGGCGAGGAGGTGAGGCGTTGAGTGTGTCAACAAACCAAACGGCGTGTGCGTGTGTGCTATAAAACACGAGGAACAGAAAGACGGTGTGTGTGTGTATGCGTGTGTGTCGACTGCGTGACTGGTTTTCTGTGGTGTCCTGCACCTTGGCTGCAGCCTTGCGCGCCCACGCAACCATCCATCAAACCACCGAATGCCACGCTACGGCTTCCTGCGCACGACCGCACTTCATCCATGACAGCTGTGGGCCCGCCTCTTTGCTGCGCAGGCGGCCGCGGAGCTGCGGCGGCTGGTCCAGGAGGCCAGCGGCGGCCTCACCTGCTCCGTGGGCGTCGCCGCAAACAAGATGCTGGCCAAGGTGCGGCGGGCTGCCATGTGGTGGTAAAATGGCTGCTGTCAGCATCCCTACTTCCACATAGCACACACGCTGATGTGGGTCACCATCACTACGCGCAAACGCAAACGAACAGATCTGCTCCGACATCAACAAGCCAGACGGCCAGTATGTGCTGCCGGCCTCGCGCGGCGCCATCATGAGCTTCCTGGACACGCTGCCGGCAAGTTGGACGGGAGCAACGGGCGTTGCGGGGCCCGGGGGAGGTTTGGTACGGCAGATAAGTATGGGCTGCTTGCATGCATTGCGCTGAACGATGCGCCTCACACCCGGTGGCTCACACCGCATGTGTGCAGGTGCGCAAGATCCCCTGCATTGGCAAGGTGACGGAGCAGGTGCGCGCCGCAGGTGCCTCCGCCCATACGCCGCCCACACGCGCATATGCACTGCAACCGCGCAGCGCGCTACTTTCTCGAGTTGAACCCCGTCTTAGGCTCACCCGCTTCGCCCACTTTGCCACATTGATTGTCTCTCTATGACACCTCGACACGGCGACCCCGCCTATGTGCCCGCAGGTGCTGCAGGGCGTGCTGGGCGTGAGCACCTGCGGTCAGCTGCTGGCGCCGGACAGCCGCTGCCGCCTTCCGCTGCTGTTCAGCGAGGCGGCGGCGGGGTTTTTCCTGGAGGCGGCGCTGGGGCTGGCGGACACGCGCCACGCACCCAAGGTGAGCGAGGCCACAAGCACGCGATCGACGTGTTGCGGGGACACAGGCGCCAGACGTGTAGACATGCGTCCTGGACATGCCGCTCACAACACTATGAGTGCAGCGTGTACCGTATAGCGTGATTACCGCACATGCCCATCTGCGTCCTAATCTCCGCCTGGCTCTCATGTAAAGGCGGCACCCTGCCTGCCCCAACAGACGGACACGTCCGTTGACCCGGGCCGCAAGGGCATTAGCCACGAGCGCACCTTCCGCAACATGTCGGCGCCAGCAGAGCAGGAGGCCATGGCGACGCAGGTGCGTGCGCGGCGCGCCGGTTGCTGCTTGCAGGGCTAACCACGCGTGAGCGGCCTTAAGGTCAAAAGGCCACACCTTTTCCAGTTTTGATGATTGATGTGATGATTCTCGATTTGATTCATCGAGCATCCTTGTGCTGGCCTACCCTGCGCTCCTTCCTTTGACTTGCATGTGTGCACATGTGCATGCGCGCAGCTTGTGGAGGCCCTGGTGTCTGACATGGAGGAGGAGGGCATCGAGGGACGCAACATCACGCTCAAGCTAAAGCTGTCGACGTTCGAGGTGCGTGGGGTATGTATGGTACCAGCCGCGCGTTGTCCCCTGGACAGGCGCAGGCACACTGCGCCCGCCTGCACGGAACCACATGTGCGATAGCTTCAGCTATGAATACGACGGTAATCATGCAAAACATGTGAGTGAGGCATACCGGTATTTCGGTTGCACGGCCCATGCCCTCAGGTGCACACGCGGGCAGCCACGCTGCCGCGTCACGCGCGGACCGTGTCGGACATTTTGCCGGCCGTGTTGCGCCTGCTGCGTGCCGAGATGCCTGTGACCATTCGGCTGATGGGAGTGCGCATGGCCACGCTGCGCAAGGTGGGCGGGGGCTCCGACCTATGAGGGGGTTTACAGGCACAAACGGCGGATGGCGGCGTAAACCGCCTCGGCAGGGGGCCGTCCACAAGTGCACGGCCAGGAAGACGCACCATAATTTGCTGATGACGTTGCGGTTGTGCACTGGCCGCAGGTGAATGCAGGAGCGAAGAGCCCGCTCGCTCGGCTGCTGGGCCTTAGGTGCATGGTGCAGCAGCCGGCCGACGCACAGAAGGAAGGCGCGGCCTCGGGCAGCGGCGCCACGCCACATGACGTGACGGTGTCACCGCAGCCCTTGCCCGGCTATGGCAGCGCACCCCCAGCGTGCGTAGGCCGCACTGTGTCAGGGTCGCAGGCCGCTGGCGTGCATCGTGGAGGCTCGGAAGGCTGCGCCGCCATGCCTGCAGCTTCTGCGCCCGCAGCCGGCCGAAGCTCAGCCTGGCCTGCGCCAGCAGCCGCAGCTTCATTAGCGGGTCCCGGCGCAGCAGCTGCCGCACGCACATGGGAGCCTGGGGAAAGCCCCCGGCTGCTTGCGCGAGGGCATACCGGGCATGACCGGTCAGCAGGCGCTGGACGCCCGCCTCAGGGGCTGCAGCTTGCGCTTCCTCCATGCGCCCCAGCTCCAGGCGTCTCGGGCCGGGGCCTGGGACCAGGACCAGACGGCGGTACCAGATGCAGCAACGGCGGCTCCGAAATCGGCTGGGAGCTGGGGCATGCGGGGGGTGGCGGATCCGCGCCCACCACGCCGCGCGTAGGGGCTGCAGCAGCGAATGTAGGGCAGCAGGCAATGCGTCTCCCGCCACGCCCGCCCCCCGCTGCCGTAGCGGGGGCGGCGGGGGCCGGTGCGGCGGCCTACGGCAGCGGCGGCGCGGGCCCGTGGGACGCCCTGGACGTGGAGCAGCAGGAGGTTTCGGAGGACTACGGAGCACAGGATGAGGAGCTGAAGGACGGGCTGCAGGATGAGGACGCCTACTTGGGTGCTGAGGTGGAGGACGAGGCGATTTGCATCCTGGACAGCGACGACGACCTGGAGCTCGGGGCGTGTGCGGGGCCAACCGGAGGGGCGCATTTTGTGAAGCACGGACATGAGCAGGCGGAGCTGCACTGCAGAAGCACAACCGGCGAAGCTGCACAGCAGAAGCGCCCTGCGGAGCCGGCCGCGGTGAGTGGTGCTGATGGGCCAACCTCGGCGCCGGGCCTGAAGCGGCCGCGTACGCAGGCTGCAGGGGGCGGCGGGGCGGCAGGTGCCAGCGCCCCCGCTGGCGCTGGCTGTGGTGCCGCCGTCCACTCAGCGACTGCAGGGGCGGTGTGGACGTGCCAAGTGTGCACGTACGCACGCAATCGGCGGCAATTCCTGCGGTGCGAGATGTGTGACACGCGCAAGGGCGAGACGCGAGGCGCCGCCAACCCGGCCCGGCCCGTGGAGCAGGAGGTGGGGTCGTGTGGGCGGAAGCAGCAAGCGGGTTGGGGTGCTGGTGGGGCTGTCGTCGAGCGCAACCAGCGCTCCGCGCTTGCGGCGCTGCTGCAGCCGACGAGGAGGCAGACAGGGCCTTTATGAGTGAGGCGATGACAGGCGCAGCAAGGCCCTGGCTGGGCGGTGTATTTGCTGGTTATCTGGGGTGCTGGGACACACCCAACGGCTTCACCAGTGCGCCACTATGCAACAAGAGCAGCCACGACACGACGGCAGGCGTCCATGAGTGCGGCCGGGTCACTGTGTCTGTACTTCCTTCCAGCCACGGATTGCCCACCTTGGCGGCAAGCTGCAACTGCGGAGTCTGTGGAGGTGCCAGCAGGTTAGGGCATTGTACTAACTGCAAATTGCACGCCGCAAAATTATTTACAACTTAAAAGCTATCTTGGCATCCGGGGGTTCCCACGGACACATTAACAGGCCTCAGATTTAGCCACCAGCTTTACGGTAAATGCCAATAAGCCGGTGGTCAAGTACGGTACAGACGTAGAAGGGCCGTTGCGGAGGTCGCCTGTGTTGCTGCGTTCAAGCTTGCCGGCTGGGTCAAGAGGTTTGAGGCAACAGCCCGAGGCAAGACCCAGTAATTTACACATGTATGTACGTATAATTTCCGGTTGCGTGACTGTCAAGCGCAACATGCAACTTATTGACGGACGTCCTAAACGTATTAGGCGTCCTAAGCGTGTACCACGGTGCTTAGCATGAGTGAGAAGAGGTGTCGGATGACTTCTAATGATTCATACTCGGCATTTGGCCGGCGTCCTAATGATGATATGAAAGTAAATAAACATATGCAACAACTAACCGTAAAAGATTGCCTGAAACCGCATTGTATACTGCAACATCAATGGCAACAAGTGCGATCCCTACGGTTCAGTACGACAAACTTCCACGAATCTAAGAAGAAAAGCCAGTGTGCGCAACCTGGCGCGTCTGTGTGGGCATAGCGCGTCCAGCCCGCGGCACCCTTGCGTCAGCACGTGTCACGCGCACGTGCATACTAAACGACCAAGGGATTCACGGCCATCGACAATCAGCACAGGCATTCACACCACCCTGCTGCCTAAACCGATTTTGACCTGAGCAAAATTCCAGCCTGCGCTAGCCTCCCCACCTGCAAGCCTGACATCTGCTGTACACCGCATGCACCCATCCGTCCTATTCTCCTTCAGTCAACCGGCTTAACCTGCGCCATTAACAAACTCTGCACTTGGTGGTATTCATCATTCAAGCAATGCACTCGGCTAAACCTGCACGCTACATACGTTGAGGTTCCACATGCGCATCCACCCTTCCATCTCATATCAACATCTTTCCGACCAACCTAAATGACAGGGAAGTTCTATTTTGCAGACTCCGTGCGCAAAGTTCAGTAAAGCAATCAACGACGGCGGCGCTGTACGCTCCAGGCACGACTGGACCAAGAAGGCGCAGTGCCTGCCGTGCTAGTGTCTAGGTCGCCCTCGGATGAATGGGACAAATCGGTTGATGATGAAGATGCCGACAGGTGGCGGCGGCGGCGCCTCTCGGGCACCTCCTCAAACTCGTACGTGATCTCCGCCTCCGACACTGCAGCAGGTGGCACAGGCGGAGGTGAGGTGTGAGCAGACGGTAGGCAGGGCAAATGTGCGTGCTATGACCCCCTAACCCGCTGCATGCCCGCCGCTAGCTCACCTGGGCAGCACGACTCCGGTGTGTTGAAGATGGAGTGACGGCAGGAGGGGCCCATGCAGAAGTCCTGCGCGCACAGCCAGCGCACCGTGTCAGATAACAGGTCAGCGCGCTGAACTATCCGAGAAGCCTCATAATACCCTGTCACCCGTCGTCCCCTTACCATACATATGAATAAATTTCCCGGCCTTTCAGCTGCCGCCTCGAGTCGGCCCCCGCCGCCCACCAGCCCCGCCCGCCCGCACCTCGATGCTGGTGCAGGGCGCAGACAGCACCATGCACAGGCTAAGTGCACCCTTCTCGCCCACCGCCTGCTGCGTCAGCTGCAGGTCCGGCAGCTTCCACGTCAGCACGTTCTGGCCTTGGTAGGTGTCAGCGGTCATGGACCAAGGCACCGACATGCCGTCCAGGAGCACCAGCTTGACCGCGCTGCGGCACTGCGTCCCCACAGAGAACTCAATCTTCTTGAGGTCCATGCGGTTAGGCGGGCAGCAGTACGCGTCGGGGTTGCAATCCTGAAGCTGCAGCGTGAAGCAATGCGAATACCGCTGCGAACCGTCCAGCATGTCGGGAAGCCTGGTTGAGTTGGCGTACTCCAGGGCAAACGGCGTGTTGCGTGAGCTACGACGCGGGCAGGCGCAGTAGGGGAAGCCGGGAACTCGGTGGGAGGGCGTGGCCGGCGGGCGCAGCCTGTGGGTTGAAGGGGGGGGTTGTGGTTACCAGCCCAAACTAAACCGGGGGCATGCGTGGGTGGGAGGGGCGGACCGACAAAAGATACGTTGTAAAACAGATGTGCGCGGAACACTTATCAATGATAGTAAAAGTGCCGGTTTAAAACGCCAGTAGTTCACACACGCAGAAGCAAGATCCAGCGGCTCTACCTGGGCGGGGGCGGCTTGAACTTGCTGGGCGTGCTGGGTGCGGTAGGCGGCATGGGCTCAGTAACATTAGGCACGCACACGTTGCAGCCGGTCCAGTCTTTGCCGCCCGGGCGGGGCGCTGTAATTATGTCGGTGCGTGGAATAAGGGGAGGTACTTAGGAGAAGCAGCCCGGGCCATCAGGGTAGTAGAAAACAAGCAAGAGGTGGAGAGATCGCGGGTAAGGATGGCTCTTCGCTCTCACCTTTGACCTTCCACAGGCACTCATTGTAGACATTGCCGGCGTTGCCTTGGCACCCGGCCACAGTGCCGTTGGCAAAGTAGTTCGGGGCCGAGCTGAATGTGCGCGCAAACGTAAGGACAGCCGCAAAGTCGCGTGTCAGTTACGTGTGCCCGCGGGACAGAGACAACAGAAAAGCGCCCACACGCACCAGGTTGCCTCCATGCCGCGCACGGTGACCACAGTCTGGCCGTTCAGCGCAGCGCACGGAGTGTTGCTTCCCCGGATGCTGCGATGGCAAAAGCAAGGACAACACGAGAGAGGTCAAGAGCTATTGCTGATCCCGTCACGTGTCGGCAAGTGCAACTCGATATCGCACCTGAACAAGACGTCCTGCGGGCGCTGGTTTGTGTCGCGCCAGCGGACCCATTGGCAGTAGCGCGAAGCATTATTTGCGGCCCAAGGGCGGCTGAAGTTGCTTCCGCCCGCGGCAAGGCTGGGCGCGGCACCAGGCTCAGTGATGACTGGGTTCATCCTGTCTGCCAGGCAAATGCTATCCATAGTGGGACCAGCCGGGGCCTCCTGGGCGCGGCGGCGGCCGCCCGCACCGCTGGTGCGGGCACCGCCGCTGGCGGTGCGTGACCGGCCGCTACGCGCACCGCCAGGTGGAGGCGATGGCACGAAGTCGTAGGAGCACTTGCTGCCGGGCCGGGGCCACAGCAAGCAGACCTGTTGCAACGGAAGCAAGAAGACGATTCAGGAACTTCGGGCTCTCCGTTGATGCGCGCACAAGCAGATCTGCTTGCGCCTCAACTTCCTCCACAGCCGTATATTACCCTCACCTGACAGTACAGGTACATGCGACCACCCTCCGACCGCCACACGCACAGGGAGGAGTCCACATCCACATCAATGCACGTCGCCTGGACAGAAGCAAGTGGAAAGGGGCAGGGTGTGGTGTGGCGGGCAGTATGACGCAGTCCAGACTTGGTCCAGCCGTACTGATAAGCTGCTTCGAACCACCCACATGCCCACCGCACCTGATCCCCGCAACCCAGCGAGTTGGGATACGGTTCCTGGAGGTCAGTCGTGAAACCTTGCTGGGAGCAGCCAATGCATATGTCAGGCGGCGGGTTCGGCGGCGTGGCAGGGAATGGTGGCAGGGGTGGGTTCTTAACGGACGGGTCTGCCCCAGGTCGCGGAGGCGTTGGGCTGGGCGGCTCCGGGCTGGGCGGCTCCGGGCTGGGCGGGTCTGGTGACGGCGGAGGTGGCTCGGGCGAGCACGCCTGTTGATATTCACCCGCCAGGCAGTTTTCACGCTGAGAGTTGGAGCCTGTTTCGGCAACGCCGCGGATGCTGTAGCCAGCGCACGGTTTCTCGCCCAGGACAATTGTCTCAAACCAGACTTGGAGCGAAAGGGATAGGTCGAGATCAATGCCCACGCCGAATCCGCCACAGATGCTCACGAAGTTCTCTTCGCAGGCGGACAGGTTGAAAGGGACGATGATGGTGGCGCCTAAGCCGATGGCCATCTCGGTGATATCTGCGTTGACCTGGTCAACCAAGGCGTTGCATGTTTCTTGGTCGAACTGTATGGGAGTAGACGGCGGGAACTCGGGCGGCACCAGGTTGTATGTAATGCAACCAAGGCACAGCGGTGGTGGTGGCGCGGGGCTCGGAGGCTCCGGGCTAGGCGGCTCAGGCGAAGGCGGCTCTGGAGACGGAGGCTCAGGAGACGGCGGCTCCGGGCTAGGAGGTTCCAACTTTGGAGTTGGGGGCTCAGGCGACGGAGGCTCAGGAGAGGGAGGCGCAGGGCTGGGCGGCTCTGGAGAGGGCGGCTCCGGGCTTGGTGGCTCCGGGCTAGGCGGCTCCGGGCTAGGCGGCTCAGGCGACGGCGGCTCCGGGCTAGGCGGCTCCGGGCTAGGTGGCTCCGGGCTAGGCGGCTCCGGGCTAGGCGGCTCAGGCGAAGGCGGCTCTGGAGAGGGCGGCTCTGGGCTAGGCGGCTCCGGAGAAGGCGGCTTAGGTGATGGTGGGGTAGGGCTCGGGGGCTCCGGACTTGGCGGCTCCGGAGAAGGCGGCTCTGGGCTTGGGGGTGAAAGGTATGGGGTCGGCGGCTCCGGTGAGGGCGGCTCTGGAGAGGGCGGTTCAGGAGAGGGAGGATTTGGTGAAGGCGGCTCTGGGCTGGGAGGTTCTGGCGACGGTGGCGCCGGGCTGGGAGGCGCAGGCGAAGGAGGCTCGGGGCTGGGTGGTGCAGGCGATGGCGGGTCTGGACTTGGAGGCTCCGGCGAAGGAGGGGCGGGCGACGGAGGCTCCGGAGAGGGAGGCGCAGGAGAAGGAGGTGCTGGGCTAGGCGGCTCAGGGGAGGGGGGCTCCGGGCTAGGAGGCGTGGGCGAAGGGGGCTCGGGAGACGGCGGCGCAGGGCTGGGCGGCTCCGGGGTAGGAGGTGCTGGGGAGGGAGGCTCGGGGGAAGGCGGAGCGGGGCTGGGGGGCGTGGGCGATGGAGGCTCCGGAGACGGGGGAGCAGGGCTAGGGGGCTCTGGGCTAGGAGGCGCAGGTGAGGGCGGCTCTGGAGAGGGCGGTTCAGGAGAGGGAGGATTTGGTGAAGGCGGCTCTGGGCTGGGAGGTTCTGGCGACGGTGGCGCCGGGCTGGGAGGCGCAGGCGAAGGAGGCTCGGGGCTGGGTGGTGCAGGCGATGGCGGCTCTGGACTTGGAGGCTCCGGCGAAGGAGGGGCGGGCGACGGAGGCTCCGGAGAGGGAGGCGCAGGCGAAGGAGGTGCTGGGCTAGGCGGCTCAGGCGAGGGGGGCTCCGGGCTAGGAGGCGTGGGTGAAGGGGGCTCAGGAGACGGCGGCGCAGGGCTGGGCGGCTCCGGGGTAGGAGGTGCCGGCGAGGGAGGCTCGGGGGAAGGCGGAGCGGGGCTGGGGGGCGTGGGCGATGGAGGCTCCGGAGACGGGGGAGCAGGGCTAGGGGGCTCTGGGCTAGGAGGCGCAGGTGAGGGCGGCTCTGGAGAGGGCGGTTCAGGAGAGGGAGGATTTGGTGAAGGCGGCTCTGGGCTGGGAGGTTCTGGCGACGGTGGCGCCGGGCTGGGAGGCGCAGGCGAAGGAGGCTCGGGGCTGGGTGGTGCAGGCGATGGCGGCTCTGGACTTGGAGGCTCCGGCGAAGGAGGGGCGGGCGACGGAGGCTCCGGAGAGGGAGGCGCAGGCGAAGGAGGTGCTGGGCTAGGCGGCTCAGGCGAGGGGGGCTCCGGGCTAGGAGGCGTGGGCGAAGGGGGCTCAGGAGACGGCGGCGCAGGGCTGGGCGGCTCCGGGGTAGGAGGTGCCGGCGAGGGAGGCTCGGGGGAAGGCGGAGCGGGGCTGGGGGGCGTGGGCGATGGAGGCTCCGGAGACGGGGGAGCAGGGCTAGGGGGCTCTGGGCTAGGAGGCGCAGGTGAGGGCGGCTCTGGAGAGGGCGGTTCAGGAGAGGGAGGATTTGGTGAAGGCGGCTCTGGGCTGGGAGGTTCTGGCGACGGTGGCGCCGGGCTGGGAGGCGCAGGCGAAGGAGGCTCGGGGCTGGGTGGTGCAGGCGATGGCGGCTCTGGACTTGGAGGCTCCGGCGAAGGAGGGGCGGGCGACGGAGGCTCCGGAGAGGGAGGCGCAGGCGAAGGAGGTGCTGGGCTAGGCGGCTCAGGCGAGGGGGGCTCCGGGCTAGGAGGCGTGGGTGAAGGGGGCTCAGGAGACGGCGGCGCAGGGCTGGGCGGCTCCGGGGTAGGAGGTGCCGGCGAGGGAGGCTCGGGGGAAGGCGGAGCGGGGCTGGGGGGCGTGGGCGATGGAGGCTCCGGAGACGGGGGAGCAGGGCTAGGGGGCTCTGGGCTAGGAGGCGCAGGTGAGGGCGGCTCTGGAGAGGGCGGTTCAGGAGAGGGAGGATTTGGTGAAGGCGGCTCTGGGCTGGGAGGTTCTGGCGACGGTGGCGCCGGGCTGGGAGGCGCAGGCGAAGGAGGCTCGGGGCTGGGTGGTGCAGGCGATGGCGGCTCTGGACTTGGAGGCTCCGGCGAAGGAGGGGCGGGCGACGGAGGCTCCGGAGAGGGAGGCGCAGGCGAAGGAGGTGCTGGGCTAGGCGGCTCAGGCGAGGGGGGCTCCGGGCTAGGAGGCGTGGGCGAAGGGGGCTCAGGAGACGGCGGCGCAGGGCTGGGCGGCTCCGGGGTAGGAGGTGCCGGCGAGGGAGGCTCGGGGGAAGGCGGAGCGGGGCTGGGGGGCGTGGGCGATGGAGGCTCCGGAGACGGGGGAGCAGGGCTAGGGGGCTCTGGGCTAGGAGGCGCAGGTGAGGGCGGCTCTGGAGAGGGCGGTTCAGGAGAGGGAGGATTTGGTGAAGGCGGCTCTGGGCTGGGAGGTTCTGGCGACGGTGGCGCCGGGCTGGGAGGCGCAGGCGAAGGAGGCTCGGGGCTGGGTGGTGCAGGCGATGGCGGCTCTGGACTTGGAGGCTCCGGCGAAGGAGGGGCGGGCGACGGAGGCTCCGGAGAGGGAGGCGCAGGAGAAGGAGGTGCTGGGCTAGGCGGCTCAGGCGAGGGGGGCTCCGGGCTAGGAGGCGTGGGCGAAGGGGGCTCAGGAGACGGCGGCGCAGGGCTGGGCGGCTCCGGGGTAGGAGGTGCCGGCGAGGGAGGCTCGGGGGAAGGCGGAGCGGGGCTGGGGGGCGTGGGCGATGGAGGCTCCGGAGACGGGGGAGCAGGGCTAGGGGGCTCTGGGCTAGGAGGCGCAGGTGACGGCGGCGCAGGGCTGGGTGGCTCAGGAGACGGAGGGGCCGGCGAAGGGGGCTCTGGCGAAGGAGGCGCAGGGCTGGGCGGTTCCGGCGATGGGGGCTCCGGTGAAGGCGGGTTCTGATTCGGAGTAGGAGGGGCCGGCGAGGGAGGAGCAGGAGAAGGAGGTGCTGGGCTGGGAGGCGCGGGAGAGGGAGGCTCCGGGCTAGGAGGCGTGGGCGAAGGGGGCTCGGGAGACGGCGGTGCAGGGCTGGGCGGCTCCGGGCTAGGAGGCGCCGGGGAGGGAGGCTCGGGGGAAGGCGGAGCGGGGCTGGGGGGCGTGGGCGATGGAGGCTCCGGAGACGGGGGAGCAGGGCTAGGGGGCTCTGGGCTAGGAGGCGCAGGTGAGGGCGGCTCTGGAGAGGGCGGTTCAGGAGAGGGAGGATTTGGTGAAGGCGGCTCTGGGCTGGGTGGTTCTGGCGACGGTGGCGCCGGGCTGGGAGGCGCAGGCGAAGGAGGCTCGGGGCTGGGTGGTGCAGGCGATGGCGGCTCTGGACTTGGAGGCTCCGGCGAAGGAGGGGCGGGCGACGGAGGCTCCGGAGAGGGAGGCGCAGGCGAAGGAGGTGCTGGGCTAGGCGGCTCAGGCGAGGGGGGCTCCGGGCTAGGAGGCGTGGGCGAAGGGGGCTCAGGAGACGGCGGCGCAGGACTGGGCGGTTCCGGCGATGGGGGCTCCGGTGAAGGTGGGTTCTGATTCGGAGTAGGAGGGGCCGGCGAGGGAGGAGCAGGAGAAGGAGGAGTTGGGCTGGGAGGCGCGGGAGAGGGAGGCTCCGGGCTAGGAGGCGTGGGCGAAGGGGGCTCGGGAGAGGGCGGCGCAGGTGAAGGAGGCGTGGGGCTTGGTGGCGCTGGCGAGGGAGGGGCAGGGCTGGGGGGGTTAGGTGACGGCGGTGCAGGGCTGGGCGGCTCAGGAGACGGCGGCGCAGGGCTGGGCGGCTCTGGAGACGGCGGTGCAGGGCTGGGCGGCACAGGAGACGGCGGCGCAGGGCTGGGCGGCTCCGGAGACGGCGGCACAGGAGAAGGCAGCGCAGGGTTGGGTGGCGCAGGAGACGGCGGTGCAGGTGAGGGAGGCGTGGGGCTTGGTGGCGCCGGCGAGGGAGGGGCAGGGCTGGGCGGCTCCGGAGAAGGCGGAGCGGGGCTGGGTGGCACAGGAGAAGGCGGCGTAGGGCTGGGCGGCTCCGGAGACGGCGGTGCAGGGCTGGGCGGCACAGGAGACGGCGGCGCAGGGCTGGGCGGCGCGGGAGACGGCGGCGCAGGGATTGGAGGCGCAGGAGAAGGCGGAGCGGGGCTGGGCGGCACAGGAGACGGCGGCGTAGGGCTGGGTGGCGCAGGAGACGGCGGCGCAGGGCTGGGTGGCGCAGGAGACGGCGGCGCAGGGCTGGGCGGCTCAGGAGACGGCGGCGCAGGGTTGGGCGGCTCAGGAGAAGGCGGCGCAGGGCTGGGTGGCGCAGGAGACGGCGGTGCAGGTGAGGGAGGCGTGGGGCTTGGAGGCGCAGGTGACGGCGGTGCAGGGCTGGGCGGCGCAGGAGACGGCGGCGCAGGGCTGGGTGGCGCAGGAGACGGCGGCGCAGGGCTGGGCGGCTCAGGAGACGGCGGCGCAGGGCTGGGTGGCTCTGGAGACGGCGGTGCAGGGCTGGGCGGCACAGGAGACGGCGGCGTAGGGCTGGGTGGCGCAGGAGACGGCGGTGCAGGGCTGGGCGGCGCAGGAGACGGCGGTGCAGGTGAGGGAGGCGTGGGGCTTGGAGGCGCAGGAGACGGCGGCGCAGGGCTGGGCGGCGCAGGAGACGGCGGTGCAGGTGAGGGAGGCGTGGGGCTTGGTGGCGCTGGCGAGGGAGGGGCAGGGCTGGGCGGTGCAGGAGACGGCGGCGCAGGGCTGGGCGGCTCAGGAGACGGCGGTGCAGGGCTGGGCGGCTCAGGAGACGGCGGCGCAGGGCTGGGCGGCGCAGGAGACGGCGGCGCAGGGCTGGGCGGCTCCGGAGACGGCGGCGCAGGGCTGGGTGGCGCAGGAGACGGCGGCGCAGGGCTGGGCGGCGCAGGAGACGGCGGCGCAGGGCTGGGTGGCGCAGGAGAAGGCGGCGCAGGGCTGGGCGGCTCAGGAGAAGGCGGCGCAGGGCTGGGCGGCATAGGAGACGGCGGCGCAGGTGAGGGAGGCATGGGGCTTGGTGGCGCTGGCGAGGGAGGGGCAGGGCTGGGGGGGTTAGGTGACGGCGGTGCAGGGCTGGGCGGCTCAGGAGACGGCGGCGCAGGGCTGGGCGGCTCTGGAGACGGCGGTGCAGGGCTGGGCGGCACAGGAGACGGCGGCGCAGGGCTGGGCGGCTCCGGAGACGGCGGCACAGGAGAAGGCAGCGCAGGGTTGGGTGGCGCAGGAGACGGCGGTGCAGGTGAGGGAGGCGTGGGGCTTGGTGGCGCCGGCGAGGGAGGGGCAGGGCTGGGCGGCTCCGGAGAAGGCGGAGCGGGGCTGGGTGGCACAGGAGAAGGCGGCGTAGGGCTGGGCGGCTCCGGAGACGGCGGTGCAGGGCTGGGCGGCACAGGAGACGGCGGCGCAGGGCTGGGCGGCGCGGGAGACGGCGGCGCAGGGATTGGAGGCGCAGGAGAAGGCGGAGCGGGGCTGGGCGGCACAGGAGACGGCGGCGTAGGGCTGGGTGGCGCAGGAGACGGCGGCGCAGGGCTGGGTGGCGCAGGAGACGGCGGCGCAGGGCTGGGCGGCTCAGGAGACGGCGGCGCAGGGTTGGGCGGCTCAGGAGAAGGCGGCGCAGGGCTGGGTGGCGCAGGAGACGGCGGTGCAGGTGAGGGAGGCGTGGGGCTTGGAGGCGCAGGTGACGGCGGTGCAGGGCTGGGCGGCGCAGGAGACGGCGGCGCAGGGCTGGGTGGCGCAGGAGACGGCGGCGCAGGGCTGGGCGGCTCAGGAGACGGCGGCGCAGGGCTGGGTGGCTCTGGAGACGGCGGTGCAGGGCTGGGCGGCACAGGAGACGGCGGCGTAGGGCTGGGTGGCGCAGGAGACGGCGGTGCAGGGCTGGGCGGCGCAGGAGACGGCGGTGCAGGTGAGGGAGGCGTGGGGCTTGGAGGCGCAGGAGACGGCGGCGCAGGGCTGGGCGGCGCAGGAGACGGCGGTGCAGGTGAGGGAGGCGTGGGGCTTGGTGGCGCTGGCGAGGGAGGGGCAGGGCTGGGCGGTGCAGGAGACGGCGGCGCAGGGCTGGGCGGCTCAGGAGACGGCGGTGCAGGGCTGGGCGGCTCAGGAGACGGCGGTGCAGGGCTGGGTGGCGCAGGAGACGGCGGCGCAGGGCTGGGCGGCTCCGGAGACGGCGGCGCAGGGCTGGGTGGCGCAGGAGACGGCGGCGCAGGGCTGGGCGGCGCAGGAGACGGCGGCGCAGGGCTGGGTGGCGCAGGAGAAGGCGGCGCAGGGCTGGGCGGCTCAGGAGAAGGCGGCGCAGGGCTGGGCGGCATAGGAGACGGCGGCGCAGGTGAGGGAGGCATGGGGCTTGGTGGCGCTGGCGATGGAGGGGCAGGGCTGGGCGGCGCAGGAGACGGCGGCGCAGGGCTGGGCGGCTCAGGAGACGGCGGCACAGGGCTGGGCGGCTCAGGAGACGGCGGCGCAGGTGAGGGAGGCGTGGGGCTTGGTGGCGTTGGCGAGGGAGGGGCAGGGCTGGGTGGCGCAGGTGACGGCGGCGCAGGGCTGGGCGGCGCAGGAGACGGCGGCGCAGGGCTTGGTGGCGCAGGAGACGGCGGCGCAGGTGAGGGAGGCGTGGGGCTTGGTGGCGTTGGCGAGGGAGGGGCAGGGCTGGGCGGCTCAGGAGAAGGCGGCGCAGGGCTGGGCGGCTCAGGAGACGGCGGTGCAGGGCTGGGTGGCGCAGGAGACGGCGGCGCAGGGCTGGGTGGCGCAGGAGACGGCGGCGCAGGTGAGGGAGGCGTGGGGCTTGGTGGCGCTGGCGAGGGAGGGGCAGGGCTGGGCGGTGCAGGAGACGGCGGTGCAGGGCTGGGCGGCTCAGGAGACGGCGGTGCAGGGCTGGGTGGCGCAGGAGACGGCGGCGCAGGGCTGGGCGGCTCCGGAGACGGCGGCGCAGGGCTGGGTGGCGCAGGAGACGGCGGCGCAGGGCTGGGCGGCTCTGGAGACGGCGGTGCAGGGCTGGGCGGCACAGGAGACGGCGGCGTAGGGCTGGGCGGCGCAGGAGACGGCGGCGCAGGGCTGGGCGGCGCAGGAGACGGCGGTGCAGGTGAGGGAGGCGTGGGGCTTGGAGGCGTTGGCGAGGGAGGGGCAGGGCTGGGTGGCGCAGGTGACGGCGGCGCAGGGCTGGGCGGCGCAGGAGACGGCGGCGCAGGGCTTGGTGGCGCAGGAGACGGCGGCGCAGGTGAGGGAGGCGTGGGGCTTGGTGGCGTTGGAGAGGGAGGGGCAGGGCTGGGCGGCTCAGGAGAAGGCGGCGCAGGGCTGGGCGGCTCAGGAGACGGCGGTGCAGGGCTGGGTGGCGCAGGAGACGGCGGCGCAGGGCTGGGTGGCTCAGGGGAAGGGGGCGCAGGGCTGGGTGGCGCAGGAGATGGAGGAGCGGGGCTGGGAGGCGCAGGAGACGGCGGTGCAGGGCTGGGCGGCGCAGGAGACGGCGGCGCAGGGCTGGGTGGCGCAGGAGATGGAGGAGCGGGGCTGGGAGGCGCAGGAGAAGGCGGTGCAGGGCTGGGCGGCTCAGGAGACGGCGGCGCAGGTGAGGGAGGCGTGGGGCTTGGTGGCGTTGGCGAGGGAGGGGCAGGGCTGGGCGGCTCAGGAGAAGGCGGCGCAGGGCTGGGCGGCTCAGGAGACGGCGGCGCAGGGCTGGGCGGCTCAGGAGACGGCGGTGCAGGGCTGGGCGGCTCAGGAGACGGCGGCGCAGGGCTGGGTGGCGCAGGAGAAGGGGGCGCAGGGCTGGGTGGCGCAGGAGACGGCGGCGCAGGGCTGGGTGGCGCAGGAGATGGAGGAGCGGGGCTGGGAGGCGCAGGAGAAGGCGGTGCAGGGCTGGGCGGCTCAGGAGACGGCGGCGCAGGTGAGGGAGGCGTGGGGCTTGGTGGCGCTGGCGAGGGAGGGGCAGGGCTGGGCGGTGCAGGAGACGGCGGTGCAGGGCTGGGCGGCTCAGGAGACGGCGGTGCAGGGCTGGGTGGCGCAGGAGACGGCGGCGCAGGGCTGGGCGGCTCCGGAGACGGCGGCGCAGGGCTGGGTGGCGCAGGAGACGGCGGCGCAGGGCTGGGCGGCTCTGGAGACGGCGGTGCAGGGCTGGGCGGCACAGGAGACGGCGGCGTAGGGCTGGGTGGCGCAGGAGACGGCGGCGCAGGGCTGGGCGGCGCAGGAGACGGCGGTGCAGGTGAGGGAGGCGTGGGGCTTGGAGGCGTTGGCGAGGGAGGGGCAGGGCTGGGTGGCGCAGGTGACGGCGGCGCAGGGCTGGGCGGCGCAGGAGACGGCGGCGCAGGGCTTGGTGGCGCAGGAGACGGCGGCGCAGGTGAGGGAGGCGTGGGGCTTGGTGGCGTTGGAGAGGGAGGGGCAGGGCTGGGCGGCTCAGGAGAAGGCGGCGCAGGGCTGGGCGGCTCAGGAGACGGCGGTGCAGGGCTGGGTGGCGCAGGAGACGGCGGCGCAGGGCTGGGTGGCTCAGGGGAAGGGGGCGCAGGGCTGGGTGGCGCAGGAGATGGAGGAGCGGGGCTGGGAGGCGCAGGAGACGGCGGTGCAGGGCTGGGCGGCGCAGGAGACGGCGGCGCAGGGCTGGGTGGCGCAGGAGATGGAGGAGCGGGGCTGGGAGGCGCAGGAGAAGGCGGTGCAGGGCTGGGCGGCTCAGGAGACGGCGGCGCAGGTGAGGGAGGCGTGGGGCTTGGTGGCGTTGGCGAGGGAGGGGCAGGGCTGGGCGGCTCAGGAGAAGGCGGCGCAGGGCTGGGCGGCTCAGGAGACGGCGGCGCAGGGCTGGGCGGCTCAGGAGACGGCGGTGCAGGGCTGGGCGGCTCAGGAGACGGCGGCGCAGGGCTGGGTGGCGCAGGAGAAGGGGGCGCAGGGCTGGGTGGCGCAGGAGACGGCGGCGCAGGGCTGGGAGGCGCAGGAGACGGCGGTGCAGGGCTGGGCGGCTCAGGAGACGGCGGCGCAGGTGAGGGAGGCGTGGGGCTTGGTGGCGTTGGCGAGGGAGGGGCAGGGCTGGGTGGCTCAGGAGAAGGGGGCGCAGGGCTGGGTGGCGCAGGAGACGGCGGCGCAGGGCTTGGAGGCGCAGGAGACGGCGGCGCAGGGCTGGGCGGCTCAGGAGACGGCGGCGCAGGGCTGGGCGGCTCAGGAGACGGTGGTGCAGGGCTGGGTGGCGCAGGAGAAGGGGGCGCAGGGCTGGGTGGCGCAGGAGAAGGGGGCGCAGGGCTGGGTGGCGCAGGAGACGGCGGCGCAGGGCTGGGCGGCGCAGGAGACGGCGGTGCAGGGCTGGGCGGCTCAGGAGACGGCGGCGCAGGGCTGGGTGGCGCAGGAGATGGAGGAGCGGGGCTGGGAGGCGCAGGAGAAGGCGGTGCAGGGCTGGGCGGCTCAGGAGACGGCGGCGCAGGTGAGGGAGGCGTGGGGCTTGGTGGCGTTGGCGAGGGAGGGGCAGGGCTGGGTGGCGCAGGTGACGGCGGCGCAGGGCTGGGCGGCGCAGGAGACGGCGGCGCAGGGCTGGGTGGCGCAGGAGACGGCGGCGCAGGTGAGGGAGGCGTGGGGCTTGGTGGCGTTGGCGAGGGAGGGGCAGGGCTGGGCGGCTCAGGAGAAGGCGGCGCAGGGCTGGGCGGCTCAGGAGACGGCGGTGCAGGGCTGGGTGGCGCCGGAGACGGCGGCGCAGGGCTGGGCGGCTCAGGAGACGGCGGCGCAGGTGAGGGAGGCGTGGGGCTTGGTGGCGCTGGCGAGGGAGGGGCAGGGCTGGGCGGTACAGGAGACGACGGCGCAGGGCTGGGCGGCTCAGGAGACGGCGGCGCAGGGCTGGGCGGCTCAGGAGACGGTGGTGCAGGGCTGGGTGGCGCAGGAGACGGCGGCGCAGGGCTGGGTGGCGCAGGAGAAGGGGGCGCAGGGCTGGGTGGCGCAGGAGACGGCGGCGCAGGGCTGGGAGGCGCAGGAGACGGCGGTGCAGGGCTGGGCGGCTCAGGAGACGGCGGCGCAGGTGAGGGAGGCGTGGGGCTTGGTGGCGTTGGCGAGGGAGGGGCAGGGCTGGGTGGCGCAGGTGACGGCGGCGCAGGGCTGGGCGGCGCAGGAGACGGCGGCGCAGGGCTTGGTGGCGCAGGAGACGGCGGCGCAGGTGAGGGAGGCGTGGGGCTTGGTGGCGTTGGCGAGGGAGGGGCAGGGCTGGGCGGCTCAGGAGAAGGCGGCGCAGGGCTGGGCGGCTCAGGAGACGGCGGTGCAGGGCTGGGTGGCGCCGGAGACGGCGGCGCAGGGCTGGGCGGCATTGGAGACGGCGGCGCAGGTGAGGGAGGCGTGGGGCTTGGTGGCGCTGGCGAGGGAGGGGCAGGGCTGGGCGGTACAGGAGACGGCGGCGCAGGGCTGGGCGGCTCAGGAGACGGCGGCGCAGGGCTGGGCGGCTCAGGAGACGGTGGTGCAGGGCTGGGTGGCGCAGGAGACGGCGGCGCAGGGCTGGGTGGCGCAGGAGAAGGGGGCGCAGGGCTGGGTGGCGCAGGAGACGGCGGCGCAGGGCTGGGAGGCGCAGGAGACGGCGGTGCAGGGCTGGGCGGCGCAGGAGACGGCGGCGCAGGGCTGGGTGGCGCAGGAGATGGAGGAGCGGGGCTGGGAGGCGCAGGAGACGGCGGCGCAGGGCTGGGCGGCTCAGGAGACGGCGGCGCAGGGCTGGGCGGCTCAGGAGACGGCGGCGCAGGGCTGGGTGGCGCAGGAGACGGCGGTGCAGGGCTGGGCGGCGCAGGAGACGGCGGCGCAGGGCTGGGTGGCGCAGGAGATGGAGGAGCGGGGCTGGGAGGCGCAGGAGACGGCGGCGCAGGGCTGGGCGGCTCAGGAGACGGCGGCGCAGGGCTGGGCGGTCCAGGAGACGGCGGCGCAGGGCTGGGCGGCTCTGGAGACGGCGGTGCAGGGCTGGGTGGCGCAGGAGACGGCGGTGCAGGGCTGGGCGGCTCAGGGGATGGCGGCGCAGGGCTGGGTGGCGCAGGAGAAGGCGGCGCAGGGCTGGGCGGCTCAGGAGACGGCGGCGCAGGGCTGGGCGGCACAGGAGACGGCGGCGCAGGGCTGGGCGGCTTAGGAGACGGCGGCGCAGGGCTGGGTGGCGCAGGAGATGGAGGACTAGGAGAAGGGGGTGCAGGGCTGGGAGGCGCCGGAGAAGGAGGTTCAGGGTACGGCGGCTCTGGGCTAGGAGGCTTAGGCGAGGGCGGAGCCGGCGAGGGCGGCGCAGGTGAGGGAGGCGTGGGGCTTGGTGGGGCTGGCGAGGGAGGGGCGGGGCTGGGAGGTTTCGGGCTGGGCGGTGCCGGGCTTGGCGGCGAAGGCGGCACACACGGGCAAGCAATCGTAAACTTGCCAAAGCCAAACCAAGAGTCTGTCGAGTTGCACTTCTTGGTGAAGTTGTTGTAGCCACCAGGCGCGTCGGATACGTAAAACCAGCTGCCAAACGCGGTCTCGTCATCGTAGTTGAGCTTTACCAAAATGGCGAAGTCCATGGAAAAGCACGAGGCGTTGACAGGCACGCCCAGCCCGCCGTACGACACCACGAAGGAAAACGAGCCGTTGTTGCCCTCCATGTTGATGTGGTGGAACCCCTTGCCCAGGGCATTGGGCCGAGAGCACTTTCCGGTGGTGTTGCCGGGCACGCCGATGGCGTCGTAAAAGTCCGAAATGTTGTAGACCTGTCGCATAGGCCAGGAACGTCGGGAGGACCGGGCGCCGTTGAAGGCATAGACCGGATTGAGTGTTTCTGAGGTTTTGTGAAAGCACACTGGTACCCAAAAACCACCATTACAACAGACACTGTCCTGCAGGCAACCCACACATGAGCAGCTATTATACATAATGCAAGACACCCACCTTCCATAGGACGTTTTCCTCATCGTCCCACGGGCCGACAAACGAGTTCACAACCACCGTCATGTTGCCAGGAGATGGCACGTTGTGGTAGATGGTGATGTTGCCGGCAAAGTTGGCATCCGCACCATAGTAGATGGGTCCGGAGATGGAGGTGACGACGTTGCCATTGGAGTCAATCATGATGGCGGATGGGCAGGTGGGCCCGGGAATGAGTTCCGGCGCGAAGGGCGGCTCAGGTGTCGGCGGCGCGGGGCTGGGTGGTTTGGGCCTGGGCGGCGCAGGGCTGGGCGGAGTGGGAGGGACCGGGCTTGGGGGTGCAGGGCTGGGAGGTTTAGGACGAGGCGGCGCGGGGGATGGGGGGGCTGGGGACGGAGGACCAGGAGAAGGGGGTGCAGGGCTGGGAGGTTTAGGACTAGGTGGCGCGGGGGATGGAGGGGCTGGTTGTGACGTGGGCGCGGGGCTGGGCGGCCGCGGGCTAGGCGGCGCGGGACTTGGAGGTAGAGGGCTTGGGGGGAGGGGCGACGTGGGCCTGGGGCTGGGCGGCGCCGGCGAGGGCGGCTGCTGCTGCCCGCCGCAGGAGCCGCAGTCCACGTAGAAGTCCCCCAGACCGAACCACGAGTTGGCGGTGCCAGACACTCTGGTGCACACCTCCGGCAGCTGGTTAATGCTGACAGGATTGGCCGTCATGTAGCGCCAGCCCAGCATGGCCGTTTCGTTCTGCAGAGGACGGAGAGGAGAGGGCGGTGAAAGGAAGCGCAGAGAGGGCCCAGGCCTCAAGAGACGGGGCACAGAAATGGGCGTAAACGCAGCACCAAGTGACACATTACCCGACGCGCAGCAACGTAACAGCAGCAGGGGAAAGGCTCCAGGAACTCACCCCCACTCCCGTGTGCACCATGACGAAGAAGCGGCGGCGCGAGCACGTGGAGGCGTTGACGCCCAGCATGGAAAAGGGGATGAGGACGCTGAAGACGCCGGTGTTGCCGTTGGTGACCACGTGGTTCCATTGGCCCAGCGTGTTGGGCCGTGAGCAGCCGGGACCCTGCCGTGTAGTGACCGCAACACGAATGATCCGGTCAACACAGAACATGCATGGGCACGGTGAAGTGTTGCCTAGCAGGCCAGCCTGCCGACCTGACATTGACAGCTTGCGTGTCAAGCACTTGCGATACACTGAGCTACGTCAGAGGCAACCACGCGGTTCGCCGCTTCCATCTCACCTCAATGCTGGCGTTGAGGGACGAGATGCTGTCCCAAACTTCCCACAGCGCATCCTCGTTGGACCAGCCGGGTCTGGCGGCGTTGCGCACGAGGGTGATGTTCAGCACGTCGTCGACGTCGTTCACGGTCATGGTGGCGTTGCCCGCCAGCTGGCTGTCAGCCCCCATGTAGACGGGCCCGGAGATGGAGGTCACCTCGGGCCCGCCTGCAGTGGTGTAGAGCCGCACATCCGTGCAAGGGGAGGCAACGGTGTGCAGGCGTCGTTGGCGGCCGTGAACGGCCGCCGCCGTGCCTAGGGCGTCAGCGCCGACGTTGGACAGGAAGCCCTCTTCCGAGGAAGCTAAGCTACTGCTGATTGACACGCTCAGGAGAAGTAAGGAGGCCCAGAGGCCGCGATGCCAACGGCTAGCATGCTGCCGAACGCGTGAGCTTGGAGGCATGCTGAGCCTGCAAATGAAGGGGTACAGCGATGCGAACAGCGAAGAGGTGGTCAGGCCTAGACAACGGGTCGAAACCTTCAGATCCGATTTGGATCGTGTTTCCGCGTTCACTACCAGCACCTTGGACGCAGCAAGTAGTGCAAACCGCGAGGTCTGCACTTGATTTCCCTCCGGAGTGTCGCCGGTGCCCAGCAGCTGGCAATTCAAGTGGAGAATGTTCCCGCCAAAGTGGATTTAGCCCAGAAGCTGATAAATGACATTTGAGGTATGATTATATGTACCAAGTGGATATGCAGCAGCAAGCTGCAGGTGTGAAGCATGCCTGTGTCTGTCTGCGACATGCCAAGGGTGCACTCGTCCAGAAGCACAGCGGGCTACCTTAACGAAACACGCGCGAGCTACAGCACAGAAAAGATAGGAGGATAGCTGGAACGTCCGATTGGCAGGGCCCGTGGCCGCGCCGACGAATGCGAAACGGACAATGGCCTACGCACCCTGCTTAGTGCCGAAACACCAAGCCGACTTGCCCTTGGTAGTATGATTCGCTTCAATGCATGCCTAAGACCGCCTGCAAGTCTCACCTCTGCATGCGACGTCGCTCGCTGCGCACAATGCCCAGGGGTTGTTGCGCTGTGAAACCTGTCAGCAGCGCTGGCGCCAGAGCGTTGCTGACATGGTATCACTTCGCAGTTTTAATGAGGAATTTGTGTCCAATACCGCCAATATGCGCCAGTGGTACCAAGTCGACGAATAGTGTATCGAGTTAATCGACGGAGTTCAATGCAGAAAGGATGTACCTGTGTCAATGTTGTATATGTCAGTGTAACTTACAGGCTTTGCAAACCAGTGTGTGGAAGGCCGGCGCCTTGATTCCCAGTCGCGACTCGGCGAAGCGCGCTTGAAATTCCCTCCAAAATCCGAGCACGCTTGCGCTGCGGTTGGTGGCCGACAAAAGGACTTCAGATACGTGTGAATCAATCATAACAGCCTTTAAACATAGTATTAGGGAGGCCGTAGAAGTCTTACTTGTCGGGCGACGGTTGGCAAGGGAAACTCCAGTTTCCTCATGCTGCAAGCAACTTGATCACCTCGGGTGGAAACCAGTTAACGATGACAATTTTGATCGCGTTAGGAAATAGGGCCGCAAGCGACGGTACGGCAATGCTCTTCCTCGTCGAGACGCAACGCGATTGACCCCTGCGATTGACGGTCAGGTCTTGGTCAGGTCGACAGTCGGGGGGCTTCAACTAGATGCTCGTGGCAGCATGTCGGGAGACGCAAAGAGGCACGTTTGGGCAAGCCAGCAGCCCCTCTACTGACACGTATGTGGGGCTAAGATCATAGCTTGCGATGTGAGATAGCATGCACCGTGTTGAGCGGGTATATGTGCGCAGCAGGGGAGGTGCGCAGCGCCAGACGAGTGGCCGCATCCCAAGTAGCCGCGTAGCCGTGTGGCTCGCCACGGTGCCAGGAAGCAGACATACGGTTATGACAAAGTTCCTGCGAGTAACTCCCCACGTGCTGGCCACCAAGGTGCATCGACCGGGTTACAAGTGGATCCCGTGCTGCCGTTTAAATTCTTTACCCATTGACCCTCCAGGCTCTGACTAAAGGACGCCAGACGACTGTGTCCGGCGGGACACGAGACCTCGAGGCCTGGCAAAACAGCCGATGCCTGTGCAGAAAGGTGCAAATGAAACTAACCCCTCCACCAACGGACACACCACAAAGGCTCCACCAAAGCAATCCAGCGCACAGCACCCAGCCAGCTGTAGCTCAGATCACACAGCAGCGCCTACCCCGGGCTGTTGCGGAAGTGCGATGACACACATCCGCACGGTCAAATGACAGGATGACACGCACTAGCTGTAGCAGCTGACCGAAGCCAAACAACTATGCACACACTCAACAGCTAGCACGTCGTGTGAAGGAGCCTTGCCCCGACGCAGTCTGCACAGGCCGCACGGTTCCACATCCTACAGCGCAACGAAAACGGATCATTTGGATCCTGCAAAACAGCGAAACCTACCAGCACTGCTCGCAACCCACTGGCCACAACTGCCCTATGTACAGCACCTGCGAGTCTGCAGGTTAATTACTATTTACAAGCGGCACACGTACAGCACACCTCGAAGCAATTCTGTACTATAGCTGGCCCGCATGTGCGTGCTGAAAAGCGAAGTAACGATGTATGTACCTGCTACTTAATACGTTGTCATGTGATATCGTTGGACATCATTTGACTAGTGCAATCCCTCGAGGGCTATCTACCTGCGCCGGCGCTGCACGCTCCAAGCGCGGCTGGCCCATGCTGGACCTCCGTCACGTGATACGTCGCCGACATTCTTGTCCACATTGATTGTGTCGGAAACGTCCTCTTCAGTTGCATGGGGCACATCGAGTGCCGACAGGTGGCGGCGGCGCCTCTCGGGCACCTCCTCAAACTCGTATGTGATCTCCGCCTCCGACACTGCAGCAGGTGGCACAGGCGGAGGTGAGGTGTGAGCAGACGGTAGGCAGGACAAATGTGCGTGCTATGACCCCCTAACACGCTGCATGCCCACCGCTAGCTCACCTGGGCAGCACGACTCCGGTGTGTTGAAGATGGAGTGACGGCAGGAGGGGCCCATGCAGAAGTCCTGCGCGCACAGCCAGCGCACCGTGTCAGGTATCAGGTCAGCGCGCTGAACTATCCGAGAAGTCTCATATTGCCCCGTCACCTCGTGCGTTTCCCGGCCCCGCAGGCCTCCCAGCTGCCGCCTTGAGTCGGCCCCCGCCGCCCATCAGCCCCCGCCCGCCCGCACCTCGATGCTGGTGCAGGGCGCAGACAGCACCATGCACAGGCTAAGTGCGCCCTTCTCGCCCACCGCCTGCTGCGTCAGCTGCAGGCCCGGCAGCTTCCACGTCAGCACGTTCTGGCCTTGGTAGGTGTCAGCGGTCATGGACCAAGGCACCGACATGCCGTCCAGGAGCACCAGCTTGACCGCGCTGCGGCACTGCGTCCCCACAGAGAACTCAATCTTCTTGAGGTCCATGCGGTTAGGCGGGCAGCAGTACGCGTCGGGGTTGCAATCCTGAAGCTGCAGCGTGAAGCAGTGCGAATACCGCTGCGAGCCGTCCAGCATGTCGGGAAGCCTGGTTGAGTTGGCGTACTCCAGGGCAAACGGCGTGTTGCGTGAGCTACGACGCGGGCAGGCGCAGTAGGGGAAGCCGGGCACTCGGTGGGAGGGCGTGGCCGGCGGGCGCAGCCTGTGGGTTGAAGGGTGGGGGGGGGCATGCGTGGGTGGGAGGGGCGGACAGACAAAAGATACGTTGTAAAACAGATGTGCGCGGAA
The DNA here is from genome assembly GCA_016834595.1 of Chlamydomonas schloesseri. NCBI lineage: Eukaryota > Viridiplantae > Chlorophyta > Chlorophyceae > Chlamydomonadales > Chlamydomonadaceae > Chlamydomonas > Chlamydomonas schloesseri. Next base: position 1,253,606 of record JAEHOD010000025.1, on the reverse strand, counting down.
CACTTCGCAATCAAAGTAAAAGAGCCGGATTAGAACGCCAGTAGTTCAAACACTCAGAAGCAAGATCCAGCGGCTCTACCTGGGCGGGGGCGGCTTGAACTTGCTGGGCGTGCTGGGTGCGGTAGGCGGCATTGGCTCAGTAACATTAGGCACGCACACGTTGCAGCCGGTCCAGTCTTTGCCGCCCGGGCGGGGCACTGTTAATTATGTCGGTGCGTGGAATAAGGGGAGGTACTTAGGAGAAGCAGCCCGAGCCATCAGGGTAGTAGAAAACAAGCGAGAGGTGGAGAGATCGCGGGTAAGGATGGCTCTTCGCTCTCACCTTTGACCTTCCACAGGCACTCATTGTAGACATCGCCGGCGTTGCCTTGGCACCCGGCCACAGTGCCGTTGGCGAAGTAGTTCGGGGCCGAGCTGAATGTGCGCGCAAATGTAAGGACAGCCGCAAAGTCGCATGTCAGTTACGATGGTGAATAGGCTTGTGCCCGCGGGACAGAGACAACAGAAAAGCGCCCACACGCACCAGATTGCCTTCATGCCGCGCACGGTGACCACAGTCTGGCCGTTCAGCGCAGCGCACGGAGTGTTGCTTCCCCGGATGCTGCGGTGGCAAAAGCAAGGACAACACGAGAGAGAGGTCAAGAGCTATTGCTGATCCCGTCACGTGTCGGCAAGTGCAACTCGATAACGCACCTGAACAAGACGTCCTGCGGGCGCTGGTTTGTGTCGCGCCAGCGGACCCATTGGCAGTAGCGCGAAGCATTACTTGCGGCCCAAGGGCGGCTGACGTTGCTTCCGCCCGCGGCAAGGCTGGGCGCGGCACCAGGCTCAGTGATGACTGGGTTCATCCTGTCTGCCAGGCAAATGCTATCCATAGTGGGACCAGACGGGGCCTCCTGGGCGCGGCGGCGGCCGCCCGCACCGCTGGTGCGGGCACCGCCGCTGGCGGTGCGTGACCGGCCGCTACGCGCACCGCCAGGTGGAGGCGATGGCACGAAGTCGTAGGAGCACTTGCTGCCGGGCCGGGGCCACAGCAAGCAGACCTGTTGCAACGGAAGCAAGAAGACGATTCAGGAACTTCGGGCTCTCCGTTGATGCGCGCACAAGCAGATCTGCTTGCGCCTCAACTTCCTCCACAGCCGTATATTACCCTCACCTGACAGTACAGGTACATGCGACCACCCTCCGACCGCCACACGCACAGGGAGGAGTCCACATCCACATCAATGCACGTCGCCTGGACAGAAGCAAGTGGAAAGAGGCGGGATGTGGCTCAAGTCGCGGGTAATTTGACGCAGTCCAGACTTCGTCCAGCCGTACTGATAAGCTGCTTCGAACCACCCACATGCCCATCACACCTGATCGCCGCAACCCAGCGAGTTGGGATACGGTTCCTGGAGGTCAGTCGTGAAACCTTGCTGGGAGCAGCCAATGCATACGTCAGGCGGCGGGTTCGGCGGCGTGGCAGGGAATGGTGGCATGGGTGGGTTCTTAACGGACGGGTCTGCCCCAGGTCGCGGCGGCGTTGGGCTGGGCGGCTCCGGGCTGGGCGGCTCCGGGCTGGGCGGGTCTGGTGACGGCGGAGGTAGCTCGGGCGAGCACGCCTTTTGATATTCACCCGTTAGGCAGTTTTCGCGTTGAGAGCTGGAGCCTGTTTCGGCAACGCCGCGGATGCTGTAGCCAGGGCATGGTTCCTCGCCCAGGACAAAGGTCTCAAACCAGACTTGGAGTGAAAAGGATAGGTCCAGATCGATGCCCACGCCGAATCCGCCACAGATGCTCACGAAGTTCTCTTCGCAGGCGGACAGGTTGAAAGGGACGATGATGGTGGCGCCGAAGTCGATGGCCATCTCGGTGATATCTGCGTTGACCTGGTCAACCAAGGCGTTGCATGTTTCTTGGTCGAACTGTATGGGAGTAGACGGCGGGAACTCGGGCGGCACCAGGTTGTATGTAATGCAACCAAGGCACAGCGGTGGTGGTGGCGCGGGGCTCGGAGGCTCCGGGCTAGGCGGCTCAGGCGAAGGCGGCTCTGGAGACGGAGGCTCAGGAGACGGCGGCTCCGGGCTAGGAGGTTCCAACTTTGGAGTTGGGGGCTCAGGCGACGGAGGCTCAGGAGAGGGAGGCGCAGGGCTGGGCGGCTCTGGAGAGGGCGGCTCCGGGCTAGGCGGCTCCGGGCTAGGCGGCTCAGGCGATGGAGGCGCCGGAGACGGAGGCGCAGGGCTAGGAGGGTCCTGGTTGGGGTTCGGGGGCGCCGGCGACGGAGGCTCAGGAGAGGGAGGAGCAGGACTGGGCGGCTCGGGTGAAGGAGGCTCGGGGCTGGGCGGTGCAGGCGATGGCGGCGCGGGCGACGGTGGATGGGGTGAGGGAGGCTCGGGGCTTGGCGGCTCAGGCGAAGGAGGCTTAGGCGATGGAGGCGCCGGAGACGGAGGCGCAGGGCTAGGAGGGTCCTGGTTGGGGTTCGGGGGCGCCGGCGACGGAGGCTCAGGAGAGGGAGGAGCAGGACTGGGCGGCTCAGGCGAAGGAGGCTCGGGCCTGGGCGGTGCAGGCGATGGCGGCGCGGGCGACGGTGGATGGGGTGAGGGAGGCTTGGGGCTTGGCGGCGCTGGCGAGGGAGGGGCAGGGCTGGGGGGCTCAGGTGACGGCGGCGCAGGGCTGGGCGGCTCAGGAGATGGCGGCGCAGGGCTGGGCGGCTCAGGTGAGGGAGGTGTGGGGCTTGGTGGCGCTGGCGAGGGAGGGGCGGGGCTGGGGGGCTCAGGTGACGGCGGCACAGGGCTGGGCGGCTCCGGAGACGGCGGCACAGGGCTTGGAGGCGCAGGAGACGGCGGTGCAGGGCTGGGCGGCGCAGGAGACGGCGGTGCAGGGCTGGGCGGCGCAGGAGACGGCGGTGCAGGGCTGGGCGGCTCAGGGGATGGCGGCGCAGGGCTGGGTGGCGCAGGAGAAGGCGGCGCAGGGCTGGGCGGCTCAGGAGACGGCGGCGCAGGGCTGGGCGGCACAGGAGACGGCGGCGCAGGGCTGGGCGGCTTAGGAGAAGGCGGAGCGGGGCTTGGTGGCGCAGGAGACGGAGGACCAGGAGAAGGGGGTGCAGGGCTGGGAGGCGCCGGAGAAGGAGGTGCAGGGTGCGGCGGCTCTGGGCTAGGAGGCTTAGGCGAGGGCGGAGCCGGCGAGGGCGGCGCAGGTGAGGGAGGGGCGGGGCTGGGAGGTTTCGGGCTGGGCGGTGCCGGGCTTGGCGGCGAAGGCGGCACACACGGGCAAGCAATCGTAAACTTGCCAAAGCCAAACCAAGAGTCTGTCGAGTTGCACTTCTTGGTGAAGTTGTTGTAGCCACCAGGCGCGTCGGATACGTAAAACCAGCTGCCAAACGCGGTCTCGTCATCGTAGTTGAGCTTTACCAAAATGGCGAAGTCCATGGAAAAGCACGAGGCGTTGACAGGCACGCCCAGCCCGCCGTACGACACCACGAAGGAAAACGAGCCGTTGTTGCCCTCCATGTTGATGTGGTGGAACCCCTTGCCCAGGGCATTGGGCCGAGAGCACTTTCCGGTGGTGTTGCCGGGCACGCCGATGGCGTCGTAAAAGTCCGAAATGTTGTAGACCTGTCGCATAGGCCAGGAACGTCGGGAGGACCGGGCGCCGTTGAAGGCATAGACCGGATTGAGTGTTTCTGAGGTTTTGTGAAAGCACACTGGTACCCAAAAACCACCATTACGGCAGACACTGTCCTGCAGGCAATCCACACATGACCCGCTATTATACATAATGCAAGACACCCACCTTCCATAGGACGTTTTCCTCCTCGTCCCACGGGCCGACAAACGAGTTCACAACCACCGTCATGTTGCCAGGAGATGGCACGTTGTGGTAGATGGTGATGTTGCCGGCAAGGTTGGCATCCGCACCATAGTAGATGGGTCCGGAGATGGAGGTGACGACGTTGCCATTGGAGTCAATCATGATGGCGGATGGGCAGGTGGGCCCGGGAATGAGTTCCGGCGCGAAGGGCGGCTCAGGCGTCGGCGGCGCGGGGCTGGGCGGGGCTGGCTGTGTAGAAGGTGCGGGGCTAGGGGGCATAGGGCTGGGCGGCCTGGGGCTGGGTGGCGCCGGCGAGGGCGGCTGCTGCTGCCCGCCGCAGGAGCCGCAGTCTACGTAGAAGTCCCCCAGACCGAACCACGAGTTGGCGGTGCCAGACACACTGGTGCACACCTCCGGCAGCTGGTTGATGCTGACAGGGTTGGCCGTCATGTAGCGCCAGCTCAGCATGGCCGTTTCGGTCTGCAGAGGACGCAAGGGAGAAGTTGATAAACGGAAACGCAGAGGGTACTCAGGGCTCGAGAGACAAGCATGACGTAACCGCGGCGCAACGTGACACAATGCCCGACGCGCAGCAACAGAACAGCAGGGGAAAGGCTCCAGGAACTCACCCCCACTCCCGTGTGCACCATGACGAAGAAGCGGCGGCGCGAGCACGTGGAGGCGTTGACGCCCAGCATGGAAAAGGGGATGAGGACGCTGAAGACGCTGTTGCCATTGGTGCTCACTGGATTCCACTGGCCCCAGCCATTCGGCCGTGAGCAGGTAGGGCCCTATGTTTAGGATGGGAAGAGCACAGCCAGGACAAGCATTGAGCTCACTGACATGAAGCCCCGAGCCTGGTAACGACCTAAACACGAGTGTAAAGACAAAGGTTGGACATAGGTGTGCTGCCAAGCCCTAACCGGCCACATCAGCGGCCCAATGCCGTGAGGCACCCTTCTTACCTCAATGCTGGCGTTGAGGGACGAGATGCTGTCCCAAACTTCCCACAGCGCATCCTCGTTGGACCAGCCGGGTCTGGCGGCGTTGCGCACGAAGGTGATGTTCAGCACGTCGTCGACGTCGTTCACGGTCATGGTGGCGTTGCCCGCCACCTGGCTGTTAGCCCCCATGTAGACGGGCCCGGTGATGGAGGTCACCTCGGGCCCGCCTGCAGTGGTGTAGAGCCGCACATCCGTGCAAGGGGAGGCAACGGTGTGCAGGCGTCGCTGGTGGCCGTGAACGGCCGCCGCCGTGCCCAGGGTGTCAGCGCCGACGTCGGCGTCATCTCGCTGCTGGGCAGCGATGCCGGATGGCAAGCGCAGGAGCAACAAGGCGGTGCAGAGCCCAAGCCTCAAGCTCGGTACGAGGGCCCGGAAGCCCATGCTTGATTTATCTACGCAGCCAGAGCATAAGGGGGCAATGTGCGGGGAGGGGGGTTGGGGTGTCAAGGTCGTGATGGCTTGGGCGTCAGCCTTGGCGTGGTCTAGACGGGACGGAACTGGATCTCGCGGCCCGAGGTTATCGCCATCGCACTGCAATGCACAAAATGTCGCCAGCATAACACTACGCACATCTGCTTGGGCCGGTGAACTCAAGAAAGGCTGCGGGTTGTAAGAACGCGCGAACTCGAGGCGGTTGGCCATTACGATAGGCCATAGGAGGTATGGGCGGGTGCATAAACTTCAATGCATGTACTAACAAATTGCTCATCCGAGGCCTGCATTGCTGGGTGTCGCGTAAACCAGCGATGTGCCAATCGTGAGTTCTAGGCCCTGCCACAGCACAACTGGTGACAACACAAATTTGTGCGACCAGATGATTGCGAGGAAGTCATTCGCAAACCGGTCCTTATGACAGTGACAACCGTGGTTGCTAGCGCAGGCCGCAAATGCGAAACTGACAATGGCGCGCCGCACCCCCCCCCAATCCCGACGCCGTGCCACAGTTTAATTTATTCATGTGGCTGTGGGCATCTCCATCTTACCTGTCCTGGTCAGTCGGCGCTTCAGCGTACAGGCGTGTCTGCACTGGTGGACAGGTGCCCAAGAAACGTCAGCAGCAGTCGCCCCAGGTCACAGAGGTCATTGTGTTTATGACTGTTGAGTAGATATTATTGCGCCGTGCAGGAGTGTGGGCAAGGTGGCAAAGCGAGGAAGCAAAATGTCACGTCGCGCACTCACTGCGCTGGGTCGCGTGCTTGTCAATGGTAAAGATATATATCAAGTCATAAGTAATCACTCCACTGTCGGCTATCTTCCGACACAGACTGTCCACTTCTGTCGCCGCAGCCGCTGTAAATTTTAAATTGAAGGCAGCGGCGGTTGACCTCCGCGCCCATTGCCAATCGAGAATTCTTCAGTTCTAGCCAAGACATTTCAACAACTTTTCCTTCATTTCCTGCCGCTCCAATAATAGCACCGCCACTGCTCCCCTACCTACTTGCGGCCAAGCTTCGCACAAGCGCCGATTACGACAACTTCAACGGGCCCAACCGCCATGGCAACTGACCGTTCTTCATAAGGAATGCTCGAGCGCGCTGCGCCAGCAACCATCCAACGCAGCGCGTTTCTCAGAGGCGCAAATCGTGCCGAGGGCCTGGTCAGCGTCGCGCACTCGCGCTGGGCCGCTGGCCACTCGCACCGTCCGATAGGGAGCAGAAGAAGGCCCGTGCATAGCGCGTCGTGTCCATCTCGTCCATCCCGGCCCTTCATGTTTTGATGATTTCTTACATGCACACAGCCCCGTACGCACTTCAATGCGCATGACCGTTTCCGACTCTCCGTCTTCCGTGTTGAGCACCCTGCGGGGGTGGCCGGGTGGGGAACAAAGGCAAGTGCAATACCGGGGGACGACCTGATGGACGACGCCCTCCCGTAGAGGGGTTCTAACCCCGTACTTAACGTAAAGTGATGCCAATTGGACTCCTCTCATCGCGACCTATCTTCCCGTGCCCCTCGGCCCCCTCCTGAGTCCTGCGCGTGCGCCGTGACCTCACGCCCGGGCTTCCATGCCCCCAAGCACACATGTGACTCTGCCTTGGCACCGGACTGGCGCTTACATTGGGGCCTGCCACACAAAAGTTTTGGCGGCGAGGGATTACTTCTCCCCGAGTCCGTCAGGCACCGCTGCTGGCACGCAACCCCGTGTGTCCGGTTTCACGCGCCACGGCTCCCGCGGACGGTTCGCCCCTGAAGACATTCACGGCGTTAGGGGACCCGTCTGTTTGGGATAGGCCGGGAGATTTACTTAGCCTCGGCGTGAACAGGGGCCAGGGATACGCGCATGTCCCCGCGTCGTCTCCGCAATCATGCCGTGGCTCATCGCGCCGCCGCGCCCTGTACCTGACTGCTGCCCATGTTTCTTGCCGGCGTGTATGCCGGCACCCGCGCGGGGCCAAACACTTCATGGACTCCCAACACGGCGCAGTGTCAAGCGCTGCCCGCAACTTTTACTCTTGTCTTCATGCCACCATGCTGCTTGGAGCCGACGCCAGTGCGCCGCACTAGCCACACCCTAGCCAGATCTTCACCCACCCACTGAGTCATCATGCATGGCCAAGTGAAAGCCTCGGCGCCTAGTGTCCTTGCAAGTTGCAACCCATGTCACCGCCGCTGGAAGTCGTGTCACATGTATGGCAAAGGGTCTCAAGGCGACAGTGCGACACAGACGTCCAGGGGTGGCACCCCTGCAGACGTCAACGCATTTCACACAGGGCAAAGGTTTGCTTCGCTGCGCGGTCACTACGTTCCCCACGGCAATTGCGGCTCCGCCTCTCCGTCTTCAATAATCGCCGCCTAAACTTCTGGTCCGTTGCTGTGACACATCGCCATTGTTCTTATACACATTTCCGAATATTTTGTGTATAGCAATTGCCTCAATGGTGGCATTACGGCATTACGGCATTACGGCATGGCTCCCCAAAAACACACACCGCAACCATCGCGTTAAAAATACCGGCAAGAGTACATTGCGCTGTCAAGTCTTGCCGCTCACTCAGTGTCGTAGTCCGGATCCTCCGCCATTGCTGCCGTGCGGCCGCGACGCCCGCCGCGCCCACCGCGGCCGCGGCCGCGGCAACCGCCGCCGCGTGCTTTCACCGCGGTGGCGGCGGCGCCGTCGCCACCCAAGCCGCCAGCGGCCTCCTGCTCCTGCTCGGGCTCCACCTCCGCCTCGGCTCCGTATACAAACACGTCATCCCGGACCGGTGCCTTGCGGCGGCGGGCGGACACGCGCAGCGGCGGCGGATTGATCGCCCGATTGTAGTCGCTGGTGGACCCGCTGACATAGCTGCCGGCGCAGCCACCGGCGTAAGCGCTACCAGCGGCCGAGGTGGCGAACATGGCCGACAGCTGGCGGGCGGGCGTGCCCGGCGCCAGCAGCTGCGGCGACGCCAGCAGCTGCGGCGACGCCAGCAGCGGCGGCGAGATGTCAGCCGCTGGCGGCGGCGCCCCGCCGAAGGAAGCGGCGGCAGCATTGCCGGTGCCGAACACGCCCGCCGCGGGCTCCTGCTTCTTCCCCAGATCCGGCTTGATGCCCGACTCGTCGTTCACCCCAAGGGGCTGGGGCTTGACGCCGCCAGCAGCAGCAGCAGCAGCAGCAGCAGTAGTAGCGGCAGCGAGCGCCGTCGCTCCGTCAAGAGCAGCGCCGCCAGCAGCGGCAGCAGAGCCGGCGCCGGCGACGCCAAGTCCGGCGGCGGCCTGGCGCGCCAGCAGCATCTGCGTCAGGAAGGCGTTCATCGCCAGCAGCTGCGCCGGCTGCAGCTGGGCCATTTGCGGCGGCAGGCCCGTCATGGCCCCGTGCCCAAGCCCTGGGAGCGCTTGTGCCGCTGCACCCGGGCCACCGGGTGCCCCGCAGGCGGCAGCGGCAGCGGCGGCGGCACCCGGCACGAGACCCGGCGCCGCGTCGGCCGCCGCCTCCTGCTTCATGCCCGGCAGGAGCCCCGGCAGCATCAGCAGCGGCTGCGGCGGCGGCGGCGTCGGGCCGGAGCCCACGCCCGCATCCGAGCCCGCGCCCCCCTCCAGCCCGCCTGCAGCAGCAGCCGGACCTGCCCTTGTGTCCTCCTTCTTGGCGCGCTTCCTGGCGTTGATATTGTTCTTGTTCTTGCGCGCGGCCTTCTCCGGGTCGTCCTGCGCCCCCAGCCGGACCTCCGCCGTCGCAATCAGCTCCGCCTCATGTTGCAGCGCCGGCAGCACGCCGGGGTTGTGCTGCTGCACGAACTGCACCGCCTCCTCCTGGCAGGCACTCACCCGTTTGCGCGAGCTGCCGATGTTCTGCGGGACGAAGCGCGACGAGCGGCCCGCAGCGCAAGCGCAGCGGGGAGCAGGAGGAGCGAGGAGCAAGGAGCGAGTGAGGGAGCGTGGATGCAATGCAATGCGTCCGCACATTGTTGTGGGTTGGCTGGTGGAGTCACAAGTGGCGGGAATGCAGCGGGATACAGCGCGAAAGAGGTGCACACACCCGGGGACGCAAGGAGCCGGCGGATGCGTATACTGGGTGCGGGATGTGCGCTACGGTTGATGGAGCGCGCGCAGGAGCACGCACGCATGCAGGTGGGTCCGCGGCCCACACAGCCCACACACCCACCTTGCGCGCGAGCCCCTCCGTCGCCTCGTCACCGATGGCCGAGAAAAATGTCTCCTCCAGCTGTGCGCGCGTGCCAGGTGGGAAACAAAAACCAGCGTTGACCTGGCATGTTGGGTTTCCCATGCGAAAAAACACAGGAGACCTGCCAAGCCAATCTGTTCCGCTTCATCTTCTCGTGTGTGCGGCACGGCCTTCCGCCCCTCTGCCTCGCATCGCGCCAGCCCCGCAAATCCCAAACCGAGCACCCAGCTGCGGCACTCACCTCCGTTTGCTCCTCCTCCGTGATCTCCTCAAAGCCCGGCAGCGCCTCTAGGCTGCCGTGCTTGTTGAGCGCGTTCAGCGCAACACGGCCCGTGATGCAGCCGATGTGCCTGTACACGCACAGGCACGCACATGCCAGGGCGACGGGGCACGGGGTCAAGGGCTATCTATCGACACAGGCAAGTAACTTCCTTCTGGTGTGCATGGCTGACTGGCTTGCCTTTCCCAGTCCCCAGTAGCAGCACGCGTGTGCGCATGTGCGTGCACGTGCCTTGACGCAGCGCAAGTGTACAGGAAGCGGTGTGAAGCTGGCCAGCAGGCCAAGCCACGCGTATCCCAGCCGCGGTGCGTGCACGGGGTGCATGTGTGCAGTGCGTGTGGCGGCAGCACGCGCGCCTCGCAAAGGACAACCCGTCAACGCTCCAGCGGCACCCACCTGCGCTTGTCCCAATAACATTGCGTTGCATCGTTCCAGGACTTGACGTTAAGCCGGAGCTCGCCCTTGTCGATGGCGGCGCCGCAAGCTGCAAAGCAAGGCGGACAAAGGATGCAACCGTGGTTGCAAACGTCAGGCAGCGCAGCTAACCGACCCGGCCCCCTGCCACGACCAGCCGGGGTCGTGTCAAACCCGCTGCACAAATGGACCCACTTGAGCATTTGCCGTTGCTCCGCAGTGCCCTCTCGATGACGTAGTTGACGTCCTTGTCGCCCATGCTGAGACTGGCTGAAGCTCAGCAGCTCAGTGTTCAGCAGCTCAGCAGCTCAGTCCGCGCCGCGGTGGCGCGAGCGCGGGTCGGAGCGCGCTCGCGAGGCCGTGCGCTCCGCAAGCCTGCAGGCACAGCAACGAGCCGGTGGGCTGCATTTAGCACAGCAAGATCAGCGGCGCACACTTGCGCTGTCGACCGCCGCTGTTCCCGCTGTTCCGGCGCAACGCCTCCGGAATTCTGCAGTAGGGACCGCCCAAATCCTGTCCCAGCGCGCGGAGGCCTTGCCAAACAAGTCAACGTATTGCTTGCACTCGGGAGCCTAGGACACGACCTGCGCTGGGCGCACTGAGAACGTTCGGGGCCCGCGCCGGGGCGCAGCACGGAGCCGCGCACGCATGCCCCCTCATCCTTGGCCCGCATGCCATCGCATTCAGAAATAAGCCTCACCTGGAATGAGGCGCTTGGTGCGGCTGCGCGGCGAGCTGCTGGGAGTTTACCGACCAGGATGCCCGGCGAGGATGTGCGAGCTGCTTCCGAAGAACTGAGCGGAGTGTGCACGTATGAACACTTATGCGAATGCCACACCATGTATGCGAGTGTCACACCATGTATGTGAGGGCGGACGACGGCACGACGCGGCGATGCCCAGGCGGGTGCAATGTGACCCACGGGTGCAAGCTTGTCCCCCGCCCTCCCCAGCTTCCCCAACAACCTCTGCAATTGCCCCCCACCCGTGCCCCCCCACCCACCGCGCTGCTTGTACTCTCCCATCGCAACTACAATGCACTCACCTGCAGCAATCGCTTTGCCGGTGGGCCCCGCGCACACAGCGCGTCTCGTAATCGAACGCAAGGACTCCTGGACTCCCTTGCAGCAGTGCCGCATGGCTTCGCTGCAATGCGGAATGTGACTGTTACCCTTCGAGCATGACAATGCTCGGACCTAGAATGGGGGTCAAGCGCGCGTTCGCGCCATGTGGCGGAGTCCATCGCGCCTTTTTTATAGGCTACATGTGTGTCATACATGGATGTGCTGTGTATATGAGAAAGCAAATATTCCTTTCAAGGCCGCAAAGGCGTGCAGTCTTGGCATCGGTTTCGGCTCACAGACAGCGACACATGCAAGTGCATGTATAAGCATATGCAAACAAATGCATTCTGGCACCGCCATCACTGGCATTCGTTCTGTTCCGGCGTCGTGCCTTCATCGTTGACGGGGCAGTTTTGGCACGAACCCTAGCCAGCCGGGCTCTCCCCATCACACGTACCAACAGCTCGCCACACTCCCAACGTGCACACACCCCAGCCTGCACGACGCCACGACGCCAAACTCGCAACCCTCAACGAGTGTAGCGCTGTGTATCGTTACGTGCCTCGATTGCTACTGGAATCTCCTTATTCTGTGCGGCTGGCGCTGTTCAGCTAGGTTCAGCCTCGCACAACTGAGTGCAGTACTGCATGATGCTGTTATCTCTGCGAATCTACCCCTCCATCCCATCAAGCTCGGTTGCATACGGCTGCGGGTGTCTGCATCAGCACCTAGCCAATTGCTCTGTCCGCAAGCGTACCTGCGCTACGGTAATGTAACGCGCGGCCGCGTCACCTCTGCACCCGCCACCATGCCGGTCTTTCCCCCCCACGCCATCCGCTTGTCCTGGCCTCCCCCTGATTCCGCGTCAACACCTGCGTGCTCTTCCCCTGCCAGCCATTCCTCTGGATAATCAGCACAGCTGTTAATCAGCGGCGCCCTTCAGTCCCGTGCCCCCAGGAGCAGGTGGCATGAGCAGCCCCCCATAGATGTTGGCGGTGGCCGCCGCCGCGCCCCAGCCGTTGCCATGGCCGCTGGCGGCTCTGGCCATGGCCGCGGCGCCCGCCGCCTGCTGTGGCGTCGGTGTCGGCGTCGGCGGTGCCATCAGGTTTGCAGCCCATGCGGCTGGCAGCGGCGGCGGCACAAAGACGCCGCCAAGGGCCGCCAGAGCAGCGGCCATTCCCCTGCTGCCGCCGCCGTCACCGCCGCTGCTGCTGCTGCCGCCGCCAAGCCCCAAGCTGCCGCTAAGGCCGAGGCCCAGGCTGGCTCCAAAGCCGCCAATGCCGAGGCCACCCAGCGGTCCGAAGCGCTGCGCGCCTGCGCCGGCATCGCTGCCACCGCTGGCACTAGCAGCGGCTGTGGCGCCAGCACCTCCGGCTGCCCCCAGGCCCTGCGCCCCCAATGGGATGCCCGCAGAGCCCATGGGCATCGGCATCAGTAGCTGCATGAAGCTGAGCGGAGTCAGCGCCGGCGACAGTGCCGGTACTGGTGGCGACAATGGCGGCGCCGCCGCCTGTTGCCGCGCCTGCTGCCGCGCATTGCGGCCCTGTGGCTGCCGCGGCGGCGCCGGCGCCGGCGTCGCGGGCAGCACAATCGCCACGTCCGAATCAACAACCTCCAGCGCCTCCGCTTCCACCTTCACAGAGGCCTTGGCGCTCTTTTTGCGCTTGGGCGGCGGCGGCGCCGCCCCCGCCTCCGGCTCCGGCACGGCCAGGCTGCCCAGCTCACCCCGCAGGCCAATCAGCTGCTCCGGCATGTGGGTCCGCATGTAGGAGATGGCTTTGAGCTGCGTCTGTGTGCGCCGGTTCTCCTGTGACTCGACGGCAGGAGAGGAGAGCGAGGCGAACGGCAGGACGCGGGGTGGGTCAGGCAGGGGCCCCGACCTCCACTGGACCGTGGCAGCAGCACTGAAGCAGACAGATGAGCGCGCGTCCCACATTTCTCGACCATCGGATGGAGTGAGTCCGGTAAGGCCACATAATACATATACGATCATGCCGATCGTCACACATGTTACGGACATGCGCTAAATTGCGAATGCGATATGTGAAACATGTTGTAACACCAGTGACAAGCACGCGCGCCCAGCTCGGGCCAGCAGCCCACCTTGCGCGCGAGGCCCTCCGCCGCCTCCTCCATGAGCGCCGACAACCATGTGTTGCGCACCTGCGTTAGCAACCCACAAAGCCAGTGAGTTGACTCCGGGGCGCTTCATTCGCGTGTAGCGGGCGGCCGTTTTGCAGGTTCCTTGCCGTACGCCCAGCTCACCCCACCTGCCTCAATCCTCTATCCTCATCCCTCCCCTGTCTCTGCCCTGCGCACTCGTCGAACCTCCTGTGCACAGAGACCTGCTCGGGCGGTCGCGCTCCCTCCTCTTTCAGCCTCCCAGCCTCGCAGCCTCGCAGACTCCCAGCCTCTCAGTCTCCCCGCCACACCTGCTCTCGGTCGCGCTCCTCCAGGCCGGCCATGCCCGACAGCGCCTCCACGCTGCCCATGGCCTCGATGCTGTTCAACACCACCCGGCCCGTCACGCAGGCCAGGTGCCTGCAGCGATGGTGGTGCACGGCGTGAGGCGGCGGCGGAAGGCACCGTGAGTGGACAGTACGCGTCGGCAGTTGGAAGTCAGTGGCCAAGATGCACAATGGTGATGGGCCGTTGCCAGCCATTGGCGCAACCTTTGGCAGCACCCGTCCGTCCGCTACCCAAGCCCTTCAGCCCCCTAGACTCCACACACCCCTTGCTGGCGGTTGGGGACACTGCGCGGCTGCCACGCCTCCAACCCAGTGCCAACCAGTGAAAGCAATTTGAGGCTCTGGCCACTGCACATACCGCACATTCCGCTATAAAGTCTTCTGTTCTCAACCACACGCACATACAAGCATCTGCATACGGTACACCTGCTAGGCACTCACTTCCTCTTGTTCCACATCGAGTGTGTGCCGGGGTGCCAGAATCGCACGTTCAGGCACAGCTCGCCCAACGCGAGCTCGCCCTTGCAGGCTGGAGGCGAGGGATCATGCGGACGGACAGGCGGCGGGCGGCGATTGAGAGGCAGGGGCGGGACTGCGCAAGAGCCTGACGCCCTGGCACAGGTGGTGTGGCATACGGGGCCTGGCACGGCATCCTCTAAGGCGCATGGCTCTGGGCGAGTGCATGCGCGGGTCGGGGGCATGGGTCATGCCGCGCCGGTGCGGGGGGCTGGGGGGCTCACCGTCGCAGGGCTCGTAGCCCGGTTCTTCCTCGCCGAACTCGTCGAACCCAAACACGGACGGTGGCGCCGCGAGTCGCTCAATGATGTACTTGGTTTTGCCCATGGCTGCAGCAGAGCCTGCGGCGGCGGCGCGCTGCAGCGGCGCAGTCGGTTCAAGGACGAGGCTCGGTCGACCTGCGTTGCACATAGGAGGGATTAGGCCGCAGTCAGCTCACGCACTGCTGTGCCTGGGGCCACCAACTTAGTCCGCGTCCGCGCGCAAGGCATTTCGCCAGCGCTGGGAGACTGCAACCGAAGGGCCGTGAACCCTGAGCATAGCACAGGATCGGACAATTTACACCGTCAGCCGCACGCATGTGCCATTAGGTTATCAATAGGCAGATTGTCCCAAAATGACACGACCAGGCAGCTCGTGCTGCAGCCGCGCTTGGCAGCCGAATGCCCGAAGGAGCGAGGACCGCCCTGCCAACCCACTGGCTTGATACACTCACCGGCAGAGGCGCTGAGAATTGGCTGCGCTTGCAGGCAGCGTGGGGATAGCGCCTCGCTGAAGAAGTGTGTCGGTGAGGACCGCGGGATCGGCTGATGTTGGGATGTTCGCTGAGATGTACCTATGCGCGGTGCGTGGACTGTGGCCACACAAGCTGTATGTATGTGTGCGGGGTCGAGCTCCTGACACCACAAGTATTCAAGAGAACGCGCCCAATCGCAAACCTGCGACACGACCCAACAGAACCCCACGACAGAGCCCCCCCGGACATGACCCGCGGGAAAGGTTCCGACCCGGCGCCCGACAGTGTCGCTTAAAATACCCGCGGAACCATGGTGAGCCTTGACGCAAGCCTCTGGACATGACGTTCTGCGTTGTCGTGGCAGCTCGGCTCGGGCGCAGGACATGCCGGCATATCGACAGCACGCTCCGCAGGGCTTTGACTTTTATCGGCTGCTATGATGCGGTATTGTGTTGTTGAAAGGCGCACAATAAGGCTGTGAAACCAACAGGCACAACCGTGATCTGCGTGCCGCGCACAACTGTCAGCTCGCGCCAAATCGGCACGCGACATAGTTTAGTCTTCTTACTTGGTCATGTTATTTGCTATATATGCGCTCTGGATGGCCAGCGATGGATAGGGAAGGCTCTGGATCACTGGAGACAGTAAATAGATACATCCTGCAGCACTCCGCCTCTTACATTTGTTATAATTAAAACAATGTTAGGATGCAATGGAAAACTAGATAACAATTAGAAGGGCAGTTGGCTGGGCGCGGCCATGGCGTCGGCGATAGAAGTTCTGCCGCTCGGTGAGGACATGGTGCACTGGAACGTAGCCTGCGCGTTAACATAGCATATGGCAAGGCTGCATGTTGCACATCCGCATGGCAGGGGCGGGCCAAGACGTCGGTCGCTCGTGCTGCATCGTGCGGATGGCGGGGCGCACGGTGATGTTCGACTGCGGGGCGCACTTCGGATTCAGGTGCGGGCAGCGCCTTGGGCGCAGGCGCAGCTGGGCAAAATGCTACACATCCTCCCCCGCTCCCGCGCTCGTGCCCAGCTGGGCCTGCGTGGGGGCATACTGCGGGCATTCCGGCACAGCAACTGACACACCCCACCCCACGCCACAAACATTGCACACCCGGCCGCAGGGACGCCCGGCGCTTCCCCGAGTTCGGGCTGCTGTCCCGCGCCGGACGCTTCACGGAGCTCATTGACGCGCTGGTCATCACACACTTCCACATAGACCACATTGGCGCGCTGCCGTACTTCACGGAGGTAGACGCAGGCCGCGCTCGTGTGCCTTCATGTGTGCGCGAGAGAGCTCGGGGCTGGGGGCTGGGGGTGGTTCATTCCAGAAACCAAAGCGACCATTGCAACCGAAAAACCCGGGGGTGCGGCACGGTCATTGTGTCACAACACGCTACCGGGCAGCGACACGTGCACCACGCGTGTGTTTATTACAGTGTGCACACGCGGCTTGCACGCGCCTGCACACCCATGGGGAGATGCTCTTGCATTGCCTGTCCATTCCCGGGCTTGCAGATGCACCAGACGGCTCTTTCGTGCCTGCACGCTTCAAGTGTTGTCTCCCCCCTGTAACACCGCAACCGACCACGATGTGCACTAGGTGTGCGGCTACCGCGGCCCGGTGCTCATGACCTACCCCACCTTCGCAATGGCGCCCATCATGCTGGATGACTATGTTAAGGTGTGTGCGATTTGCGACCTAGGAAGACCGACGTGGACTGTGGTACGGCAGTGTGGTGACGTGTATTGACAGCGGCATGGGCCGCGGGCCTTAGAGGAGCATGACCGGCTGCTGCCGTCCTCTTCCGCCAGCGCCTGCGCCTGCGCCAGCGTCAGCGTGAGCGCAGCCACGGAGCGATCGATCCTGGCGCGCCGCGGACCGCACCTCGCCTTGCCTCCTGCGCCACCCCCATACATGGCCGCCGCACCCGACACGGGCTTGCACCTCTGCCGCCCATGCCCTGCCACCCAAATGGGAGGAACTGCGGGTGACCGCCTGCGCCGCGCTGTCCAACGCCGCCCCCCTAAATCAAATTATATCGACAGGTGAATGCGGACCGGCCCGGCGAGGTGGCGCCGTACACAGAGCAGCACGTGCGCGACTGCCTGCGCCGCGTCACGGCCGTGGACCTACACCAGGTGGGTGTGGCCGTGTGGGTGTGGCCGTGTGAGTTTGGGTGTGGGGGGATGATTGTGGGTGTGGGTGTGGGTGTGGGTGTGGGTGTGGGTGTGGGTGTGGGTGTGGGTGTGGGTGTGGGTGTGGGTGTGGGTGTGGGTGTGGATGCGGGTGTGGGTGTGCGGGTGTGGATGCGGGTGTGGGTGTGGGTGTGGGTTGGGTGGCTCATTCCATTACCCAAGTTCACGGGGGGGTAGTTCATTCCAGCAACCCAAGCAAACCGACCGACGGAACCCGAACCAGCCCGCAAAGCCCGCAACCTAGAGCGAGGAGGTGGTATGGCCTTAACCACGGGGCCGGTTTTTCAATCCAAATCCCGATACAACCACTGAAACCCAGAATCCAGGGGGAATATCTATTCCAATTCCCGTGTAAGCCATTGCGAGTGGGCGGGGGTGGCGTGGCATGGGATGGAGTGGAAGGCGGATGAGGGGCCGGCGCGTGTGTCGAGTTGAGTTGGTCTGGGGGCAGGACACCGCCCACCTGTCCAGGACGCTTACCGTCATCACGCACGACCAGTCGGGCAGTGCCCCCGACTGCGTTACTCACTGGGCAGGGGGCAGCTGGGCCAGGCGCGCGGGTGCTGTGGCCGCACGGCGGGGCAGCAGGTGCGCTGCGGCCGTGTGCTGTCCCCCACATGGGGCGCACACCAACGCACCTGCTGCACCACCCGCGCGGCCACAGCCCCCTCAAAGCGGTGGTGCCCCGCACCGCATCGTGTCCCTCCGCGCGCGCCTTGCGCCCGCACGCGCGTCTTGCGCCGGCTCGTCCGCCCGCACCCGCACCTGCACCTGCTTGAACGCCACACCCCCACCCCCGTGCGTGTCTACACCTACGCTGCTTCGCTTGACATGCATGGGGCCCCCGTCCCCCTGCCCCGCACCCGGGCCACAGGTGGTGGCGGTGGCGCCGGGTCTATCCTTCACCTTCCACTACGCAGGACACGTGCTGGGGGCGGCCATGGTCACCATGACCGCGGGTGTGTGTGCGTGCGTGTGTGGGTGGGTGGGTGGGTGTGTGGGTGTGTGGGTGGGTGCGTGTGTGGGTGGGTGGGTGGGTAGTTCATTCCAGAAACCAAAGCGACCATTGTAAGAGAACCATAGAGTGGGTGGGTCAGAATCATAGAATGAGTGGGTCAGAACCATAGAGTTGGGTGGGTAGGTGGGTGGATGAACGGCGAGGACAGTGGGTCGCGCAGGGGGTTGCCACAGGAAGGCGGGGCAGCGGAAAGTCCGTGGATGGCCCCATGGGTGTTGCTGAGCAGCAGCCATGTGCATCGGCCATATGTGCCCCCAGGCCTGGGGCTCACTTTCCCAAGACACACACGCGGCCTCGCCACGCGCCCCCCAGACACCACCACCACCTCTCAACCCACCCACCCACCCCCCGGAGCTGTCCTTGCCCTCCGCCGCCTGCACCTCCAGCCCCACTCGACCGGCCCTTGCCACCTTGCCACCTGCCACTTATGCGCCCTTACCCCTTCCCCTTCAACTCCCAACCAGTCATACCTCGAACCCCCCCCCCCCATGGATGGCTACCCCACAGGCCACCTGACGGCGCTATACACGGGCGACTTCAACTCGGCGCCAGACCGCCATCTGGGCAGCGCGGAGCTGGCGGCGGGCGGCGCGGGGCCGGCGGGGGCGCTCATGAGGGAGCCGGTGAGTGAGCGCTGCGTGGGGCGCATGTGGGGGCGTGAGCGGCCTTGAAGGACGGACAGGAAGCCAGTTTGGAAGGTGCTGTTTGGTGCGGGGCGCTGTGGCGCTGCGGCGCCCATTGGGCGTCGGCGGAAGGGATGTTACACCTACACCGTTTGTATCATCTGCATGTCCTCCCCAGCGCCCTATCTGCAACTTCCCCTGCAAGCCTCCAAGCCTCTGCTGTGCCAGGCCAGCTTCGTTTGGCTTTGTTTTGGCTTCGGCTGGTATTCACATACCCCACCCCACCCCGGTTTCTGGAATACACTACCCAACCCCACCATTTATAGCCATCACCATCACCCCCACCCGCCCCCGGCACCCCCACCCGCCCCCGGCACCCGCACCCGCACCCCCACACCCCACACCCACACCCCACCACGCACACACGACCCACGGGGCCCAACACAACACGCCACAGGACGTGCTCATCAGCGAGGCCACCTACGCCGCCAGCCTGCGTGACTCCAAGCGCGGCCGCGAGCGCGACCTGCTCACGGCGGTGGAGGACACCCTGGCGGCGGGCGGCAAGGTGGGGTGCGTGTGCGTGTGCGTGTGCGTGTGCGTGTGCGTGTGCGTGTACGTATGCGTGTGCGTGTGCGCGTGTGTGGGGAGGAGGAGGAGGAGGAGGAGGAGGAGGAGGGTTAGGGGAGGGGCCGTGCGTGCGAGACTCCATTCGTTCGACCATGGCGGGAAGCCCTCAGGGCTGGCAGGGCTGGGAGGATCAGGGGTGTGCGGAAGGATGCCGGTGGGAGGCTGTCGGGGGCTGTAGGAGAGATGCCGGTACGGTGTTGGGGTACGTGGGAACCTTGTCCTCACCCATCCTGCCGCTCCCATCCTGCCACTCCCACCCGTCGCTCCCTCCCGCCGCCCCCCCTGCCCAGGTGCTCATCCCCACCTTTGCCATGGGCCGCGCCCAGGAGCTGCTCATGCTGCTCACGGACTGCTGGCAGCGCCAGGGCCTCACGGTGCGTGCGCCTCACGCGCCCGGCCACGTGCTCATCCCACCCACCCCGCCAACCAACCAACCAATCAACTCACCACACACACAACCACGCACACGCACGCACCAGTCGTGCCCTTTCTCGTGTTCTCGTGCTGACACAGACCTCGCGCAAGCCGTCACCGGCTAGGCTGCCCCGCCCCACCCGCCCCCCTGGCTCACGCCTCTACGCCACCCATCCATCCATCCATCCACCCATCCACCCATCCATCCATCCATCCATCCATCCATCCATCCATCCATCCATCCATCCATCCATCCATCCATCCATCCATCCATCCATCCATCCATCCATCCATCCATCCATCCATCCATCCATCCATCCATCCATCCATCCATCCATCTCCATCCATCCATCCATCCATCCATCCATCCATCCATCCATCCATCCATCCATCCATCCATCCATCCATCCATCCATCCATCCATCCATCCATCCATCCATCCATCCATCCATCCATCCATCCATCCATCCATCCATCCATCCCACCACACCCGCTTCCCTTGCTGACGCGGCCACCCGCTGCTGCCGCCGCTCCGATTCCCGCCGCTCAAACCCCCGTCATCCGCTGCTGCCGCCTACCTACCTACCTACCTACCTACCTACCTACCTACCTACCTACCTACCTACCTACCCACCTACCCACCTACCGACCTACCCACCTACCCACCTACCCACCTACACCTGCAGGTGCCCATCTACTTCAGCAGCGCCATGGCCTCCCGCGCACTCACCTACTACCAGCTGCTTCTCAACTGGACCAACGCCAACGTGCGCAAGGCCGTGTTCGGCGGCGGCAGCGCGCCAGGCGACGGAGGCGGAGGCGCCGGAGACCTGGGAGCAGGCCTGGGAGCCGCAGGCGGTGGAGGCAGCGGTGGCGGTGGAGGAGGAGAGCTGGGACGAGGCGGCGGGCCGGTGCCCGGGGGAGAGGTGGAGGAACACGAGGGAGAGGAAGGGCCTGGGCCGCAAGAGGAAGAGGAAGAGGATGGGGAAGAGGAGGTCGGTTGCAGCGGCTGGGGCGGGTTTGAGGATGAGGAGGAAGGGTCTGAGCAGGATTCGGCCGCGCGCAGCGGCGGTGGCGGCAATGGCGCGGATCGCACGGCGGAAGACAGCGGCAGCCGACGTCTGGGTGGCCGGCGGTCACGCGGCCGCCGGAGACCGCTGCCCCCCGACGTCGCGGTAGTGGTGGCGGCGCGGCGGCGGCAGGCGTCGCACGCCGGCCCGGAGGCGGCGGCGGCCCCAGCACCCGGCGGCGCCCCTCACCCACAGCAACAATCCGGCTGCGGCGCAGCAGCAGGCGCTGCTGCGTCATCCCACCCGCACCACCAGCACCACCCGCACCATCAGCACCACCAGCAGCAGCAGCAGCAGCAGCACGTGGGCGTGTTCAGCGAGGCGGACGTGTACGGCATGTTCCGCACGCGGCAGTGGGACCGCTCGCTGCTCACGGTGAGGGTTGGGGCAGGAGGGCGGAGGGGCGGGCGGGCGGGTTGTGTGCCCCCAAAACGTGACGCAGCAGCTCCACCTTGTTCCTAACGGCCCATCACACACGCCACGCCCTTGGTCTGACAGCGCAGCGCCGCACTGCGCCGCAATACCCGCCATCCCACCCTCCCTGCCAACCCCTCACTCGGCAGCTGCCCTCTCGGTCCCCATGCAGCCCACCCCCACCCCCACCCCCCTTCCTGTGTGTGCACAACCTCTCGCACTCAAACGCAACATGCATTTGGCGCTCCCCGCCACCCACCCTCCGCCCACCCGCACTCAATTACCCTCCGCCCACCCGCCCACCCGCACCCACCCGCCCTCCGCCCACCCACCAGGCGCCCGGCCCCGCCGTGCTGTTTGCTTCGCCCGGCAACATCACCAGCGGCGTAAGCCTGGAGGCCTTCAGGGCGTGGGCCGGCAGCCCGCGCAACCTGGTGGTTCTGGCCGGGTACCAGGTCCGCGGTAAGAGAGAGGGCGAGATGCGGGAGATGGTGGGGATTTGGTGGGGTGGAGTCGGGGGTAGTATATTGCAGAAACCAAAGCGACCATGGCAACCCAAAAACCGGGGGTCTGTGCATGCCCGCCCAGGTGCGTACCGTGCCCAGCTTCAGAACGTGGGAGTGGGGGCGGCGGGGCAAGGCGCCAAGCCAAAAGGCGCGGAAGCAAGCAGGGGCTGGAAGCAGCCGCGTGCGCCTGGGTCCACGGTTCCTGCGTCCTTGCCTGTGCCTGCGCTGGTGCAGGCACGCTGGGTGCGCGTCTGGAGGGCATCGGAAGCCAGCAGCAGCTGTCGGGCGGCGGCGGCGTCGGCGGCGGCGGGCGGGCCGCCACGGTGGACCTTCCGTCGGGCCCGGGCGGCGGCAGAACAGAGGTAGGGCGACGCGGCCGTGGGGGCGCCCCTGGGCGGCGTGAGAGGAACGCGGCCCCGCCCCGTATCACAGTTCCGGACTCTTTCGCTTCGAGTTCTTGACTGGCGTTTTGGGCCACGCCCTTTTTTCGCTGTGGTCTGCTGTATTCAGGGCATGATGCGTGCCCGCTGCCCCGCCCCCCCTCCCAACACACACGTTCCTGTCTCCAACGTCATCCTGACTAGCCATGCCTGGACCCCTCCTCCTCCCCCTCCCCGACTCCCTGCTGCAGGTGCGCTGCCGCGTCAAGATGCTGGCGTTCTCGGCGCACGCCGACCTGCGCGGCCTGTTGGGGCTGGTGCGCCGCTGCCGGCCGCGCGCGGTGGTGCTGGTGCACGGGCAGAGGGAGCCCATGGAGTTCCTGCGGTGAGAGGGGTTCCATGCATGTTAAATTAATGACGGGGTGCACGTGTGTGTCGTTTTTGTTTATTGTGGGTGTTGTTGTGTGCAGACTGGAGAGGGAGGGGACTGCGTGAGGGATCTTGCCTGTCAGAGAGCTATCCAGATGAAGATCTGCGTGCGGTGCGCCCCACCCGGTGCGGTCCACGTGCGGTGCGTGGCGCAGTGCCACCACCATCACTGTGCTGGTGCACGCCGCGCGCACGTGCGTGCATGTGTACGAGCATCTCCACCGCGACACGACTCGTTTACACTTTACAGTTTACCACCACCACTACCACCACCACCACCACCACCGCCCTTTCCCTTGCGAAATTGAACCCTGCAGCGGCCGCATTGAGGCGACTCTGGGCATCGAGTGCCACGCGCCGCCGACCGGCACCACCGTCACGCTGCGGCCGCGTCGCGACGTGCCGCTCGGACTGCGGCCGCAGCTGCTGGCGACCGCCAAATGCGCCGCCGCCACACTGGGCGCGGCACACGCCGCACCGCTCAATGCCGCATTAGCGGTGGCGCGCGCCGCCTCCTCCGCTTGCGCCGCAGGTGTTGCCACGGCGGAAGGTGAAGATGAGGACGGCGGCGTTGATGGGCATGGCCAGTGGAGGAGGGCGCGGGGTGGGACATCAGCTGGGGCGGTGGCGGAGCTGTGCGAGGCGCTGGCGGCGGCGGAGCTGAGGCTGGCGGAGGCGCTGGCGGCCGCGGATCCGCCAGAGCCGCTGACGGCGCTGCCGTTGAGCGGCGTGGTGGTGGCGCGTGTTGTGGCGGCGGCGCCGTCGCCGCCGCTGCAGGAGCAGCCGCCAGCCACTGCGGCAGCGGTGGCGGCAGGCGGGGCTGGAGCTGGGGCTGCGTCGGGTGCAGGTGCTCAGGCCACGCCAGCCGGAGCGGCGGCGGCTGTGGCAGCAGCCACGGCCGCGGCCACGCAGCTGACGCTGACGGACTCGTGCACCGCGGCCAAGCCGCTGCTGCAGGCGCACCGCCAGGCGCGGGGCGGCCCGCAGGTGGCGCCGTACAAGATAACGTACGGCTGCTCTCTCACTGTACCGGCCCAGCCGCTCGCACCACCAGCCGGGGAAGAGCTGCGGCGTGCGGATCCGTTGGCGGGACCGCCAGAGACCCGCGAGGTGCAGCTGCTGCTGCTGCGGCGGGCGCACGCGGCGCTGTGCTCGGCCCTGGGCGGCTACGTGGGCAGTCGGCGCCTGCGACTGGACGAGCAAGGCGGCGCGGTGTGCTGCGGTTCGTTCCGGGCGCAGCTGTCGTGTGGCGCGGCCTCGCATGGCTCGGCTGCGGCGACAGGCGCGGTCGCAGTCGGCGCCAGCGGGGGCGGGGGCAGCGGCATGTGCAGCGGCGGTGTGGGCGCGCCGGCGGGGGTGGGCGGAGCAGATGATGCGCCGCAGAGGGCGGCTGCGCAGGCGCGGGGGCAGCTGCCGCTGCGGTGGGACTGCAGCTGGCCGGCGGAGGAGGACACGGCAGGCGTGCGCTGTCTGCAGGCGCTGCGGGCTGCGTTTGGCGGCTAGTCGCGGATGGGCAGCAGTGAGGTTGACGCCCCACTCAGCCTGGCCGGTGTGAATAGAAAGCGCGGCGGATGACAGTGGAGAGACTGGTGTTGTTGGAGCACTGGCTCAAAAAGCGGATAACATGAGGCTGTGGCTGACTAGCACCACATCCGTCGCAGCTGCGGTCCAATCTCGAGAAGGTCGGGGGACTCCTCCCGCTTGAGTAGGTGCTGGGCAGTTTTCGGCCGTCGCTAGCGCCGGTTCCAGTTTTTCAACTGCCGTTGCTGGCCCGCATGCCCACCTCGCTGCATGCTAATGTTAAGCAGTTAAAAATATTTGATTGCGTGCGATATGGAGAGGTTGGTCGTGGGCCCATTCATTTGAAACCAGCTTCCGGATTCGTGCCAGTACGTGATCCAAACTAGAGTCGAGGACTTGCTTTCCATGGCTTCAACGCGTATGTTGTTTTCACCAAGCATCTCAATACGCGATCTGCATATTTTATTCGGTTGACACCCACGCGAGCGACTTGAAACAACGTTCGACAACCATTTGCGATGTTGCGCACAGCAGGTAAGCGAGTTAATCCATGCGAGCATTCTAGCAGCATTCGAATGTTAAAGAGGTAGCAGCACGATCTGGGTTGGGCGAAAGCGCTGCAGGCGAGCGGGCCGCAAGCGTCGTCAATTACCGTTCGCAAACCCGCATGCCGGTGTATTTGGCGGAACCTGTCCAGCCGCGGCAATGGCGCGACGTGTACTTAAAAGACAGAGGATAAAATTGCTTTGGGTGTCGACTAGAGGGCGGGAGGTCTCGGGCACTTTGACTGGCCCGCGAGTGCGCGCAGCACGCGCGTGTGTAGGGCGCCAGCACCGGACGCTAATGCACCCACACCCCCTGATGTTGTTTACCTGCGTCCGCAGCTGCCGTCTTCTTGGCGGCCGCGCTGCTACACGCCGCCAGCGCTCAACCTGCGTACCCTGGAGTGGCCCCGAGCCCCGTAGTGCCGGTGTACGGCACGTATCCCCCCGCCTACGGCGTGCCTCCACCCCCGCCGCTTCCCACCCCGCCCTCGCCGCTACCTCCCAGCCCCGCTCCTCCGTCGCTGCCGCCCGCACCTCCTGGCACCACCGCGATCTCCCTGTCCGCCTCCGCCAGCTCAGCTGGGCCCGCGGCCACCTGCTCGGTAAGGCACGCGTCGCACCCCCGCGGTTCTGTCACGAAGACTTCGCGTTTGCCCATTCCTGTTGACATCTTCTCTGGCCTCCTGCACGGTTCCACACAGGGAGCAATCGTGTCCGCTGGTTCGTCGGTGACTTCAATATCCACAGACAGCAATGGCTTGTTTGGATCCCGTAACTACGTGGCACCCGCTTCTGTGAGTGAGCGGTGCCATGACTTGCTTTGCCCCATAGTTGCCCGAAGCCGTTGCCGGCTTGCCTGGCCCTGATAGGAAGGGTGGCCTCGTGTATTTCCGTGGTATCCGGGGTCACCACGCACGCGCCTTGCGCATACCTCGCACCCCGCGCCAACTCCCCAAGACTGATGTGCATCGCGCCACCGCACCCGCCGCAGAGCTTGGCCGTGACGGTCACGGCCTCCGCCACCTGCATCGACTCCTTCACTGGCCTGCCGGTGCCGCTGGGGCTCTCGGCGCCGCTGGCGCCGCCCCAGGCCGCCAGCTCTGACAGCACCGCCGCTCCCGAGCTGTTCGCATCGCTCACTCCCACAAGCCGACTTCTGGCCACAGTGCTCATGTCCACGGGCAACGCCGCCTCCGCCACCGCCGCCACCGCCTCCACCGCGGCCGCGTACAAGCTCGTGGGCGTGAACGTCAGCGCCGCCGCGGCGTCGGCAGCCTCGCCCGGCTTTGGCCCCCTAGACGCGATCAAGCAGCCAAACGCCGCTGTCCGGTAAGCGACCTGCACCCTGTGCGCCGGCAGGGCAGCTTAGGCGGCCCTGCTGGTGGCCGAAGCGGCGCACCCGGTCTCCCTAGGAGCTCCACGCGTGCCAGCACCACATAATGGGCACGGCTTGGTGGCTATCAAGCGGGCACGCACCAACACACGCCACTGTGCCAATGCCCTGTGTGCTCGGCGTGTGCGTTCCAGGCTGGTCGGCGTGCGCATGCTGTACGCGGACGTGATGCTGACGTCGCTGCTGCTGGCGGGAACAAACGCGCTTGCGGCCATGTCGCCGGCCGGCGGCGGCGCCGGCGGCTGCCCCTCGACCGAGGCGGCGGCCGAGGTAGGCGTGAGGCTGGGGCCCGCACCCGCCCCGCTGCGTGCACGTGGGCAGTCATGCCATCAACACAAGCTTGATCGAGCCCCACCGGCGTGCAGTACGGACGTACGGTATTAAATGGATGTGCCCGTTTTTTTGCCCGCGGCCTCCCCAACACCACACAGGTGCTGTACGGGCTGCTCGCCACCCGCGCCGTCGCCTCGCCAACCGGCGCCGTGGACCTCACGTTGCCCACCCTGCTGCCCGAGATCATCGCCGCCGGCGCCTCCGCCTGCGGCAAGGACGCCGCCGCCGCCGCCATCACCGACGCGGCGGCACTGTACGGCAAGGCGGTTGGCGAGCTGAGCACGGCGGCGTGGACGGCGGCGGCGGGCGCGGAGCTGGCGGCGCTGCCGCTGGAGGCGCTGGCGACGGCGGCGCGTGTGCAGTACGTGGTGCAGATGCGCGGCGCCTCGGCCGTGACCGGTGGGTGGGGTACAGGGGAACAGGTTGCGCATGGAGGGGTCGCTAGGTGAACAAGGGGAGCAGCAGCAAGCACGTGAGCCGTGCCAATATGCATGCAAGGCGGAATGCTGAGGCTTGAGGGTGCGCCCCTGCATCCGCAGACTGGAGCGTGCTGCTGGCGGGCGCCCCGGTCAAGACCGACGCAATGGCGGCGGCGTTGGGCATGGGCAGCCTGCCCGCCGCCAGCACCTCCACCGCCCAGGTGGCGGTGCGGGCCACGGGCGCGCTGACGGGCTGCAACCTTACCTTCGTGGATGTGGTGGTGCCGTCGTGGCTGCGCGGTAGGTATGCCAGGCTGGCTTGTGGGCGGCGCAGCTTGGCATAAGGGCTTGAGGGCCACTCATCCGTGCGGCAAGGGAGCTTGTGTCTCCACCCGCCCTGTTTCCAGAACCCTAAAGATGAGTGATGACCTCATCATTTACTTCCTGTTCCGCGAATCCAGGCGCGATCACCGACAACGCCACGGGCGTCGCCACGTTGGTCGGCGGCATCGTGTCCGCCAAGGTGCGCGAGCTCAACAGCACGCAAGGATGTGAAGCGCGATAATAACGTGGCCGTTGGCTTGCCACGCGCGCGCTGCAAGGCATCGCATGCCCCAGCCCCACCTTTTGGCTTCGTTACACCGCAGCTCCAAGCTACCCACTAAACTACCTCGCTACGGCACTCTTATTGAACTTCACAGGTGTCTATCTCCCCAGGTTGCACGGACGCCGTGCTGTCGGTTGGCAATCGCACCGTGCCCTACATCCTCGCCACCACCGCCCTCCTGCCGCCCCTCACCGCCACTGCCACCTCCGCCTCCGCGCCCTTCGCCGCGGTCGTTGACTCCGTCGCCGCGCTGGCCTCCCAGGCCTTCCTCCTCAGCCAGGGCAGCGCCATGCCCCCACGCCTCATCTCTGCCTCCGACTACGCCCTGCCCTACACCTACCACGGGATTGGGCGCGCGGGCGCGGCCGATGCGCTGCCGGACGGCACCGACTTCGTGTCCCAGGCCTGGCCCGCCTCCTCCGCCATCGTGCCGCGTGCCTACCTGCTCAGCCTGCGTGTGCAGGCGGCGCTGGGCCCCACCAGCGCCTTCCTGTCAGGTGCGGCCGGGCATGCAACCGGCCACACGGCAGGCGGCGCTGGCCGGGTTGCTCATTTCCTTTGAACGTCTGTGTGCGAATGCCTGGCTGGTGCGCTGCCCTCACGCCTGCCTGACTCCCTCCCTGCGTGCCCTCCTGATTTCCCACCTACCTGCATGACGTACGGCTCCGCACCCTCAGCCCTGATCCGGGGCCGGCGGCGGGTGGACGCGGTGGGTAGCTCGCTGCTGGGCCGCCTGGCGCGAGACCTGCTGGCGGGGCGGCTGGTGCTGGATGATGGCGCCTACCTGTCCGGCGTCATGGCCGGCTTTCTGGAGGCGGACGCCGCCGCCCTGGCGGCGAATACGTCGTCCAGCAGCGGCGGCAGCACGGGCGCCCTGAGCTTCCGCCGGAGGCTCGCCACCAACGCGACCGTGGGCGACCTGGATTCCGCGCAGGTGGGGCTACGGGCTACGGGCTGCGGCTGCGGCTGCGGCTGCGGCTGCGGCTGCGGCTGCGGCTGCGGCTGCGGCTGCGGCTGCAGCTTTCCCCCTCTGATGCGCACCGCTGCCTGACCACCTTGTCCACCTGCCCGTGCCTTCTGAAACATGCCCGTGCATGCCGCACCCCACCCAAGTGCCCTTCAACTGCTCCGGCTCCATCCTTCACCACCCCCACCACCCGCAGCTGTCCAAGCTGCTGGACACTGTCGCCGGCACCGTGGCCGAGAGCAACGGCCTGCTCACGCAGCTGGACCGCCAAGTCGTGGCCGCCGCCAACGCCGGATCCCCGCTCAACACCACCGCCACGCTCCTGGCCGCCGCGCAAGTCGCCGCGGTGCAGAACAAGGCCCTGACGCAGGCGCTCTCGGACCTGGCGTCTGCCGTCGCCGCCGGCGACGCCGCTGCAACCTCAGCCCTCACCGCCAAGCTCACCACCAGCTTCACGGGCCAGGCGCTCAGGAGCCAGGTCGAGAGCGCTGCCGTGGACGCAGATGCGCTGGCCGGGATCACGCAGTCCGGGACTGCCTCAACCGGTGGAGGTGGCGGCGACTCGGGCTCGGGCCTGAGCAAGGGCGCAGTGGCGGGCATCGTCATCGGTGTGGTGTGCGGTGCCATGGTGCTGCTGGGCGCGGCGCTGGTGGTCGTGCGGCGCGTGCGGCGCCGCCAGCGCGACACCGTGGTGCCGCGTAACGGCGGCAGCGGCGGCGGCGACATCGAGCTGGGTTACGCGGCGCCGCAGTGGGTGGCGTTCCACGGCGATGTGGCGCCCGACGCCGGCCCGGCCGGGACCGCCGCCGCGGCCGCCGACGCGGAGGCGGACAACCTGAGGCCCAGCAGCCGGCGGCGCCCCTACGAGGCCCTCCAGGTCAGCGCGGTGTGGCCGTCTGGCGGCCGACGGGGAGGAGCTGTAGCAGAGGGCGTGCTGCCGCGCCGCGCCTGCCTCGTCACAACGCCTGCCCATGCCGTTTTCACCATCGGCGATGACGTCTCAAGCCCTCGCGCTGCTTCCGCTTTCGTTCCCCCTGCCGCAACCGCTGCTGTTGCTGCCGCTGGCGACGCGTCCTGCTCATCCACCACCACCCAGACGTCTGAGCCGTCTCTGGCGCTGCGGCCGCCTGGTCCAGCGGCGTCGGCTGGGCCGCAGGCTGAGTCGGCCACTGCAGCTGCTACGCAGCCGCCGCGCAGCCTGCAGAAACCGGCGCCGGCCCTGACGGCGCAGCCAGCCAGTACCACGGCCGCGGGCGGCGGCATCCAGCTCGCTGGATCGCAAGTGCAAGTGCTGTCACCAAGGGCGCTGCGGCTCCGCATGCCGGAAGGAGTGATGTGGAACAACCCCGTGTGGGGCACAGACACGGGGTCGGGCCAGAGCTCTCGCAGCCAACAGCGGTAGCCACGCTTCGGCTTCCCGCAGCTGTCAGAGTGAGACGTAATGTGTGTGTGTGTGGGGGGGGGGGGTAGTTCACTCCAGAAACCAAAAGCGAAACGACCAAGAGAACCCAAACCAGCCAGCCCAACCCAGAGCGCGGAGGTGGTGTGGTCTTAACCTGTGGGTCTCGGGCGCCCTTGACCTCGAATCTTCAGTCTTGTCGTCGGTGTTGTCGGTAGTCATGGATGGCACCCAGGCTCGCGCGCGTACAGACCCACCCCGTTAGCTAATTTGCGCGATTCAATCGCGATACTCACCTGCTTGATACCAGAGCAGTGCCGGCGCCGTGATGTGAGCGCCGGCCACGGAGGCATACATGCGGGAGGGTTGCAGGGCAGTGTTGCGTAAGTAAAGCTCGCGGGGGGGGGGGGTTACCAGAGGAGTAGTTCGAAGCCAAAGCGACCATTGCGGGGGGGCTGACATTTACTTAACGCAGACCGGCGTGCGTTTGTGCATTTACCGTAGCTGTATGAGGGATGCACGACCTTGACTGGATGTGTATGTGTGGCAGCTGCCAGTTACTACCGTACACGCAAACCGGCGTGCGATTGTGTATAGCTGTATGAGGCACGTGCAACCTGGACTGCATGTACATATTGGCTGGCTGTGTGGGCGTTGGGGGTGGGTATGGCATGTGCATTGTTGACATGGGTAGCTGTGGGTGCCGCATGCAAGGAGCGCATTGGTCTGAGGCGTACCGCGTTCGAATACATTGGAACATTGCTTCGCAGTGGCCGGGTCTGCTCCTTGCACGGTTAGGGTGTTCCCGCTGTAATACTGCGATTACGTGCAGCGTTTGCACGCACGCACGTCCTTGAAGGACGCGTGCCACCACGCACGCAAGGCCACATCACGTCCTTCCAGACGTGCGGAGCAGGGCGCGCGTGGCCCAGACGATGCTGTTGCGCAGGTCCTGATGAATCAATCCTCAAGTCCCAATCTGGTGTCAGACCCCTAATCTGGTGTCAGTCGCGCTGACTGCACGAGTTCAGGTCGGGTTTTGTCTCGGTGCATGGTCCTGGCTCTACGGCTCGGACCTGACCTCAGCGTATCGTGTACGCCTGTGAATCGAATTTTGCCGGGCTGCGGGCCGGGCTGCCGGCCGTCGCTATCCTCTTAACCGCATCGTTACTATAAAGGCGAACGCCCGGTCCTGTTGGCGCAGGGAGAAGGAACCCATATCCAGCCTGCTGCCGTTACAGACATTATCAATCCGAGGCATTTTTATCCGGACCCTCCAATTCGCGCCAGGAGGATGCAGTTCCGACGAAGCTCTTCACTCCGCGCTCACACGACCAGCCCCCCGAAACACGTCCCCACACTGCCCTGCGGAGCCACGCCGGACGGTGTGGCTTTTGGCATTCCGGGGGAGGGGGCACCGCTATCGGCGCCCGCCGCAAATAGGCGGGGCCCTTCAAAATCAGCGGACACCAGCTCCTCTAAACAGGTCCTACTAATCTCCCGAGTTATATCAAAACCACACACACCACACACGTCGCCCGGCGAGGTGCAGCCTGACTCATCACCGTGTGAAAAGGGGCTCGGATGAAGCCGTGCTGCCGCGCTGCTGGCCAACCACCTCACCACGCAGCGCCCCCAAAACGACGGACGCCTTCTCCTGTGCCTAAACGGGGCGCAATGCGCACCTCCCAGCTGCCAGGCCGCGCACACCACACTAAAACCGGGTGCGCTCAAGGCAGGTTGCTGTGAACAGGAGGTGGCATTTGACCGCCGCACGCCACCACAACAGATTGTTCCAACCGCATCCCACAACGCAAGCCGGGGCACGCGCGCGTCTCGCAACGCGCGCAGCCGACAACAGCCAGGCCGTCAAGGGCTACCGCCTTCCCCAACACCGCATACTCAACCCGCTCGCGTGGCGCCGCCCGCAGCCCGCCCGCCAGCTAGCCAGCCAGCCAGCTCCGCCCAGCGCCAGCGCCACAGCACCGCACCGCACGCCGCCGCATCTCGCGAGCAGCTGCGCCGATCAAGCTCCAAGCAGAAGCCGCTTAGTGCTTCAGCTGGGCCTTGGCGGCCTCCACCACGTGGTTCACGGTGATGCCGAACTTCTCGTACAGGATGTTGGCGGGGGCCGAGGCGCCGAAGGTGTCGATGCCCACGTGCTTGCCGGTCAGGCCAATGTACTTGGCCCAGCCGAAGCTGGTGGCAGCCTCCACGGACACGCGGGCGGTCACGTCGGCGGGCAGCACGCTCAGCTTGTACTCGGGCGACTGCTCCTCGAACAGCTCCCAGCAGGGGAACGACACGACGCGCACGTTCTTGCCCTCCTTCTCCAGGATGGCGGCGGCGGCAGTGGCCAGCTCCAGCTCGGAGCCGGTGCCCATCAGGATCACGTCGGGCTTGGCGCCGGCCTTGGTGTCGTGGATGACGTAGGCACCCTTGGCCACGCCCTCAACCGAGCAGTTGGGGATGTTGGGCATGTTCTGGCGCGACAGGGCGATGGTGGTGGGGCGCTTGCGGTTGGCAATGGCCACCTTGTAGGCACCGGCAGTCTCGTTGCCGCCCGCGGGGCGGATCATCAGCATGTCGGGCATGGCGCGGAAGGACGCCAGGTGCTCAATGGGCTGGTGGGTGGGGCCGTCCTCGCCCAGGCCGATCGAGTCGTGGGTCATCACGTACACCACACCGGCCTCCGACAGGGCGGACATGCGCATGGCGTTGCGCATGTAGTCGGTGAAGATGTAGAAGGTGGCGCAGTAGGGGATCAGGCCCGACTTGTGCAGGGCAATGCCGTTGCAGATGGCGCCCATGGCGTGCTCGCGCACACCGAAGCGCACGTTGCGCTCGGCGTAGCTGCCCTTCTGGAAGTCGCCGCTGATCTTCATCAGGGTCAGGTTGGAGGGGGCCAGGTCGGCCGAGCCACCGATCATGCCGGGCAGCACGGGGGCCAGGGCGTTGATCATGGTCTGGCTGTGCTGGCGGGTGGCCAGGGGCTTGTCCTCGGGCTTGAACGAGGGCAGGGCCTTCTCCCAGTTCTCGGGCAGCTGGTGTAGTTGAGCAAGAGGAATTGGAAAAGAGGGACGCCGTCGCGTCAGCAAGCTTGTTCGTGTTTGTGAGAGGCTGTGCGCGACTGGCACACAACCAGGCCCTAAGGCTGAATTAGAATGTCAGGCTGACAGACACACCCCCACATCTTACTCCCCCCCTACTTCCTCCCCCCGCGCCTCCCCCATGTGCTCGCCCCCGACTCGGCCTCACCTTGCGGCTGGTCAGGGCCTCGAACTCGGCCCACTCCTTGGGGTACTTGGCCTTGTACTCGGCGCAGGCCTTGTGCCAGTTGGCCTCCTCGTCAGCGCCGCGCTTGATGGCGGAGCGGAAGACGTCGTACACGTCCTGGGGCACCTCGAACTCGCCGTAGGGCCAGTGCAGGTTCTTGCGGGTGGCGGCGGTCTCATCGGGGCCCAGGGGGGCGCCGTGCACGTCGTGCGAGTCGGCCTTGTTGGGCGAGCCGTAGCCGATCAGGGTGGACACCTTGATCAGGGTGGGCTTGTCCTTGACGGCCTTGGCCTGTGGGGCACCAGGTGATGGGCGGCAAGACAGACAGATGAGAGGCGGGCCAGCGAGAGGACGCGACACGACGGGCAATGCAACACCGTGATTAAGCTAGACCTCCCGAACCCGAGAAGCCTCTTGTTTGAACCCACCGAAGTTCGCCGCCATCCCTCTTCAGCAGCCCCCCCATGCTTCTGCACCTACCCCCTTTCACCACTTAGCACCTCCCCCTCCGTCTCCCGCTCCCCCTCCCGCCACCTCTCCCTCTCCCTCCTCCTCCTGCTGCCCACCTGAGCAATGGCGGCGCGCAGGCCGTCCACGTCGGTGTTGCCGTTGATCACGTGGATCACGTGCCAGCCCAGCGCCTCGTAGCGCTTGGCCACGTCCTCGGTGAACGAGATGTCGGTGTGGCCGTCGATCGAGATCTTGTTGTCGTCGTACAGGGCAATCAGCTTGCCCAGGCCCCAGTGGCCGGCCAGCGAGCAGGCCTCGTTGGAGATGCCCTCCATCATGCAGCCATCGCCCAGGATGCAGTAGCTGCGCGGATGGGGAGGGGGGCGAGCAGGGGTGTAGGGAGGGAAAGAAATGCATTCAGGCGGGGCTCCATTCTTTCAAAGGAGCGCTAGAACGATTGGGCACGTGCGTCAGGAAACGGCTTACGCGCGTGCGATTGTCCTGTGGCAAAAACGCATCGACAGCAGCTCGTGACCCCGAACCGATAACCCAGCCTCATGTGGTCCGCGTTGTTTTGCTACCCCACGCGCAGTCCAACCGAGGGGTGTTCGCACAGCACCACACAGGTCCCCCGACCTCTCGAGCTAGGACCTCACACCCATCCCGGCGCGAGCGGCAAGCCCTGCCATCCTCAACCCATTAAACGATTCCCTCAGTTCGATGCAGCTGCGGGGTACTACATAGCGGTCCACTGCTTCCTACTCACGTGTAGTGGTCCACAATGGGCTTGACGTCCGGCTTGTTGAAGCGGGCAGCCAGGTGGGCCTCAGCCAGAGCCAGGCCGACGGCGTTGCAAATGCCCTGGCCCAGGGGACCTGAGGAGCGGCAGGTGAGGTGCAGGGCAGGGAGGCAAGGGTGAGCACGGGGGCTACTTGAAAACGTGCATCGAGGCGCGACTGCCGTGGACCCACACAGACGGCTCTGCAAAGCGAGCGTAGGCTGGGGGAGAGCCGTCCAGTATGCTTGCTGCGTGGCGGGGGTTTTGACGATCGACTGCACGCTGCAACGTGGGCTGCTCGACCCACAACGCCTTATCCTGTCCTCCAGTCCCGATACGGTGGTGCGCTGTTTAGAGCACTCCATGCCGAGCCTGGCTTGACCGCACACGCGTCAAGCGACCGCAAGCGCGACCCAATAGTCATCGCGATAAGGCCGACTAAACCCGCCCGAGCTGCGCTGCACCGACCGTTGTTGCATCCATGTCTGCCGTCATACGATATGATATGTATGTACAAATTGCTTACGAAGCGCGCTGCTGCGTGCTATCGAGGCGGCGCCCGCACGCGCTGAGACAGCGCTGCACAATGGTCAAGCATCAAAAGGTGCTGCTTGTGCTGGTAAAGATGCTGGCGTTATCCAGATCACAACGCCTGCCCTCGACCCCGACCAAAACGCTCGATGCTCCTCACCGGTGGTCACCTCCACGCCGGGAGTCACGAAGTTCTCCGGGTGGCCGGGGGTCAGGGAGCCCCACTGACGGAACTGCTTGATCTGGTCCATCTGCGGACGCAAAAAGCGACCAGAGAAAACGTTTAGCGCTCGGCATGGTGGCATGCAGGAGGTAGCCCCTTCCGCGACGCCTGCCCGGACCGCGACCCCTCTCCCCTGCCCCGTAATCCTACCGGCACGGAGTCGTAGCCAGTCAGGTGCATCATGGCGTACTGGAACATGGAGCCGTGGCCGGCGGACAGCACGAAGCGGTCGCGGTTGAAGAAGTCGGGGTTCTTCGGGTTATACTTCATGACCTCGTTCCACAGAACGTAGCCCATAGGAGCGCAGCCCATGGGCATGCCGGGGTGGCCCGACTTGGACTTGTTGATGGCGTCGATAGCCAGGAAGCGGATGGCATTGATGCACTTCTCCACCTCGTCGCGAGAGATCGTGGGGGCAGCGACCTTGGCGGCAGCGGGGGCAGCCTGGGCCACCACCACGTTGCGGGCACGGCCGACCTTGGGGGCCACAGCGGGCACCGCCTTGGCCTGCTTGCCGACGGCCGGCTGGCAGCGCTGCTTCAGCATGGTCTGCATTTTGGCTGCGACTGGGTAAGACTACCTAGAAGTAGTCTACAAGTACCTAGTGTAAAAGGTACTGACTTAAAAGTAAAGAAGCAGGCAGCGCGCAGCAGACTTTCAGCAAGCTGCGCGCTACGCCGCGAGGAATTGCCGTACGGGTGGGGCCAATCGCAAAACTTTCCACGCTTTCGTTCGGTTTGGCGATTTGCATGGCTTGGGTTTCCGTTTAGCACCTGTGTAGACTTTAAGACGCAGCGTGAGAGGCTCTACCGTGCCGACCCACTGCACTGCTTGCACACGACTGTGTTTCGGAGGCGAAATTGCGACACCTATTCTGTTTAATTTTATACACCATGCTAAAGTCTGCTGCGGGAACGCAGCTGCACCGGCAGCGAGCTACTAGCTCCGCTCGGCCGGTTCCTTGCCTCAACGCAGTCCGCCCAGTCCGGGGCCTGGGCCGCGTCACGCCCCTCGCGAGCGCCGCAATTGCTCTACCAGCCCAAACCAACAATGGGACAGCTCAGGCTCAGCCTCTGCAGAACCTGGCGGCGCGCATTGTGTCCAGCGGACGCGAGCTCATGGCGACCTGTGCCGCTGTGAGCCTGGCAACGGCAGTATTTCAAGTAGCAGCAAATTATGTAAACAAGGCGCGGGATGCCGTGGCCTCGGCGTTGCCATCGCCCAGCACAATTGGCGGAGTGCAGCAGGTGCGAAGCAAGAAAGCACAGCTGTTGCTGGGATTGGCCGGTGAATGTTGGAGGGTGGAGGAAGTGGGCTAGATCTAGCTGCAGCGCGAGCGGATCTGACTGAGGGTCGGGGGTTTTGAAGGAGTCGCCGTTCCCCCCACGCCTCCTGGGCTTTACACGCTCCACGGCTCGAAGATTCACTACTTTCCGCTGCCACGCTACACGAGCAGGACTGGCAGCAGCAGGTCAAGGAGCTGAAGAAGCACACGCGGCTGCTTGGGTTCGTGCTGCCGCTGGCGAAGGCGTTTGCGGCGGAGTCGCTCACGTCGGTGTACGCTCGCACGTTTGAGCGCGCGGCCTTCGGATTCGCCAAGGTGCGGGCGGGCGGAGCGAGTGCACCCTGCCGCGGCCTGGGGGCAGGGCCAGGGGTGGGCTTGCAACCCCGTGGGGTGTATCTCCGTTTGGTGGCGGCGGCGATGCATGATGGCCTGGGGGAGGGGGCGCGGCACAATCCCCGCGGGGGATTGTGTCGTCACTCGTCAGGCATGCGCACGGCGCCTGCAAAGGTAGCCACATGGGTAAAGCCAGCACCTCGCAGCTGCACGGCTCCAGCAACAGGGCCTTGAAGCAGCTGCTGGCGAGGCCCCAGGCCCCAGGGAGATGGGGTATCCTGGATCCTGCGGCATGACGGGTGCGGCGAGTCGGGCGGCTGGCCGGGCAGACACGGGGCTGGCGCCGCCGCATGGCACGGGTGCCACTTCGGCGCACTTCATGCAGCAGCAAGGTTGCTGCCAGGAGCGCTAGTGGGCGGGCTGGCAGAGACCAGCCGCGCATGGGCCCGCCCTGCTGGTAAAGGGAGCCCCGCCCGGCAGCAGCAGCCGTACGCAGCAGCCCGCCTGGCAGCCCCCCAGCAGGCCGTGGCAGTACCGGGCAAGTATGTTGCTTACGTGGTGCGGTGCGGCAGCCGCCGCCACTGCGCCCCAGTCAGGCGTGTTGGGGACACCGCCGCTGTGATGGCGGCAAGACCCCAGGCCTGAAGCGGCGCCAGGCCAGCCGCAGCTACACCTCCTTGCACGCGCTCTACACGCTGCTCGGCGGCCCGGAAATACCAGCCCAGGGCTGTGCGAGCAGGCAGCGGCCCCTGACAAGCGGCGACCTGCGCACCGCGTACGCTGGTCCCCCCCACGCGCACAGCGTGTCCACCTGTGGCGTCCACTCGGCCGTGTGTTCGGTCTGTGGCATGCCGCATGCGGCCTCGGCTTTGCGTCCCTGACTGCTCCCACGCCACGTCCCACGTCCCACTTCCCCCCACCCACCCACGCCCCCTCCCGGCCTCCCGCAGATGTACCTGTTCTGCCTGTTCATGCGCGTGCTGCTGTCCTGGTTCCCCTCCATCGACTGGAACTCCCAGCCCTGGGCCTTCCTGCGCCTGGTGAGCAGCTCAGCTCAGCTCAGCTCATGGGGGGCGGAGCAGCAAGCGCGCACACATACACACACGCCTGGGGGGGGCGGCGAGGGCGAGGGCGGGGGCGGGGGCGGGACTGAGCCTTGTCACGTTTTGTGGTGGCAACGCGGCGAGGGGCGCGGGGTGGGGTAGGATGGGATGGGATTGGTCGGGTCAGGGATAAAGGATGGTGCCGTACGTTGTGGAGCGGCTGGTCGGCGTGGTGGTGCTGCGGGCGGGGGGGACGGGCAGCGTACGCGCTTTGGCTTGGTCGCCCGGGCAGGGGGTGGCTGTGGTGCCCCTTACGCCAGCGCAGGTGTGTGGTGCAGGCAGCCCCCTTGGCTGCGGGCGCAGTCTGACACATTCGATTGGGCCCGGCTGCGCATGGTCGTGCCCCGTATTGCCGAATGATCCCAATACCTCCTTGCGCCGCTGCCGCTGCCGCTGCCCCTGCCGCTGCCGCTGCCGCCTGCAGATCACGGAGCCGTACCTGCAGATCTACCGCGGCATCCTGCCGCCGCTGTTCGGCCAGCTGGACTTCACGCCGCTGTTCGGCTTCCTCATTCTGCAGGTGCGGCCGCCAGCGGCTGGGGCTGGGGCTGGGGCTGGGGCTGGGGCTGGGGCTGGGGCTGGGGCTGGGGCTGGGGCTGCTACACACTGGGGCTAGGTCTGGGCGGCTGCCTGGTTGAGGGCTGGCTGGCTGGCTGCCTGCTTTAGGGCTGAGCGGCTTGGGGCTGCATCCGTGGTGGCGCCGTGAGGGAGGCCAGCTGGGGCCAGCTGTCGCGAAGCTGCAGGCGGCGTGGGAGACCTGCACGCGTGTGCGCATGGCGGCGCCATGCGTGGCACGTGAGGAGCCCTTCCGCCCGCCTGCCTCCCTCATCTTACCACTAGGCACAAGATCCCTGCGTCGCATCCTTCCACACACACGCCCCCCCGCGACAAACTCACTCTGCACGTCCTTCATCCTAACAAACACACACGCGCGCGCACACACACACGGACTATTCGTTTCGTTTTTCTCACACACACACACACATACACAATTCTCTCCGTTTCCGTTTACCAACACACACATACACACGCACACGCATACGCAGGACGTGGTGGAGCTCATGTCGCCGGTGTACACGCTGGGCCACGCCAAGGACACTTCCATGTTCTGGACCACCACCGACATCATGTGCTACTTCGACGGACACTAGTTGCTCGCAGTCAGAGCTGCACACCGGGGGTGGAGGCGGTGGCCGCGGCGGTAATGGAGGCGGCTGCACCAGCACCAGCACCAGCACCAGCAGCGCCTCCGGCGGCTGCGGCAGCAGGCAGCGGCAACAGCGGATGCCGCATACCGTCAGACCAGCGCGGGTGTCAGGTGTTAGGGCGGCATGCCGGGATGCGCGGGTGTAGGGTGTTAGGGCTGCCTACAACTGCCGGGCGTGCGGTATGCAGTGATGTGGGGTGCTGCAGACGTCGCGGCGATGCAGGGATCGGGTAGCGGGCGCTGCGGCATGCCGCTCCGCAAAGCGGCTGCGGCTTCGGACGGACCTGAGGCGGGTGGTTTTGCAAGGCCCGGAGCCTGAGCGGGGGGGGAGGGAGGGAGTACCGGCGTGGGCTAGGGCGCTTTTGATAGTAGTGGACGAGTCTCGGGCCATCGAGGATGACGGGTGTGGCCGCAAGCGGGGCAGAGTTGATGCTAGCAGAAAGGCAGGTTTGGCTGCGGCATCGGCACCACGCAGATGCTGCGCTACACGAGATGATACAAATTCTTTCGGACCTTGCGCCGCCTTACTAGTCGACGGCAGGGGTTAGCTTTCCGAGGCCGTCACGAAGCGGACAGCAAGCGTGCTAGTCGCATGCACCACATAGGGTGTACGAGTATGCGTGTATCAATGACGCGTTGCCAGAGGCCAACGGCCCGAAGGTCGGTTGTGAGGTTGGCGCTCATGTTCAGACCAGATTACATTGCTTGCTCGTCCGGCCTGTGCCCCTCAAGGAGTGCTATGGTAAGGGCCAGCGCCCGGAAGCACATGGGACCCCAAAAGCTGCGTGCTTCATCTAAGTGTGCTTGAGCACACGTGCAGTACGGTGTGGAGACTTGAAATACAGCCACACGTCCCATCCCTAGCCATCACCGAAGCACCGCGCGCAGCCGCCGTTCGACATTAGAATAAAATACTAGGGATCAGTGTAGGACCGCCATTCGCATTTTCGCGCAGGTCCGAGCACAACACCAGGGGAAAACCTGCACGAAACCCCTGTGTATTGCAGCATTGTCCCTGAGCTTCTTTATGGTGAACATGAGTGCGGGTAATCATGCCGTCATCGAGATGTCGTGTTCACAATCGCATGCACTGCAACGCTCTCCGCAGCCCCGGCTTTGCGGCTGCCTTTCGTTCTGCGATGAGCAGCTTTTGCCGACCACCAGCGCAGCGACCTCAGGCGCCCGCCCGGCGCGCCGGCGCCGACGGGGCGGTGTAAGCGCCCCCCGCTGACGCAGCTGCCAGCCTGTCACACACCACCAGTGACCGCAACAGCCGCTGGCACACGGCCGCATGCAGCGGCAGCAACAGCGTCACGTCGGCACCAGCCGCCGCCGCGCCGCCGGCCGTGGCCGCCGCCGCGGCGTAGCGCCCGCCAGGCGCCGGGCCGCCGCGCGCGCCGCTCTGCGCCGCCAGCACCGCATCGCGAAGCGTGCACAGTGCCGCAAGCTGCCGCAGCACCCCCGGTCCCGGGTCGCTCCAGCACCCGTCGGCTCCGGCTGAGGGTGCGGATGCGCCCGCAGTCGGCTCGCGTGCCGCCGTGCCCAGGCGCCGCCGCTTTGCCGCGCCTTCCAGCTCCGGCTCCGTCGACGCATTGTGCGCGGGCTCAGGCCCTTCCGCCATCACCACGTCCGCCGGCGCTACTTGGCCTTGGTGCTGCTGGTGCTGCTGGTGCTGCTGGTGCTGCACGTGCTGCAGGTGCTGCGACTGCTGATGCGCGGGCACGCTGGCTCTGTGCCGAGGCCGGGGCCAGGCGTGCACGGACAGCATGCGCAGGTGGCGGCTGAGGCCCTCGGTGGCGGCGCAGGAGGCGCTGGGCGGCTGCTGCGTGGGGAAGGCGCACAGCGTCACGGGGGCTGCGGCAGCTACTGCCGCTGCACCAGCTACTGCCGCTGCACCAGCGACCGCGCCCGACGGCGAGGCCGCGTGGCGAACCACGTAGCCACCCGCCGGGACGCGGAACCCCTGCGGCACCGCCACTGAGGGATGCAGCTGCAGCCAGGAGAGGCACACCTCGGCACTGCTACTGCTGCCACTGGCACTGCTGCTGCTGCTGGTGTCGCGGGTGACGAGCAGGTGCTGCCATGCCACGGCCTCGTCTTCTGTGGGGCAACCGAGCTTGGTCACCGCCACCGTGACCTGCGCGGCTGCAGCAGGCGTCCCTGTTGCTGCGGCGCAGTCGGCCGCTGCTGCAGCTGCATCCGCCTCGCCGCCGGTGCTGGCGCCGGTTGTGTGGGCTAGCTGGCGGCAAAGCATCTGCGCGTGCCCCAACACCGCGTGGCACACCAGCGCATCCAGCGTCAGCGGCGGCAGGCTGTCGGGCGCTAGCCGCGGGTGCCGCTCCGCCTCAGCGGCTGTGGGGCAGGCGTCAGTCTCCATGCTACAGCTGCACGGCGTCCGCAGCGCCAGCATGCTGCTGCCACTGCCGCCCCCGCCCGCCTCAGCCTGCTGCGCCGGCGCAGCCGCTGGGCCCAGCGCCGCGGCCATGGCGCTGGTGCTACTGCCGGCAGGCAGCAGGCCGCTGAGGTACTCCGCGCCGTCGACTGCTACAGCCGCCTGGGCAGCTGTCGCTGCGGTAGCTGTTGGCCCCACCTGCGGCCCCACCAGCGCGGTCGCCCCGTCGCCTTTCCCCGCACGGTCCGCGGCTGCCGCATCGGCCGCGCCGGCCCCACTCCTGCTGCTGCACAGCGACATCGCACGGGTGTCCAGCACACGGCCTTCGGAGTCGCAGAACGCCATGGTCAGCCAGCAGCGCTGCGCATCCGCCGCTCCCGGCCAGTCCGCGGCGAGCCCCGAAGCGCGCAGCCCGCCCGCGCCCCCGCCGGCCATGCTGCTGCCTGCGCTGCAGCGGTGCCATGCGTAGCAGCAGTGCAGCGTAGGCCGCTCCGGCGCCGACGCCGGCACCGGCCCGTGTCCGGCTGCGGCGCTGGCCGCCCCCTGCGGCTGCTGCTGCAAGGCCGCTGCTACCGCCTGCGCCATCGCTGGCGCACCCGCAGCAGCTCCATGCAGTAGCGCCGGCGCGGGACTGCGTGCACGTGCAGCTGCGGCATCACCGCCGGCGTCCGCACCTGCCGGGTGCGCGGTCGCGGCCTCGGCCTCCGCTGCCGCCGCCTGCGCCACGGCATTCGGCGGCGCAAGCGCCAGCAGCGGTTCGTAGAGCGGCGTGCGGCCGCTGCAGCTCGCATGCACGGCAGCCGGGCCGGCACCCTCGCGGTGAAGGTGCCGCAGCGCTAGTTCGGGGGGCGCCGGCGCGTGTCGCACGCCCGACCGGCCCTGGGCCGACGGCAACCCGGCAGCCGCGGGCGCAGCGGCGGCCGCAGCGGCGGCGCCGTAGCCCGCCAGGCGGCGGCACAGCTTTGTATAGGAGGCGCAGGCGGTGGCGCGCACGCAAGCCCCGGTGACGTCGTACAGCGAGGAGGGCAGCACCAGCTGCAGGGCCGAAAGGGCGGCAGAGGGTGTTGCAAGGGCCCGGCGTCGCGCGTTCAGGTCAGCATGGAGTTCGGGTTGGAACTTAGCCCGTCACGTTGCAAAGGCCTTGCCATCAATCACTTGGTATGCTGGTGCCTGGCGTGTCACTGCGTAAGTAAGGAACGGCGCTCACTCACCTGAATCACAAGCTCCGTCGCCGCCAGCTGCATCAGGTCCAGTTGCGGCGTCGAGCCCGGCGGCCCATCAGCCGCCGCCGTGCCCGACGGCGCCGGCCAGGACGTCGCGCGGTACAGGTGCCGCGCCGCGCCGCCCAGCCGCGCCAGCAGCGCCGGGTCCGTCGTGTCGCCGCTGGCGTTGGGCCCCGTGCCCTCTGCGCCACTGCCAGGCCCGCCGCCGCCGCCGCCGCCGTCGGTGGTACCCGGCGCCCCTGCACCCCCACCCGCACCCGCACCCGCACCCGCGCCGCTGGGCCCAACGCTGCAGGCCGGCGCTTCCGGCGGTGTCGACGCCGCGCTGCTGCTGGTGCCCGTGGGCGGCCCTGCCGCCGCCAGCGCCGTCAGGGCCGCCACCGCGCCCGCGCTGCTGAGCGTCGCGGCGACCGACCCCGTCCCCAGCACGCCGCCAGGCCCGGGCGTAAGGCCGGCGCCCGGCAGCAGCGGGCCGCACACGCTGCTACTCACGCTTGGACCACCGGCCCATGTCCCAGCACCATAAGCGGCCAGGCCCCTCGGGACGGCCCCCGCTTGCGCCAGCTCCGACGCCGGCACTAGCTCTGCTGCTGAGAGCGCCGCATCGGCGATGGGCGCCGCCGCCAGCAGCACGCGCGCCGGCGGCACGCGTGACGCCGGGCACACGGGCGCCAGGCAGGCCGCCACCTCCAACAGCGCCGCCGCCACGTCCTCCACACTGTCACTCGGCGGCACCACGTACACCACCAACGCCGGGGGCCCCAGGTCAAGCAGGCCGCTCCCCACTGCCGCTCCCGCGCTGGACGGGTCTGCCACCGCAGAACTGCCAGCGCCGCTGGCGCCTGCCGCCGCGGCGGAGCCCGCGCCCGCTCCGCCCGCCTCCGGCCCCGCCGCTGGCCCGCCGCTCCCTGGTGCACCACCACCACCGCCGCCGCCGCTGAGGCCTCGCCCTGCCCCGCCGCCTGCGCCACCGCCCGCGCCGCCGCGGGGCTGCTGCGTCAGTTGTCGCAACTCCCGCGGCGGCTGCAGCAGCAGGTGCCGCTGCAGCTGGCGGCCCACGTGCCGCAGGTTGCGCCAAAAGTGGACGTGCGCCCCCTGCTGCTGCCGCGCTACGGCGCATGCTACTGCCGACGGTGGCGCCGGCCCCGGCACTTGCCCCAACCCTGGCCGCCCCGGCGCCGAAGCCGCTCCCGTCCCCAGGGCCGCACTGGACCGGGGCCGGTAGCTGGGTTCATCCGGCTCCCAGCCCAAGTCGCCGGCCACCGACGCCGTCGCGTGGTTGCTCCGGAACCCCAGCACCGCGCTGCGCAGCACCTGCCGGTCCGGCCGCCGCCCTAGCGCCTGCTGCTGCTGCTGCTGCTGCCAGGCTGCAGCCGCCGCCGCTGCCGCAGCCGCAGCCGCCGCGTCGCCGCCCTCACCCGCCGCCGGCACGCCGCCAACGGGCGGCCCCGGCCCCGGGTCGGTGGGCACCGGCACCACGCCGTCAATGGCATGGAGGTGCGAGGGCGTGCGTGCGGGCTGGTGGCTGCCCAGCCGCATGGCCAGGAACGTGGCCGACACATCCTACAACAATGCAATAATAGTACACAGGTTCTGGTGGGCCAGGTTCCGGGAGAGTAAGGCCGGGCCGAGTGGACCGCGCCAAGCTGCATTCCGTCCTTCCCTTGATTCTCAGGCTGCTGCTACACATGCTGCTACACAAACGGTTGCCCCCGGCACGTCCTGCCCTGCCCCCACCTTGACGAACATGCGCGCCGCGGACGAGTGCTGCTCGGGGCACACGACGTAGAACTCCACCGCCTTCTGCGGCCCGCACGGCTCCAGCGACACCTGCA
Source organism: Chlamydomonas schloesseri (assembly GCA_016834595.1). Taxonomy (NCBI): domain Eukaryota; kingdom Viridiplantae; phylum Chlorophyta; class Chlorophyceae; order Chlamydomonadales; family Chlamydomonadaceae; genus Chlamydomonas; species Chlamydomonas schloesseri. The sequence goes on along the minus strand of JAEHOD010000025.1, from coordinate 1,209,219 downwards.
GCAGCAGCAGCGGCAGCAGCGGTCACAGCCGCCCCTTGGACACACCAGCCGTGCACGTTGCCGTATGGATACCTGCCCTGCCGCAGCCGCGGGCTGCTGAGGCGCAGCCGTTGACAGCACCCGGCTGTCTGTTCCCCGTGCCTGCCGCCCCAGCCATTCGCCAGGGCCACCCGCATCACTTTACGGAACGCGCGCCCCTGTACCCCCCCGTGCGCGCAGTTCAACACCGCAAGACCCCGCCACCCACCTTGTCCCAGAACGGCAGCACCGCCGGCTGCAGCGCTAGCCAGTCGCCCTGGAACCCCGCCAGTGCCGGCGGCGCCTCCAGCGGCAGCGACTCGAGCTGGGGCGTGCCGCCGCGCCCGTAGGCGGCGGCGGCCAGCGCCAGCGCCGGCGCGAGCATTGGCGCGCGCGGCTGCGGCCGCCGCGGCGGAGGGCCGTCGCGCCCGCGCTCGCCTGCGGTGCAAGTCAAACGGGTCGCTTGGGTCGCTCAATTCGCCGGTGCACGCGTGCGTCAGGGCTTTGCCTGTCCAGGCACATAGCAGCGCGAGCCCAGGAGCTCCTTTGCAGTGGCGCTCAACCCCCTGGTCACCGCCAATTGCTCATATGTGTTACCAACAGCAGGAGGTTGCGCGCTGCCCTGCCTTACCGTCGGTGGCCGGCGCCCTGCCGCTGCCGCCGGGAGCGGCACCAGCCCGCGCACACACGTCCGCCAGCAGCTGCACAAACTTGTAGCTTGCTGACGACGGCGTCGCTGTCGTGTTGGCGAGCGCCTCATCGGATATGGAGTGCAGCAGACCGCTGCGCGCTGCGCCCTCGCCGAGCATCAGGTGCCCCACTCGGACATTCACGTCCGTGGGGTACAGCGCTTGCTGCTTGACAAAATCGACAAGCGCTGACTCCGGCCATGCTGATCGCAGCGGCGCATACGGCGGGACGGGCGGAGGATACAAAACTTGCTGTGGAACCGCTGCCGAGGAAGCGGGCTCCGGCACCGGCGAGGCCGCTACCGTTAGTCCAGCAGCACCGGCCATTTGTCCTGAGTCCGCAGGTTGTGCCTGCGCGGCTACTTTCGCGCGCTCCGGTCCACTCTGCGCGCGCTCGGGAACTGCCCTGGCGCTGACCAGCTGCGACAGCCGCTGCTGTAGACTAGGGCCATCATTTTGACATACTTTGGCGTCATTCGCCCACTGGGGCGCAGTGTGCACACGGTTCCTTGACCTCATCGTGAGACGTGCACAGCATTTACATATTGCAGTGCAGTCAACTAGTTGTCTGGGTGTTGGACAAATACCAGCGTTCGCGATACTTTGTTTGGGGCTGCTGGTGAACTGGACGTCAGGGTCAGCAATGGAGTCTTATGTAAATCATGCCCCGTATGCCGACTTTTCTGCAATTCTGGTCGAATACCCTTTGTATTTGACCATTAACAACAGCAAAGCAAACGTAGAATCTACCAGGGGGCTGTCAGTGTCAGCACGATTGATAGTTGAGGGGCCCACCGACCAGCGTGGAGAGGACTCGCGCAGCTGCGCAAGCTCGTTGGTGAGTGTGAAATTGCGGTGACATGCAGCTGTAATGCTTCGTAAGGCAATCTGTCCGTGCGCGCGGGGATCTGCGCGGGGTTTTCATTTGCGCTCTAGCTTTTGCGGTCGTCGCCACTGATAATTCATGGCGATATGGGGGTCATGACTGCCATAAAACATGACAGATGCCCTAGCACGAGCGTGACGTGGGGCTGGACAGAACCCTGGTGCCGGGCCTCAAACGCAGGCCCCAACCTTCCCCAACCTTCCCCTGTGGGGCTCCTAACGCCCGCCGACAGACGCGGCGCCTCCGGGGAGCGCCTCCAGCAGACTACAACCACGCCTCCACAACCCCCCATCTCCCTACCCGGCCCCACTCACCCACCTAGTCTCTGCCTAGCCACCCAGCCATCATGTCGGCGGGCACGGTGGATGAGGCCACGCTGGCCGCTGTGCGGGCGCACATGAAGTCGGTGCGCATCCCTGGGTTCCACGACAAGGTGTACAAGGACGAGTGCGTGTTCAGCTACGATGACCCCGAGTCGCCGGGCGGCCTATACGTTAGCCTGTCGAGCTTCCAGGTGCGATGATGTAGGGAGGTTGCGGGTGCGTTTTGATGTCGCGTTACCGGTATGTAGAGCCCAGGCTGGCACGGCCGGTGTGCGACATTGTTGCATGGAGCATTATTTCAGGGCCGAAGCAAATGGGAGACAGGGAAAAGGGGGCTGGATACGGGGGTGAAGGAGTTGGGGGTGGAAGCAGAGAGGCCGGGGTGCTCCAAACCAGGCGCAGCGAAGCGCATCGCGCACCGCGCAACGTGTGTAAGTTGCCACACGCACGACGAACGCAACACGTGGGCCACGCACACGCATGTCACGCCACATCTTCCATCCATCCATCTATCCATCCATCTATGTATCCATGCACCACAGGGCTTCGGCGAGTCCTACCTGCCGCTGGACCACTCCCGCACCGGAAACGGCCTGTACCTGCACCTGGTGCACCGCCGGGTGGGTGGTTGTGGGTTCGGGTGGGTGGATGTGGGTGGTAGTTCATTCCAGAAAACAACGGAAAATGATCGAGAGAACTCGAACCAACCGACCCAGCCCGGAGCGTGGATGGGTGGGTGGGTGTCGCGGCGGGCGGGCGCGAGTGCATGGGCGTGGATGTGGGCGCGTGGCTGAGCGCGTGTGTGAGCGTGTGGCTGAGCAGCTGTGAGTAGCAGCGTGTGGCGCGGTGAGGTGGGCGCGACAGCGACAGGTCGGGTCGGCAGCCTGGCACGACGTGCCGTGCGAGGCCAGGCAGCCCACTCCCCCGGCGACGGCGTACAGTCCCCCACACCCACACCCACACCCCCGCGACAGACGTTCTATCCCATCAGTCCCTTCGTTTCCAACCGGGGCCGCATGGGTCATATGCGCCTCTCCCTCCCACGCCCCAACGCCGCCATGTGCCATCCACCTCCCCAACCCCCGCCTGTAATGGTCGCTTTGGTTTTTGGAATCAACTACCCCCGTGACTGCATTGCTTAACTCCGCTTCCTCTAGATTGGTTTAGTTTGAGCTGGTAACCACAACCCCCCCCCACATGTGTCGCATCGTCTGTCTACATCTCCTTCTTCATTAATTTAACATGCATGGAACCCACCAACCCTCCTCGTTGCCCACGTGACTCTCTCCCTACAGGTGCCGCTTCCCAAGGCCGAGGTGGAGGCGGCGCGGCAGGCGGCGCAGGCGGCGGGGCAGCTGCTGCTGAACGCGCCCACCTACCGCCTGGACAAGAGCCAGGCGCTGGTGGTGGTGAGCGGCCCGGGCCCGGAGCAGCGGCTGCGCATCCCGCTGCCCTGCCCCGACCTGCCGGAGCGCGTGCTGCAGGTAATGGGTGCAGCGGCGGCAGCGGCGGGTGGTGGGGGCTGGAGGCCGGTGGATGGCCGGTGGTGGGGTTGAGGGCGGAGTGGTTGGGCAGGGTGGCAGTGCAGCGCAGTGCCCAGACCAACCAACAGTGGTTAAGACGTGTGTTGCTGGTGCGGAGGGGGTTTATGTATTCCCGTACGCAGTGAGGGGGGAGAAGGCAAAGGGGGAGAACGAAAGGCGCGGAGAGCCAGCGCACACACACGAACAGTCATGAGGCCGCTCGTGCTCCTGCTGCTGCTGCTCGCCCTGTCGCCGCCAGTGCACCAAACCATCAACTGCGCTCTGGGTTGGGCTGGTTGGTTTGGGTTCTCTTTGGTCGTTTCGCTTTTGGTTTCTGGAATGAACTACCCCCCCACACACACACACGCACGGCCCGATGACGCGGTAACGAGGTAACACGCGCAGCGAACGACGATCGATGGCGCGCCGTTGTCTATGCATGCTGCACGCACGGTGTCGACCCTTTTTCTCCTTGTGCTTTTCTAACACACACGCACGCAACAGCTCGTGCCACCAACTGCTCGGTTGTTTGGGCTCCTTATCCCCTGGGACGAGCTGCCCACCCGCCCCGTCACGGCCGCACGGCCGCCCGCCCGCTCCCCACCACAGGCCATCGACGCGGTGGTGAAGCACGAGAGCGTCACGCAGGCTGAGGCGCTGGCGGTGTTCGAGGAGCCGCGCCGCGTGTCCAAGTACGCCGCAAACCTGGAGCAGCTAAACACCGGGCGCAAGATCAGGTGGGTAGGAAGGTTGTGTATTACTTGTGTTACTCTTGTATTACTTGTGTTACTTGTGTATTACTTGTGTTTAATTATTCGTTCCGATGCGAGGGTTTGGGTCTGACGGCGGGGTGTGGGGCTGCGGGGGCTGCGTGGTTCTTGCGCTGTGGTGGTGGGGGGCCAGTTACACGCGGTAAGCGCAAGGTGATGTGGCGTGTGTCCATGCGCGGAGTAGTGAGGGGTGAGGGCAGTGGGTGCGCTGACGCCTGCGCGCTGATGGTGGCTTCGCGCGGCCTACGGTAACGTGGTTCTGCCTTGCCGCCACACGCCCTGCACGCCGTGCCCCCCCTACACACACACACACACGAACCACCACCGCCACCACCATCCCACACGCACCCGCCAGCCCCAACCCTGCGGACTGGCGCTGCGACGAGACCGGCGTCAAGGAGAACCTGTGGCTCAACCTGTCCACCGGCTTCATCGGCTCGGGCCGCAAGGTGGGGCCTCGCATGGGGGAGGAAGGGCCCGGGGGCGCGCGGGGGGCCGGGGAGGAGGGGCGGCTGGCTGACGAACTCGGGCAGCGCGCTGTGCGGTTGTAACAAAAAGGAGGTTCTCGTAATATGAAACTGCTGCTCACACTGCTCAAATCCACAACCTGCTGCTTGTCCGCCCGCCCGCCCGGTCGCGCCAGAACTGGGACGGCAGCGGCGGCAACGGCGCGGCGCTGCGGCACTTCGAGGCGGGCGGCCGCAAGTACCCGCTGGTGGTGAAGCTGGGCACCATCACGCCGCACGGGGCGGGTCAGTGGCGGGGTCCGGGGGCAGGGTCGGGCAGGGCGTGGGCAGGGTCCGGGGGCCGAGCAGTTGGGAGGGCGGGCGGGGCGGAGCAGCAGGCAGCAGGCACGGGACGGCACGGGACGGGACGGGGCAGACGGGAGCGGTGTGTTTGTTACTGAGTGCCTTCCCTGCCTGGCTTTCTTGGCCTATATGTGTTGGGCACGGGGCTTAAATATAGCCCTCCGGACGGACACACGCTTACATTGGTGTTGCTGCGCGGCCTGATGGATGTCAGATTACAGGCACCACCACTCGCAGTCGCTCACCAGCGCACCCCACCACACATGCACATGCGCATTGTTGACAGTGTGTGATTCTGTGCGATCAGCACTCATATACCTAAGCTTATCGGACGTGAGTAATAGACCCCAAGGGTCAGCGCTTTTCCCTCACGCCGATAACGCTGTAGCGCAACACACATGCACATGCACATGCACCCCATGGGCGCACCTCAACCTCCTCCCAACTCTGATGCGTGTACGGCAACCCCACAGACGTGTACTCCTACGCGCCCGACGAGGACGACATGGTGGAGGACCCGGGCCTGGCGCAGCACCTGGCGCACTGGGGCATTGACATCATGAAGGTGCGGGCGGGGAGGGGAGGGGAGGGGAGGGGGTTATTATTCGTAACCCAAAGCCCAGCCGTCCCTGCCCAGAGCGCGGAGTGGGGTATGCCCCTTCCCACACTCCCATACCGTATGGGAGGATGTGGGGGAGTGGGGGGACGGGGGACGGAGGCGGGGATTAAGAAGTTCATATCATACACCAAACGCAGAACCAAGGGAGGAGAGAAGGGGGCTGGGGTAGCGGAGGCGGAGTGGGCTGAGAGGCGGCGGGCTGATGCACTGCCTGTGTAGCAGACCGCGCGGCTGGCTGCGTCGCAGGAGTGCGGGTGTAGAGAGGCAGGGAGGAGGGGGCGGGAAGGCTGCGAGGAAGAGGGCCTCTGCGGAGCTGTGTGAAGCTGGGCGGACGATGTGAATCAATAGGCGAAGGGGTGTGTGTGGATCAACGGGTTGCCTGGCACCCAGGGTCAGCTCCTCGCTATTACCTCCCCTGAAAGTGCATGGAAGTCGCGCCCCCGCCCCCTCGGTGTCCTCCTTCTGTGTCGCAACCTCTGTCTCCCTCATCATTAATAAAACATGCATGGCACCCTCTCCTTCTCCTTCTATCCCCTGCAGATGGAGAAGACGGAGAAGACCATGTCGGAGCTGCAGGCCGACCTCAACACGGGGTACGAGTTCAGCCGCATCACCGAGGCCGGCGCGGCGCTGGTGCCGCTGGCCGGGCCCGGCCGCACAGGCCTCATAAACCTGGGCAACAGCTGCTACATGAACAGCGTGCTGCAGGTGGGGGGGGGGCGTTAGGGGGCGTTGGGGGGTGGGGAGTGGGGGTTGTGGTTACCAGCCCAAACTAAACCAATTTAAAGGAAGCGGAGTTAAGCAATGCAGTCAAGGCGGTACTGGAGAGCTTGGATGGGGTCGAGTGGAGTGAGATGCTAAATGGGGCCGTGGGTCTTGTTAGGTGGTCGGTGGGGGCAGGGGCCATGCATCGGCCCCGGGCGTGGGGCAGTGGTTGGAGGTCCGTAACTTACGGCACCACATCACGTGCGCCGCGGCCCTCCTCCGTCTCGTCCTCTCCCCATCCCCGCACCCACACACGCTAGTTTGGTGTTCGGTTTAGGATGGGCTGGTATTCACAATCCCCGCCCCCAGCTCGACGCTGGACGACACGGACATCGGTCACGCAATGACTAACTACTCTACCTACTGTGTACCTGGCTGCGCCTTCGCCCCCCAACTCTAATGCGTGGGACCCCACCCACACCCACACCCAGGTGCTGCTGACGCTGCCCGAGGTGGTGGCTCGCTACGGCGGCGCCGCGGGCGGAGGGCTGTTCGCCAGCGCGCCCGCGGACCCCGCCAACGACCTACCCACCCAGCTGGCCAAGGTGGGTGTGCGGCGGCGGCGACGGCGGCGGCGGGCGGCTGCGGTAGTGCACGAGATAACAGAGGGTACTCAAAGAAATACTAAGTGGCGTGGAATGGGTCGGGGCTATGATATATGGGAATATGAGTACCGGCCCAGGCGGAAACCAAGTCTGGGCACACTTCAAGAAAGGTCATGTATAAATGCCCACGCGTGTAGCCGCATCAGCGCGCTTGTTCTGCAGCCCGCGCCTCACAGCCCGCGCGCCTCACTTGTGCACCGTTGCGTTGCGTGTGTGGCGTCGTGCGCGCAGGTGGCGGTGGCGCTGGCCCAGGGCCGCACTGGCCACGTCAAGCCGGCGGAGGTAGCAATGGAGGTGGACGGAGGTGCGTGGGGAGCGGGGGGCGGGGGGCGGGGGCGGGGGCGGGGGCGGGGGCGGGGGCAGCCCTCTGTGCTGTCGGCGTACCTGACGCTTGTCGCCCCCGGGGCTTCACCCGGCACCTGCACGGCGACACGTGCCCGCGCCTCACTGCGCCGCGTCCCCTCCCTCCCTCACTCACTCCCTCGAGAGCTCAACCACCTTGCCGACGGAACGCCAGTGTGACGTGCATTTCATGGCTTCAGCATGCGACATACTTGCGTACGGCATACTTGCGTACGGCATACTTGCGTGCGGCATACTTGCATGCGACATACTTGCATGCGGCATACTTGCATGCGATATACCGTGCACACCCCCACCCGCGCATCCCCACGCGCGCACCCGCGCACACAGAGGAGGTGGTGCCGCTGCCCGACGACGAGCGCGTGACGGCGGTGCGGCCGCTGGCCTTCAAGAGCTGCGCCGGCCGCGGCCACCCCGAGTTCTCCAGCGGCCGCCAGCAGGACGCCGCCGAGTACTTCACACACCTGCTGGAGCTGGTGGGTGTGTGGGTGTGGGTGCAGGGGGTGTGTGGGTGTGGGTGTGGGTGCAGGGGGTGTGGGGGTGTGGGTGCAGGGGGTGTGGGTGCAGGGGTTGTGAGTGTGGGTGTGGGTGTGGGTGTGGGTGCAGGGGGTGTGGGTGACTGGGTGGGCTGACGCAAGGTAACGGCATTTGACCAGGAAGTTAGGAGGGGGACAATGTCTGGGTGCTGGGCTGAGACTGTTGACTGCAAGTTGTACTCCTACCAGGTCAGCGTGTGGTCTACTGCTGGCACGCTGGTGTGAACACCCACAACCCTCAACCCCAATGCAGATCGCGCGCGCGGAGCACACGCAGGCGCAACGCCTGGGCGTCACCAGCGGCGGCAGCAGCGGCGGCGAGCAGCTGGCGGCGCTGCCGCTGCCGGCAGCGTTCCGCTTCAACCTGCAGGACCGGGTGCAGTGCGGCGAGAGCGGCGCGGTCAGCTACAAGAGCCAGCCGCACTCGCTACTCATGCTGCAGGTGTGTGTGTGTGTGTGTGTGTGTGTGTTGGTAAACGGAAACGGAGAGATTTCCCCGCAATCGCTCGCAGTTACTGACGGATACGCACCGAATACTTCTTGGACGGTACCGCGTAGCCCCGGTAGTCATACTTACCCGCAGAAATAGCCTGGAACCCGTCGGGCGTTCGCGAAGCAAACCGACCCCGACATGCACCCATATGCTTGTGACATGCGCCTAAAAACGTTTACCCAGCACGCCTAATTCCCTGATTCCCGCCCGCTGTCCGTAGTCTCACCTACAGGCGGCAGAGGAAGCACATGCAAAGGGCGGCAGCGCGAAAGTGTCACGGGCATGGCAAAGAAAAAGAAAAAGAGGCGGCAATGCTAACGGCGTGCAGCAAGCAAGCTAACTAGACACGCAGCCCGCCCAATCCCAACCCAGGAAACGGCTCTCCTCCCTAGTGGAAGAGAGGACGAGGCAGGGCAGGCGGCGCGCTTAAGACAACTCGGCGGAATGGGGCGCAGTGGCGGGCGCGGTTGCAGAGCTGCGGAACGTGCCAAAACCCCACGCAAAACCCCCGTAATCCCGGGTGGCGTCGCCCAACCCGATAAGCCGCAGTGACCCCGCTGACCGCGGCTGTGTGTGAGTGTGTGTGTGTGTGTGTGTGTGTGTGTGCGTGTGTGCGTGTGCATGTGAGCGGACGGACGGTGCGCACGTGACGAGTGTACTAGCCGTCGAAGCCCTTGCCCTGCAGCCACAACCGGTCCAATCCCCAACCAAACAAACAAACCCACACAGCGCGCGCCCCTCGCAGTTGTCCGCCGTATGCATTACTGCATGGTGTGTACGCAGCGCCGGTCCCCCTCCTCCGTCACGATATCCGTGCCCCGCCAGTACGGCTGCAGCCCCCGCTCAACTAGGCCGTTGAACTGGGCTTGTCTCGCACGCCTGGCAGCCCGCCCCTCCGGCGTCAGGTAGGGGGCCACCGTCACGCCTGCGGTGTGTTTTATCTGCGCCGCAGCCCGGATGAAGGCTGCCCGCTGATCCCTCGTCACCACCACCTCCACATTCCAAATACGACCTGTGCTGTTGGCCCGCCAACGACGTTCATACATGCCCAGCGGGCCCTCTCCCAGGCCCAGAGCAGAGAAGTCGCCGCGCGCCATAGCCTCCGCCTGCGCGCAGCTTACGCCGCGCAGCAGGATCTTGTTGGCCGCCACCGCCGGCGGCGGCCATTGTGTGCACGCGGGCGGCTGCGACGGGAGCGGGTGCGAGTGTGCAGCCGCTCCCGCCGCAGGCGCCGCGTGAGGGGCGGCGGCAGCGCTGGGCGCGCCCGGCGTCGCCGCCGGGGGGCCCGTAGGCGCTGCCGCCGCAGATGAGGGGCGGCTGGGGGCCACCCTGGGGCACTGCTCCCGCAGCGCCGTCGTGCCGCCGCCAGCCTCCGTCTCCAGCACGGCCACTGTTGCGGCCGCGAATGAGTTGAGCTGCTGCTGGAGCTGACGGACGGTGCCCGACAGCCGGTCCAGCAGTGCGCTGTGTGTTTGCGCCGCGCGGACGTGTGTGTGTGTGTGTGTGTGTGTATGTATGTGTCAGGAAACTCAACATAGGGGAAACTCATGGCCACACGCACACACGTGCACGCTCGGGTTTCATCGTCCTTTCTTTGTAATATTGATCAACGCACATGCACACACACACGCGCGCACACACACCCACAGGTGCCGCTGGAGGCCGCGGTGAACGCCGAGGCGGTGGCCGAGTACCGCGACCGGCAGGCCAAACGCCAGCGCCTCAAGGAGCAGTCGGCGCAGGTGCGGGTGCTTGTGTGCGGGTGCGGGTGCGGGTACGGGTGCGGGTGCGGGTGCGGGTGGGAAGGGCGGACAGGCGGGATTGGCTGACGGAGATGGGAGACTGGTTGAATCTGTAAGGGGTGAGGAGAGGCTGGGCTGGCGGGTGCGGTTGGCGCGAAGGAGATGCGGTGTTTCAGGTTGGTGGTGCACCTCATCCTCCAAGTAACTTGGTTGGTTGGTTGGTTGGCTGGTTGGTTGGCTGTTGTCGCCGCAACTACACAGGCCTACATTGGCGCGGCGGCCGAGGGGGCCTCTGCGGTCGCCGGCGCCGCCGAGTCGGGCGCAGTGCCGGCGCAGGTGTCCGGTCCGGGCAGCGGCGCCGCGGTGGTGGTGGTGGCGGGAGGCGAGGAGGAGGCGGTGCTGCCGCGTGTGCCCTTCGACGCATGCCTGCAGCGCTTCAGCGGCACTGAGGTGTGTGTTTTGGGGGGGGCGCAGGGACAGGGGCAGGGCGTTGCGACGCGGCATAATCTGTGATAGCGCGGGAAACGAGAGGCGGCAGGCGAAGCGGCACTGGACCCGCGCGCGTGGTGGGAGGTCCAGGACGCACATCGCAAGCACAGCGCCGCTCTCGGTGGCCGCTGCAACCCGAGAGCCCCATCCCCTTCACTTCCCCAGGCCCCACAAGCCCTTGATGTGTACACTCGCCACGTGCGCACCGTCCGTCCGCTCACACGCACACGCATACGCGCACACACGCGCACGCACGCACACACGCGCACGCACACACAAACAGGTGGTTGAGGACTACCGCAGCGCGGCGCTGGGCGGCCGCGCCACCACCGCCACCAAGACCACGCGCTTCGCCACCTTCCCGCCCTACCTGGTGATGCAGGTCAACAGGTGCGTGCGGCTGGCTGGGTGTGGGTGGGTGGGTGGGTGCGGCTGAGGGGTGGGTGCGTGCGTGCGGCTGGGTGGGTGCGGCTGGTGGGTGGGTGCCGCTGGCTGGGTGCGTGCGTGCGCGCGGCTGGTGGGTGGGTGGGTGGGTGCTAGTTGATTCCAATTCCCAATGGGGGGGCGGGCGCTGCTGGCGAGGACAGAGGACGGGTGCATGCGGGGCGGCGCTGCCAGCCAGGCAGAGCGAGGCGGCGCACCTCACTGGCCCCACCACGCTCCGCGTTCCTTCCGACCTGGCTCCTGAAGAGAGGGCACCAATCGGGGCCACACTCCTAGCTAACACCTTCCAACACCCCTAGCCGACGCAACGCGCGCCCACATAATCAACACTGTGACGATGCTCCAACCATATGCATCCGCCACCCGACTGCATCGACTGCAAAAAGGTACTTCCAAGACAAGGACTGGACGCTCAAGAAAATGGAGGTGCTGGTGCCGGTGCCCGACGTCATCGACCTGGAGCCGCTGCGCGCGCCCGCCGGCCCCGCGCCCGGCGAGGTCCTGCAGCCGGAGCAGCAGCAGCCGGAGCAGCAGCAGCAGCCGGCGGCGGCGGCGGCAGCACAGCCGGCGCAGGTGCGTGCGTGTGGTGTTTTGCACTGGCGGTGCATGCACACGCCTCCTGGCCTCAGCTGCCCTGTCTGACCTGTCCTGCAAGTGCAGTACGGTACACGGGCGGAGCGCACACGTGACGAGCGGTTTTGATAACTAATCGCCCTTCGTGCGGCTGCTGCCGCAACCGCCACCGCAACCGCAACCGCAGGCCGCCGCGGCGGCACCGCAGCCCGACCCCGCGCTGGTGTCGGGGCTGGTGGACATGGGCTTTGGCGAGAACGCCTGCGCGCGCGCCGCCGTGGCGGTGGGCAACGCCGGCCTGGAGGCGGCCATGGAGTGGCTGCTGGGACATTTGGAGGACCCCGACGTCAACGACCCGCTGCCGGGTGCGTGTGGCGGGGCGGGGTAGCCATCCATCGGATGGTGTTTATCAAATGGGCGGGGCGGGGCGGGGCGGGGCGGGGCGGGGCGGGGCGGGGCGGGGCGGGGCGGGGCGGGGCGGGGCGGGGCGGGTGGGCCTAGAGATGGGGTGTAAGGGCGTGAGCCTGGTGCTAGAGAGTGGACATAGAGGAGCTTGGGATGGTGGAGGCGACCCGCTGAGGCCGGCTGAGGTTTACACCGCCTTCGCTTGCCCGCAGTCCCCGGCGCCGCGCCCGCTGCTGCTGCTGCTGCCGGTGCCGGTGCCGCCGCCGCCGCGCCCGAGGCTGACCCGGAGAAGGTCTCCACGCTGTCGGGCATGGGCTTCAGCGAGGAGCACGCCAAGGCAGCGCTGCAGGTGGGTGGGCGGGGGGCAGGTAGTTCATTCCAGAAACCAAAGCGACCACTGCAACCCAAAAACCCAGAACGGGGGGCGGGTGGGCGCAGGAGCGGCGGGGTAAAAGGGTGGAAGGAACACGGCGCGTACGTAGGTGCTCAAAGCGGTGTGTGTGTGTGTGTGTGTGTGTGTGTGTGTGTGTGTGTGTGTGTGTGTGAGAGAGAGAGAGAGAGAGAGAGAGAGAGAGAGAGAGAGAGGCGGAGGGCTGTGGCCTGGCCGATGGCGCTATAGATACCCGCATACATGCCATGCGCACGCCGCCTGCGTCCACCTGTAGCCTGCGTCCACCTTCCCGCGCGCCCGCCTGCACGTCCTTTCCCACCCGCAGGCCTGCAGCGGCTCTCTGGAGCGCGCGGCGGACTGGCTGTTCAACCACATGGACGACCTGGACGGCGCGGTGGCCAAGGTGCGTGCGTGCGTGTTTGCATGTGTTAACGAAAACCAAACAGGGAAAATCCCGGCCCAACGCTCCGCCTTACCATTTACCGATGCGTGCGCGCTTGTGTGTGTGTGGGTGCGTCCCTTCGCACTTGGAGGAGAGCAACGCGGTAACCTGGCATGCATTGGTGGGAGTGCAATGGAGCACCGTAGTCCTTTCTCCCTCACGTGGTGGCACCCTGGCGCCGCGCTCGTTCTTCAACCCACCCACCCACCCCGGCAGGTCCTGTCAGAGGCGGCCGGCGCAGCCGCGGCCGCGGCGGCGGCGCCCGCCGCTGGCGCGGCCGCCGGTGCTGGTGGTGCTGGAGCTGGCTCCTCCGGCCCCGCGCCGGTGCTGGACGGCCCTGGGCGCTACGAGCTGGTGGGCTTCATCTCCCACATGGGCTCCAACCTGGCCTGCGGTCACTACGTCGCGCACATCAAGAAGGACGGCCAGTGAGTGGACTGGGCTGGCGCCGCAGCTGTGTGGCTGATGGGATCGGGGGGGGGGGGGTACTGGTTACGGGATCGGGGGGGAGGGGGAGGGGGGCATTGTGAGAGGGGGCCACAGTGGGGAGGGGGCTGCGTGGAGCTGCGTGGACCTGCATGGCGCGGAGCTCGGGCCGCATGTCGGCGGGCAGACTGGCCGCATTGGCGCCAGACGCGCTAACCTGGTGGTGTGGCATCTCCGCATGCGCGTGCTGCGGGGCCCGCTCCTCATGACGCTGACGATGGCGATGACGGTGGCGCTTTGCTTTCTGTCGCGTGACCACGCGCCGCGCGCCACACACACACACAGGTGGGCGATCTACAACGATGAGAAGGTGGCGGTGAGCGAGCACCCGCCGCGCGACCTGGGCTACCTCTACCTCTTCCGCCGCCTGCCCGCCTCCTCCGCGCAGCAGTAGCAGTAGCAGTAGCTGTAGCAGTAGCTGTAGCTGTAGCGATGGGAGGGGCAGCGGCGGTGGCGGGTGGTGCGGCGGCGTGCAGGAGCGGCAGTGGGATGCGGTGCGGTGTGGCTGGGCCGAGACGGATTCAGGCTGCTGTGAGGGAGCGGCGGTGTCTGTGAAGGGTGGCAACGCCAGGCGGTGTGGAGCGCTGTGCTGGGGCCAAGGGAATCTCGTGCGCTGTGATGTGGTATAGCCGAGGTGCCGGTGGTGGGGTTGCGGCGGCATGGCAGGGGGCTGAGAGCTAAGGCTACAGGTCTAGGTGGTGATGCGGACCGGGACTGGATACGTGCCGGGCAATGTCGTGCTGTATGGATGGGTTGGCAGCGTGTGTGGGGGGGGGGCAAGGCTCCGTGCACAGGCATGCGTGTGGCGGAACATGGCAAGGGGCGAGATAGCGACGTCCCGTTGGCAAGAGCAATTCCCAACCCTGCCCCATTGCAAGCAGCAGAGCAGGCATGTGCCAAGTGCACAGGCATGGGCCAAGTGGTGGGAATCGGTCGGCCGGCGCAGAGCTCTGACTGGCTGGATGTGCCACTCGGACATCGTGACGGCCAGGGGTTGTGACGGCGGCTGCAAGCCACGGCGGCTGCGCATTGCGCAATGTGACCTCGAAAGGGTTGTGTAAGCCTCCTGCAAAGCCGGATCAGCGGAAGCGCTAGCGCCACCATTTCTTCTCCCCCTTATTGCTTGTCTCGTGGGAGGGGTGCGTCTCCCTCGCACTGTGCCCTCTCCAGCTCACCAGCAGCCCGCAACTCCGCAAGGCCACTTTATTCGCCACGAGGCCAGCAGCAGCCCAGTCTGCAATGTGGCCCAATGTATTTTGAGTCGTGGCCCTTCGCGACAAAGAAGCGCAACTTTGAGCCCTGCCGCCGCGGCAGGTGCTGGCCGTGCTGCCGCAGAACCGACGGGCGACGGCTGGCTGGCTGGCAGGCAGATTCTACCTACTTGCAGAACGCGCGTCCCGCACGTCTCGGGCACCTCCCCACAGCAGCTCCACACGGGCACCTTGCCGAGGTGTCCACATGCACGCTGCGCGACCTAGAATATAGCCACCCTTGCTTGATATGGATTCTCAGGCGCCGTTCAACACTCGCCTCCGCAGCATACCGCTCAACACTGCCAACCCGGCCCAATTCAGTGACCTAAAGCCTGCTAGGTGGCCGTGTGCAACTTGTTCGGAACGCTCCGAACACGATGATGCGACAATGTGACAATGCGACAATGCAACAATGCGACAATGCGACAGTCAGCAAAAAGCGGCTCAAAGAAAGAGAGAAGGAAAGTAGAAGGAGAATGGGCCCACCACTTGTATTTGCAGTATGTCAGTGCGTGGGGAGTTCACATGGTGAAGGGCAGGGTGCAGGTGGGGTGGGGCCAGGGGTGCGGTTTGTGGGCGCTCGGCGGACGCACACGTACGGCAGACCCGCCCGCAGATCAATTGTTGGTGCGTGTCAACAGCTATCCCCTGATTGCTGCGCATTTCCCGTGATAATTTGCATTGTCGCATTGTTGCATTGTTGCATTGTCGCATTGTCACATGTGCACAAAAAAGTTGTTCCGAACAAGTTGCAAATTGCTATAGCTTAGGGGGCTTTCACACGTGACATGCGAAGCCGGCTTCGACCCCGAATCCGGGTCGAAGCCGACCCCGAAACCGACTCTGAATCCGACTCCCGAATCCGGGGTCCCCCCCCCGGATTCGCGAAGCCGGCTTCAACATTTCATAGTCGGTTTCGATGCCTTTCAGTATTTTATATACATATACTATCATAGTTCTATACCTTCAGTTGTCCCCTGCTCGCTGGGACAGCTTGTGAACCAGAATGCCGAAGAGAAGCTGCCTGACCGAGTAGAATTGGTATTGTTTCGATCGCTAGGTGCAACGTACGACTTGACAATACATCATTGGAAACAATAGCCAGTAGGAAGCTCTGCTCTGTGCCGCATAAGCGCGCGCCCACCGCTTCAGAACATGCTTCTCCCACAGCCCCGCTCGCTTCTCCTTGTAAATAACCTTCTTTCTACGCGTTATCTTTTTTTATTGCTCGAACGCTCCACAAGCGTCGCTGGCGGCGCTCGCTTGGCAATGTCGCCCGGATTGTGGAAAAGAGGCAGCGCCTCGAGCAAAACTTGTTACGAGCTTCTTATTGGTATCTCATAACGAGTATTTAGGGGGCCGAACATCATAAATAACGTGGGTGGCGCCAGCATATGCATGGCTATGAAGAGCCGAAGCAAAGAGACGCGAGGCGTCATTGTAGAAAGATAGTACTATATACTTTATGAAAGTTACAATGTAAAACTCAGCGAAGCCACTCCATGACTCGTTGGCTTCGCTCTGCACCGCGTGTGAACTGGATTCGCCGGCGAAGCCGGCTTCGCCCCGAAGCCGGATTCCCACGTGTGAAAGCCCCCTTACAACCCCGACAGCTGAAGTGTCTGTACCCGCGATCCAGTGCTAGCTTGATCACTACACCACTCAGCTTACCGACGGATGTACACACCTGCTGCACGGATACATGCTCACCTGCACCAAACCATAACAAATCGCGCGCGCGCACACACACACACACACACACACACACACACACACACACACACACACACACACACACACACACACACACACACACACACACACACACACACACACATTCATAACACTCTCCCTTGTGATCTCTAACACACACACAAGCGGCATGTCCTCTGTCTGCTATTCTTTCTCTTGTGAACTCTACAAGCGGCCAGCAGTTCCGCCTGCTGTTGCACCGCACTGCGCACCGCCAGCGCCACGGCCCCTCCCACGCGCCACCTGCGGCACACACGGCTCCGGCCTTGCGCCCCGCTCACGCTCACGCTCACGCTCATGCCGGCACCATGCGCCAGCCGGGGCAGCCGCGTATGTGCAGCAGCGCCAAGTCCACCTCGAAGTAGCGCAGCAGGTCGGCGGGGCCGGTCTCACGGCCGGCCCTGGCAGGCGGGCAGGCAGGCGGGCGGGCAGGCAGGCAGGGGGCGCATCAGTAAGGTGGGTCGGAGGCGGTCAAAGGGAAGGCAAGACGCCTGCACCCTGCTGCACGGCACCCGATGGCAATCATGTGGTTCAGTGTGTTACCCTGTTCCGCCCTCCCTGCCCCGCCACCCGTGGCTCCCAGCCGCCTCTCCCAAGTCCCCTTTTCCGTTTCTCTGTGGGACTGCGCGTCGGGCCCGCAGAGGTCTAGCACACCGTGGAAATGAGCTTCCCTCGTCTCTCACCACATGGCCCAGCCGTGGTGCGATACCGCCAGTGAGGCGTGGTAGGTGTTGCGGTTGTCCAACGTGTATGCCAGCATCTGTTCGTACATCGACACCGGCCAGGCGGCGACGTGGTGCGGCCGCAGCATGAGGCTGGCGCAGCACGATTTGAAGCTGCCTGGTGCCTGTAGCAGCATGGGGGCATGCATGGGGGCACGACCGCCAGGGATTTGGTTGTAACAAGGAAGAGGCCAGGAGTGTGGTTCCCTTGGCTGGGTGAGGGGGAAGGCAAGCAGGATGGCGTGTTTGGCGTAAGACACTCACCATCTGTCCGCACTGTCAATGCGGGCCCCCTCCCATCTCTCCCTTCCCTCTCTTTCATTCTGCGCCCGCCCCACCCGGGCTTCACGACAAAGGCCACGCCCGGCACGCCTCACCCGCTTGCTCGCGAAGTCGTGGGCCTCAAAGATCTGGCCCAGGGCCGCGTACGTTTCCTGCTGGCTGCGGCTGGCCGCGCCGGGCGGGTAGTCCAGCGAGCGGCTGGAGGAGGTCTGGCTGCGCACCGTCTCCACCGCGCCTGGGTGCAGGGGGTGGGTGGGGTGTGGGTGGGGCTAGTTCATTCCCATTCCCAGTTCAACCATTGGGGGGTGCGGGCAGCAGGGGGCGGGGGCGCAGGAATGGCACGGGCAGGGCTGCTAGACGACGCATGGTGGAGGGCAGTGCGCGCGAAAGTGACTGCCGGGACAAGGAAGGAAGGGCGTGGGGATGGAAGGGTTCAAACATAAACCGCAGCCAGTGCCGCCAGTTGAATTGTTGCAGAGCGGACCACTAACGCACGCAATCGCACGAAAGCCATCTGCTGCTGATGCTGCAAAGCCTCCCGCTGGGTTGAGCCGCGCAGGCTCTCAAATAAATGCAAACAATCCAAGGGCAAGCAATGGACTCACCCTGGCTGGCGTAGCGCACCAGCGAGAGCGGCCCGAAGCCCAGGTTGGAATGCCCGCCCGTGGCCGCCGCCGCTGCCTCCTCGGCGCTCTCGCCGTACAGCACCACCAGGTTCTCGTACCGCGTGTCGTACAGCCCGCCGCCGCCGTGCATGTAGATCCAACGGCTGGCGCCGCCGCCGCCGCCGCCGCCGGCTTTGGAGCTGACGCCGCCGACGGTGCGGCCGGCGGGAATAGACATTGCTGAGGCATTGGCGAGGCACCTGCACCACCACCCAACCCACCAGAAGCGCACAGAGGCTGTGAGTGATCGAATCTAGATTGTAGGTACCGACTGCGCGTCGGCATGGGCAGCGAACGCATCTCGCCCCAGATGTAAAGACAGTGCCGTCTCGCACACGCGCGCGCCAAGCTTGCAGCTGACCCGGAACTTACTTGGAGGATTTGAATGGGCAGCGGTTAAGCTTGGAGTACCTCGGCGTCCGCCACTGCTCCGTCAGGGACCGGTGGTGGTGGTGGTGGTGGTGGCCCTCGCCCATTGACGACTCCTCCAACTCGTACTCCCCCGACACCGAGCCTGCCGGCTGTGCGTCCCCGTCCTCCACACACACCAGCAGCGCGCAGCAGCCCTTCAGCCAGTTCTCCTGAGAGAGCGCGAGTGATGGTGGTGGTGATGGTTAAGGGGGATAAGGGGGAGAGGAACAGCAACATGGCGACAGGGGTGGCGCTGCACAAGCACTGGTCCAGCTTGGGAAGTGGCCGTGTGGGAGGGTGTGGGCGGCGCGTAGCTGCATGTTTCAGTGGGCCCGGCATGGCCCCGCGCCTTTCGAGTGTCGTACCTGCCTGCTAGCACCAACATGCGACTGCCCTGTCTTTTTTTTCTGTTGACAGCCACAATCGCGGGCACGCACCCACCTGACACCCGCTGCTCAAACTGATGGCCTGGTTTGCAAACTCAGCAAGCAGCGCCTTCTTCGCAGCGCTGCTGCTCTTGCTACTGCCGCTGCCCTTGCGCCGCGACGCCTCCAGCCGCCGCCGCGCGCCGCCTGCTACAGCCAGCGTGCTGTTGCTGCTGCCGCTGCTACCGCCCAAGCCGGCCGCCAGCTGCTCCCGAATACCCGCGTAATACCCTCGCAGGCGGCGGAAAAAGGGTCCGCACAAGGAGTGCCGCGCCGCCGGCCCGTGGTCATGTACCAGCACGAGGCCCTGCGGTAGGCTGTCGTAATGCCGTACCACGTGCGAAAGGTACACCGCCGCCTCACGGCCCTTATTAGGCAACAGCTGCTGCAGCCGAACCGTACTGCCGCAGGGGTACGGCTCGAAGGACTTGAGGGTGGCGGCGGCGGCCACCAGCCGTGGATCTGACTCCTCCAACCGGTGGTAGATCCAGATTTCGGCGCCGCTCAGCCCGAGATTCCAGATCCATGGAACCAGCGCCATTGGCTGCAATCAATGGATTCATGGGCTTCGTGAGGCGGCTATGGCATGGGCTGTGCCAGCTGCTGCTCATTCCCAGGAATCGACATCGCTGCGCCTGATCCATTGTGTCTCGAGGGTGGTTTGCTGTAAGCGGCTGCCGTGCGTGTACGACACAGCAGCAAACCAAGCTTAAGCACACATCAAAGCAGCTGTAGAAGCACCACACGCGGGCCTGTATCTGGCCGGTTGCGTACCTCAGGCGCATGCGTCGCCACCACCACGTGGAACGCCCCCGGCGCCAAGCCCTCCTCACAACCCCAGATGGGAGGCGGCCGGTAAGTTGCGTCCAGCTTGCGCGCTGGCGCCCGTTTGCCGGTGGCATCTGCCGCTAGAGACGTGTGGCTGCTCCACAGGTCAGCAGCGAGCACAAGAAGCAGTGCCCGTGAAAGCAGACTGTGGGCGCGCAAGGACGTAACGTCACGGCTCCAAGGCCCCCGGCGTGGACGTCGTGTGCCCACGCCCCCGGCGCCGAACCGGCTCTCCATTAACTTGAATGCACGCTAAATGTGGTTGAGGCAATGCTGCTCTGCCATTTAGGCCATAGCAGCACAGTTTGGGAAAAGAAAGCCGTGTTCTTTCGCAGGTCCTGATGCTTTTTACGCCAGCTTCTTACAGTAAGCAAATCAAAAGTATACCTATCAAACCGAGCCGGCGCACGAATGGAGCTGGAAATCAAACTTTGCCATCACCGGATTGAGGAACGAAAATCCTCGTCAAGCGAGCAAAGGCTTCCAGGTGCCGACTATACTGTAATTGAATATAAGTAGTTAGGATCTGCTGATTTGTCGACTGGATTGCCGTAAGGACTGCTTTTCGAGGGCGTCGCGGAGTTGCGCGGGAAAGCAACTTGGTCACCAGTCCTTTTGGAAGCGGCGACGTCGCGCGGGCTGTCAGCGGCACTGACGCTTATTTAAAAACGTACCCGCTGCACAGCCGACGTAGGCCCGGCGCTCGTGGGAGCAGCTTGCGCCAGATACTCATTATGGAACTGCAGTCTTGCTGACCGGCTCGCACACTCGCGCTCAGCGCCACTACCCTACCTCTAACATCAGTGGACGCCTCGTTTGGCGAGCATGGCGAGCCTTGCCGTTCTTGAGGCTGGTCCGCGCGGGGCCGACGGGCATGCGACCGGTCTTCTCGGCTTGCCGGCTGTTCTCGAACGCCTATCGGACCCCAGCCACCGGTGCCAAGGACCAGAGCTGACGTGTCTGCTCCAGGTAATTGGCAGACGTCAACCCTGCTTGAAGTTTGTCAACCCCCCGTCGCCGGGATGTGGTGGGCCGCTGCTCTGACCACGCGAGAGTGATTGCTGTCCTGCATCGCGCACCAAATCACTGAACACAGGCGCTTTGCAAGCAGCTCATTACCGCCGCGACGGACACAAACCTTGTCGTTTTCTCCTCGGCGGACCGGGCGCGAGCGGCTGCGTCGCAGACCGCGGCGTCGGAGGTCGCAGCGGAACTGTCGGTCGGCGCACCGGAGCAGTGCATTCCCTCGCCCGCGCTGCTGCTGGCGGGATCCGCGTTCGCGCCCTCCTCGGCGCAGGCCCCGCACCTTGACAGCAGCGCGCTAGCCCTGCTACCCGCCTCCGCCGCCTCCGCCAACGGCGGCAGCCCCGCGGACCTCGCCACCCTCGCCGTGGCGGCAGCCCGTGGCGGCGGCGCCGCTGCCGCAGCGGCCGCGGTCGCAGCAGCTGCGGCGCACGCCGCCACGCGGCGCAGCCGCGCCACCACCGCCGCCACCACCACCGCCGCGCCGCCGCCGCCGGCCGCGGTGGCGGGCCCCGCCGCCAACAACGCCGCTGCCGCCGCCGCCGCCGCAGGCGCTACTACCACCACCACCACCACCACGGCGGCGGCGGCCGCCGCGGCGCTCGCCGCCGGCCTGTCGCCCGCCGCCGTGACGCCGACGGAGGGCCTGGCGGGCATGGTTGCCGCCGGCATCGGTCTGCTGGTTGACCACCTGGAGCACTTCCACTACCGCGCCAAGGCCGTGGCGCTGGACGGGCTGCTGGCGCTCTCCGCCCTCGGCCTGGGCTCCGACCACCGCCTCGACCCCGCCGGCTTCTCCTTGCTGCCGCTGCCTGCCGGCGGAGCCGGCGGCGGCGGCTCCGCCGCCGGCCTGCCGGCCGCCGCTGGCGGCGCGGCCGCCGCGGCGGCTGCCGCCGCCGCCGCGGCAGCCCTGGCCGCCGGCTCCGCCGGCGGCAACGCGGAGGCCGAGGGCGCTGTGTCGGCGCTGGGCGGCCTGGGCTTGGGCGACTGGCTGGCGCTGCGGATCGTCGGCGCGGGGGCGGTGCCGCGGCTGCTGGAGCTGCTCACGCAGCGCACCGGCGTCAACTTCGTGCCCGTGCGGCTGGTGGCGTCGCAGGTATGAGTGCTTACGCCGGCACTTGCTTGCTTGTGCGCTGATTCCAGTATGATGGCGGAATTAAAGAGGGGATAACCCGAGTGTGCAAGCACACAAGGGCCGTCCAGTATGCTGCCGCGTGCGCACACGGCTCCTCGCCCCTGTAAGAATAAGATGGGGTACCGAGCTTCTACATCGGGCCCCTGCCTGTACCCCTGCCTGTGCCGCACGCATGCACGCAGGTGATGCACAACCTGGCACGCCGGCGCAACGCCGCGGTGCGGGCGGCGCTGGCGCGCTGGCGGCCGCTGCCGGGGCTGGTCAGCGGCCTGGACGTGGTGTTGGAGGACTCGCCCGACATCGCCGCGCGGCTGCTGCTGAGCCTGGCAGACCTGCTGCCGGTGGCCTCGCACCAGGTGGGGGCGGCGGGCGGGGCGGGGCGGGGCGGGCTGGGATGTGGGATGTGGGGTGCGGTGGGGTGGGTTTGGACGCGCGGCGAATGGAGAGGGCAGTTTTTGTCAGGGAAGACACGTTCCGTTATGCTGTTTGTCATCCGCTCTTGCAGATTGCCGGCGTCATCCACAACCTCATCGCCAAGCACGCTCCGCAACAGCCGCCGCCGCCGCAACAGCAGCAGCCGCAACAGCCGAACCACTCTGCTGCAGCTGCGCCTCAGCCGGCCAAGCCGATCAAGCAGGAGCAGCAGCAGCATCAACAACAACAACTACAACCACCTCAACAGCAACAGCAACAGCAGCAGGGGGAGCTGGCGGCGCCGGCGGCTCGGAAGGCAGGGGAGGGAGGCGATTTGCAGCGGGACCGGGAGCAGGATGCGCGCAATGAGTCGGACCAAGGCACCTCTGGGCAGGATGCCACAGTGAACAAGATTTCTAACAACGCCAGCGATGCTGCCAACGCAGCAAAACCCCCATTGGAGCGTCAGCCGTCGGGCCAGCTGCCACCACAGCCGCCCACCGCGCCTTCCAAGGGACGGAAGGCCAAGGCCGCTGGCGCCGCCTCCGGCGCCGCAGCGGGAGCGCCCTCGATTGCCACGAACCGCCCGCGCCGCGGCGCCGCTTCCGCCTCAGGCGGCAAGGCCGCTGGGGGTGCCGCTGCGTTGCCTCCCGTCGCCGCGCCTGCGCAGGCGCCCGCCCCGGCGCCTGCCCCGCCGGTGGCGCAGCCGCCTCCGCCTCCGCCGCCGGCCGAGGCCGCCGCAACCTCCACGGCGGCGGCGCAGCCTCCGCAGCTTGCGCACCTCGGTCTGGCTCCCGACGTTGACGTCCCACTGGAGCAGCTGCTGCTGCGTGTCACAGGGTACTACATGCGCCTCGCGCACAACGCCGTCCTGGCGCCGGCGCCGCTGCCGCCGCCGCCGCAGGTCAAGCCGCCGTACGGCGAGGCGGAGCGGCGCGAGTGCGAGCGGCAGCTGATGACGCTCAAGGTGCGTGCGTGCCCCCGTGCCTGCGTGTGTGTGTGTGTGTTAAAAAGCTGAATACGTCAGCGATAAACGTAAGAATATCCGTGTGTGTGTGTGTTGTTTTGCGGTGGGTGGCGCGGCGTGATCCAGCGCGTAACGGTGCTGGTGCTAGGAGGCACACGGGGGTGGGATTGACCATTGCTTGCATGGGGGCACTGTGTGCTTTGTCATGCCGGTGTCCCGCCGCTGACGTTGACGTTGTTGTTTCATGATGGTGCACCAACTGGTCGTTTCCCTCCCTCGTCCCATGGCACACGTCCGCAGGTGGAGGAGCACAGGCGGCGCCGCAAAGAGGCGGGCCAGATCGACTGCTGCGTGGCGGCGCTGCTGGCCACGTCATCGCTGCCCGCCGTGCTGTTCGACGCGCTGTCGTACAGCCACACCCGCGCCGTGGCGCTGCTGTCGGGCGCGCCGCCACCGGCGGGGCTGGGCGCCACTGTCAATGGTGGCCTGTGGCGGGGGCAGGACCTGCTACCCTACAACCTAGCGCTGCTCACCAGCCTCGGCGGCGGCATTGATGGCGGCGACTGGGGCGGCGCCGCCGCCGGCGCCGCCGGCCGTGGTGTGGTCGGCACTGGCGGCGTCGCTGGCGTCGCCATGGGCGTGCTGCTTCCGCCGCCGAGCACTGCCACGGCGCTGGCGGCGCAGCTGGGCGGCGGCGGCGGTATGTACGGCGGCGGCGCGCTGGCAGTCAGTGCCGCGCTGGACCGGTTCTGGGGACTGGAGCACCCAAGTGAGACCGCGGCGGTGGCGGTGTCCGCCGCGTGCGATGCGGACGCCGCCGCCGGCGCGGATGGCGGCGCCGCCGCCGTGCACGGCGACCGCCGCGGCAGCGCGCGTGTCAGTGACAGCGGCGCGCTGGCGGTTGTGAGCGGCTGCACGGGTCCTGTCGTACCTGGGGCGCCGTACGGTGATCGCCCCGTGAACGCCACGCTCATGTCGCAGGCCGGGCAGCTGATCCGTGCCGTGCTGGATCGGACCATCCTGGCGGCGGAGGCGCTGCCCTCCGCCGTCAGCACTGCGGCCGCGGCGGCGGCGGCGGCCACCAGCGGCGGAGGCGCGTCGGGTGCGGGCGTTGGCGGGAACACCGGCCACCTGCTCGCTCGCCAGGCGGCGGCGGCTGTGGCGATGGAGACGGCGCCGCTGGCGGTGCTACGCGCCGTCGGCGGCGGTTTACTGGCGGTGCGGCGGCAGCAGATGGCAGAGGCTGTGGTGGCGATGGAGCCGCAGCTGCAGCGGCTGGCGGCCGCGCTGGCGGCGACGACGGGCAGCGCCGCCGCCGGCGTGGCACAAGCGCGGCTGGCGCTGGGCCTGGCGAATGTGTGGGCGTGCGGCTACGCCGCCACGGCCGTGGCGCGGCGGCGGCGCCAGCAGGAGGGCCGCCGCCTGCAGGCGCAGCTGCAGGCCCGGATGGCGGCGGCCGCCAACGTGCCGACGGCGGTGGAGGAGGGGCAGCAGCAGCCTGCCGGCGGCCTGCCTGAGGGGCCTGCCGGGGCTGCTGCTGTTGCGGCTGCGGAGGCGGAGGCGCAGCTGGGCACCGCGATCTGCACCCGTCGCGGCGGTAGGACCCGGATGACGCGCGCGGGCTCGGGCACCTCCAGCGACGGCGGTGATGGCACCCAGGAGCCCGCCGCCGCCCCTGCCGCCGCCGCCGCCGCGGAGGCGGAGGCCGCGGTCGTGCGCCGCAGCGGCCGCATCAAGCGCCGCCGCGACGGCGCCGCACCGGCCGCAGGCCAGGCCGGCAAGGCTGCAGCCGCTGCCTCGGCCGAGGGCGATGGCGCGGCCCCGCCACCCGGCGGCGACGCCGGCGCCGCTGCAGCCGAGCAGGCGGTGGATAGCCCGACCGACGCGGCCGTCGCCGCCAAGCGCTCTGCGCTCCTGAGCACGCTTGTCGACCTGCTGGCCGCTCGCTTTGCCGAGGCCAAAGCCATGGCGGCGGCGTTGGAGTGGCAGCAGCTGCAGCGCGGCGGCGCCGCCGCCTCGCAGCAGCAGCAGCAGGCGGAGGCTGAGATGGCGGCGCTGGCGTCTGCCGCCGCGGCCGCGGCGGGGCAGTGGATGGCGGCGGCCTCGGGCGGCCCGAGCAGCCAGGCTGACAAGCCGCGGCAGGTGACGGAGGCGCAGGCGGTGCTGCTGCAGGCGCTGGCGCTGCTGCTGCCGGGCCTGCAGCAGCACCACGCGCGGCGGCTGGTTGACGCCGGCGCAGCGCACTGCGCCGCCAACGTCCTGCGCGCCGCCGCCACGTGCGCCAGCGGCACTGGAAGCAGCGGCAAGCCCGGCACTGCCGGAGGCCAGGCCTTCCCGCCGACGCCTGAGGCCGCCACGGACGCCGAGGAGGACTCGCCGTCAGCTGCGGCGGGGTCGGGTTCGGGATCGGCAGCAGCCGCGGCGGCGGCGGATGCGGAAGACACGGCGCCGCGGTGGAGCGAGGAGGCTCTGCACGGTGTGACCGCCGCGCAGGCGCTGGGGCTGCTGGTGCAGCTGCTACAGCTCGCTGGCAGTGACGGCAGTAGCAGCGGTGGGAGCGGCGGCTTTGGCGGCGGCGGCAGTAGCTGCGTGCCCGCCGTCCCCACGACCTGTCTGGCCGCGGGGCTGCAGCACCCAGACGTGCTGGCGGCGCTGGGCGGCGCGGCGCTCTCAGCGGCGGCGGCGACGACAACGACGGCGGCGGCGGTGGAGCATTCACAGACGGCAGCTGCGTCAGCGGCGCCGAGTCAAGACGGCGCGGCGGCCGCCGGTGTGGAGACGGACGCAATGATGGCTGGGGCGGCGTGCAGCGAGAGCGCGTCGGCCCGCTGCTGGGGTAGGTCGTGCGCGTGATGATGCCTCGCTGTGCACGTGTCCTGACAACGTCAGGCCTACCGACATGTGCCCACGCCTACCGCCCGCTGCCTGCATGTTGCCGCAACGCGTCACATCAAGTCATTGACGCCCGCCTGACCGCGGGCTTGGCTCCGCCCACATCCCCCAACAGATCTGCTGCGGCTGCTGGCGTGCGGCCAGCGGCCCTGCGCTGCGCATGACGCGCTTCTGGCGCTGCTGCCGCCGCTGGTGGCACTAGCGCACGGCCCAGCGCGCCGCTGCGTGGCGGCACGAGGTGCCCTGGCGCCGGTGCTGCTGCGCGCCACCACCTGGAACCACAGCCGCAGCCAGGTGTGTGGGGGGCAGTCCGGATTCCGGAATGACGGCGGGGCTGCTCTAGCGGTCCCTCGCATGACCTGATGGCCGTACCGTATTGTCGCGCTGTTTCTAGGCTCAGGCTGAAAAACAAGCGATCTTTTTATAGTAAGCTCCTAGCGCCTGTGTGAGCGCCCGATGTAAGTAACGATGTTGTGTTTGTGCTCTGCAGCGTCAACGGCTGGTGGTGCAAGCGCTGGCGCTCTGGGCACCGCACCTGCTGCCGCTGCTGCTGCTCCAGCCCAAGCAGGTGCCGCTGCCGCCACCGCCGCAGCTCGCCGCGCCGGCTCAGCTCGGGACGGCCGCAGCTGAGGCGGCGCCGACTTGCGGCGCCGCCGCAGTGGCCGCGCACAAGGGACACGTCAGTGTGGCTGCCGCCGCCGCCAAAGCGGCGCCCGGCACTGGCGGCCGTACAACTTCTCAGATGACTCTGCCGTACGGCTCAAGCCGCGGCGGCGGCGCTTCGAGCAGCGCTGGCGGCGGCGGCGGCGCCACCAAGTACGGCACCCCGTCGACGGTTGGCCCTGCAGCTCCGGGGAGCGAGGGCCCGCACGGGCAGCGCACACCGCCTTGGGGCGGTCGTGGAGGGGCAGGCGCGGGCGGTGCCAGCACCGCCGCCGCGTCGTCGCTACTGTCGCCGACCCGCCACTTGCCGTCGTCTGGCGGCGCGCAGGTCGGCAGCGGCGCGACCCTCGTGCGGGGCGCCGGCGGCGCTGCAGCGGCGGCCGCCGCCGGCAGCCGCGCGCGGCGCGGCAACAGCCGCCTCGCAGCCATGTCCATGGCATCGCCGCCGCCCGCGGCGGCGGCGGCAGCGGCTGGCCCGGCGGCGCGTGTTGGCCGTGGCGCCGCAATGCCGCCCGCCGTTGCTACGGCGACAGCAACAGCGACAGCTGTTGCCGGACTGGATGCAGAGGCGTTGTATGGCACCGCTACCGTCGACGGTGGCAGCGCGGCTGCTGCTGCTGCCGCTTCTGCTGCCGCGGCGGCGGCGGCGCTGGCGGCGGTGCGGGAGGCGGTGACGCCGGCGGCGCTGTGCGGGTTCCTCGAAGCGGTCAGTGAGCGGCTGGGCGACGTCGAGGTGGTGCGGCATCTGCACGCCACCGGTGAGTGCATTGTTGTTGCTGTAGCCGAGCCCTGCTGCAAGTTGATGTCAGACGCAAAGAGCGTTTTGTTTGGGCCTTCGAACTGCAGCACCTGCACTCCGGCGTGCTCAGTCCCGGTATCAATGCTCTTCCCTTCCGTCTGTGGCCGCACACAACCAGGCTGGCTGCGAGCGGTGTGCCATGGCTCGGGGGCGGCCGACGCCGGCGTGCGTGAGAGCTGCCGCCGTACCCTGCGGCACGTTGCCCGCATACTGCTAGCGACGGCGCACCAGCAGCAGCAGGAGCACCAGGGGTGCCTGCTGCCGCCGCTGCTGCTCTCAGAGCTGCAGGCGGAGCAACCCAGCAGCAGTGGTGCGGGCGGGGGCTTGGGCCCGCTGCGGGCGCAGCTGCTCGCACTGGAGCCGACCGCGGCTGCTGCGCTGCTGCAGCCCTCTTCTTCCTCGGCGCAAGCAGCACTCGCGGCGGCCGTGACGGCGCCCGCACCGGTGCAAGACGGCGTCACGGTCAAATCCGAGCCATCGCTGGCGCAGGCGGCAGCTATGGCGGCGGTGGAAGTGCTGGCAGCCGGCGAGGAGGAGGCGCCGGAGCTGGGCTCACAGCAGCAGGAGAACCAACAACAGCCGCGCCTGCAGCTTCTACAGCAGGCGGATGCGGCCGAGGCTGAGCCGGAGGCCGGGGAGCACGAGCCGGAGGTGGTTGCAGAGCTGCGGTTGGTCGTGCCAACGACAAAGGCGCAGCCCAAGGCGGAGCAGGCGCCGGATCAGCAGCAGGAGCAGGAGGAGGCTGGGGCTCGCGTGCGCCGCTCCACTCGCCGTGGCGCTGCTGCCAGCGCTGCTCCCAGCGCTGCTCCCAGCGCTGCTCCCAGCGCTGCTGCAGCTGCTGGCAGCAAGGGGCGCAAGGCCGCGGCCAGCGGCGGCCGGCGCGGCACTGGAGCACGCGGCAAGGGCGGGCGCGCGGCTGCTGTGAAGGCGGAGCCTGCGTGCCACAACGAGGTTGGGCCGTCTTGCGCCGCTGCTGATGCGGCGGCAGGCGGCGCGCTCGTGGCGGCGGACGTGGCGGCGGGCGCAGGAGCGCTGGCGTCGCCGTATGCCAAGCGCCGGCGGCTCAGCGTGGAGGAACAGGACGCGGCGGTGCGGCCCGGTGCCGACGGCTCGGAAGCGCCGCGGGCTGGGGCGCCAGCAGCCGGGGGCACCAAGATCAAGGAGGAGCCGGCGGCGGCAGTCGGTGGCGTGGGCATTGCGGCGGATGCTTTTGGCGCCGCGCCGGCGCCTGGTCCCGTGGTCGCGGCGGCGCCGGCCCAGGGCGGCGTGGCAGCGCCAGCGGCGGCGGCGGCGGCAGACGCGGTGCCGCCGCTGCAGCTGCAGCTCACGGCCAGCGAGGCGAAGCTGGCGGGCGCGGTGCGCTGCGCTGCGGCGTCGCTTGCGGGTGCGCTGGCGGCTCGCCGACACGACCTGGCGGCGCTGAGTGCCTCTGAGCAGGCGACGGCGGCGGCCGCAGCCGCAGCCGCAACGATGGCGGTCGCTGCAGCCGCGGCGGCCGCAACCGCGGCGCCGCACCACCACCAGCAGCAGCAGCAGGCGCAAGCCGCAGCGGGGCCCTCGAAAAAGGCCACAGGGAAGGTGGCTGCAAAAGGGACCGGCACCCGCAAGGGCGCGCTGCCGCCAGTCGGACCCCTGCCGGTGCCGGCGCCGCCTCCGCCGCCTGCACCCCAACCGCAGCCGTTGGCCCCGCTCAACGGCATCAACCATCACCAACCGCACCAAGCGGTTGCGGACGACGAGTTCCTCAACCGCACCTACCGCGGCGTTAGCAAGCGCCTCAACTTCGATGACATGTAGGGGAAGAGCCACTGATGTGACTGGCACGCGGTGACGGGGTGTAGTCACGTGCATGCGTGTGTGTGTGTGTGTTAGAAAAGCACAAGGATGGAGGTGTGTGTGTGTGTGCGTGTGTGACTTCATTTAGGTCAGAACGTCATGTTGTTGGCAAGAAGCAAGACTGGATTCAGATACTTGCACATGCATGATGCGGGGCTTGCAGAGGACAGGTTGCCAAGTAATGCTAGGTAGAGCCACAGGCAGAGGGATAGGTGAGGGATGCACCCGAACAGGGGGCTTGTCCCTGAATCCGATGGTAGACCGTAGGTAACGTTTGTTGGTATTGGACGATGTTTCCAGTCGCTGCGTGGAAAGGACCAGGCGATATTTTCCCCTGGCTCTCTGCTGCGGTATGTTTGCATTGTCTACGTGGTCGTGCTGTCGCCTGGCCGGGAATGCCATGATTGCAGACCCAGGACAAGTGTTCCCCTGTGTCAGGGAAAAGGGGCTCAGCCCTCCACTGTCTGAGGCATGCAAGACCCATGAAAGGGGAATTTTACTGCGGCCTAGCCTGGCCTAGCCGCATGCTTTATCCAGACACGGATGCAATCGTCAGCATGGACCTGCGCCCGGACTGTACACGGCCGTTCTGCACTTGGTGTAATGAACAACTACTTGCACTCCAATGAGTCCAATTGCACCGTACCGCCAGCCGCAGGATTCGTCGCCAAGGCGCCAAGCAACCCGCCCTTTTATTGGACGGGGGTGTGAGTGTGTAAATACCAGCCCAATTAAACCATACCCATTCAAAAGAGCGAGGAGGAGAGGGGGGTAGGGGCTGCCACAAACCTACTAGCTTAGCGCGCCTTCCGTACGGCACATGTATGGCACGCAACAAACACGCGGAAACACTTCTGTGCCCGACGCCCTCTTAGTACAACGCCAGATGCCGGATGTTGGGCATTTTATTCTGGGTCACAACCCATGCACATGCATCGGCATAAGAAACACGACAAGCGCCACACGGCCACATAGGGTACGGTAGTTTACTTCAAGGTTTCGTACGCATTGGTCGTTCATGCACCCACGCCCCCCTTTATTACCGGCGATCCACATTTGGCATTCGCAGCAAGCAGCGCGATGATGGACGTACGAGCGCTGGCGCCGGTGTGGCGCAGGTGCGCCTGGCGCGCGACCCCAAGTGAGGAGATGCCATGATGTGGTGCCGTCTGCGGCCTGCATGGTGCGTTCGTGCGTACCCCCCGTACTCCGCTTCCTTTAGCTTGGTTTAGTTTGGGCTGGTAACCATAACACAACCCCCGCCCCCCCCCACCCCGGCGCCCCGTACCCGCATGTGACACATCCCCTACGTCAGGCATCCCCCTGCCGTCCACCGGCTCCACAGCCAGCCCCTCCTTGCGACTGCATCAGCCACACACGGCCGCCGACACCCCAGCCGCCGCGTGTTTCATCACAGTCCTCCCACCACACAGGCGGCCATCCTCGGGCAGGCGGCCACACCTATGCGTCCTTGTCCTTGGAGTTGCCGGCACGGCTGGTGCGCACCGGCAAGTCCACATTGTCCTCCTCCTCATCCTCCTCATCCTCCTCCTCATCCACGTCCTCCACCTCCTGGCGCTGCTGATAGCGAGCCGCCCGCGCCCGCGCCTCCGCCTCCTCCCGCGCCCGCTCCTCCGCCTCCTCCGCCTCGCGCTCCGCAGCAATGTCACGCAGAGCCTGCTGCCGCTCCCGCTCCCGGCGCCGCTCGCGCTCGCGCTCCTTCTCCCGCGCCCGCTCCTTCTCCCGCTCCTTGGCGCGGTGCCGCTCGCGCAGGCCCTCCCGCTCCTGCTCACGCCGCACCGCCTCCGCCTCCACGCGCTCGTGCTCGCGCTCCTCCGCCGTGTCCGCCTGCTCCTCCTTCAGCACCAGCCGCGCCTTGCGCTTGGGCGGCGGCGGCACGCGCGTGCAGATGTGGAACACCAGGCCCGCAAACGCCGCGGCGCCCACGCCCACGCCCACGATCAGCAGGTACGCCAGGCTGTTGGTCGCGCCCACGACGCCCATGCAGCCGCCGCCGCCGCCGGCGGCCGGCGCGGCGGCGCCGGTGGCGGCGGCCAGGGGCTGCAGGTACTGCCTGCCCAGGTCGTCCAGCTGGGCGGTGTAGTCCACCCAGTGGGCGGCCAGCTCCAGGGCGCCGCCGCGGCCCAGCGCGGCGCGCAGCTGCGAGGACAGCTGCTGCATGGCGGCGGTGAAGCTGTGGGGGCGGGGGGCGGGGGCGGGGGGGGGGGGGCGGGGGCGGCGCAAGGAGGAGGAGCCGATGAGCACAGAGGCGCTGTTGAAACGGTCGTGTCAATTCCAAAACGCCTTCGATTTCCATACATGCACGCCGCAACAAGAGGTGGCACAGCATACATGCACGCCGCAACAAGAGGTTGCAACAGGCCCGGCGGGCTACTCCGTTAATTATGGTTGCAACTGGTAGTTGCGGTGTTAGGAGGCCGGGTCAGGTGGAAAGAGCCGAGCCGCGGCGGGGCCGGGCGAGCGCACTCACGAGTAGACGTTGCTCATCCGCTCGATGGCGACGCTGACGCGGTAGCTGGCGGCGCCGCCCTCGAACTCGGCACGGCTGAGGCGCTGGCCCGCGCCCAGCGCCGCCAGCCGCGCCACCAGGTCCTCCTGCACGGCGTTGAGCGGCACTGCCATGACGGGCTTGGCGGCGTAGATGGCGGCGTAGATGGCCTGGAGGGGGTGGCAGGGGGAGGAGGGCCCGGGGCAGGGGTGGGGTGGGGTGGGGTGCTGTTTCCGGCCCCGATAAACCATAAGCAATGCAAAAGAAGGTGGAGGGGAGCGTGGCCTATGTTGACGGGGGAGGGAGGCACGGGTGTTGGGCGTAGGGCCGCGCGAGCAGGCAGAAGAATGGAGGGAAGGGAGAAGGAGGGAAGGAAAACGCAGATTACAATATCCCAGCTTTGCTCCCCTTCACAGGCCTTGCAGCTGAACTTGCGAGCACGCCCGCACGCCCGCACCTGGACGCTGCCGCCGGTGATGATGCTGACCACGGCTGAGTGCGCCAACAGGTCCTGTGTGTGGCCGTGGGGTGACGACGGTGACATGAGTGAACGCACAGCACACGCACAGCCCGAGGAGGGCGATCAACAATTGTCCCGCAAAGACGCTTACATGCCACTTGGCCGGAATTATTGCAACCCTCACTGGCAAGGTTCACCCCTTTTTCCACCGTCCCGTTCCCTGCCCACGCGCATGCCCCTCTCCCTGCCCACCCACGAGTCCCTTTCCCTGCTCAGCCAATGCTACACCCAGGAGTCGGCCCCCACCCACCCACCCACCTTCGTTTTGCTTCTGGTTTCTGGAATGAACTACCACCCACCCACCCTTACCCACCCACCCACCCACCTGCACCGGCACATCCGGCATCATCATGACCTTGCGCGCGTGCTTGAGCGGCAGGTACACCTGCTTGACGCGCGCGATGTCGGCCTCGCTGATCTGCCACACGATGTGCTGCTTCAGGTCCAGGACCGCCTCCGCCACCGCCAGCAGCGCGCGCAGCGGCGGCCTACGCAGTATGGATGGGCGTGTTGCGGAGATGGCGGAGGCGGGGGTGAGGAGGCGGAGGTGAGGAGGCGGCCTACACCACACCACATCATGCACACACGCAGGCCAGCAGGCCAGCAGGCAACCTATGCGTTCATGCCTCCAACCGCCCCCGCCCCCATCCATGGATGGCTAACTCCCGCCCCCCCCCCCCTTCCAGGCACACGCGCCTGTAGTCGGGCGGGAAGGCGATGACCGCCACGCCGTGCTCTGCCGCGTCCACGTGCGCCGCCAGCTCTGGCGGCTGCAGCGCGCCGCCGCCGGGCGCGGAGGGGCCGGCGCGCAGCGGCCCCACCAGCTTGACGGCGGGCGGCAGCGGCTGCGGCTCCAGGAGGCCCCAGTCCGCGCCGGTAATGATGACCTGCGGTCCGTTGCGCGGCGAGGCATGCAGCCCCCAAGTGCTCAGTTGAGGCCGGTTGGACGCCTGAAACGTTGCTGCCGCGCCAGCGCTCGCCTCGCGACGTCAATCGGCTCGGCAAGCGCTGCGGGATAGAAGCATGCTACGGTAACGCAGCTCCGGGCCTGCATCAAGCATGCCGTACTAGCACGTGCCCTCCCACCTGGCCCTTCATGTTGCAGGGCAGCGGCCTCGGCCCCTCGCCGTACAGCTGGCGCACGCGGTGGCGCGAGCGGAAGGCGGCAACCCGTGGGCCGTACGTGCGCGCGTGCCACATCTGCACCTTATAGTACTGCAGCACGTTGCGAGCCCTCTGCGGGGGGGGGATGGGCGGGGTGGCAAGCAGGGGGGGTGGCGGGGTGGCAAGCAGGGCAGCAATGTGCTACACCCCACCTCAGAAGCCAGGGGCAGGGCCACAGGTTTGCTTGGTGTGCTGGTCAATGCTTTGGCACAAGTAACATCCTCTTGAAGTTCCATCAGCCAGCCGCAGCCGCCCTCTCAGCCTCCACACGCTCGCCTACACACACGCACGCCCCCCTCCCCCCCGTCACGCCGCCGCGCACCTGGTACAGCCCCATGCTGCTGCCGCCGCCCAGCGCCGTGCCGTACGCCGCCACGTGGCTGGTGGCGTGGCCCTGCCCCAGCAGCACGCCCCACAGCAGGCTGCTGGAGCTGCCGTCGTCGTACGCGGCGCGGCGCCGGATGCGCAGCCTGTCCGCGAGCAGCGTGGCGCAGGGATCGGTCGCGACGCCCAGCATAGCGGTGAAGCCGGCGCCGCCGCCGCCAGCGGGCTTCGACAGGCTGTCTATGAGGGTGCGGTTCACCATCAAGCTGGCGCAGTTGGCCAGGTGGAAGTCCAGGACGGAGGTCAGCTCGCTGATGCTGTCCTTGGCGTGGGCCTGGTACTCTTCGAAGCCCACGCTGGGGTAGTTGATCAGGGTTAGGCTGCCCGGCCGCAGGTTTTCCTCCAGCGTGCATTCGCCGCGTGCCTCCGCGGCGTCGTCCGCCGCGTCCTCACTGGAGGCGCGCGGCGCGATGGAGGAGTCCGCAAACTCTGGGAACAGCGGGTCCGGAACGAGTACGTACTGCGTGCAAGGGGGTTCGGCGGGTGCGGGTGTCATCATAGCCTTAGCACTATGGTGACCTGCCATATGCCAAGCCGATGCTTTACAGCATGTCTGTGTCTGAAATGCTAAGCGATACGTCGGGTTTCGTGAGTCGGAAATGTCGGACCCCATTCGGTCTGAATTCCATATAGGAGCATTGAAGGGCTCTACTCACCGCGTCATAGTGACGAGTCTCAACCAGGTGTTCTGTCAGAGCCAGGACATCTAGGGCCTGCTCGCGGTGAACGCCTGGAAAGACTAGAATTTGCGGGTTCCGGGACGACTTGGTCAACACATAAAAGCTCAAGAGGCATAGCCCTATAAGGACCGGCCTGCTTGGCTGCGTGGCCATGTTATATTATCTCTACAAGGAGCGCGTTTGCGTGCACATGGCAAATGCGCCGTTCGCTCTGCCTTCAAATTGGATTTCCGAGGTAAGTCTGAATATATGTCTGCTTACATATACTAGCTATGCACTATGCACTAGCTATGTCGTGACGGGGGCTGCAATTGTCAGGGGTGAGCGGCCACCGACACGAACCCTGACGTTTGAATCCCCCCCCCGAGGGCAGTCATCGCCCCAATGCCTTCCGTCGTCATCACTTATCAGCATGTCACGTACTATAAGCAGGACTTAAAGTTCCTCATGCATTTCACGCTCAACCTCTTTGATATACGCTGCTAAACGTTCTTCATATTTCGCTTGCTCCATCTTCTTCTTTATGACGAGTGCCACCGGATCCTCCTCTTGGTCGGGCTCCAGCTCGCACAAGTCCACCACAGAGGGCCCCAATCCGAAGAGGCAGGAATCTGAGTAATGCAAAATCATAACAGCAGAGGCAAGAGGCAAGAGGCAAGAGGGAGGGAGAATAAATGGCACATGCGGCAGTGGGCAGATGCATGGTACCCAGCACCCTCCCACGTGCGCAACTTCCTCTCCACTGCCCGCCAACCCGCCGTACTGCGCACCTTGGTCACCGTACTGCCACGCCACGGCCGTCTCGTCTTCTGAATCCTCACGAGGCTGCGCCGAGACGCGGCCGTGATCTGCAGCCCCTTCGGCCGCGCCCCGACCTGGGCCTGCCTGCGGTGGCAGGCCCAGGTCCCCGGGTGCCTCCATCAGACCCCGCCCGCCGCTGCGCCGGGCGTCCCGGCACCGCGCCTCCAGCAGCCGCCACGAGCTGCGCACGGCCGGGTCGTGCTGCGCCGCCAGCGCGGCCCGGACTCGCTTTGTCACACCAGCCCTGTGCCGGAAAGCATGAACAGCAGGGGTGCGCTTGAGTTGGGGGCTGCGAGATTTGCGCGTGAGGCTTCAGGCCAGTAAGCCACCCGAGCGGCTGCGTGCCTGTGTGTGGGCATGCACTCAAAACGCAAAAACGGACCTGAGGTGGGCATCTTTAAGCTCGATTTCTCCGTCTCCCAGCAGCTCCGCTGTGGCCATGAGCTCTTCGGCGCCCAGGTAGGCTGGGCTGTGCGGGTCGCTCGCATTCACCGCCAGCCGCCACTCCCGGACAGTGGCGTCTGATAGGGTAGGCGGCCCGAACTCGGGCGGGGGCGCGTCACCCGGGTCTTGTTGCTGCTGCTGCCGCCGCCGCGGGTCCAGAGCCGCGGAGCTCAGCAGCTGCGCGTGTGTTTCGGCGGAAGGCGGGACAGGGAATCATTGCGCATCCCTAAGATTGCGGCACGTGCATGTTGCCGGCGCAAGAGACCAGCGCGCCACTCGCAGCATTCGACCAGCAGCGCATGTGCTCCTGTTTCACGCACCTTGACGCTGATGTTGAAGCTCTCCCATTGGTCCAGCTCCAGCTCCACCCACAGCCGCAGGCTGCCGGCGGGCGCGGGCGGCAACCCGTCCAGCAGCAGCCGCGCCACTGGCGGCCGGTTGTCAGCTGCCAGCGCCCGCGTGCCTTGGATCACCTGCAGCCATACACCGGCGTTGAAAGCGGCATGGTGACGCAACAAAGGCGTTCGACGGGACTCAACATTGAGTCTAAAGGTCCACAGCAAGCGAGCCGGTGCCAGCCTGTCGTGGTCACCAACCAACGAAAGTCAGGCAGAGAGAGGCAAACCGGCGGGTGGGAACCGACAGAACCCACGCCACACGTGGTGCGCACCTCGACGGCCACCGCCCGCTGGTCGTCAGCGCAGGTGGTGAAAATCTGGAGTGGATGAAACGGGCGATGAAGCGGGTTCCTAAGTCCAGAGCCCAAGACGCACACCGGCAGGTTGCGTCGCACACTGTCGGGGCATGCATGGCCAAGGTCCGCGGG
Organism: Chlamydomonas schloesseri; assembly: GCA_016834595.1. Taxonomy (NCBI): domain Eukaryota; kingdom Viridiplantae; phylum Chlorophyta; class Chlorophyceae; order Chlamydomonadales; family Chlamydomonadaceae; genus Chlamydomonas; species Chlamydomonas schloesseri. Next base: position 1,172,453 of record JAEHOD010000025.1, on the reverse strand, counting down.
CCCGAGCCTGCCATCTCGTGTTTCCTAATGCAAAGTGGCACGCACCTTGTGGTAGCGTGTGGGCACGTACACCCATCGGGGAACGATACCGACGTTTAGCCCGCCCGCCACGCGGACGCCTAAGCCCAGCGAGCAAATGTTGTCAATGATCAGCTCCCGCTCTCCGAAGCATTCCACCCTGGAGCAGTTGTACCCTGCATCCGTGCCTGTGTGGTGAATCGCCAAATGTTGTGCATCACACGCAGGCAGCCCCAACTGCACAGGTTTGAGCTTGCTGGCTTCGCCTGCCTGTGCGGGGATGCATCCATGGGCAGGTTGCGAGCTGACCAATGCATGCATGCACGTGCTTCCCCATGCATGCATGCATGCACGTGCGTACCTGCGGCTGCGATGCGGCTGGCGATGGCCGCAGCCCCGTACACGGCCACTAGGTCCGGAGGTACCGCTGGTGTCGTCTCAGGCGATGACGCCGCCGGGCCATCCTCCCAGTCGGCATCGGCAGCCGTGCTGTTGCCCCGAAGGGTCACAAGCACGCCGGGGGCCCCGGTGAGCACGGCCGAGTTGCCAAAGTAGGATGACACGACTTCGCGCGCCTGAAGTAACGGAACAGAGGGTTAGGCGGGGGGCAGGGCATGGGGGCAGGGCATGGGGGCAGGGCGTGGGGGCAGGGCGTGGGGGCAGGGCCGCCAAGCCACCAGACTTGCTTGGTAAAAGCGGTTAGTTGATAGGCCGCACGTGCGGCCTCATTAACGCGCGACAGATGATGGTGCGGCTATGCTGCTGGCCTGCGCTCATGTCAGCGCAGCGGCCTGCAAGTAGTAAGCGATCCCCCGCGCCGTGGATCTAACCTACCCCCGGAAATGCGTGCCAGCCAGCGCCAAGCAGTACAATGTCGTCTGGGCGTCCTTCCGTCCCATAGAACCACTCATCCATCACCTGTTTGTTGCCAGGGACGTGCTAGTAAGTGTGCATGTCAGCGCGAAAGAGCCGAAACAGCAACAGTTGGAAAGCGGCGGGAAGCAAGGCCCCGCGCGCGGCAGGCGTTTTTTTGGCGCACAGTGCGTGTACCGGTACGGTACTCCGCTGCTGCACTTGAGCGCAACAGGGGTCCGGGCAAAGAAGAAGAAACGGTTGATGCGATGCCCAGAGGCACGCTGCTAGCCCCTAGGGGTCCGGACAGCTGGCGCTTGAGGCCCCAGACATGCCATGCCATGTCGCCATCACCTCCTGCCCCTCACCCGCTGCAGGGGCACCAGCAGCCGCGGCAGCAGCTCTGCACTGAGCTCCCGCAGCCGGTTGCGAGTGAGCGTCACAACGCCACCGCCGGCGTTGCCCACAGAGCCTCCAGCTGCAGCCCCAGCCGCGGCTCCAGCCCTAGCCACAGCCTCAGCAATGCTCCCCCCATCACCACCGGCGCCGCTGCCGCCGGCCGCCCATGATGATGCCGCCGGCGCCGCCGGCGCCGCCGGCGCCGCCGCCGCCGCCGCCGTCACCAGGTCCTGGTAGCGTTCTGTGTTCCAGTGCAGCTGCTGCAGCTGAGGCACCAGCTCCGGCAGCAGCCGCACCAGCGCAGACCACAGCGGCGTGACCAGGTGCGTCTGGTGCGTGTGGAGCGTGTTGCGGCACGAAAATACGAAATGTGTGGCATCAGTTTGTTGGAGTGTATTGGGCAAGGGGTTTTAACGCGGCTGGGCTGAGCAGGCCGGCTTGCCAGTGGGCGGCATGTAGCACCATGTAAGGCGGAAATGAAAGAAAGACAAGTAAGGACCAAACCCACCAGGAACCCAAGCTCGACCTCGCCGGGGACGGCGGCGGCGGCGGCGCCCGGCGCGAAGGCGGGCGGCAGGGTGGGCGGCAGGCCGGCCGCCGCCTCCTCCGCCGCCTGCGCCTCGAACTCCTGGTGCACGCGCGCTCTCATAACGTCATTGACAGCGAAGGGACGCACAGCGTTGCTGAGGTCGGCGGCGTGCAGGATGGCCTTCGAGGATGGCGTTGGGGATGGGATGGGATGGGGGTGGATTAGGGGGGGCCGTTGTGGGATGGGCGGCAGCGCTGTGCTGACACGCAATTACAGGGGAGGACACATCCCTGCGAGTAACTGCATCCCTACTAACCGCATACGCCCAACCGGCATGCAATGCGCGTGCATGCACCAGCATGCCCGCACGCATCCCGGCGCGCGCGCACACACACATACCCAAACACACACACACACACACACACACACACACCCCAACACACACACACACACACACACTGCTGACACATGCGGGCGCACCTGCATGAGCAGCAGGCGGTCGGTCTCGTTGGCCGCGGCGGCAAACCACCGCGTGCCCTGCCGCTGCTGCAGCGCCGCCACCATGCCGCCGTGGTGGGCCATGTCCGTGGCTAAGATGACGTCCCGGATGGCCGCGCGCGCCGCATCCCGCTGCTGCTGCTGCTGCTGCTGCGGTGTCTGCGGTTCTGGCTGCGGCTGTGGCTGCGACTCTTGATCCTTATGCTGTGGCGGCGGCGTGGGCGGCGGCGGGGGCGGCGGCGTGGGCGGCGGCAGCACCAGGCTGGCGAGCACGTCGCACTCGGGTCGGTCCAGCACGGCCAGCGTGAGCGCGGCGTGGTGGCTCTCGCCCACACTGGTGGTGTTGGGGTAGCGGCGTGCCAGCCTGTGAAGTTGAATGGTGATCGGACGTCAGTTGCGGGGGCTGATGATGAGTCATGGCCTGTGTCCGGGAAGTGCGTACCGGTACTTAAAGTCAGGGCGCCAGCAGGCCAGTGCCAGCCAGGTGATGACACACACAGCAGTCGTGCGGTGGCCGGACCGGAGCTGGCGGCCGTGCCGCCGCCCTATCTAGCGGTGTGCTCGCTCGGAGTTCCGCTTCCCGCTTAACAAGGCTGAGTCCCCCCCCCCAGGCGCCCCTCCCAGGCAGCAGGCGGCACTGCCTCCAGTCTGCCTGCACACCCTGTTGCTGTATGTGCACTGTGACGACTGCGCACCCGCCGCCGTCCTCATCGCACTGCCCTCGCCCTCAGTGTGTGCTCCACCAACGGTTTTCTTGCCCTGCTGGCTTAGCTAGCGCACACGTGCGCTGCTGCGCACTGTTGCATCACCACTCACTCGCTGTTGGAGTTGGTGTGGAAGGCGTTGGAGCGGCCGTCGTGTCCGGCGTCGTGACCCAGCGCCGCCAGCAGCAGCACCAGGCGATCTAGGGGGCGCAGCACGGTGCGGGCCCGCGGGGTTCCCCGGCCGGGCATCTGTGCAGCTATCTGTGCGCATGAGCGAGTGAGCGGGAACATACGTGCATGCGCGTGATGCTCCGAAGACCACCAGTAGTGCATACGAGTGGTCATGAGCATGCATGCAGAAGTCAGGAGTTAGGGCTGAACGCCAGCTGCTGCTTTATTTGTGCACACGGCTGCAGCCCCTGTCGCAGCCCACCTGCCACGTGGCTGCGTTGGCCTGGCTTGAGGCTGGCGGCGGCGGCGGCGGCGGCTGCCCCCACCGGAGCGGGTCGTCCGAAATGAGGAGCGCGGCCTGGAGCACGTGTACGGCGTGGTTGAAGTTGTGGTACGGCACACGGGGGTCGTACGACGCCGCTACGGCTCGGATGAATGACAGTAGCACCTGAGGCAGGCGGCAGGCGGCGGTAAAAAAAGGGGGGGTTGGTAGCGGGGCTTACGTGGGTACGTGGGTACGCGTGTGTGTGTGTGTGTGTGTGTGTGTGTGTGTGTTGGTGTGTGGGGGGGGTGGAGGTAGCACATTCCAGTAGGTGAGTGGTTGTTTGGGTGGGTAAATGGGTGGGTGGGTGGTGGGTGGGAGAGAGGGTGGGTGGGTGGGTGGGAGAGGGGCCTGGGGCTGCACGCACGGGCTGCACGCGCCGCGCCTCACCTCCGGCGGGATCTTGAGCTCCTCAACCAGCCCGCTGGCGCCGAAGATGTCGAACGCGAGCTGGACCAGGCGCTCCGTGTCCCGGCAGTCCGTGAAGTCCAGGCCCCAGTCCACAGCAGGTGCGGGCCGCGGGCTCAGCGGACCGCAGCAGCAGTAGCTGCCGCTACTGCAGGACGGCCGGCCAGCAGCGGGCCGCGGGCCACCGTCGACATCGCCGCCGCCGCCGCCACCAGGCCTGCCGACTTCAGTGCCGCTACCGCCGCCGCTGCTGCAGCCAGTTGCCGCCAGCAGCACGGCCCCCACGTCGGCTGGCAGCTGCACCTGCACCTGCACCTGCGGGCGGGCGCGAAACCGCGGGCGCAGGGCACAGGCAAGCGCCATGCATGGGCCGTGTGAGCGGGAGATGGCCTTGAAGCGGTACGGCACATGTCTGCGTCATTCACAGCTGAAATCTGCTGGCAGCGAGCAATGGTCACCTCACCTCACCTCACCTGATCCAAGTGTGTCAGCTGATCCACAGCCCAGCCCGCGGCCCGCCGCAGCCGCAGCAGCACCTCTTGCAGCTCCCGCTGCTCGTGCTGCCGGGGCTGCTGCCCGCAGTCCTCGTGCCGCTCGCCGCCCTCGTCGCCGCCACCACTTGCCGCGGCCCCAGCTGCGCCATCGCGCCGCCCCCGCTGTCGCTCCTGCCGACCCTGCGCCGCCGCCGCCAGCTGCAGCAGCTCGCACGCCACCCGCTCCTCCAACGCCCGGGCCCCAAACCCCAGGTCCACGTATTTCGGCCCCTCTGGCGGCGCCTCATCCCAAGTGTACGGCAGCATCAGCTCCTGCCGTACGGGTGAGTTGGATCCAGCTACATCCAGCAGCATGAGGCCCAGGCGGAAGCTGCTGCCACCCAGGTGCAGGAACAGCACTTCGCGTTCGGCCCACGCCTGGGAGGCTGCTGGTGCGGAGGAGTCTGGTGCGGAGGAGTCTGGTGCAGCTGCGGCTGCGGCGGCTGCGGCTGCGGCTGCAGCCATGACAGCTGCCGAGTCGTCCATGCTGTGTGCGATCACCGCCGCCGCGGCCTCGTCCACCACTTGCCCCACCTGCAGGTGACGGTGATGTGAGGTGGTGTAATGTGATGGCGGCGCGTGCACCTGCTGGGTCAGGCTCATATGCACTTTTAATTGTCGAGGCCCTGTGGTAATTAACGGAAGCACTTAATTGGGTCGCTGTCTCGAAGAGCTGGCGCCGCCTCTCTTGCCGCGGAGCTTACTTTTACCCATGCATGACATGCGACGGACCTCGCCCGGGCCCCCACCCCGCACGGCATTCATTCTCATACGTTGCGCACCCGGTCCCACCCGGCCCGTCTACCACGCGGCCACCCAAGCATCCATTCACCGCTGACCGACCACACACACACACACACACTCCCGCGCGATCACTCACTTGCAGCCCAGCCGCCTGTGCTGCAAAGTCCAGCACTTGCTTCTGGACGTACGCAACTGGCAGCGGCAGCGCCACTACCACCCGCACCGCCGCCGGCAGCGGCGCGGGCGGTGGCAGGCCCAGCCGCACCGCCGCCACGGCCCGAAGGTGCCGCAGCAGCAGCGTCAGCAGCACCACCGGCCGCAGCTGCCGGCGTCGGCCGCCCAACCGCATGACCACACAGGGCACATCGGTGCCCGCCCCTTCTTCTCCCGGGCCGTTCACGGCGCACTCCTCAACCTTGTACGGCGCCACCGCCCTGAGCCGCCCGATCTCCGGACTCTTGTAGCTGTAAAACAAATGTGTTTGTGCGCGAGAGATCACGAAGAAATTCATAAGTCGGCACTTGACTTGCCGCCGGTCCGCAGTGACTTGCCCGGAGCCCGCAGGAGGTACCGTATACGTCATCATGGCGAGGACTAAACGGCATCCGCACGCCCAGACGGCCATACCCCGGCACGCGCCGTGCGTGTGCGCGGAGGGCTGCCGCACGTATGTAGCCAGCAGGGATAGAGCCCCATGCTTACTTTGCAACTCACCTGAGCGCACTGACCAGCGTCATGACGTCACACACCACGCGCCCCGGTGCGACGGCGGCGTAGCGCCAAGCCGCAGCGCCCGCGAAGCCCGCCGCCAGGGCCGCCTCCCGCGCGCCCTGCGCCTCCTGCGCCTCATCCTCCTCCCTGTCCGCCGCCGCCGCTGCAAGCTGCGGCTCTGCCGCATCCGCCGCTTCCATGGGAAAGGCCACGCACGACGGTATGAGCCACCCCCCGCTGCTGCCGCCGCCGCCGCCGCCGCCAGCAAAGGCACTCCTGCCGCCCGCAGCAGCTGCCGCGGCGCTGCTGCCGACCGGCAGCAGCGGCGGCTCCACGTCAGCCAGGACCTCCACCGGGTGAGCCGCGCCGCGCCGCACAGCGACACGGCTGTGCGTGTTGCCGAGGTGGATGCCCAGCACCAGCTCGGGTGCCGCCGCGGCAAGGCTGGGCGGGGCCGCTTCTGCAGTCTCCGTGACCGCTGCAGGCCCCAGAGGGCCCTTCGCCTGCTGCCCGCCTGCAGTGGCAGCAGGTCCGGCTGCTGACGGCAGGTCAGGCTCTGCAGGCAGCGCGGCCAGGGCGTGCAAGCCAGGGCCGGAGAGCAGGGCCAGCGCAAGGCAAAGCGCGAGGAGGCGAGACGAGGAGGGGCCAGACCGCAGCAGTTTCGGCCTTGGCCTGTGCATGTCGCCTCCTCAAGTGCCTCTGAGGTTTAAGCTATTCTGTGAGCCCAGTGTTACTGGTGTAAGCGTCATCTAGCACAGGCGAGACAGACCAGCGATGGTAACTGGTAACATGCCGTTTGCTTGGACTGTGGCGCCTCAACTTGCTCGGTAAGATAGGCTGTAAGTAAGCATATAGTATTGCATGCAATTATAGCTAACCCAGCCAGTCCCAGGGGACGTCCACCAGCGACCATGGGTGTCCCTTGTGCGGATTCGTGTCGGTTCCTGTTGGTCCCGGTCCCTCCGACGAGCCCCTCCAATCCCACTCTAGCACCAAGGACGAACGCCTGACAACCTCGCGCCACTACTGCACGGGATCACAACAAAGTGCAAGCAAGCACGCAATTAGGTGAACGCGCAATGGAAGACGACGACATGAAGCACCATTCCTGACATCGCGGTTGACCGGATGACCGCGATGAAGAACACCCGGTCCGGCGGCGGCGGCAGCGGCACCCACCGCTCCGGGTCCTCACCAAACGGAGCTGGCGTAGTCCGTGCGGTGCCCCCCCCGCCGCAGCCAGCAGCCGCGGCAGCGCCCGCCCCCCCTGCCGCGCCGCCAGCGCCTCGTACGCGGCGTGCTCCGCCCGGTACGCCGCAAGGCTGTGCCCTCCCGGCCCAAAGAATTCGAGCACCGCGTCCTGCTTCCCGCCGTCCACACGGCCGTGACGCACGCAAGACGCCGGCATAGCCGTAGCGAATCAAGCGGCCCACCACGACCCGCCATGGTGACGGCACCTCGCGTCCTCCGGCAGCACCAGCAGCAGCAAGCGCTGCTGGTGACGGCATCCCGGCGGCTGCCGCCGCCACCGCCAGCGCACTGGCATGCTCCGGGAGCACCGCTTGCATGAAGCGCTGCTGCGGCTGCTTGGGCGCTTCCGCCGGCAGCCGGGCGTCCTCCTCCTCCTCCTCCTCCTCCTCCTCTTCCTCCTCCTCCTCCTCCTCCTCCTCCTCCTCCTCCTCCTCCTCATCCTCATCCTGCCCCGAACTATCCGAGCCCTCCGCCGGCGGTCCGCTAGCGGCCTGTTACTTGTTCATCACCCCGCTGCGGCCGCCAGTAGCGCCGGCAGCCCCACCACCGCCATCAGCACCAGCCCCAGGGCCGCCCGCCGAACCACCACGCACCGCCACGGTCCTGCTGCTGCCCCCCGCCGCCGCCGCCACGCATACCTTGCGCCACCACCCTTGCTGCTGCCCGGCGCTGTATCCGACCCTGCAGCCCCGGGCTGCGGAGGCTCTCCCCGGCCCCGCCCCCGTCCCCGTCCCCGTCCGCGTCCCCGCCCCCGGCCCCGCCCCGGGCCCCGCCCCGCCCCCCGCCCCCGCCCCCGCCCCCGCCCCCGCCCCCGCCCCCGCCCCCGCCCCCGCCCCGCCCCCGCCCCCGCCCCCGCCCCGCCCCCGCCCCCGCCCCCGCCCCCGCCCCGCCCCCGCCCCCGCCCCCGCCCCGGCTGAAGGGGCGGGCAATGTCCACGATCCTATGGGGACTGTAGGGGAAAGGCTCTGGGTTCCAAATGGACATGGTACAGACGATACAGGGGAAAGGCTCTGGATTTCGAAGGGACATATATAGATTGCGGTAACTTAAGACCCCCCGTACTCCAGCCACCCCTGCATACACGTTCCCTGACCGGGGAGGTCCTCCCCTGGTGTCTGATGTCTGGACATACCCTGCCAAACAAGATAACAGCTCTCATCTATCTCATCACCGGCTCACATGGCCGAACACTTATGAGCGACCGCGGACGTTTAAGTAATAACGGAGACACTGCGACCGCGTACAAACATCACAAAAAGGACCTCTCAAGGGCACAACCCGTGGGCTCAACCATTAGAACCACAGAAAGCCACGAAGTACGAATGCATATGCCCGAATGCCGTGTGCACACATCGCACCCACGCATTGGCGCACACCACTACCATCCGTCCAGAAGCCAGTGACATGCACACAATTTGCTTGTAGTACTTGCTAAGAATGAATGTCACGTGCACGCCCTCGAAAATTGGTAGGCGCGTGCAAGGCGCCCATCAGACATACACCTTCCTACCAATCCTACGCCTTTCAGGCACGCGCATACCAGACCCGCCACCCGCCACTAGCAGGAGAATCCGGAAGGGCCATGTGCCTGTCGATGGTCTATCTTTGCAGCTTTCCTTGTCGACCTGGGGTCCTGGGCCCACATACAAACACTGTCGGGCCGCACTGCGTGCTGCAGGATGCTATTAGTATGCCAGTCGCTAATGCCATGCTACCTGGGCACGCAGCTGCTGCTGTTTGCACAGCTCCCCACGCTGCTGAGTGCCTCCGCCTGCGCCCTGTCACCCTGCTACTGCTGCTGCTACTGCTGCTGCTGCTGCTGCTACTGCCGCCTCACAGCTCGTCGTGGTCGCCCAGGTCCTCGTCGCCGCCGCCGCTGGGGCCGCCGCTCTTCTTGTAGACCTCCGCGATGATGGGATTGCACACGTCCTCGACCTCCTTCAGCTTGTCTTTGTACTCGGACGTTTCTGTGTGTCGTGTGTTGAGGGGCATGCGGGGGTGGCGGGTGGTGGCGCGCCACCAGGTAGGGGCACGTAAGCGTGTGGTTACTGCGTGGGGGTTTTACTGGATGCTGCATCACAGGCTGCGCATTGGCATAGTCGAGCAACCTCACTTCCCGAGACGCACCATCCCGCCCACCACGACTGCCCACCGACCATCCCAACCCCGTACACCCCCTCTCACCACCTCCCCCCTCGCTCTCCTCTTCTGCCACCCCGCAACGCCCCCACTTCGCTTTGGTTTCTGGAATGAACTGCCCCCACCTCCACCCCCTAGCTACGCCCCTGCCATCCCGCGCCGCCGCCGCAGCAGCCCACCCGCCAGCCCCGCGCCCCTACTCCACCCACTACACCACACCCACCGGCATCGGGGTTCTCGTCCAGCCACTCCAGCGCCTCCTTGACGGCCGAGCTGATCTTCTCCTTATCCTCCTCGTCGATCTTGTCCTTCATCTTGTCCTCCACGGTGCTCTTCATGTTGTAGCAGTAGGTCTCCAGCTGGTTGCGGGCGTCAATCTTGGACTTGACGGCCTTGTCCTGCTCCGCAAACTCCTCAGCCTCCTTGACCATGCGCTCGATGTCGTCCTGGCTCAGGCGGCCCTTCTCGGCGGTGATGGTGATCCTCTCCTTCTTGCCGGTGCCCTTGTCCTGCGGGCGGGCGGCGTGGGCAGGTGGCGTATGTCGGCAGGTGGCGTGGGTAGGTGGCGTGGGTAGGGTGAATCATTGGAGGCAAGCAAGTAAGGGTGTGGCCAGGGGCCGGCAGAAGCCGCGGCAGCAGGAATGGGGCGGGCGGCGGGGAGGAGGGGCTGGGTCGGGGAGCGGAGGGGCCGCAGAGATATGGTAGGTGCGCGGGCAGGATACGTGCCACACGCCACAAGAACTAACGTGCACCTGCCCGTTAGTTCTTGACGCACATGACACGTGACGCATATCGTACCACACGCCTGCCAGCCCCCCACCCCGCCCCTCAACATGCTGCTGCGCCCCTGCCCCGCGCCCATCCATCACCCATAGCGCCACGCCCAGGCCCATGCTCACGCGCTGACCTGTGCTGAGACCGTGAGGATGCCGTTGGCGTCCACCTCGAACGTCACCTCAATCTGGGGAGTGCCGCGAGGCGCCGGCGGGATGCCGTTCAGGTCGAACTGGCCCAGCTTGTGGTTGTCCTTGGTCATGGCGCGCTCACCCTCGTACACCTGCAGGCCGGGAGGCGGCGGGGGCGGGGGGGCAGGGAGAGGGAGAGGAAAGGGGAATGACAGGGGGGGCCAGGGACTCCGGGAGCGAGGAGACAAGGGCGGCGGGGCAGCAGGGGTGTCAGCCGGGATACCAGAGACACGCAAAAGCACATCACGCGGAAGCGCGAGGCTAGCTAGGTGCGAGGCATCACAGCCCTGGCATTAAACCTTAACTGCAGCAGCTAGCGAGCTCCACTGGAAACCGCATTCCATATGTGCTCTCGCGGGATGTCATGCACGGCGCGCCGTTCCTATCATTGCCGCACGCACGCCACGCACCTGGATGGACACGGTGGGCTGGTTGTCGGCGGCGGTGGAGAAGACCTGGCTCTTCTTGGTGGGGATGACGCTGTTGCGCGGGATGAGGTTCGTCATGACGCCGCCGGTGGTCTCGATGCCCAGCGACAGCGGCGTGCGGTCTATCACAATGAGGCCCTCAGTGTTCTCCTCCTCTACGAGCGCGGGGGCCGGGGGGGCGGGGGTTGAGGTAGGGTGGGCGTGGAGCGGGGAAGCAAGTGGGTGGGCGCCAGGTCAGTGGGTTGGGTGTGGTTGGCAGCCACGTGCAGCGTCGCGTCATATGCGCCCGACTTCGTATCCCCCATGCCTACCATGCCGCGGCCTTGCCAAATCCGCACCGCGCCGCCCTCACCCAGCCATCTGCGCGCCCTTCCACTCCTGCTCCCGCTCGTCCCTACCGCTCCACCAAACCACCCGCCACCCAAGCTCCTACCAGCTCATTCTTATTCCGACTCCCGCCATTACTACCCTCATCACACACACATACACACACATGCTCGCACCTTCCCCGCTGAGGATTGCGCCCTGCACGGCCGCGCCGTAGGCCACGGCCTCGTCGGGGTTGACGCCCTTGTTGGGGTCCTTGCCGTCGAACCACTCCTTGAGCAGCTCCTGCACCTTGGGGATGCGGGTGGAGCCGCCCACCAGCACGATCTCGTCGATCTCGGTCTTCTTCAGGTTGGCGTCGTCCATGGCCTGGGGGGGTGGGTGGCGGAGGGGAAAAACGGGTGGGGTAGGTGAGGGAGGTGAGGTGCGGAGGTGGGAATAGGGGAAGAGCTAGGAAAGCGGGGTTTGTGTCAAGGGCCGTTTAGCTTGGCCTGCTACACCCACGGAGCGTGCCCACGGAGTGCCTGACCGCAAACCGTTAGCATACACTCACCCCCTCCCTTGCGCCATCACCGGCATGTCCTACTCGGGTCTCTTCCTCTCCACTCCTCCTACTTTCCACACCTTCCACTTTCCACCCCTTTGGTGCCCGCCTCTCCCGTTCCCGCCTGCCTCCCTCCCCTCCTCCACTGCCATCCTCCCCAATCCTTGCTGCTCCCCCCTCTTCCACTCCCCCCCTCTTTCCTGGCCCCGCCGGCCTTGCTGCCCCCACGCACTACACGCACCTTCTTGACGGGGCCCATGGTCTTCTTGAACAGGTCCATGTTCAGCTCCTCGAAACGGGCGCGGGTCAGGGGCTCCGACAGGTCAATGCCCTCGTACAGAGCCTCAATCTCAACGCGGACCTGTGGAGGTTAACAAACGGCGGGGGCCCGGCAAAGCATGGATGCTAGGTCAGTGCCAAGGAGTTCCGCAGTGCCAGCAGCGCGTGAGGCCGACCACTGTGTCGGGCATGAAGCAGCCCTGTGCAAGCCCTGCTGGCGCCAACGCCCCCCCAGCCCATGCCTCAACCACTTGCTTCCCCACGCCGCCCCAGCCACATCTGGGCACCCGGTTCCTCCCACCCACCTGCTCACCACCTACCGCCCTCACTACAGCACTACGCACCTGGTGCTGGCTGGACAGGGCACGCTTGGCGCGCTCGGCCTCGCGGCGCAGCTTCTGCAGGGCGCGGGCGTCGCCGCTGATGTCCTTCTTGTACTTCTTCTTGATCAGCTTGACGAAGTACTCCATCACGCGCTGGTCAAAGTCCTCACCGCCCAGGTGGGTGTCGCCGTTGGTGGAGATGACCTCGAACACGCCGTTGTCGATGGTCAGGATGGACACATCGAAGGTGCCGCCGCCCAGGTCGAACACCAGGATGTTCTTCTCGCCGCCCTTCTTGTCCAGGCCGTAGGCGATGGCGGCGGCGGTGGGCTCGTTGATGATGCGGACCACGTTCAGGCCGGAGATGGTGCCGGCGTCCTTGGTGGCCTGCGTGCAGTACGTGTTGGAGAGCGAGGGCGAGGGTGGGTGGGTGGGCGGGGCGGAAAGTTAGGGAGGGGAGGGAGGGAGGGAGGGAGCGACGGTGGGGAGGGAGGGGTAGGTGTTGGAGCGCGAAAAGGGAGGGAGCGGAGAAGGGAGAGGGCAGCTCTTCCGGAGTTGCTTGTAGGGAGGAGATGAGGATAAAGCAGGGGGGATAGGGCAGAGAGGGCATTGCACCGGCGGCAACGCGCCCTGCCGCCTGCCCCCTTCCCCCACCCCCAACCTCTCGGCACGCACGCGTGCCGACACACATGTCAGTAATGTCAGCCCTTACCCCGACCACGCACCTGGCGCTGCGCGTCATTGAAGTACGCCGGCACGGTGACCACGGCGTGCTTGACGGTCTTGCCAAGATAGGCCTCAGCCGTGTCCTTCATCTTCTGAAGAATCATGGCCGAGATCTCCTCGGGCGAGAAAATCTTCTGCTCGCCCTTGACGTCCACGGACACATACGGCTTGCCGCCCCGGTCAACAATGTCATAGGACACCAGCTTCCGGTCGCGCTGGACATCCGCATCTGAGAACCTGCTCGAGGACAGACATAACGAAAGTTCGGGCCGGGGCGGGTGTTTGGGTATGGGAGGAGGCGACGGGGAAGCAACTGGAGGACGTGCCTAGTCCGCCTGAAGGGCCCGGCATTTACCGCCAGGCAAGCCCGGCCCCTGGCCTCTTCATTTACAGCTCCATGATGCAGTTAATACGCTGTTGCACTCGCTTGCGGCCGATCAGGCGCTTGACGTCATAGATGGTGCGCTTGGGGTTGACGGTTGCCTGGTTCTTGGCAGCGTCGCCGATCAGGCGCTCCTCGTCAGTGAAGGCCACATACGAGGGGGTGATGCGGTTGCCCTGGTCGTTCGCGATAATCTCAACACGACCGTTCTTGTAAACGCCCACGCAGGAGTAGGTCGTGCCCAGGTCAATACCAATAACGGTGCCGAGCTTGTCGCCGCTTGGCGCTGCTGCCCTGGCCTGGGGGATGCTGGCGACAGCGCTGGCCGCGACCAACGCCGCGACTAGGCCAATGCCGAGCGCATGGAGCTGTCTGTAGACACTTTGTTGTCCTGCAGGAATGGCGAAGGCGAACGGGGTTGTCTGACCAAACGAAACGATACTCGTGAAGGGACAAGGACGCGGAGAACCACGCGCAAAGCGCATGCGGTAAGCCACGAATGCTTGTCGACAAAACATGTTACCACGAGTTGCACGGCTCCTGCGAATACTGGAGCTGTGGGCCATTGCGAGAGCGAACGGTCCCGAAAAGGCGGTTTCGAGGTGGTTGCAGGTCCTCTTGACTATGCGCAAAGCGCTGTTTAATATTCTTCAAAGATAAAAGTTCACAAAATGAATTGAATGTGATGCCCAGCGGCTCCAGAAACGGGCTTTATCGCGTTTTGCCGGAGGAGGACACCCGCGCGACAGGCTGTCCCACGCTGTCCCCGTACGCGTGGTGACAGCACTGCAGAGCCGACGTCACAATGCGCAGTACCTATAGAACATTCGCGTAAACCAAATAACTTAATATGGATATCTAGGCTTGATGATGGGAGCCGTCGGAGTCATGTGTGAGCATATGGGGCCTAGACGTTTCGACTGGAAGGCCCAGAGACTGCGCAGGACTTCTCCTCGAGACCGATCACATTAACAAAGCCGGACATGCAAGCTAACGGCGAAGACACGAAGCCCGCGCTCTAAAGTAGAAATTATATGGAGTTAGGGAGGCGACTGCACGAAAGCCCTGCATTCTGCTCACCATCAAAATTTGCATGACGTTAATAATGGGCTGAGAGCCTAGACGTGCATGCGTGCCCGGTGGCGTGCCTTGGTCGGCGCCACGGGCCCACGGCCTGTTCGCGCCTGCAGCCAAGGGATGCCAGCAAGCGCAGCGGAACTGAGCGGCATACCCAGGCATACGGCGGCAGGTGCCAGGCGTGCCAACCGTGTTGGCTTCGCTCACTACCGTAGGACCGCTAAGTAATTTAATAAATCAAAAAGATTTTGGAGTGTTAAATCTTGTTTGTAAAAATTCCGAAAGCCATATTAAATTACTTAGCGGCGTGTCAAAATTTCGGCGGACCGCCTCGGGGTGGGGGGGGCGGCGGGGGCGGGCTCCGTGCCAACACGCATGAACACAACTCCTTATACGGTCAATCTCTGTTTTGTTGTCGCTTCTGTATTGGCCAGCATGGAACCAGGCGGGTGGGGGCGCGGTGGGGCAGGTGTGGCGGTGGGGTCGGCGCTCTGCGCCGCACGGTGTTAAAACTTTTAAAGTCCCCCCCGAAAAATGCCCAGCCGGCCGTTAAATTACTTAGCGTTAAATCTAAAAACAAAAGCATTTCAGCCGTTAAATTACTTAGCGGATTAAATTACTTAAAGGTCCTACGGTAGCTGCTTGGGTCTGACAGAGTTGCGGGATGCGGGGAACCCTTTCCGCTCACCTGAGGAGTGTTCGGTGCAGGGCGGCCGGTGCAGAGGCGTTACCAGCCCGTCCGTGGCGACGGCAGGAACTCAAAGCAAGTCCACATGCTGCAGTTGCTTTTGTGCACCAGCCATTATGCTCACGAGCCAGCGGTGATGAGTGACTAGGGTTTGTTACAACCCTCACGGAAGTTAACTGTGCTAGGCTCTCCGCCGAATGCCGGCAGGACCCGGTCCCGAATCAATCTCATTGCCGCATGCAGTCAGTCTAAGTCCGCAATGCGCTACTTTGTTGCCATCCTATGCGGGCTAGCACATCCACTAGCACCCATGCCTTATTCTATTTGCGTCATCCAGCGTGTTGTCACTGACGGGCGCGCAATGCACACGAAGACGGCGCACCCGCCCGTCCACTCCTCTCGACAATCGCTCGCACGCCTACCACCTGCCTCTCTAACCTCGGCGCCATGCGACAAACAGCGGCGTAATGGCAGCACCGTCCTTCGCCCCGGGCGACGGCAGAAAATGCAGCCCCGACTCCTGGTGTCGGACCGGTCACACGCTCGCTCACAACCCGCGGCCTGCCTGGCGTCGAGCGCCAAACGGGACGAGCTAGAAGCGGGCCAGCCGCGCCGCGGCGCCTCTCACGCGCCCACAGTACACGGCCCCACCCACCATTGCCCCTGACCCTTCGAAAATCCCTAATAGACTTCTCCTCTCTTCAAAGAAACAGAGCTGCTCGACGCAAACGCAGCAGACGCCAGTCTGCCGCCCGCTTGCCCGCTTACAGCTCGTCCTTCTCCTCCGCCTCGTTCTTCTTCTCCTCCGCCTCCGCCTCCTGGGCGGCCTCCTCGTCCGCCGCCTCACGCTCCGCCTCCGCCTCCTCCTCCAGCGACACCTCCAGGCTGTCCACGCCCAGCGTGTCCTTCAGCATGCCGTACATGCGCTGGCTGAAGGCCTTGGCGTCGTCCGGCACGAAGCCGCTCTCCAGCAGCGCGGTCTCGTACAGCAGGCGCGCGGTGTTCACGGCGCTCTCCTCCACCGTGTCCTCGGTGGCGGCGGCCAGCTTGTCCTTAAGCGCCACAATGAGCGGGTGGCGCGGGTTGATCTCCAGCGTGCGCTGGGTGGGGGTGAAGGAGGAGCCGGGGCGGGAGAAGGCCTGCGGGCGGGGTGGTGGGGAACAGGGTGGGAGAGGGAGGGAGGGAGGGGGGAGCGCGCGCGGGTCAGCGGCTGGTGTTGGTGGCGTTCTTGGAAGCGGCCTGCGTGCGTCAGCCAGTGGCTAAATGACGGCACCTCCGACTCCCAAGAACTACCGGCCACCGCTCCGTGCGTCTTCCCACGCCACTGGCCATCGCTCTCAATCGCCGCCCCCCACACGCGCCGCCGCACCGCCAACGCCCGCACCTGCTCGCCCCACATCCGCCACCCCAACACCCGCCCATCCCACAGCCCGAGAACCCCCTCCCTCCTGCCCCCCTCCTGCTGGCTCCTCCCCTCCTCCTCCCCTGCCTCCCCATGTGCCTCCCCACCTGCTGGAACCCCCCTCCCGCTGCCTCCTCTCCGTCCTGCCCCCCTGCCCCTCCCGCCTCACCTGCGCGCGCATGATGCGCTCCATGTTGGCGCTGTTGCCGTACTTGCCGGTGACCACGATGCAGGGCGTGGTGGCCAGGCGGTTGGACACCTTGACGCCCTGCAGCTTGGAGTCGTCCACCACCTTCTTCCACCACTTGGTCAGGTCCTTGAACTGCTCCTTCAGCTCCTGCGGGGCAGAGGTGCGGCAGTGCCAACCGCACAAAAAGGTTGTGGGTCACGGAATGTGGCGCGATACACCCAGTTGTGTGTTGAGCAGCGTGGCCGGCCAGCGCACGTACAACGCCGCTGCCGCCATCCCGCCTTGTCCCCTCTCCCTCCCTGCACGCCCCCTCCCCCGCCCCTCCCCCTCCCCCGCCCCAGCGCCCCTCCCTCCCTCCCTCCCTCCCTCCCTCTCCCCCCGCTCACCTTGTCCTTCTTCTTCTCCACCTCGTCCTTGTCGGTCAGCTTGAGGTCCTCCTTGGAGGCGTTGGCGAACTTCTTGTCGTCATAGTCCAGCAGGTGGCCCATCACGTACTCATCCAGCACGTCCGTGAAGTAGATGACCTCGTAGCCCTTGCGCAGCAGCTGCTCCACAAAGGGGCTGCCGGCCACCTCCTCCTTGCTGGTGCCTGTGCGCGTGTGCGTGTGCGGCGGGGGTTACATGCATGAGAGTTAGAAGGAGAAAGGCATAGCGGGGGGCGGGGGCGGGGGTTGCGGCGTGAGAGTGGCGTGTTGAAGCGGTAAGACATCATTTGATCGGCGCGCGAGTGAATGAAGAGATCAGGTGGGTGTGGCGTGAGACGAAGCAGGGCCGGCGGCGAGGGGAGAGGGGCGCAAGCGTCACGCGAATGCGACCGCCGCCCGGCTGTTGTCACCCCCACCAGCCCCAAGCCCCTCCGCCGCACCAACCCCCACCGGACCCCACTCCCCCGTCTGAAAACAACCCCGCCCGGCGCTCACCCGCAAGGTAGTAGATGGACTTCTGGCCCTCCTTCATGCGGCCAATGTACTCGTCCAGGGTGGTCAGCTTGTCGCCGCTCTTGGAGGTGTGGAAGCGCAGCAGCTTGGCCAGGCGGTTGCGGTTGGTGGTGTCCTCAATGATGCCCAGCTTGATGGCGCGGCCGAAGTGCTCCCAGAACTTGCCGTACTGGCCGCACTCCTTCTCTGAGGGCTTGTCCTCGGTCTCGCCCTTCTCTGTGGGGGCCGGGAGCAGGTGGGGGAGAAGAGCGTGGCGTGGCAGGCCAGGGAAGGGAAGGACATCGTTAGGCGATCAGCCTTGCTGCGGCTGAGGCGCTTGGTGCCGAGTCGTCCTCGGGCTTTCTCCGTGGGCTTTCTCCCCTGGGCGGTCTTCCGGTCCGCCCTCACCCACCCCGCTCAATCCCGCACCAACAGGAACTGGCAATGTTGCCTTGCAATTTCAGCATTTGCAGCTCAGATTCTTTTAGCATTTGCAGCTCAGACAAATTCGCTAAGATCACAAAGTATTTCTATTTCAGGTTTGACCCCAAGCCCCAGCCCGGGCCCCAGCCCCCAGCCCAGGCAGGCAGCGCTCGCTCACCCTCCATCTCCTTGCACTTGACCTCTGCCTCCGCCATCTTGCGGATCATGTCCAGCACCTTGCGAACCACCTTCTTCTTGATGGTCTTGAGCGCCGCCTCCTGCTGCAGCATCTCGCGGCTCACGTTGAGCGGCAGCGTGTCGCTGTCCACAATGCCCTTCACGAACGACAGGTAGCGCGGGATCAGCTCCTTCATGTCGTCGGAGATGAACACGCGCCGCACGTACAGCTTGAGGCCGTGCTGGGCCTTCTCGTAGTACTTGTCGTAGAAGTCGTAGGGCGAGAAGGAGGGGATGTACAGGATGGAACGGAACTCCACGTCACCCTCGGCCCGGAAGTGCGAGTAGTTCAGCGCGTCCGTGTAGTCCTGTGTGGGCGGGTGAGTGCGGGCGGGCGTGGGCAGGTGAGGGCGGGTGGGTCAGGTGAGTGTGGGCAGGTGGGGCAGGTGAGTGTGGTTACCAGCCCAAACCAAAGCAACCCCAATGCATAAGGGGGGAGATGAAGGCGATAGGGTGAAGGGATGGAAGCGCAGACTCAGCAGTGCAGGCGTAGGCCAGCTCACAGTCAACCATCCGCCCTCCCATCCACTATGCACCCAGCCCCAGCGCCACTCCGTCGCTCGCCTGCCCGCCTCCATCCCTCCTCGCTAACCCGGCACTTCCCCCTGCCCTCCCTGCGCTCCGTTACAACGTCGACACGTCGACACGCACGCACACGTCCACGCGCACGCACGCACCTTGGACACGGCCTTGTAGAACTTCTGGTACTCCTCCTCGGTCACTTCGCTGGGCTTGCGCAACCAGATGGCCTTGTTGTCGTTCAGCAGCTCCCAGTCCTTCTTCTTCTCCCTGTTCGCAGTTGCGTAGTCAACACGGGGCGGTGGCGTTGAGAGTCCAGATAGTGGTGGCGTCTGGGTAGTGGAAGTCATGGCGCAAAACGCGAACTCCAGGACCTGGCACACATTGCCGGTGCAACGCTAACTCGCCGACACGCCGGACCAGCCACCCTATCGCCTCAGGCGCACTTGCCCCTCCCCACTTCTCCCCCCCTGTTCCGCCCTGCTGCCGCTGCCGCCGATCCCCACTGCCAAGCCCCACCGCCGCCCCAATCCTTCGCCGGACTGCCGCCACTCACTTGCGGGTGGCCTTGGGCTTCTCCTCCTCCTCCTTGGACTCCTCCTCGTCGTCCTCAGCGCCCTCTGCATTCGGAAAAGCGCGCAAGCAAACCATACAGTGGGCAATGAGTCAGCACCATGGGCAACACGCGCCGCGCCTTTGCACACTTCAGGATGCCTTTTCCTTGGTTGCGATACTACCCCAACTATACACCCATTGCCCAAGTTTTTCGCATGCTTCCAACGGGCCTTCGTCACGCCGCTCACCCTCCTCCTCGTCCTCCTTGCCCTCCTCCTCCTTCTCGTCCTCCTTGGCCTCCTCCGTCTCCTCCTCCTCCACAGGCACCTCCACCTCCTTCTCCGTCTCCAGGTAGATGGGGAAGTTAATGAACTCGCTGTAGCGCTGCACCAGCTCCTTCAGCTTGGCCTCGGTGCCGTACTCCTGTGGGAGAGCAAGGAAGTGAGCGTGGGGTGGGCAAAGTTGTGGTGGTGTTTGTGTGGAGGGCGGTGTGGCGTGCATGTGCGGATGTCATGAGTGCAGGTACGGCGGTGCTTGTGGAGAGTCTTAGCCAAATCCCCCCGCGCATAACAATTTTGCCTGTACCCGTATGTCACACGCACACGCACACGCACACGCGTCTGCATCCTGCCTGCGCCCGCACCACGTAATTTGGCCCCACGCACATGCCTCGCCCCTCGCCACCCCCTTCCCAACCGCGCCCCCTCCCCCGACCTCTAACTCAGCCCCGCCCCGCCCCGCCCCGACCCAACCCGACCCGACGGCGCAACCCGAGCTCAAACCCACCTGCGCCTCCTCCTTGAGGTGGATCTTGATCAGGGTGCCGCGGCCCAGGGGCTCGTTCTCAGTGTCCTCGCTGATGGCAAAGCTGCCGTCGGCGGTGCTGGACCAGATGTACCTGTCCAGGGGTTTCCCAGATAGAAACGCGGGGCGCGGTAAGGTCGTGGCCAGCAGGAGAGATGAGCTGCAGCAGGCAAGCCGACACAGCGAGGGTTCGCGTTCGAGCGCCGTGGTGGACGCTTGAATCCCTCTCGACAGCACAGGCGTATTGTGCCGTGCTCCGGATTGCTTTAGTCCTTTGGGCCGCATTGCTTCAGTCCTTGCTTTTCAATGCCGTCCGCCGCTTCTGCACCTCAAATCACACCACCGCCACCACAACTACAAGAAGGCCGCACTGGCCCCGTTCCCTTCGGCCGCACCCTCCGCCGCGTCCTCCGCCGCTCCCGTTGCTGCTACCATGATCCCCCACCACCATGACAACCACCGCCTCTGCTACTCACTGGGCGTCGTCGTTGTGCTTGGACACCACCTCCACGTAGTCGGCCACCAGGTAGACCGAGTAGAAGCCCACGCCGAACTGGCCGATCAGGTTCATGTCGCCACCCTTCTGCATCTGCTCCAGGAAGGCTGCAGGGGGCCGAGTAGCAGGACAGGGAGGAGCAGGTACGTCAACACGCGCGTCGTGGGTCAGCGGGTGCTGCGTACCGGAGCGACAAGGGACCCCGGTTGCAACCCGCAAGCCACTCCGCCTCCGTGCCCCTCGCCTCCGTCCCCCCCGCATTCCCATTCGCCTGCTCCCGCGTCTTCTGCCTCGCCTTCCCTTGCCCTGCCTCTCTCCATTGGCTCCTTCTCCTGCCGTTAACCCGGCTTGCATCCGGTACCTGCTTTCCGAACAGCCAGCAACCTACTTCCCCGCAACCCGCTGCCGTATCACCCGCCCCCCCGGCCTTTTGCGACACATCCCCGCCCCATGCACGCCGATATTCCCGTCCACCGCTTACAAGCAGCAGCCCGCCCCTAGCAGTATCCCCCCCTAGCAGCAGCCCCGCCCCAAGCAGCAGCCCTCACCCGAGGTGCCCGACTTGGCGATGGTGCCCAGGTTCTTGATCAGGTCGTCCTTGGTCATGCCGATGCCGCGGTCGCGGATGTACAGCACCTTGGACGCGGGGTCCAGCCAGATCTTGATCTCCAGGTTCGAGGTGTCGCCGTCGCCCAGCACCGACTTGTCAGTCAGCGACAGGAAGCGGATCTTGTCCAGCGCGTCGGAGGCGTTGGAGATGAGCTCGCGCAGGAAAATGTCCTTGTTGGAGTATAGCGAGTGGATGATGATGTCCATGAGGCGGGTCACCTCGGCCTGGAAGGTGAACTGCTCGCCGCCGTCGCGCACGCGCTGCTTGGACATGGCCTCCTTCTCCCTGCGGGGGCGTGAGGCAGCGGGAGGGGGGGCGCGTGAGGGAGAGAGGGGACGAGTCAATGGGGAGAAGGGGGAGGGGGAACGTGCAAAGCGAAGGACAAGGGAAGGGGTTGATGGGCAGGGTTCGAAGCGACCTAGGGTATTCCTGCGTGCTTTCGCTGCTGTAGAGCCTGGCAGAGGAAGTGGCGAGGTGTCAGAGGGAAGGGGAGGAACGCGTGCGCGGTCCCGTTGAACCAGCGTGGAGGAGGCCCCACGGGCAAGGCCGACACGCACAGCAAGATGCCTTGTGGCACCTGCCCGTCGTAGCCCTCGATCAGTCTTGCTTTTCACTGTGCAGCGCGGGATGCCGCGCGGCCCACAACCCGTTTCGCTTCTTTCGCGCGCACCTGTGAATGGAAGTGGCGTCCGTGGCAGTGGCGTGCCCAGAAGAAACACCATTGTCGACCTTAGGCGTGGCCGTCGCGTCAACAGGAGTATCAGCGCGGATGGCTGCAAACGAGGAGGCGAGGCGAGAAGCGTGAGTGAGAGTCGGGATGGTCTTGGCACCTGGTGGTGCTGGCACAGCGAACGCTGAGCAACTGCGCTTACCTGGCAGAGCGCAAAGCGCAACTGCAGCCACCAGCAGAAGGGCGATGCCCCTCCGATCCATTTTTAGCCAACCGACTGCTCGAGATGTGTTGATCTATCCTGCTCGAAGCGTCTTATGACTCGCGCCCTGCTCGGGCCTTAATTTGAGCTACAGTCGTAGTGTAATAAGCTGCTGACGCTGCCCGCTGTTGCGCCCGAGAAGCGGGCACTCCATTCAAAGAAACTTCTATGCATGGGGCTCGAGCATGGGGCGAAAAGTGCACCAGGACACGGTGTGCCCTGCGTCGCCTACAGCCTTCTGCGCAGATGGTGTCCATTGCTTGTTGATTCGTCAGGAATGTTTTGCATGGCGAAGGCGCCGTGTGCATCGCGCGTGGGGCCGGCCAGGCATGTTGCACAACATGTGGGTTCGTTTTGGCGCCAAGCAAAATAGACCAGTCACGCTGCATGTGCTGCGGGCTCGGCGATTGGATAACTGATATATGATGTTAAGTTCGTGCACGACGGCACGCCAGGGAAGTTGCGGTGCTCGTCACTCGCGCGAGTTACCAAGGACCATTAGTGCCACGGCGGGGGGCCCTCGCGAGCTTCCAGCGGATCCACGCTCAGTGTCCATCCTCCGCTATACTTGCTGGGACCCGGGCTGTCAACGAAAGGGGGGTGACGGGGGCTGCTGCAGGAGTGAGCAGTGCTGGAAGGAAAGCCCGCAACGAAGACTCGACGAGGTGCAGGGGTGCATGCGGTCTGCCAGTGCAGGCCAGGAGTGTCAGTAAGGAACCTTCAGGCGTGCGGTGCATACAGGGGCTCAAGCATACTTCATCCTACACAGGTTTCGGGACTGGGGTATGGACGTATGGTACATGTTTGCGGGGTCAGTAAAGGTACGTGGCCACGGAAAGGCGGGTGGGATGGAGCAGGAGCGGCGGGCGTAGCCGGTCTTGGCGCCTTCCAGATCCGCTGGCTGGTGTGGGAGCTGCCTACTGCAGCTACCGTGTGCGTGAGAGCGTACAGGCAAGCCTGCAAAGGGCAGTCCCGAGGTAAGAGGCCAGTGCTGTTATCTTAGGAAAATGGAAACCAGGGGAGGTTCCGGATGGAAACATGCGTAGAAATTCCCAACCCGGGTTCACTTCGGTTTTGGCTCCGTCCAAAACGTGCACAATCCTTGGAACCCATTTTCGTGGTGGAATGACAATCGGACTGTGAATTGAACCTTACCTTACCCCCGCTACACACGCCTGTCGTGTCAAATCCACGGTCCGACTGTCATTCCAGAGCCGTACGGCCCTTCCCGTGCGAGGGGTCTGGAGGGGTGATAGGGGGGTTGCCCCGTCGGTAATGCAAGCAAGGGAACAGGTGTGCGGCGTCCCTCGAGTGTCAGAAGAACCCACCCCCCAAATACCGTAAATACATGAGCAGTCGGGACAGAGGCAAAATTGCGCGCTGTGACTGTACCGACTGAGGTAGCTGGCCGATGTTGCTGGAGCGTTTTGCTGTTGCGCATTCCTCACGCTCCGGGCGCCCGGCCAGGCGATGCCACCACACACAATGCGACGCCACGCAGCGCGAGACAGATGGAAGGGGGGTTGCCCCAACGAGCAACGTCCCCCCTGCCTCCACCCACGCTCTCAGTCCCTTGTATTACATAGTATTGGCTTAATAGCCCCGTGGCAGGGCATTCTGTGCTCATCTGAGGTAGGAATGGGCGGTCGTGTGGGGGATCCAACCAGCATGCCCGCAGGGTACGTGCCAGCCCGATTTACGGACATGCCCGATGGACCCGAAGTACAAGAAGGAGAGGTGGGTACAATAATGGGCGGCTTGGTTCAGGTGGACTGCGACGCAATGCCAGTACCTGCGGGGCTTTCCCCCTAGGCTGCAGCCAGCAGGGGCTCTCTGGGCGGCTAGGACTGCTAGAAGAGTACCATACCGGAGAAGTATGCGACTCTAAGCCACAAGCAGCCGCTTATCGTCCGAGTCACACGGAGTAGCAAATACGCAAGCGGCATTATACTCCGACACCCAGGTAACACCCGCTACAGCTGTTGCAAGGACGCTAGACAAGAGCAACTGCTAACCCGATGTCCACTAGACGAGCCGTTACTTCCCTTTGACTTGACCCTTCCCACGTGCCTCCAATTTGCCGTTTCCTTGCCGTTTTGGTGCCCCAGTGCCAAGCAGGCATGCCAGCGCGCCCCCAGCCAGCCGCAATGTCTCTGCCTCCGTTCATGACCTCTGCACCAGCACTCGACATACCGGTAATGCGTTTACGCGCCCAGCCCCCACTGACAGCTCACAGCCAGCTTGGTCCCTAGCTTTCACTGCGATACCACTCCGGCTTGAGCATGCTTGGTGAGCTGCCCCCACATCCCGGTTCGCTACTTCGTTGACGGTCCATGGCCTGGACGCAGTCGATCCGCGCCAAAGCGACTGGCCGTTGCCCGGTGCCCCGATCACCACCGACTGCGCGTTCGCCTGCTCCCCCTGACCACCCGATCCGCCATGCCCTCGTGCCCTCGGCGATTTCTCAACCCTTATGCAGGCCGTGATACGCCCGAGCCCCTGAGGCTTGAGCAGCCCACGCCGTCAACCGCCGCAACTGCCTTCATTGGCCAGTACAAACTGCTCCCCTAGTCTCCCCGGCGCCTCATACCTCTTCAGCCGAGTGCCCCACACACCCATACATCCGCTGTGAACCCTCGCCGTCCTTGTCACGCCTGGCCACAGGACTGGGGGTGGGGTGCGACACTTTGGGGGGGGAGACCGCTTGCGCGCGCCCCCGTACCAAAGCCTTCCTTGCAAAACCTTACACCCCCAAAACCCTAAGGCGTCATGCTTGTGTGCACCTGGATGGACTCAGTGCCAGCGCGCTCGAGAGAGCATGACATGAGCCAACCGAGAGCTGCTGAAGTATTTTGGCCCTCGCTATGTGCGTATACGGTACAAGCGTGTGCAACCACTATGTCAACCCGTGTCCCCGAGCCCAACAGCACATACTGGTTACTAGGCGCTCAGTGCTCGGCTGGCCGCCCAGCTCCTGCTCCTTGCTTGGAGGCTTGACCTGTGACAAGCGAAGACGACTACTATCCGCGACGCAAATTCCTTCAGCTTCTATGTGACTACTCACCCGCGCACCACCTCGAGGTGCCTTGCATGACTGCGCTTGTAGTCTTGATGCACCCCATCCTCCACCCGAGAGCTATCCAGGCACACGTCATGGAGCCCAAGCAAGCCCTCATGTGCGTGAGTGTAAGAATGCACCCCAAGTACAGTGTCAGTGCGTTATGTCCCGCTCGGGCGCCACCTCAAAGGGACTGCAGCGCCCACGGAGGGCGGCAACGCCTGAAGGATACGGAACACGGCACGCCACGGCAGTTTGTGCGACAGCATACGTGTACCTGTAAGGCTCTCCAAGACATAATTTCTTTCGATGGTCCTCGCCACGGCTGCTCGGGTGCCCTCCGGTGCTCCGGTGACCTGGCCTTGTGTGACCTGGCCCACTCCCGCGCGCGCCCGTTGCGTCGAAGCCAGGCCGCGGGTATTGGAGCAGCCTGGACCTCTCCGGACGGCTAGCAGTAATACGATACCTAAGAAGCGTGTGAAGCTAAGCTGACACACTACACTAAAGAAGAACGAGCACATGCGAGAAGGAAGCGAGGCATGGATGTTGCGTTCCGTGCGGAACTTCTAGAACCGAAGGTTTCCAGCCGCGCAGTGCCCGTTCCGTAGCCAGGCCCCGCGCATAATGAACGATAACATGCACAAAGCCATCGACACGCCCGCGCGACGAATTCGCTTCTGGAAGAGTACGGCGTGAGGTGTCCTCGCTTCGCATGGGCATGTTTCTCGCGCCATAAGTTGTTTGCCAGTACCTGTTGCAAGCCACTGTCTGCTCACAACGTCAGGTGTTGCACCACATTGATAACCAATTGTATTTCTATAGCTTCGCCCCTCGGGGTGTCCGCCATCTGAACATGGCGCAGTGGAAGGCTGCTGTGCTGTTGCTGGGTACGTCCGCGCGCCGCGCCCGAACACGCTAGATCCGTTGGCTGATTGTAATGTTCTGCTTGCAGCGCTGGCCTGCGCCTCTTACGGCTTCGGCGTGTGGGCTGAGGAGGAGAAGCTCGGCACCGTTATTGGTATTGACCTGGGCACGACCTACTCCTGCGTGGGCGTGTACAAGAACGGTCGTGTGGAGATTATCGCGAACGACCAGGGCAACCGCATCACCCCCTCGTATGTGGCCTTCACTGACGAGGAGCGCCTGATCGGCGACGCTGCCAAGAACCAGGCGACCGTCAACCCCAAGCGTACCATCTACGACGTCAAGCGCCTGATCGGCCGCAAGTAAGCAGCATAACTGGGCCGGGCCGGACTTGAGGGGGCGCAACACACATGTCAATAACCATTTTCCGCGCTCTTTCTTCCGCGCAGGTATGAGGACAAGGAGGTGCAGCGCGACAAGAAGCTGGTGTCCTACGACATTGTTGACCGCCAGGGCAAGCCCTATGTGTCCGTGGATGTCAAGGGCGAGCAGAAGGTCTTCTCTCCCGAGGAGATCTCGGCCATGATTCTTCAGAAGATGAAGGACACCGCCGAGGCTTTCCTGGGCAAGACCGTCAAGCACGCTGTGGTCACCGTGCCGGCGTACTTCAACGATGCTCAGCGCCAGGTGCGTGGTCGAGAGAGGGCTGCTGTGGCGTGCGGGCGGCGCGCTGGTAGGGAGCCCCGGGGCGGAGGTGGCAGACGTGCCGCGCTGCCGGCACGTGGCTCTACTTGCCCTGGACACGCTCTTCACCACGCTGAGAGGTTGCCAAGGCCAGTGTGGCCACGAGTAATGTTGCACTGTGAGCGTCAGCGTTCTATGTAGCTTTGGTCTAAACCCACCTTGCCTCTCCCCGCACGCATTGCGACTCCCCCTATCTAACTCTCAACTCCATTTCGCTCACTCTCCATACGTACGCAGGCCACCAAGGACGCCGGCACCATCTCCGGCCTGAACGTGGTCCGCATCATCAACGAGCCCACCGCCGCCGCCATCGCCTACGGCCTGGACAAGAAGGGCGGCGAGAAGAACATCCTGGTGTTCGACCTGGGCGGCGGCACCTTCGATGTGTCCATCCTGACCATCGACAACGGCGTGTTCGAGGTCATCTCCACCAACGGCGACACCCACCTGGGCGGTGAGGACTTTGACCAGCGCGTGATGGAGTACTTCATCAAGCTGATCAAGAAGAAGTACAAGAAGGACATCAGCGGCGACGCCCGCGCCCTGCAGAAGCTGCGCCGCGAGGCCGAGCGCGCCAAGCGTGCCCTGTCCAGCCAGCACCAGGTGCGCATCCCCGTAGTAGTCAGGGTAGTAGGTGGCGGGCGGGCGGGTGGGAGCATCCGTGGAGGAACCGTGTGTTCGGTGGTCGAATAGACGTTGGGCAGCAAACTGTTGCGGATGGTGCTGGGAACATGTAGGCGCCAGGACTCCCTGTGCCATGGAAGCAAGCAGGCTGTCCTGGGATGTTGCGAAGTCACAGCTAAAAGCAGTGGTCAGCCTCACGCGCTGCTGGCTTTGCGGACCCCCTTGGCACTGACCTAGCATCCATCCTTTGCCGGGCCCCCGCCGTTCGTTAACCTCCACAGGTCCGTGTTGAGATTGAGGCTCTGTACGAGGGCATTGACCTGTCGGAGCCCCTGACCCGCGCCCGTTTCGAGGAGCTGAACATGGACCTGTTCAAGAAGACCATGGGCCCCGTCAAGAAGGTGCGTGTAGTGCGTGGGGGCAGCGAGGCCAGCGGGGTCGAAGGGGCCGGGCAGGAGGGGGGAGTAGCGGAGAGAAGCCGGAGAGTGGTATCAGGAACCGCAGCGCTGCGCATGGGGGCAAGCGGGACAGTTGGCGAGGAGGAGTGCGCATCAGTGGATGGGAGGACGATGGGAGGGATGGGGCATTGGTGAGTCGCAGGGTGCAAGTAGCAGTATAGGCAGGATGTGCCTCAAGCCTGCAAGAGAGCTTAAATGAGTGCGCACGGAGCCCGGAAGGCGCCGCCCGGGCTGACAGCGTTGTTCTTGGGCTGGGAGGTTACCGTCCAGTGTGGATGTTCTATCACTAGGGTAACCCGGTGGCCCGGGGGCGCCATTCATCCCTCTCCTAGCGCAAATGCATTATCTAATCTCCCTCACCTACCCCACCCGCTTTTCTCCCCCGCTGCATCAACCAACCCCCCCAGGCCATGGACGACGCCAACCTGAAGAAGACCGAGATCGACGAGATCGTGCTGGTGGGCGGCTCCACCCGCATCCCCAAGGTGCAGGAGCTGCTCAAGGAGTGGTTCGACGGCAAGGAGCCCAACAAGGGCGTCAACCCCGACGAGGCCGTGGCCTACGGCGCGGCTGTGCAGGGCGGCATTCTGGGCGGCGAGGGCGGCGACGAGGTGAAGGACATCCTGCTGCTGGATGTGGCCCCCCTGTCCCTGGGCATTGAGACCGTGGGCGGCGTCATGACCAAGCTGATCCCCCGCAACACCGTCATCCCCACCAAGAAGTCGCAGACCTTCACCACCTACCAGGACCAGCAGACCACTGTGTCCATCCAGGTGCGTGGCGTGTGGTCACGCCTCGGTTGGGAGCTCGTGGGTCACAGGGGTTGGGGTTGATGGGGAGGGGCATGAAAATGGAAAGCAAGATCGCGGGAGACGACCGAGCCTTGAGCCACCTGACCTAATCTCTCCTCTTCCCTCGTCTTCGCGCTATCTGCAGGTGTACGAGGGTGAGCGCGCCATGACCAAGGACAACCACAAGCTGGGCCAGTTCGACCTGAACGGCATCCCGCCGGCGCCTCGTGGCACTCCCCAGATTGAGGTGACGTTCGAGGTGGACGCCAACGGTATCCTGAACGTGGCCGCTGAGGACAAGGGCACCGGCAAGAAGGAGAAGATCACCATCACCGCCGAGAAGGGCCGCCTGAGCCAGGACGACATCGAGCGCATGGTGAAGGAGGCTGAGGAGTTTGCGGAGCAGGACAAGGCCGTCAAGGCCAAGATCGACGCCCGCAACCAGCTGGAGACCTACTGCTACAACATGAAGAGCACCGTGGAGGACAAGATGAAGGACAAGATCGACGAGGAGGATAAGGAGAAGATCAGCTCGGCCGTCAAGGAGGCGCTGGAGTGGCTGGACGAGAACCCCGATGCCGGTGGGTGCTGGGCTGCAGCTGAGCAGGGGCGCGTGTGTGTTTGGCGCACTGGGCTTCAGAGGAACAGAAAATCCTTTGCTGTCAGCAATTGCTGTCAAACGATGGGCGCAACGCGAAAAACGGCACAATCTTGACTGTCGGCATGTCATGCTTTGCGTCCTGTGCAGAGCCCGATGAGTACAAGGACAAGCTGAAGGAGGTCGAGGACGTGTGCAACCCCATCATCGCGGAGGTCTACAAGAAGAGCGGCGGCCCCAGCGGCGGCGGCGACGAGGACCTGGGCGACCACGACGAGCTCTAAAACACTCGTGGCGTACGTAGTGGCTGCGTTGATGGCTAGCAGCGCACACCGCTGCTGCCTGGTGCAGTCCCTTTAGCGAGCCCGTCTTTTAGATCTCGGTTCCGCGTTGCATGACGCGGGGCTTGAGTTGTTGACTTGACGCGCAAGCGGCCCTGTGTGGCGGGCACGGGACGCGTGCTTCACGCATGACCTACAAGCAGTGATTGGCTTTGCAATGCGCAAGCGCTGTAGCAGCGCTGGAACTAGTGTAGACGTCATGAGAGCGGAGAGAGGGCAGCACAGGTGTGCTTACCGCAAATTTTGGTCTTGCAGCTCGTAGGGTGTATGCGCTGTGTGCATTGGACCTTGACTGCGTCCGACTGGACACTTGACTCAAACGAATGAGGACGGAAGAGATGCTTGCAGCGGTTGTGCGGATGCGTGCGAAGTGTTGAAGGGTTGAGTGGCTGTAAGGTAGCATACGCTCTTGACGACACGTCACCGGGGCGAGGAAGGGACTCAGCGTGAATGTGCACGCGGCCGAAACAATCTCGGCCTACCTGCATCACGTGAATGTGCAGCTCCGTTTTGGGTTGCGCGCGTCGACTGACACGCGGCTTGCTCAGCTGCCTACGTGCCAAGCTCATGTGTGCCTGCAGGTGGGACAGCGCCTAGCCGGCTACCGTCTGTTCAGTACCAGCGCGCGCACATCGCGGAAACCGTGCAGCCCCGATCATGTTTTGCCTGTTCACAAGTGGAGGTACAGTCACAGCGCGTTTCTCACAAACGCTCCAGCAACCTCCAACCAGCTACCGACGTCGGTACAGTAACAGCAGCGCGTTTCTCTTGTTTCTGATCCCAATGCCTTGCCTGCTCGTATTTTTGGATATATGGGGGGCTTCGGACACTGCCGGGAACTTGCCTTCTTGCCCCTTGCCAACTCCATGAGCGCTGTTCACAAGTGGAGGTACAGTCACAGCGCGTTTCTCTTGTTTCTGACCCCGATGCCTTGCTTGCTCGTATTTATGGGTATATGGGGGGCTTCGGACACTGCCGGGAACTCGCCCTCTTGCCCTATGCCAACTTCATGAGCTGTTCAACAGCATGTCCGTAACAAGTGGAGGTTGGTAGGGCGCCACTGACCATCCATAGCTGAGCCACCTCGCCCCTTGCCATGTCCAATGTTTGGTTGGCTGCGCTCTTCGGAGTGGCGGTTCTCTTGCGCCACGGCGTTGAGGACAATAGGACATCTGCTACGAGTGCGGTGTTCACACTGTATCCTTGCAACCCGCAATTATACATGGCACGACCGTGCATGCGGGGGGTGGCTGGTGGGTGGGATCTTATTCTCCGACGCCCTAGCGCAGGCTCGCCCGTACAGTATGGGGGAGTGGCAGGCAACGCGAGATATCGGTTGCGTTGATTAGTATGCGACACGAGTCTGGAGGGGTGGACGGGGTCGGGTATAGAATGGTACCGTATGTGGCCAACAACTCTTCCCTCCCAACGATGCAGGGACGTGACATCAACTCCGCAACCAACATCCGGCACGCGCTGGTGGAGGTATTGCTGGGACACAAGCGGCCTGCATCCGTGCCTGCATCGCTGCTGCCTGGCGGCGGCACGGGGCCGAGCAGCAGCGGCGGCACGGGGCCCAGCAGCAGCGGCGACACGGGGCCCAGCAGCAGCGGCGACACCGGGCCCAGCAGCTGAGCAGCAGCGGCAACACGGGGCCCGGCAGCAGCACCGGCACGGGCCCGAGCAGCAGCGGCAGTGACGGTGCACATTCGCTTTCGTTTTTGCAATTTAGCGCATAATGTCGGTAGCGGAGGGGGCAGACAAGGCCCCGTGGAGGAGGAGAGCGCGGCGCCGCCCAAAAAGCGGCGCAAGCGCGCGGGCTGAGGAGCTGACTGGTGTCTAGGTAGCGGTCCGCAGTGGGGCGAGCAAGGCCTGTGGTGTTGTAGGCAGCAGTGGCACGATAAGTAGTGCGGCTGCTGTTGACTCCTGCACCGCGTGCTGGCTGGCTCCTGCTGTGGTGCCGCGACTGTTGGGCACCTACAATTGGCTCGGTGCCTGTACAGACCGACCCCGGCTATGCCCGGACAATGAGAACGTTCGGCCTCAGACAGTGGAGGGCTGAGCCCCTGTTCCCTGACACAGGGAACACTTGTCACCAGACCTGCCAGGAATCGTATGATTCGCCGGCACCGGTCGCTCCCTGTCCTGGACCGCAGTACTCATGGAGTTGGCAAGGGGCAAGCAGGCAAGTTCCCGGCAGTTCCAGGCACTCCTGGACCGCAATATGCGACACCCGTGTCAAAGCTGCTGCTGCTACTGCTGCTGCTGCTGCTGATGGCAGTGCCGTTGTCCAGTATGCGTGGCTAGCTCGGGGTCAGCAGTCAGCAGTCAGCAGTTCACATGGTGTGATGTTCAGTCGCTGCGCCGTGCTGTGGGCCCCGACGGCAGGCGTGCGCACAGGCGTGCGCACAGGGCGCGAAGGCGTGGCGGCCTCCCAAAGGACGAGCCCGCCGCACCTCGGCGTGCCCCGGCCCGGGCCACGCATGCTATCGAATCAAACCTTGTTATTCTACAAGGGTACCTGGTCGCGCGGCTTGCAACCCGCCAACCCGCCGAAGTTACGAGGCTCGCCGGGATTCATGGGAACTCTCGCTGACACCCGCAATCGCCTTCGCTCCTTCGCCGCAGCACCGCTGTGGGAAAGGCTCTAAAGTTATGCGCTTGGTATTGCTTAAGCCTTACTTCGCCGAGAGGAAAGTTCGTTCTCAGCGCTTACGCGCCGATAAGGATAGCCACCGAGCTACGCTATTGTAATACAAACTACACACCGCAAACTTAACATACTCTGAGAGCATTCTGGTGAAACGGCTCAAACTTATCGACGCGGGAGGGTCACTTTCAGCAGCATCGCCGCGCCCAGTTTAGCAGTCTGGGTGCGTGAGGAACACTTCTTAAGCAATATTGGGGCACTGCCACTCGCTTGGAAGCCCTTCGGAGGCGGATCCATGCGCCCTAGCCCGGCCGGCTGAGGGCTGGCGCAGGTGCGTTCTGCAAGCTGCTGATAGATGCATGCGTAAGAACTCTATGGGGCTCCGGATGCCGCTTAAGACCGCCGTGACGAGTTTTTGTCGCACACTGGAGACTCGAGCTTCTTGAGCAGCCCTGGCGGTCCAACTCTGTCATGCGCAACGTTTTGGGCAGCAGTCGCCAGCATGGACTCGCAGGCTGTTCATGTGGCGAGTTGTCAAGGCAGTTCCCAATTTCATTGCATAGTGGCTTTTCCTCCTCGGTTTGTCCGACAGGCACCGGCAGCTGAGGTTTCGGGCTTAACTCCGCTGCCAAAGTTAATAATGATGTCGGAGCCAATCATTAGCTCGCAGCGGGCATCGTTGCAAGACGCGGGCTGGGGGCAAGGAGCCGCTCCGGCCTTGCGCGTGTCGGGCCCCGGCACGCCAAGCTTGAGCCCCCCTGTCGTGCACGGACAACGCCGGCGCGCTGTCAGCAGCAGCGGTGATGATGAGGCGCCGCTTAGCACGGGCGCCCACGCGGATGCAGACGGCGTGAGCCAGCCCGGTGCGGCCGCAGCGACTGGGGCCCCGTTCAAGACGACGGCGCAGCGGAAGCACGGACGCGCCCGCAGCGGTGGAAGCGACAGCAGCAACGGCCGCACCGCCGCACGCATTGTGGCGCAGGACGCCGCCATGCTGCTGGCACAGCTGCTCTTCTTCATCAACCATGTGCGGCGCCTGCTGGACGCCTGCGCCTGCGAGCGGCAACCCGACCTGCACATTCCCCTCGCCGGCGCCCTGGCCAGCTACCCCTGCGCCGCCCCGCTGCGCGGCCGCATCACGTTCCTGCTCACCCAGCCAGCCGACATGCTGCGCACCGTGCTGCAGCTGCCGCCCGGCGAGCTGTGGGTGCCGCTGGTGACCGGCATCATGCTGGCTCAGGCGGCGGCGCTGGCGCTGCTGCCGCGGCGGCTGTACCTGCGCGGCCCGCGCTGGGCTTGCCTGCCGCTGGTGGGTCTGCTTCCCAAGGCCGCCAGCCTGGCCTCATTCCTGGCGTTCCCGGGAGCGCGGCCGTCCAGCTACTTCGACACCTACCTGCCACTGGAGGGGGTCATCACGCTGTGGCAGCAGGCTGTGTACAACGTGAGTGCGCCGGCCCAGCCTCGCCGGGCATGGTTGGACAGCCGGACACGCGGTGTTGGTGTGTTGGGGGCTGGCTGTTAGGGAGGGAAGGGAAGGAGGGATGGAAGGAGGTAAAGAGGTTAGGAGGGAGCGCGCGCATGGGCGGCTTGGTGTGACGGCATGTGGGGGAGGCAAAACGGGGGGCCAGGGGCAGCGGCAGCGGCAGCCGGAAACGGTGGGGCGGTCTCTGCGGTATGCTAGAGGCGATACGCTCGTCATTGACCTGTTATCAATATTTCCCTCCGCGCTCGCAGTACCCCTTCTGGCCCGGCGTGTTTGTGCTCCTGGCGCACTGCGCTCTGACCACCACCATCTGCCTGCTGGTCGGCGCCGCGGCGGCGGGGCAGCAGCTGTTCTCTGCGCCGTGGGTTCTGGTGCAGGCCTACGCCTGCGCCCTGCTGGCTGCGGTAGTGTCGCGGCTGCAGCAGCCGAGCCGCGGCGCCGCGTTGAGCGGCCAGGGCCCGGCGGCCTTGGCTGGCAACAAACAGCTGCAGCATGCGGGCGAGGCGGGGGCGGCGGATGGGGGGCCCGCGGCCCTGCAGCGCTGGGGCAGCGGCACCGCTGCCACGTCCCCGGTGGCGGATGACGCCCCGCCGGCGGCACAGCTGGAGGACGCGAGCCCCGCGGCCTCCCGCCGCGGCAGCCTGACCCAGATCGGCAGCGCTTTGATGCATAAGCTAGCTCGGGCGCTGGGGTCGCAGTCCGGCCTCGTCGGCGCGGAGCCCTGCAACGGCGCCTGCGGCTGCAGTCGCAGCCGCACTCGTAGCCCGCGCGGCGTGGGCAGCCTGACATCGTCGCTGGTATCGTCCACCCTGACCTCGGAGGCTCCAAGCGCCGCCGGCAGCGGCAGCCACACCGCCGCCGTCAGCCTAGCCAAGGCCACAGGCGCAAACGCGGTGGCGGCCGCCGCAGCCGCAGCCGCAGCCGCGGCGGTCGAGGCCGCCACACCGCGCGCAGGCTCCTCACGCGCCAGCATCAGCGCCAGCACCAGGTCTAGCTCCTCCAGCCGGCCTAGCTCCACCGAGGCGGCCCTCGCAATGCTGGCTGCGCAGGCCTCTGTGCCCGTGCAGTACCCTGCCGCCGCGCCGCGCCCCGCGCCAGCGCCCATGCCCGTGCATCCCGTGCCGCCTGTGCAACCTGTGCAGCCCGTGGCGCCAATCTACCAGCCCCAGCCGCCCGTCTCCATCGCCGCCGCGGCCACGGCCGTTGCCGCCGCGCGCGCCGCCAAGGCCGCCGCCAAGGAGCGCAAGGCGGCGCTGATGCCGCCGGCGGTAGGCGCCTTCAGTCTCAAGCAGCCTACGGGGCTCAGCAAGTGGACCATCGTTGAGGACCGCGAGTTCCAGGCGCCGGCGCCGCCCAGCACCGACCTCGCGATGGCCAGCTCGCTGGACGCAATCAACCGCTTGTCCGCGCGGAGCGGCCGCTTCGCGCGCTACCGCTCAAGGGTGCGTGGCGGTGTTTTTACTGCATGTATTTGTTTTGAGTTTTTTTGGGGGAGCTTGGCAGTGCGTGTAGTCAGGAAGCGGTCCGGGGCATGGTTGCTTTGCCTATTTGCGTAGGACCCACTGAGTAATACGGTGACGGTGCTGCAGCACGACAAAGACACGGGCGAAGCACCCGACGTGCGCCGACAAGGCCATCCCGGGTGTATCCCGCGTCATTCGCCCTGCGCAACGCGTGTGCCCCCGCTTTCTGTGCGGCGGCGTGTGTGCAGGCGCCCATGCAGCGCGTGCACATGAAGGTGCCGTGGGCCGAGCCCGAGCAGCTGCCCGGCAACTTCCTGGAGCGCCTCAACATGGCGCTGAGCGAGGGCGTGGACGTCATGGCGGTGGGCGTGGCGGCACGTGCCGGCTGCATCGAGCTGGTATTCGACGTGGTGCCGCGCCCAGGTGCGCCGCGCGGGGAGCTGAGCTTGGCTGCGCTGCGCTGGGCTGCGCTGAGCTGCGCTGAGCTGCGCTGAGCTGCGTTGAGCTGCGCTGAGCTGCGCTGGGCTGGGCTGCGTTGGGTTGAAGGTTCCGAGTGTGCGCAGTGAGGAGTTGCTGTGGCCTGTTTGGCACGGCCCAAGTGGGTGTTGGACTGAATGTGTCGCGTTCGCTTCGCGTGCCGCCCGCACCCTGCAGGCACCTACGACAGCACCGCCGAGCTCACGCCGGCCGACCGCACGGCGCGCGCGCAGCTGCTGCTCCAGGCTGTGGACGCCACCGACGTCGCGGCGGAGCAGCAGCAGCAGCAGCAGCAGTGGTGGGGCCAGGGCCATGGCCAGTCGCTGGCGCTGATGGACTCGCACAGCACCCTTGAGGAGGCGGTGCTCAGCGGCCTGCTCAGTGACGCCGACCCCAGCTCCTGGGTGGAGACGCTGCACCTGCAGCCGCCGCCCGACTCGGAGGTGCTCACGCAGGCGTGCGGCAGGTGTGTTTTGGCGTGTGTGTGTGTGGGGGGGGTGTTGTGTGTGTGTGTGTGTGTGTGTGTTTGTGTGTCAATGTGTGTGCGTGAGACGGCCTGCCTGCATTGGCATGCCATATGTCCGTCCTGACAACCGCGGGCTAACGGGCATCCTCTTGTCTGCGCGTGAGCTGCCGCGGCGGACTTGCCTGATCCTTAAGATGTGGCTTGTGCTGTTACGCGGCCGGCCTCCTGGACCGCAGGGTGTGGGTGAGCCGCTGGGACGCCGCCAACCGGCAGTGGGTGCCGGAGCGCGTGGGCGGCATCCGCCCCAGCGAGCTCCCGCGCATCACGGCCGTGGAGCCGCCCTGCATCCTGCACGCCCACCCGCAGCAGCACCGCGGCGGCTCCGTGCGCCCGCCCGCCGCCAGCCTGAGCGTGACCGTCTCCAACGCCGAGAGCGCGCCGGCCTTCTCTGCGCGCTGCCGCGGCCGCTACCTGCCCGTCGTCCAGCACCAGCCGCTGCGCTCCCTGGCGGCGGGCGGCGCGGGAGCGGCCGCGGCCGCGGCCAGCGGCGCGTCGGAGAGCGGCGGCAGCGCCGCGGGGGGCTCCGCCTCGCGCCTGGCGCGCCTGGCGGCGGACACCTTGGCGGCTGCGGCTGCGGAGGGCGGTGAGGACGCGGCGGCGGCGGCGGCGGCGGCCGCGGTGCCGGGGCCGGCGGTGGCGCAGGTGGAGCTGCCCGCGGGTCTGCCGCGCAACGGATTGGTGATTGTGGAGTGCAAGGTGCGTGCTGGACCCGTCTTTGCCGCAGGCGCTGGCATCTACTGGCACCGTTGTGGCGCGCTGCCACGCTGCATGACAACCGTGTTACAACGGACCTTGCAATCGTGTTACGCCTGAAGCGCCCTGTGGTCGCCGCCGCCCGTTTCCAACAGGTGGGCAAGCTGCTGTCAAACTGGCGCCCCATCATGGTCACCGACGACCCCGCGCTGGCCGCCGAGGTGGCCACCCTCTTCCCCGGCACCAGCGGCGGCAGCGCCGCGGCCGCCGCCTCCGGCGAGGCCGCAGCCTCTGTCGACAACGACGAAGCCGACCAGGTGCGGCCGTCCGCGCACACGGCCTGCCCTCGCACCACCTCCCCTGCACACCTGCCGTGCACCGCGCACACGCCCAACCACGATCCACGGCGTTGCCTCTGCCGGTGGAGCTGTCCCCATCGGGTCCATGGTTTTGGCATTGCTGGTGACCAGTGCGTTGCCGCATCATGCGTGTGTCGCGCACCTGACCTCAACCTCAACCGCCACCTAAACCGCCATTACCTCAACCGTCTGCCTGCCTGCCTGCCTGGCTGGCTGCCGTCAGGTCACGTGCGACGACCTGCTGACTGACCTGGGCCTGTGGCTGGACTACATCGAGGTACTGGGCCTCACCGGCTCCACCACCGCCGCCGCCACGCCCATGGACTCCGGTGCGCACCTGGACGGAGCCGTGCTGGACGCCGCCGCCGCCGCCGCCGACGGCCCAGGCGCGCCCGGCGGCGCCCTCATCAACAGCGGCAACCTGCCCGCCGCCGTCGCGCAGGCGGTGCAAGCGGCGCACGCTGCCGTGGCGGCGGCCGAGGCCGCCGCCGCCGCCGGCAGCGGCGGCTCCGCCACGCTGCCGACGCACCTGCCGGCGCTGAGCGGCGCCGCGGGCGCCGCCGCGGCGGTGGGGCCGCTGGCGCGGCAGCCCGGCTCGCTGGACTTCGGCAGCGGCCTGGCGGCGCTGTACGGCACGCCCTGCTACCGCAGCCACATGGCCGGCATCGCCGTCACGTTGCTGGAGTTCGCGGTGGACCGCGGCTGGTGGGTGCGGTGTGCGGTGTGTGGTGTGCGCGATGTGGACGTGCGCCGCGAGTGCTCCTGCTGCGACCGCTCTTGTCTTTTCGGCGGCCGTGCACGCTGTGGCCGCTCTCTCGCCTTTCCTCCAAACGCGTTTGCCTCCTCACCAAGCTGCTAACAACTAGCTGCTCACCTCGTTCCCTGTGCGCCCCCTGCGTTTCTTTGCGGCGGCCATGCTGCAGGACGCATACCGCCAGTATGCTGGTGGGCCAGCTGCTGGCCAGCGGCGTGGCGTGGGACGAGGTGCTGGGCCGCTGCAGCGGCGGCCTGACGTTGCTGCACCGCGCGGTGCGGTCCGGCCACCCCGACATGGTGGCGCTGGTGGTGGCGCTGGGCGAGGCGCACGGCACGCCCTTCGACTGGCAGGTGGGTGGGCGGCTGGGGCAGCAGGCTGGCGCGAGCGCGCGCGTGTGTGTGTGGATGGGGGTGCGGGCGGCGCTGCGTCAGCAGCGCATGGAGTTCGGGCACTGTCCTTGCGCTGCGCTCCAAGCCTGCAAGCTCAAGGAGGGGGGTTGCTGTCCGCATGCCTTGCGCGACATGCCTTGCTAGCTGTTTGAGCTCGTGTGTGATTGGCTGTATGCCGAATTGATTCACCCACGGGTGTGTCCGGGTGTCCTTATTGCGCACACGCAGGCGGCCACTGTGGACCAGGGCCACGGCGGCCTGGGCAGCGGCGTGGAGGGCGTGACGCCGCTGCACCTGGCGGCGGCGCTGCCGGACGGCGGCAGGCTGGCGGAGCGCATCCTGTCCGAGTACCAGGTGAGAGCGAGTGGCGCAGCATGTGGATGTGGTCGTTGTAAATACCTGGCCATTCTAACCCCGAAAACCAAAACAGCGAGTGAGGCACAGGCAAAGGCGGCAAGAGTAAGGCACAGATACTTATGGTGGTAGGGAAGGACGCGGTGCGGGCATAGGCCGTTTGTGCGCCTGCCCGCCTCTCCGCTCCTCTGCCAGGGCGTTCTGCAGCTGCCCTGCCGCTTAGCTGGCCAGCTGGCCTGGCCTAAGCCTTGTCCCCGCGCGCGTCGCCCGCCCCCCTCCCTCGCAGGCGGCCTGCGAGCTGTGGTCGGTGGCGCAAGACAGTCACGGCATGCGGCCCCTGGACTGCGCCCGCGCCTCGGGCCACGTGCACCTGGTGGCTACAGGCACAGGCGGCACAACCTGGGGGCGCGCCGCCACGGCCGCTGCTGCCGCCAACACCGGGGACGTGCGCCGCGCAGCGGCGGCGCCAGGACCCGCGCCAGCTCCCACGCCCGCCGCCACCGGCGCGGGCGACCGATGCCCGCCGTCAGTGGCTGCCGCCGCCATGGCGGCTGGCGGCGCGGCTGCTATCAGCACCGATGGCTCCACCGACGGCAGCTCCGCGGGCACCTCCAACGACTCCAACGCGTTCAGTGACGTGTCGTCGTCCGCCGTGCCGTCGTCCACCACAACGCGGATGCCCACCGGCGCCGCCACCACAGGCAACGCCGGCGGCACGTTGGCTGGCACCACACCCCTGGGCTCGCCCACGCCGTTCGCCCGGACCTCGTCCGGAGAGGCGGCCGCTGCTGCCGCAGGTGGCGGCAGCAGCGCGGCGGCGGCGCCCGCCGCCGCGGCTGTCGTCGTTGCCGCACGCCAGGGCGACGGCGGCGGCGGCGGCGGCCTGGTCGGGCTGCTGCGGGAGCTGCCGGCGGCGCTGCGTGCGCCCTGGGTGAACGACAGCGAGAGCGAGCGGCGCTACCTGACGGCCGTAGGCGCCGCGTACGTCACCTGGAGCTGCTGCTATCTGGTGTACCAGGTGGGCGTGGGTGTGGGCCCAGGGCGCACGAGGGCGGGTGTGGGAGGGCGGGGGCGGCAATGGTTCGTGTACGAGGCTGATTGCCTGCTTGCGTGCGTGGGGGTTGTGGCAACGCTCAAGGTCGTCATGTCAACCAAGCATGAGCGCTGTGCGTTCAGTTACGACGTCCTCACGCCAAAGGCGCTGTGCCTGCCCCCGCGCCAGAAGCCAAACATGAAAGCCGTTCCTCCTCGGTCCTTGCAACACATCACTATCCTCTGCCTGACGCACACACCCGTCATGGACACCCTGCCCGCAGATGTCCATGGTGAGCGGCGTGGCTGGCCGCATGGTGAAGGAGACGCGCGCGCACGAGATGACGGGCATGCTCATCTTCTTCACGCCGCACGTCATCTCCGCCGCGCTGCTGTGCATCAACTACGCGGCCTGGCTGCGGCGCCGCGAGGGCCTGGCGGTGGCGGTCACGCTCACGCGCTCCAGTGCCAAGCTGCTGCCGGTGCTGGGGCTGCTGCCGTACCCGCACTCCTCCGCCAAGTACATGACCTGGGCCATGGTGCGTGGCGTCATCGCGCGCGTGTGTACAGTGTGTGTGTCAAGGAAAAAACACGAGATTATGGGGAACGCGCAGGCGGCGTCCCGTGTGTTTGTGCACGATTGCCGGCGATGCATGTCGGCTGAGCCGGCGGCGTGCAGGGGGGCGCGGCGGTGCCCCATGACTCCCACAAGCACGCAACGGAACTCACCCCCAACCGTGCCGATCTCAACCCCTCGTACCCTTCCATCTCCCCCCAACTTAGGACGTGGTGCTGGAGGGCGTGGTGCCGGCCTTCTTCGAGCAGATGCGCGGTCCGCTGGCGCTGGCGGTACGCGCCGTGGAGGGCGTCGCCACCGGCCTGCTCTACCACCGCCTGGGCGTGGTGGCTTCGCTGCCCGGAGCCCTGGCCTACGCCCTGGCCTGGACGCTGGGCAGCGGGCTTCTGACAGCGCTGCTAGACGTGCGGCACCGGGCGCTGATGGCGCGTGGCCGCCTCCGCCCGGATATGCCGGCGGCTGCGACGGCGGCAGCAGCAGCGGCGGCGGCGGCCTCCGTCGCGCCGGCCGGCCGGGAGTCCGACGGCAGCTCGGCGGGCCTGCCGGCGAAGAAAATCGATTGAGAGGAAGATGGGAGGCATTGAGCTTTGGATATGTGAGTCTCCACTTGCACGTGTCTGTGTGCCGTGAATAGATGGGCGTGTGTTTCAAAGTAGCTTCTTATGCTTACTGTCCTTCGTGTCGCGTGGCCTCAGAACGCTCAATTAGCCTGGGCAGCCCAGGGCGGCCCCAGTCTGCGCTTGAGGTTTAAAGCTGAGGGTCTTTGGTGTGCCGTGGAGCAGGGGCGCCAGAACAACACTACGAGATCGGCATTTCGGCCCAAGCCAATGGTTGAGGAGTTCGCGCATGTGCACAGCGCACCATTTGAAGGGTGCCTTCGTATGGCTGTTATTTCCTGTGCCCCGCATAAAGAGCCACGCGCCAACACTTGTTGGTGCTACCTGTGCGGTTATGTGATGCGCAATGTGCCGCGGACGATAAATATGAAGGCGGCTTTTTTGTCGATTGCAGGATGTATCTATCTGGAAGGAGGTCCCCCGGCCTGGAATGGAGAGGGTTATTCCATCCTAAAGAGATAAGAAAAGGAATGCGCGCCAGACGCAGCGCATGGCTGCTTTCGTGTCATCGCGCTGGGCGTCAGGGGGCGGAGGGCCACATAATATTGCTGAAACCAACGTGGCCTGGGATGAACTAACACGATATCACCATTCGGCTGAAGGGCGGCGCCCAAAGCCGCGCAGAAGAGGTGTCCCAGGTGGCGTTGAACTGCCCCTGGACGTTGCTGAGGAAACCCTGCGGTACAGAATCCATTCAGGGGCGCTGGCTAGCACCCGCCCTAGGTAGCATGATAAGCGGCAACCCAGCATATGAGGTGCCGGCTGTGTTTCAAACGATGGGAAGTATCAATGGAATATGCATGCTAAGATGGTTGTCGCTGTGAATAAATGGGTGACATGTTCGACGGGGGCACGAGGCGGTTTGCTTGTGGGCCGGGCCCCAGTGACAGCACGCGTTTGACGGTGAGCGGGGCGTACCCCGGCGCCGCTGCATGATGTGCGCAAGTGCTCGCCGTCAGGCCGTGGCCACAGGTTAAGCTAAACCGGGCAGGGCTGGGCGGGAGGGCCTGAGGCAATGGGCCGGGTCTGGTGCGGGCCGCGATGTGGCGTGTTGTCGGCATGCGGGGTAAAAGAGTTTGGGTTAAGTGTGTCATGA
Source organism: Chlamydomonas schloesseri (assembly GCA_016834595.1). Lineage (NCBI taxonomy): Eukaryota > Viridiplantae > Chlorophyta > Chlorophyceae > Chlamydomonadales > Chlamydomonadaceae > Chlamydomonas > Chlamydomonas schloesseri. Next base: position 1,130,399 of record JAEHOD010000025.1, on the reverse strand, counting down.
GAAGGCGCGTAAGATCAAGGTCAGGATCAGGGAATGTGAACGCAAGGTGATGGCGGGTGGTAATATTGTACCGCCTCACCACAGAGCACCCCTGCAAAACGGCTGGTTGATCGCGTCTCCCGGTTGAACGTCTGCGCATATGCGGAGGCACATGGTGAAGTGTTCCCGTTGGATTGCTGGTGTACCATTGCTCCGCCTCTTAACTAGGGAGTTACGTGCGGCCGAATGAGACCGAGGCATTGCACTGGACGCATTGCACTGCACGGAGTGCACGCATGCATACGGCATACGGGACGTTTCGCGCACCTGCATGTGCATCTGGACCGTGCTGCATGCTGCGGCGGCCTGAACTGCTGCTATGCGAAAGAGAGCTGGTGCTGCCATGGGCGCGCGGCGGGGCATCGCCCCGTCGGCATGCCCCCACCCATTTATAGGGATGTGCACAGTCCTGACCCTGTGTGCGCGGTGTCTGGGCGTGCGATTGGTCAGTGTACAAAGCAAATGTGGTACGGGGTTGGCGCTACCGTATGCATTACGTGTTTACGCGGGGATTTATTGGGGATCAAAGGCTGACGTTGAGGGAGGTCAGGTCTACCGTCTGCGGCTAAATGAACAGAACGCATGCGGCCATTTTAAGTAGAATGATGTGAAGATGCTGTCATGGTTTTGCAGGGTCTGAAGGGGTTCGGATGCGAGCGGTGTTGCGGCGGGCGGGTGGGCTGGCTGCACCGTACTGGCACCGGGTGGCCGACAGCGAAGGCGCATCGCGTGCCTGCATGCCCGGTACACGGCGCCTGGGGGCGCGCAGATGACAGTTACCGTACAACTTTCCAGTCGGTTGAGTCGCAGCTGTTGGTAAGTTTGCGCACAACATTTGAGAGACGCGCGATGAGCGACCGCACGGCCCCGATGAGGGGCTGTAGGTGATCGTGGTTACAAAGACTGTAAACGCATGGCTGTGTAGGCTTGTTTGCAATTCCCCGGCCCAGGAAATCAGCAAGTTAGCAAATCAGCAATGCTGCTAAGAGCAGGGGAGGGGGCTGCACACAGCAACCCCAACGAAACGGCACCTGACGGAACCTCAAGGGGACATGGGGGCACGGCCCTGTCAGGGAGGCGCTGTTATGTGGTCTGGGCCACCGCCTCACAGGCACAGAGAGGATCATCAGCGGCCCATGGCGAAATTCCTGGATACTGGCAGAATGGCGGAGCGGGGGGGGGGGCCCGCGGGGCTGCGGAGTTGGATCCGGCGATGGTATGCGGAGTCGTCGGAGGAGGAGGATTCGACGCAGTTTGTTTATGCATCTTTGCTTCTTTATACACTATTCAGCAGCAGTATAAGCACCTTGTTTTACGCGTTGGCGTCGTTGCGCAAAACCCGCCCACATTTCTCTTCAACAGGCGTTTTCCACTTAACATCTGGCAACTTGTCTCCAGTCAAATCAGGCGATGACGCTCATGCGATAGACATGGTGTAACAGCGCTCTTTGGGAGAAGGGCTTGCCTGCACGCGAATCGCAAGTATTTCTGCTCTTGTTGTCTGAGCCGCGCGTCACTGCCAATCGGAGCGATGGTGCCAGTGGCAGTAGGCGTATCTGGTCTCGGTGCTCCGCCTCTCAAACGCTGCTCTATGGCTCGGCTGACCCGGCTGCCGGGGAGCTCGCCGGCGCCCGAGCTGCAGCAGCCCGTTCCTTCCTCCTCCTCCTCCGCCGCCTCCACCTCCAGTGCTGGTGCGGCCTGCTGCCCCGGCTTCGGTCAGCGGTCAATGAGCAGCCGCCTTATGCTTCTAACCCGAAGCGCTGCCGTCCCTGGAGCGGTAGCAACACCCGGGCGTTGCCGGCAACACCCACGCCACCACCCCGCCCGCCAACTTCAGCACAGCCTCTCCCACCAGCCCCACCGTCCCGGCCGGCGAACGGGGGGCCGGGGGCAGGGGCCGGGACCGTGCCGCGCGGGCGTGCTGGAGGGTTTTTCGGGCGTGTCAAACCTCATGGCCCCCGAGTTCGCAACGGTGTTCTCGGCCATCATCGCCATCACCTCGGTCTCCATCAATCTGTACGGCGGCCTCATAACGGAGAAACGGCGCGCGGAGCTGGCGCGAGAGGTAAGAGGGGCCATGGGTGGGGTTTGGTGAGTCCAGGGGGGTACAGAGGCGTGTGTGCGTGCGTGCGTCCGTGCATGCGTGCGTGCGTGCGTGATGGTGGTGGTGTGCGTGGGCGTGTGGGTGGTGGGCAAAGCGGATGGTTCGTTTGGTTGAGGGGGGTCGTTGGGTGCGCTGCTGCCAACCCAGGTCGTCGGCGCGGACCCAGTCGGGTGGTTCGTGGGAAGGGAAATCGGGCTGGACCGATGCATGGCTGTCAAGGGTGCAAGGGCGTCTGATCGCAGCCAGATGCCGAGAACAGCTCAACCTAACAAAGCCATGGAAGCGATTGCTTGTGGCACGCATTCCATAGAATAAAGCTTGCTGTTGCAGCCAGTGCGCGTCGCTTATCCCCCTCCCCGCAACGCTCACTCAACACACCACCAACCCACACCACCAACGCACCATCGGGACGCGAACGCGCCACACACGCCACACGCCACGTCAACAACAGGTGGAGCGCGAGCGGCAGGCGCTGGCGGCCGCAGAGGAGGAGCGCTCGGTGGTGGCTCGCTACCGCGGACCGCTGCTGGAGGCCACCGCCGACCTGGAGGCACGCATCTACCACATCGCCACGCTGTCGGGTGAGTGATTGCACACGTTCATTTGGTTGGGTTGGTAGATCGGTTGGTCGGCTGGTTGGCCTGTTGGTTGGTTGGTTGGTTGGTCGGGTGGTCGGGTGGGTGGGTGGGTGGGTGGTAGTTCATTCCAGAAACCAGAAGCGAGACGACCAAGAGGACCCGAACCAGCCAGCCCAACCCAGAGCGAGGAAGTGGTGTGGCCTTAACCTGTGGGTCTGGGGCGCCCTTGACCTTGGATCTTGGGTGGGTGAATGGGAGTTGCGTGCATGTGTTTGGGTTGGGGCTGCGGGCGGGCGAGCCGGAAGTCGTGCCCGAGGCTGAGGGCGCCATGGGGCGCCGCGGCGGGCGTGCCCCGGTGCCCCTGCTTGGGTGTCACCCGCCCGTGTCAGTCCGCCCGCTGTGCCCGACCTGCATGTGCGTCGGGCCACCCGGTGGTGTTTGCATCGTCTTCGGCCTGCCGCGCCTGCCCACCCCGCTGCGTCCCCCGGCTGACCTGGGTTGGTTAGCCGTACTGCACACAAACACGCTCGTTTTCGCCGTTTGATTTCTGATTACCACGCGTACACACACATGCAACAACGCACGCAGGCGAGTGGCGCAGCGGCGAGGTGGTGTGCGAGGAGGAGGTGGTGTACACGCTGTTCACCTTGGCGCAGGTAAGTGAGAGGCCCGGCGTGCGTGCGTGCGTGCGTGCGTGTGTGTGTGTGTGTGTTAGGAAAGCACAAGGAGAGGAAGGGTCGACACCGTGCGTGTGTGTGTGTGTGTGTGTGTGTGTGTGTGTGTGTGTGTGTGTGTGTGTGTCGAATACACAGGTGGGTGGTGGAGCAAGTTGCGTGCTGGGACATGAAGCCCTCCCGGAGCTTGAGGGGGGCCAAGGGCGGCGGATGCGGCAGCAGGTTGCAGCCACCGTACCTGTCCCGTACCGCCCCCGCTTCGTCTGCCGGAACCGCGCATCCCGCGGCCAGCTTCCTGATTCTGTGCGGAAATTGTTGGCTGTCATTCAATATTTGCGTGCTTTCGCAGTGGCTGGGATTCCTGGAGGTCATCCGCCGGGAGGGGCCGCGCGAGCGCTCCTTTCTGCAGCGCAGCGGCGCCACCGGCAACGCCAGCGGCGGCGGGGCCGGCGGCGCCGCGGGCTCGGGGGCACATGGAGGCACCGACACGCTGACCACGCTGGTGGAGGGCTTCCGGTTCGTGCTGTCAGCGCACCCCACCACGCTGCGCAAATGGTACGATGGTCCGCCCCACCTCCCTCCGCACGGTTGTTCAAACGCGGGCGGTGTGGGCCGCCTCGGGACGTGTTTATGAGCTCGCGATGTGCTGTGCGACGAGCCTTGCGTAACAACACGAGCGCTAGCAGCACAGCAATCGAGCCCCTGCTGTTGTGGTATTGTGTTGCAGGTACGAGCAAGGGGATGACAGGGACCATCCCGGGCTGCGCTCGCGGCTGCTCATGCTGCGCGGCACGCCGGCGCTGCCATCGCACGCCATGCGGGCGGCTGCGGCGGGCATGGCGACGGCCAAGGCCGGCGGTGCGCCGCCGCACCTGCCGCCGGCGCCGCAGACGGACTGGGCGGCGGTATCCGCCGCGGCCGCGGCGGCGGCCGCCTCCGGCAGTAGCAGCCCCAGCGCCAACGGCAGCAGTACGTACGGCGGCAGTAGTAGCAGTACATACGGCGGCAGTAGTAGCAGTAGCGGTGGCAACGGGAGGGCCGAGCCGGCCGGGTCCTCGCAGCAGCCGCAGCAGCCCAGGTGGCGCGGTGCGTGGGTGGGCATGGCGAGCGGCGGCGTGGGCCCGGGCGGCGGCCCTGCCCTGCCGCCGCCGCCCACGCAGCCCGTGATGCTGCTGCCTGCGGGTTTCAACAACGCGCCGGGGGCGGCGGGGCGGGCGCCTCTGTATGGGCCCGGCACTGGCTCGGAGCTCGTAATCGGTGGGTGGCGTGCTCACACTGCGGGCGGGGGGCCTGCCATGCATGTTTTATTACCGTAATGACGAGGTAGACGTAGAACAGACGTTGTTGAAGGGGGGGGGACACAGAAATGATGTGCCGCTGCCAGATAGGATGGCAGCGGTTGCATTTGTGTGTGAGAGCCACAGCCCGCACAGTGTGGGCTTGGAGACATCTCGTTTTATTGCTTAGGAAGTTGAAGCTCTTGGGCTGCCACGCCATCATGCAGGGAGCCTGGATGAGATGAGTCTGGAGGAGGCAGGTTTCACTGGCGACGTTACTACCACCTCCTCCTCGTCCGCACCTGCCTCCAGCTTCAACTCTCAGCAGCAGCAGCCGCTGCAGCCGCAGCAGCAGCTGCTACAGCCGCAGCAGAGCCCCATGCCCGGCGCCGCACCGCGTTACCCGCCTCCAGAGCCCACGACGCTCACGGTGCCGCCGCCGCCGTCCGCCGCCGGCGCGCCGCCGTCTGCGGGCGGCAACGCGCTCGCGGCCGCCATGATGTTCGCGGACTTCGGCCCCTCCCTGGCGAGCCTCAGCAGCCTCAGCAGCATTGACGAGGGGTCCTTCTCCGGCTTTGGCGGAGCCACCGCGTTTGGCGGGCTGGAGGGGCTGGGCCCAGCTGGCAGCCCCGGCGTTGGCCAGCGTGAGGGCGGCGGCTACGAGGCGGCGGGGGGCGGGGGGCGGCTGTCGGCGCCGCGTGACGTGTTTCACATGTCACGTGGCACGCAGCGCTCCATTGGCTCCATGATGGTCGTGACGCCCATGGGTGAGCTGCGGGGTTTGGGGCCCGGCTTGGCGAAGTGGGGAGCGCGGGGACACGTGTGTTGCAGAGGGAAAGAGAAGGCAAAGCGCGGCGGGTGTTGCCGTTTGCTGACGTGCGCGGACATTTGCGGGAGTGCTGAGTGCCTGTGTCCCTACAACGATTGTCCGCTCTCCCACACACATTCACTCGCCGGCCGCTTGACGCATCCTGTTTGGAACCCTCCCTCCCTCCCTTTCCCTGACCTGCCAGGCGCCAAGCGGCACTACACCCTCAGCTACGGCGATTTCTACAACCGGTGAGCCACTGCGGCAGTTTCTCTGAGCAGCAGCGCACAACGCAAACCGGCTTGTGCCTCGTTCATCGTTGTTGTTGTTCCTGCACATGCCCATCTGCCCCTGTCGCTTTTTGCCATCCTTTCTCCGGGGGCTCCGCGACCAGCCGCCGTTCCCGTCCCCCTGCTCGCCCGCTTTCCGCCACCCCTCCTCTCCCGCCCTCCGCCTCCCGGTCCCTTTGCCTCCCTCCCCTGCGCCTCCTCCCCTGCTCCTCGCCTTCCGCTCCACCCCCGCTCCTCCCCCCCCCTTCTGGTCATCGGTACGCCTTCTGTGTCGCATCGTCTGTCTACATCTCCTCCTTCATTAATTTAACATGCATGGAACCCCCTCCCCCCCCCCGCTCCATCCCCCCCACCCTAACGCAGCTACTACCTGGACCCGGTGTTTGCCAGCTGGCTGCGGCCGGTGCACACCGATATCCTGGCACTGGTGGGCGGCCGGCGCTGGACCGGGCAGGGGCCCTTCCCTCTCAACAGGTGGGGTGCGGAGGGCTGAGGGCTGGGTACGGAGGGCTGAGGGTGCTGAGGTTGGGGGCGGGCGTCAGGACAAGAGGGGAGGCGCCGCACCGAGGCGCCGCCGGGCCGCGTGTTGCGCTAGGAGGGAAACGGGGCTTCCTTGATGAGGGGCTGGCTGCCTGGCTGGGTATGGACTGGGCTGAAGCCGGACGGCAGTCATTCGTCTCTTTCTCCTTCTCCCTCATCCTCCCTCCTCTGTCTTTTCTTGGTTAGGCGTGCATGTGCAAACCCCGCGACCCCCTCACTCCCCGCTCACGCAGGTGGACGCGGCTGCTGCTGCTGCAGCAGCTGTTGGTGGAGGCCATCGACCTGCTGGACCCGGCGCACGTGCGCGTGCCCGCCAACCGCCGTGTGGTGCTGGCGCCCGTCAGCTTCCGCGAGGCGCCCGAGCTGGAGGCGTACAGGTGCGGAGGGGTGTGCGCGGGTGTGTATGTGCGCGGGTGTGTGTGTGTGTGTTGGGAAACACGCGGAACAGGTAAGACCGTGTGTTAGAGATCACAAGGAGATAACAAGCAAATCAAAGACCGTGCATGCAATGCGATCAAGACAAAGCAGCGTCGCGTCCGATTTACCTGGAATTACCTGGAATTACCTGGAATTAATTGTCAGAAAAGCACAAGGGAAAAGGGTCGGCACTGTGCGTGCGTCATGCGACAAGCAGGCAGTTCGCCGCGCTCGGATTATCTCAAGTTACCTCTTTTACCGTGGTCATCAGGCCGACGGAGCTCCACATACTTACCCGATACTCACCCTTATGTGTGTTAGAGATCACACAAGGGAGAGAACCCCTATGTGTGTGTGTTGTGTGGTGGTGGAGTAGGGCTCGGCTTTTTCATGTGGGGGCTCGGGGGGGCAAGGCGCGCAGGAGCATGATTCCGGGATCCGATACCAGCAGCCAGGGCTGGCAGCCAGCACATTGCGAACGGGTGATCACTCACACGCGCCCTTGCTTCCTTTGTGTCCTCATGAGTGCACAACCCCCGCACGCCCGCACCCGTTGCATTTTTGTGTGTTTGGCTGGCTGGCTGGCCGCGCAGGGCTCGCATGCGCGAGATGAGTCAGGTGGAGTCGCCGCTGCAGATGCAGCAGAGCGCCGCCGCCGCCGCCGCCGCCACACCCCTGGGCCGACTGCGCACCTGGGTGCAGGGCCTGTCGGCAGCACAGCAGCAGCAGCAGCAGGTGGGGGCGCTGGCGTCTCCGTCGTCCGCGGGCGCCGCAGGGGCAGCTGGAGGCATCTACACGCCAGACTTGGTGTCTACGGCCGCGGCGGCGGCGGCACTGGACGGGCCGGCGGCGCAGCAGCAGGCCACGGCCACGGCCGTGGTGGTGGTGGCGCCGGGGAGCGGAGCTCCCAGCAACGGCAGTAGCAACAACGGCACGACGGGTGGGCGGTAGACAGGTTGTGGTGTGAATGGCGCGCGGTGGGACATGCTTGGCAATGGTGTGGCGGACTGCGAGTCTTGAGGGAGCACAGATAACGACAGCAGGTGAGCATCCGCGACTGAGAACCAGCCTTCAAAATTGTCACAAAAATTTGTTTATTATTTGCTGCTTGTTTACTGAAATTGAGAGGGGAGTTGGTGTGCAACTGAGCTAGGAGCGTCCGTTATTATACCGTAGCAGGAGGCTGAGAGAGAGTGACTCAGACACACGCAGGACACAGCCCAGGTTTTCTTTGGTGCGGGCTTCCGTAGGGGTTGCTCTCCTCACATGTCGACCGAGTGAGCAGTTAGAGGTCACGTAGAGGTCAAGGTGTCAGGGATTTCGCATGACTGAACGTCGACAGGCCATATTCTTTGTTGACCAAACGCAATATCACGAGGTCGCGACCCGCGAGCGGCTGCAGTTGTCCTTACAAGCGCCACCGCGTTGATCATTGTAATTTCCGACGCCTCCTTGTGGATGCTGCCCCACATGCGGACATGCCCCTCTGCTGCATACGACACGCAGCCGACGCATTCCCAGACACAGCACCTGACAGCACTTCGGGCATGCCCGACCGATTGCCCCCCACCCTGCCCGGTATCGTCACACTCCCAGTGCCATTGGAAATACGACCCCTCAGGCCCTCACCCACCCATACCATTCAAACACACCACACGGTACCAGACGCTTCAAGCCTCCAAGCGCCCAAGCGCACAACTCGCAGTTTGCCGAACCCTCAAGCATCCGTGTCCAAGGTTCGCCTGGATCTCCGCTTCTGGGCTGAGGCGTCCACGGAGGTCCACGTCGCACTGGCCTCCTCCTCGCCGTCGCTACCGCTACTGCTGCTACTGACACTGCTGCTGCTGCTACTGCCGTCTGCCGGCACCGCCAGCAGCGAAAACGGCACCTGCAGGGGTGGGTGCAGGGGCGAGCGGGCACGCACGATGAGGTGCCTGTCCCCTGCCGCCAGGGCATGTGACACATCTGACGCCCAGCCGCTGAGTCATCACACCCAACTAGCTGGAGCCGCCCTTCGCCCCCTCCGCCCAACCTACGTCCCCGCCCGCTCGAGCCACCCCGCGAACCCCAATTTGTGCACGACTTGGTGTGGAATGATAAGGGGCTCCTTCGGAAAGGGCTACTTGGCTTGGGTCCACTTTGTCTGTTGCTCAGGTGGACAGATCTTCGGTCCTCGGCGCTTCATGGTCTGGGTTCTGGGTTCTGGGTTTGCAATGGCCTATTTCGGACTTAATTTGGACTGCCCACCGCCGGCTGCCCTTCACGCCCGGACCCATCACCACCACCACCACCACCACCATCGCCACGCCCCCCTGCACTTCACAAACATTTGATACACTTCATCCTATGGATCGCTACCCCCCGGGACCGGGACTTATCGGGACTTACCGGGACTTATTGTGGGAATGGTTGTGAGTTTTCTCCTCCTCCTTCTCCCGTATTAGGCCACGCTCACCTCCTCGCTCTTATGCACTGGGTTTGGTTTAGTTTGGGCTGGTAACCACAACCTCCCCCCCCCCCCCCACACACGCACACACCTGCTCGTCCAGCATGCGCATGACGGTGCCGAAGGTGGGGTGCTTGACATCGTGGTAGGGCAGCAGCAGCGCCGACTCCACCACAGACATGGAGGCGGAGTCCGCCACGTCGCCCCACACCTGCCGGGCGTGGGGTGGGGTAGTTTACGGTATTCCAGGAACCAAAAGCGACCAGTGCAACCCCCCAAAAAACCCCAAAACCCATCCCGGAAGAAGGAGGAGGGAAGGGAAGGGAGAGGGAAGGGAGTCAGGGAGGGCGGGAGCGTGTCACGGGCGTGACATGCGGGCGTGTGCGAGCGCCTGGAGTTGGCTCGGCTGGCAGGTGGGCTAGCTCACCGGCCTCTCGGCCTGCAGCGCAGCTGAGCTCAGCCTGACAAGGAAGGTTGGATCTGGATCCAGAGCCACCCACCGTCATGGATCCGCCCCAGCTCTCATGATCCATCACGTTGATGAAGAACCTGCGGCGGCGGTGGCGGCGGCGGCGGCGACGATGTCAGGCGGCAGGAAGCAAGCAGCTAAACAAGGGGAAACACCACAATTTCTGTGGGCATCGGAATGCACTCACTAGTACTTCATACTTCATACTACTTCCGAATGCCGTCGACCGAACACACAGGGCGCGAAAAAAACCAGCCCACCAACCAACTCACTCCCGTGTGGACGGAATCATGGCGACATGGCCGCGCCTGCAAATAAACAGCACCAGTGCAGTAGGTTTACGCAAGGAGCGATGCAGGGGCCAGGAGTGACGAAACTGTCAGGCAAAAACGGTCATATCGACTACTCGCAAAGCTAGCCCCCCTGTTGTTGTTGTTGCTGCTGCTGCTGCTGCTGCTGCTGCTGCTGCTGCTGCTGCTTCCGCCCACGCAGTCGACATGAGCCCCAGACCCACTGGCCCAACCCCCTGACCCCCACAGCCCTGGTTCTGGGCTCTGGGTTCTAGGTAGGTAGACGCCTGTCCGGTCCGGTCCCAAGAGCATACTCCTTTCCATAGCGCTCTACGGTTATGGGTTTGCAATTGTCGATTCGGTTTATAGAATGAACTACCCACCCACCCACACCTCATGGATATGGGACCGCCCTCGTGCTCTGGCACCTTGAGAAGCCCCGCCAGGCTGCCCTGCGGAGTGAGCGGGCGGTGGCCGGGTCAGGGGGCGGGCAAGGGGCAGTATGATGGGAAGTGGCAGGACCTGCATGAGCGCGGCAGAGCAATGCTGCAGACGGGCAGGCAGGCAGGCAACGGGGCCGCTATGCTGCTACAAGCACGCAACCTGTTGCCTCTTGGCGCCGCAATTCCGGCGCAGCCCCGCCGCCACCTCCGTTCAAGCCTCCATTCCACACCCGCGCCCACGCCCACGCCCACACCCACGCCCACACCCGCGCCCGCACCCAGCGCCCCAGCCCACTCCCTCGCCATAACAAGCCCCCTCCCACCCGTGCCCCCCACCCGTGCCCCCCACCCGTGCCCCCCACCCGTGCCCCCCACCCGTGCCCCCCGACCCACCTGCAGCAGTCCGTAGGGCGGGCCCGAAGAGCCCTCCGGCGGCACCGCTTCGTTGCGGTAGAACACGCAGCCGCGGCAGGGGGCGGGCTGGTTGGCCGCCGCCTCCAGCACCAGCGCCGCCGTGGCGGGCGCCGTGTCAAACAGCGGCCTGATGCGGATCTGGGATGGGCAACGGCGCGTGGGGTTTGTGAGTGGGTGCGCGCAATGGCACGGCGGTAGACAGCACACATGCATGCAGGGTCGCAGCTTGTAGGTCGGAGATGAGTAGCACGTGTGGCCGGGAGCACCACCAGCACCAGCACCAGCACCAGCACCAGCACCAGCACCAGCACCAGCACCAGCACCAGCACCAGCACCAGCACCAGCACCAGCACCAGCACCACCAGCACCATCTCCCACCCTCTCACGGCAGTCCGGCGTGCCACGCCTCCACAGTTCCGCCCACGACCCACCGCCCACTGTTGCGCGCTGCCCCGGTGGCACCTGCTGCTGCTGGCAAGCCAGGCACCTGGAAACCCCCTTGGCCCGCGCCTTTTCCCGCCGTACCCTGCGGCGGTCCGCGCCCGATAGACTCCTGCATCTGCATCCATTGCTGGGCACCGGCCGCACCTGCCCCAGCGACGTGTTCAACACTAGATGCATGTCCGCGTAGTCGGACGGCTTGATCTCTGGCGCCGTGCACAGCTTGCACGACAGCCGGCAGCTCTTGTGCATGAAGCCGGGGTTCTTGTCGCACTCGCCCTTGTCGGCCCAGTCGTTGCACGCCGACTCCAGGTCGCGGCAGGCCTTGGGGTTCTCCGTCCACTGCAGCCATTGCATTGTTACGGTTCTGATGAGCGGGTGGGTTCGGGCGGGTGAGTTGAGGTCCGGGGATGGGGCAAGTGCGGGTGCGGGTGCGGAGGGTGGGTTTGGGGCGGGTGCCCGGTCGGCACGCCCAGTATGCGCCCAGTGGTGAACCGCTGTCGAGGTCCAAAGAGCTAAACTTATAGCGCACTTACAACATAGCACATTATTGCAATGCTTCGGGATTTGGTTCAAGCCCACCGCAGTGACACGCAAGGTGGAACGGGATGGGTGGGTGGACGGGCTGATGGTTGCCCTGGCTATATATCCGACATGCTGGAGGCTGCATGTATGGTATGCTTGTGAGGGACTGATGCTAGCTACCACACACGCGCACAGCTCCTCCATCGAGGTTGCGGCACAGTGAACGGCGTGGGTGTGCCACCACCACCTTCAGTGGCACGCGCTGTGCTCCCCGGTCAAGTCCGTCACGGGCAGCCCCGCACTACGGCCTCTGATACTTCTGGTGCAAACTGATGATTCTATAATTCATCTTTATGCGCGCTGCGCGAAGTGCTGCCCCGGAAGGACACCGACCGAATGTCGATTACTTGTTCGCCGCAGATATTGCGATATAACAGGTACCTCGACGCACCGTTTCAAATGCTGTGTCCCGGTCTGTTGCTGCTAGCAAGGGTTGCGTCCAGGAGGCAAGCGAGAGCGCAAGCAGCAGTAGCAGGCCATGCCTTTCACTGCCCATTCTTGCTCAAGTCAAATCTCTTACGAGTCAGTTTACATTATGGTCCATGATGGTCAGGACAGAAACTTGACTTTAGAGGTCGCTTGGCTAGAGTGAAGCGAAACTCGTGAGTCTCCGAATGTTCAATGAAGCGCTATCTAAACACTGAATGCAGAATGCACCCACATAGCAGGAATCGCGTCAAAACTCTGGGTGCGGGCCACCCCCACGATGAAAATGGGCCCATGGTCGTGTCAAACCCTGCCGCAGCCCGGTGTCTCACATCCTCCCCCCCCCCCCCCATCCTTTCAAACTTTCAACAATCGAGGTGATGAGTATCACGTATAACAGTCCACATACAACATGAGCCGTGTAAGCCCTTTCACTTGCCAACAGCAAGCAGCGGCGGAGTGTGACTATCTCCGGGCCCCTGACAAGCCTTTACCAACCCGTGGCGAGCTGTTTACTTGCACGAGTGCGGGTAGATGCACTTCCACAGCTCGATCATGCTCTTGCAGTCCGTGACCTTGAGATCCGCCGGCGCCGACTCCACACGCTGCGGAGTGACAGGTAACACCGGAGGCATGATTGCGCCATAAACTCCGCAACTACATCGGCAAACTGCATTTGGAAGTGCTGCTTAACCACCCACTAAGCATGTGAACAGCTGGTATGCATGCTGCCCGGCCCGCCTGCCAAAGGCTGCGCACCCAGTAACCCTCTCGGCCTGCCCCTCTCCGTCCGCTCCCTGCTCCCGGCCCCACGCCGCGAGCACGCGCGCATGCACGACCAGTCGCGCCGTGGACTCCCTGCTTGTGGGTCCCCTCCAGTCTGCCCCCTGCCTCCGCCCGCTGCTTCCGCACCGCACCGCACTCGCCCCCGCGCCCCCACTCGCCCCCACCCCACACCCTCCCACCCGCACCCACCAGCTTGAGCAGCACGCCGTCCTCCACCACCGCAGCGTAGCGCTGGCACTTGGGCCCCGGCCCGCCCTCGGGCGTGCCAATCTCCAGCCCCAGCAGCCGCACCAGGCCGCCGTTCTTGTCGGCGAGCAGCTCGACCTGCATGTGTTACGATAAACACAACAGGCGCGCCATGTAAACTTGTATGTGCATGTGCAGTTGCGTGTGTTGCTGCGACACGTATGAGGGGAACACGGTGCACAAAAGGCGCGAACGGCAGGAGCGGCCAGAGCGGCATAGGTTCATGCAATCAAGCACCGCCATAGTCAGGTCCTGCTTGCCGCTTCGCTGCAAGTGCGGTCCAACATAACCATGGCTGCCCGCACGCCGCGGCCCCCACCCACGCACCCACATCCTCAGCCACACTGCCCCTGTCCATGGACATCGACACATGGTACTCACCAACCCCATATCTGCCCTGCTACTCCCAGCTGGCTCGCTTAACAAGCCGTGAGCACTTTCGGCTTCAGGCTGGTGCAACACAGCCCATCAAAGCCCTCCGTCCCTCCCGCTCGATCAATCCCATCGGTGACAGGAACGCCACGCCGACGTGCAACACACCCACCGAACCGCAAGAATCCTACCGCCAGCCCCCGCACCTGCCTGACGGCATCCGCCGGCCCCTCAGCGGCCCCACCCAACCACCTGCCCAGTGCCCACGCACCCCCTTGTGCTGGAGCGTGGGGCGGCCCGCCAGCTCCGCCACTGCCGCCGGCGCGTCCACCGTCACGCACACCACCTTGTCCACGCCCATGGTCGCCAGCTTGTCAGCCTGCAGTCATGAGCAAGCGCGCCCACGTGAGAGGGATGGGACGTGGGCAACTCGCTACAGCATCTCGACCTCTAATAGGACAGGAAATGCGCTGTACGGTATGGCCTTGAGACGGGCGCGATCGCAAGGCGACAGGAGTAATGATTGAGGCAACTTGCTGGCATGAAGCCTTGCGCTTGCATACGAGCCAGTGCAGATGCGGTTATGAAAAGAAGCTCCCACACCCACATGAAATCAGATGGGGCGAGCAAGTAGCAGTGGCATTGTGTGTTTGGGGTAGAGTTGGCGCATCTCTGAGCCGTCAGCACAATCCCTGCCCCTGTCCCTGTAAACCAGCGCTGGGTCCTTGGCTACATGCTGGCAGCACCACTTCAAGCATCGCGGTTTGCTGGAGGACTCTCTCATTGCTCCTGCCTGGCTCATCCGCGAGCCAATCCTGCCACCCTCGGGCCACCCGCACGCACCTGCGCGATGTAGCCGGGGATGTGCTTCTCCACGCACACGGGCCCACCAGGGAAGCCCACCAGGATCACCTTCTGGCCCTGTACACCAGGCCACAGCATATACAATTGCAAGAAATACACATGAGCAGCCCTCCTCGACTGGGGGAGCCAGGTTGCGGTTCGTGCGTACGTATCTGAGGCGCGCCATGCCACGCATGCAAGGGCGACGACTTACCCGGAACACGTCCGCGAGCGACAGCTTCTTGTCGTTTTGCCACAGGCACAGGTCTTGACGCAGGGTCAGATCGCGACGACGCCCCAGACCAATATGGCACACCGTTGGGGAGAGGTCCGAGTTCAGGTGCCCGTCGGGGACCGGTCCCGCCTTGCGCAGGGGCTCCGCGGCCGCTGCAAACATGCGAGCAGCTTGCTGGCCCATCTGTTGGCGCTGAGCCAGCGCCCCGAAGGCCAATCGCATCATCGACGCGGACTGCTGCATTCTTGAAGTATAGGAGGTTGTTCGCACAGGTGCAGCGCTGGGCCTCAAAACTATGCAAGCTTATACAGATAACTACGAATGCTGCGTTGCAGCTGTTGCACAGGGGAAACGTGTGCGCGGAGAGCCTAATGGCTGATTGTTGCGATGGGACCGATGGTTCAGTCTCAGAAGCCTGCTAATTACAGGCGTGTGCATAGAGTCACATAGCATTTCCTGTCGAGACTGTTGTAATACATGAATTCAACTTGAGGACTGGCGCTTGCGAAAGACTTCCCTGACCTGACCCCCGCACAGTCCACCCTCGAGCGGAAGGAACCACGCCGCACGCAGTGTTAGGGCTCAATATTTGCTGTCGTCTGGGCTGCGGTGCTACACGCGCTTGGGGCAGCTTCGGGACGACAGCCTCTCGGCGCTTGACAGCTCTAATTTCTCAGCTTGCGCCCAGCGGCCGTGGCCAGCCAGGGGCGCCGTTGGAGAGGCGCCCCATGACGTTGGCAAGGGCGCGCTTTGGCATTTCGGCTAAGTGAGCCAGTCGCGCTCACCAGGCGCAACACCCGGTTCGCGGGTCGTGTCGAGACTGGGCCCCCAGCTCGCCGTTCGCCGTTCGCCGGCGACTCGCCTGAGCGGGGCGCCTCGGCCCTGCCAGCGCAGCAGCCATGGTGCAGCTAGCGCAGGTCATAGTGAATGGAATAGATTGGGGCATCATCGGCGTGGCAAGCATGCTGGTGCTCGTTAGTGCGGTGGGCGCGTTCCTGTCCTTCCGCTACTCCTCCTCCAAGCGCCGGCCCGTCGCGCGCGAGTTCAACTACCTCTGGCGCGCGCGCGCCTTCACAGAGGTGCTGGCGGTCGGCTATGCCGCCTCCCACCTGCTGCGCCTGCAGCTGCTGTGGGGCCCGGCGTCCATCATCGTGGACGGCGGCCTGCAGCCCACCACGCTGTGCCGCGTGTACATCGCCGCCACCTACGGCATCTTCGAGCCCGGCTTCCTGCTGCTGGCGCTCTTCGCCTGCCTCTACTCGGTGCAGGGCCGCGACTCCGCCAAGAACCCCAATTTCAACATTGTGCTCTTCGCCGCCGGCTTCTCGCTGCCGAGCCTGGCCGCGCAGCTGGTGGCCGCGCTCTTCACGCGCATCTTTGAGCTCGACTACGACGGCAGCCACATGCTGGGCATCCTGTTCTCCGCCTACAACGACCAGCTGCCGCAGCACTGCGGCCTGCCGGGGCCGGGCGGCGCGCCGCCGCTGCCCGACAGCCCAGTGGCCGCCGCGCCGTCGGACTGCGCCTTCTGCGTCTTCCCGTTGCTGTCCACCTTCATCTCTGCCGCCTTCTGCGGCGTCTACCTGCTGGGGTTCCTGGCGGTCACACAGCGCATCTTCAGCTCCGTGATCAACAAGGCGCTGGCGCGGCGCGTGCGGGTGCTGCAGGTGCTCACGGTCACCTGGATCGTGGTCAGCCTCGCCTGCCGCGGCTGCACGGTGCTGTTCGTGCCCTTCGGCCTGGGCTTCGAGATCCTGCGCGTGGCGCACATGCTGGCGGTGGTGGCGCTGGTGATGACGCTGGAATGGTTTTTAGTCCTAAAGCCGGTGTGGGACACGCACGAGGCGGAGCGCACGCTCAAGCGCCTGGAGAAGAACGGCACCGGCCTGCCCATGTGAGTAAACTGTTGTTGGGAAACCAGATTGTGAAAGTGCAGTGGTGGGAGGTGCGTGGGGAGAAGGGAAGGGTGAGGACCCTTGAGTTGGTATTTGTGCATGCGCGGGCCTGGAAGAACCAGACCCTGTTGTTTTTACCATGTCCCCGACGGCGTCGCAGCCGTTTGGCGGGAGGGGCTACCGCGGAGTTGCAAATTGCATCGGCGGTTTAGGATGGAGATGCGAGCATGGAGACCCGGTCACGGGTTTTTAGGGCCAGCACTGGGTGGTTGAAGGATAAGCCCTGCATATGGCGTGTCAAGAGTCAAATCCTTTGCGCTGACACGCCCGCAATTTTGACCTCTCACACAGGCCACTGCTTGGGTTGCCGAATCCGCTGTACCCGCCAACGGAGATGCACTCCCTCCAGGTGGAGTCGACAGAGTCAGCGGCTCGGAAGTCGGCCCCTGATGCGGACTGCGCATAGCCATAGTGACGCCGCGGGTTGCGTTGCCCGGATCGGAATCAACCTTGGCACTGCTGTATTCTGCGCCTGGAATTGGTGGGACGGCACGGTGCGTTACTGAGGTTGGCGGCCACAGCCGCGGGCCCAGTGGGCGCCACGCACTACGCAACGAACGAATTGAATTGCAAAGATATGTAAATGCACGATGATTGGGTGGGTTACTTAGGGTATTGACTTCGCGCTTTCCTTGGCGGTGATCCTTGCTGCGGTGATGTGACACCGGGGAAACCAAAAGGCCCCGTAGCACGCAAGCATTGGTTCTGTCCGTGATTCCGGTGTGGGAGCAGGGCGGCAAATGGCACTTGAGGTGGAAGGCAGGGACGGAGGGTGTGCCCGAAGTACGCATGCATGGACTGCACCTGGTGACGCGCGCACACAGGTCATTAGCAGCTGTCAGGTACAATGCGAGGTCCTGGAGGTGCCCTGGCTGGCTGGCTGCCAGCCTGGCTGGTTGGCAAGAAATGAATGAATGAAGCGGTGTGATTCCAAACTTGAATGCTCTGCATGAAGGTAGAGTGTAAGTGTGGACGCCAAGCGATCGCGCCATTCAGGTGGGCGGCATGGAGCGCGCAGCCCCACGTAATTGGTGCCAGGCCCGCAAGGGCCGGGGGGTCCAGCAGAGCTTGAGGAGCAAATGGCATGTGAAATGGCATGTGGCACGGCGCGTGTCTGGCTGCATTTCGAGACAGCGACTGTAAGGAGTAAAGGTTATAAAAGCCCATGCTCAAGTCCCTTTCGCGGTCGGTTACGCACATGGTTATGGCGTGGCGGCGTAGGCCGTCCCGCGGCCCTGAGCCTAGCTGGCCGCAAGGATGCTGCATAGCACGACATTCCTGGGGCGTTGCACTCTTGCCCCATGCCGGCATCACGGCATGCCCTGTTCCATCAGCTGCATAGCACTAACGTTCAGTGAAGGGGGGCTTGCAGTACTTACAGGACGACTGCCCTATGCCAGATTGTCGAGGGCTGGCGTACGTCGTTTTCATTCTGCCAGCATGGTGCTGCCTTGGCTAGCGCAGCCGCCCCCACACGTTCTCTCCTAAGGATCTGCCATCTCCCCGTCCTCTTCATCGTCTGGATCACCAGCCGCTGCTGCAGCAGCTGCCGCGCGACTCAGCACACGCCTGGTCTCATACTCAACCATGTACTCATAGTCCACGTGCCGCACATACAAATCTATGGCAGCGCGCGCATCTTCCTCCGGATCATGTGTGGCCCTCTGAATCCGACGGCCGTCTAGGAACTCCTCCGCCAACACCGCAAGCGTCTTGGACAGCCCGCCGCGACCCTGGAACTTGGGAAACGACATGGTGTCAAACGTCTGAATGCCATGTGCCCGCAGGTCGGCCTCCTCTTCGATTCCGAGCGACTGCAGGTCTTTACCGATGCCGTGGCCTACCAGCACCCTGCAGCCGCCCGCGCGCATCAATGACAGCACCTGCTGCCGAACGGCCGCCAGGCTGGGGGCGCCGCGCAGTGCGGCCGCCCGCACACCCCCAACGACCCTGCACCGAGCGCCCTCGGGCCCCTCCGCAGCTCCATCAAGCTCCACGGCAGTAGATTCAGTGGCATCGACCGCTAGCTCTGACGGTAGGCTGATATAGGACTTGAGGGGCGGCGGTGCCGTTCCGAACCGGTCCACCACTGCCACCCACGTGGCGGCGCTGATGCTAGGTGGCCGCCGACTTCGCGCAGGCCTGCCGTGCTGCGCCTTGGTCGTGGCTGCGCACACAGGCTCCAGATGCGTGAACTCCACATCCAGGGCCAGCACAGCCAGCGGCCCAGGTGTGGCGCCTGCCGTGGCGCTGTCACGGATGGCCGCCGCGTCGCCAACCCTTGCCCCCTGCCACTTGGCGGTCATCCACATTGCACGCCGTGCCCACGCAGACGCTGTACCCAGTTTACGGAGGCCAACTTGTGGGCGCCTGAGTTGAGGTGCGGGCTTTACCCGCGTCGGCTGAGCAACATGGCATGCGATAACGCTGGCTGAGCGGCAGCCAGTATGAGCCTGCATCACCAGGGATGCAGGATTCGGCATGCTTTTATGTTCGTATATGAGACCTTGTTGATCAAAGAAATGAACGTAATCACACGTGAAAAAAACCCTGCAATTTTTGGTAAGCTGCATGGGTCGTGATGTGGCAGCCTGGCGCTTGGCCAGTTGGCTGTTGGCGCGCACGCCCGCACACGTACTGTAACTTCATAATTCTAGCTAGTTTCAGCATATATAGAACACGATGGTGGCTCGCGGGCTCTTTGCCGCCTTGTGCGCTGCGTGCCTCGCGCTTGCCAGCGCGGCGCCTCTGCGCAATGCAGCGGACTGCGTGAACTCCGATATTCTGAAGGTTACCGGCGTGAACGTCTTCCCCACGACGCGCCAAATTTCGTCGAGCTCGGTGCAGTTCCTCCAGGACCGCACGACGGTGAGCCCTTCGTCGCTGTCTATGGCTTGTATCGATTTATGGCCGTAATAAGTGCGCCTAGCAAGTTTTAGGACGTCTCTTGGGGGTCCTGACCGCCGCCGATTCCGTTATGCGCAGGTTTCGGTGGCTCAGAACTTCGAGGTCTCCTACTACAGCACCTTCAAGGTGAATGTCGGGGAATGAAGACGATATCTCCAGGGCTGGTGAAGGCGGGCTTGTGGGGGTGTCGGCGCCAGTTGGGGGTGTCGCGGCTCGAGGTTCTGTCGCACGCCGTATGTGTGGCCTTGAGGCTGCAACACCACAAGTAACAAGTATTTTTGCAAGACCCCCTCTCGCCATCCCGGCGAGTGGTGTTTTGGTCGAGACGCCCCCGGTTACGCGATATTCATGTTCACAGGCGGGTCACGGGGGTGGGGCCACGGGGAGGGGCCATGGGGGAGGGGCCACGAAGACGGTACAACGCGCGGCTAAAGAGCCGATGTGTGCGGCGGGGCGGGCCGTGCGTGCCTTGCGACGCTGACCACCTTTTGAAATCGTGTTTGAAGCGCGCGGCTGGGCGTGGCCCCAGGGCGTGTTCGCACGACCCCGATGGGCTGTCGTACTAAGCCGCCGTGCAGAGGCGAAGCGGGTGGGAACGCGCAAGTGCCGGCGCCGAAGGGTGACATACCGCAGCAGCTAGTGCTGCAGATGAGGGCTTGTGCAAGCAGCGGCGGAGGCTGCCTCTGCCGGGGGTTTTCCGACATTCGTAGACCCAGTTGCCAAGTTGAAACGCGGTGCGGGCCGAAACCGGCAATGCCGGCGGCGGTTATGCACGTCACCTGTTCGGGATTCGGTCGCCGGCGCTGGCCCCAGACCCACATTCGTAGCAGGACCTGCGCGTCGTCCCCACGCTTTGCATAACCCAACCCACATCACACGCCGCATCCCCGCCACGTCTCTGCCGCGCGCCGCTCCGGACCCACATCCGCATCCCCACATGTCACACGTTTCACACTAGTACACTACCGCACACCGCTGTGTACCGTACACTACAGGTGGTCACCAACCTGTACACCTTCGCCAAGGAGACGTACGTGCTGTACCAGTGCGGCACCGCCGCGCCCAAACCCGCCGACTACGGCCTGCCCGCCTCCACCAAGGTGCTGGCGGTGCCGCTGACAGCCGTGAGCGTGCAGGACACCACCGTGCTCAACTTCATGGTGCGGGCGGGCGGGCGGGACGCGATAATGCTGCTGCTTTCGGATGTGGGGCTGTACGGGGGGCAAACAGTGCAAGCATGTGTATGAGAAGGGATAAAGGGAGGTGGCGGGCGTGTGCGCCCAACCAACTGCAAGCTGTGAGGTGTCGCCTCTGTCCCTGCGGTTGGTGCGACGCTGCCTTGTCGTTAACGCACCCCTGTGTGCTTGCTCGTCGCCGCCGCCGCCGCCGTTTGGGCTGGTGTGATGTGCTTGCGCCCCCGCAGAAGGTCCTGGGCGTGCTGGACCGTGTGGCGTACGTCACCCCCTACGCGGTGGAGCCCTGCATGCAGGCGCTGGCGGGCAGCAGTAAGTGCCGTACACGGGGGGGCAGCAGCGGCAGCAGCAGCGGCAGCAGCGGGGGCACTGCAGGAGGGAGGGGGAAGGGACACCAGCACCAGCAGCTGGAGCACTGCAGAAGGGAAGGGGCCGGGAGTGCGGGTGCGTAGCGGCATGGCTTTCCGCGGCTTCTTGTGTTTTGGGGCAGCTGCTGAAGCGCAGTGTGCCCCGGTGGCCCCGGCGGCCGCAGCAGCAGAGGCGGTGGCAGTGGCATGTGCTGTGGGCACTCACGGTGCTCCTGTGCTTGGACTGGCGGGCGTAAACTATCGGGCATGTGCAGAAAGCGGGGCGAGCCGCAGCTGAGGAAAAATGCGGTGGTGCGGCTGGCTGGCTGGCGGGCTGGCTTACCTAGGTCCCGTTCCTGACGCGGTTTGGCGCCGGTGTCTGTCCCCTCTCCCTGGCAGGCTGCAATCGCACCTCTGACAACGCGGTCGCCGACAACATTGACGGCAAGTTCGTGGGCTACAGCGTCAAGGCCAGCGACGCGCAGGCCATTGCTTTCACGTGAGTGCACAGGAGCGCAGTGCGTGTCTGCCGCGCTGCTGGGTTGCTGGCTGCTGCGGTGCTGCGGCGCCTTCGTTTGTGTGCCCGACAGCAACGCTCCTCCATCTCCTCCATGGCCTCCGTGACCTCATCTCGCCTTCCCCACCTCCCTCCACAGCGCCACCGCCGACCCCGGCCCGCTGAACCGCGCCGAGTACATCAAGTACGTGGCCACCTTCTTCAACCGCGAGGCCGCCGCCAACACCGCCTTCAATGCCATCGTGGCCGCCTACAACTCCAACAAGCAGGTCGCCGCCAATTACCTGGCCAAGAACAGCGGTGGGTGCCGGGCAGTGGGCACGGCAGCGCTTGGGGGGAGGGGCTGGGGCTGGGGCTGCCGGGCGTGGGGGCTCGAATGTCCCCAGCGGCGCCCCGGGCGGCTGCGGGAGCAGGGCGTGGAGGCGGGCGAGTGGCGCTACGCAACCAGGCGTGTTGGCTGACTGGCCCGCCCGCCCGCCCACGGCCCGCCCGCCCACTTTGTACCCCGCGCACTTCATGCAGGCGCCAGTCCGCTGGTGGCGTGGATCTACTACCAGCCCAAGTACGACAGCGCCAGCTACAAGGCGCCCGAGCAGGTGGTCCTGTACTTCAACGCCTACCGCCGCCAGTACGTGCAGGTACGGCTGAGGGTACGGCCAGGGGTGCGGGCCCGCAGCCGGGGGCGCGGATGCGGGCTCGCGGGAAATCACAGCCAGTGCAGTCCTGTCAGCATGTGCAAGGGCGTGTGCGCGGCTTCGGGCCACCCCACTCTGACATCTCATGTCCGCCTCCTGCTTCAACCGCCTCGCCCCTTGTCTCCCCTACCATCACCCTTACCATCACCCCCGCCAACCCGCTTCACCCCGCACCCACACCCGCAGGACGCCGGCGGCCGCCTGCACGACCTGGCCGCGCTGAACGCGCAGTACGGCAACAACGGCACCATCGCCGTGTCGGGCAGCCAGCTGGTGTTCACCGACCTGCCCAACACGCTGCCCGTGCTGCGCACCATCCTGAAGAGCGTGGACGTGGTCATTGACGAGGCCTTCTACGGTGAGGGTGGTCGCCGTGGGCGTGGGTGGGGGTGGAAGGATGCGTTTGGGGTCATCATTGACCTCAATGGGAAGAATCCTAGTAGACAGGGGGGAGTGGGTTTCGTTCCAGACCCCCAACCTAAGGAAACGAGGGGACCCAACCCCCGAGTTGCGCGGAGTGCGTGGCGGCTGTGTACGCGGCGCGGCGCCTGCTTCCAATGTGGGCGTGTGAGGGCGCCAGCGCTGCAACCCGCAGGCCGCGCCTCGAGTCGCAGCTCAAAGCCTCTCTGCCGCTCCTCTCCGCACGCATCGCGCCACCTCGACTAACCCCATCCGGCAACCCCTGCCTCTGCCCCTGCCCCTGCCCCTGTCCCTCGCGCTCGCCTACCCCTGCAGACGGCAAGGACCCCCAGTCCATCACGTTGGACGACTTCCGCACCCTGTACGGCCTGACCGACGCCGCCGCCATGACCGACCTCAAGTTCCTGTCGGGCCAGCGCCTGCTGCGCCTGGACGGCAGCGCCAGCCCCCAGGGCACCACCGCCTGGTTCGAGGAGGGCGTGGCCCGCCCCGACATTGTGAGTCACGAGGCGCAGGCGCAGGCGCGGCCTTAGTACCAGCTTATTTCGGCCCAGTACCCGCGAGCTGTTTCCTGGAAACTCGCGTGGTGTTATTGGGAGTTGAGCTGATGCTGCGCGCACAACACTCCCCAACCCCAGCCCCGTACCCCTGTACTTATCCGTACTGACCTGTACGCATCCGTACAACGACAGGTCCTGCACGACCTGGTGTCGGCCTTCCTGCCCGGCGCGCTGCTGGCCGTGGGCGACACCATGCCCGCCAAGCTGGTCCGCAACATGTTCGCCGCCAACCCCGGCCGTGTGGTGCTGTCCACCGCCGCGCAGTGCCCCGCCGCGCAGGCCACCTGCGGCGCGCCCGCCGCGCCCGTGTGCCCCGCCGTCTACCTGTGAGTGCCCTCGCCCTCCAACTGTGTGCGGGCGGACTGCGTGCGTGGCCTGGGCCTGGGTATGGGCGTGGGCCTGCTAGTGCGGTACAGGGGGCAGTGGTCAGGGATTTGGGGGTTCTGTGTGCTGCCGCCCCCGGTGTGCCCTCGCCGACCGCGCCTGACGCTCCCCCGCCGCAACTCGCTTCGTCGCTTCCACCCTCTCCCACTCCACAGGGACTGCCAGGGCCGCCTGGCCACTGCCACTGACAGCCAGCCCTGCGCCCCCAGCTGCTCGGCCGGCGCGAACACCAACGTCCCAAACGTGAAGAGTGGCGGCGCCGCGTCCCGCGCCGCAGCCCAGCCCGCGCTGCTGGGCGCCCTCCTGGTGGCGGCGTTGGCCGTGCTTGGCTGGGCGCTGTAAGCCGGCCCCCGCCTCGCCGGCGGTGATGCAGGATTTGGGCATGGCCTTCTTCCGCTATTTCCGCCGATAAGGGCCGGTGTACGCGTGTCACAGTACATGTGTGGGCGTGAATGTGTGGGTGTGGGTGTGGGTGTGGGGGCATTATATGATACTATCGGACCTTAAGGTTTCAGCCTCATGAGGTGTATGTTTTGCAGCGTATCAGCCGTGCGCTCGTGATGTAGTGTACATGATGGTGATGGCAGGCGTCGTACAGATGTGCGCCGGCGTTGGTGGTGTGTTGGGGGCTGTGAGGAGCATGTGTTTGGGGCGCGGTCCACCCTTCTCTCTCACACATTGTCATGTTTGGAAGGGGCCGGAGATAAGCAGTGAACCCCCATGTCGTCCGTTCTCATGAAGCCTCCGGTCTGGAGGCCCTGCTGGGTCGCCTGTGATTATTACATTTTTGTGTGTACGTGTGGTCGTGTGCGTGTGCGGTTGCGTGGACAGCAGTGCCCTGCGCCTTGCGCGATAGCAATGGCGTGGGGCACAATTAAAACACTGGTGCGGCGGTGCGGGGGCCGTGTGGAGGGCCCGCGGTCCCGTGCCGAGGGGGTAAGGCGCGCCGCGCGCACAACGCACAGATAGTGCGTGCTGGTCCTGGCTGACGTGGCTGTTTTGTAACGCCGGCCTTCGGCATTGGTAAGGCTGCCCCTTCCACTTTGTTGGTAAGTGTGACCTGCGCCACTGCGCCCAGCGGGGCCAGCCAGACCAACGGTGTAAGCGATCCAGCGGGGTCGCAAACTGTAGGGAGGAGACGCGGGCGGCGACAAGGCGTCATCGAGTGCTGCAAGCGAGCGGCACGAAACGCGCCAGGCGCCGTTGGGGCGTCATGGGGTGTTGCACAAACGTTGTATTTCGCGCGGTGCAAATGCGCGCTGGTCAGCTCTGCTATACAATTACTGTTACGCTCGTAAGCTTGTAGAGTGGGCCGTTTAGGTAGGCAGGCCGACGGGCAAGGCCGAGGCAGGCGAAGCGGTTGCCTTCTGCGCTTTGAGACGGAGCCCGCTCTACTCGCAGGACCGGTAGAATTATTACATACTCTGCATCCTGAACGCATCCTCGCCTCGTTTCGTCAGCGCACGCCGATTGGGCAAGCTAGGCTCGACAGTTGTGACCAGCTCAGGCTCTGAGTGCCAATTATCTAATGCAGGCAGAGAGTAGCGGTGACGGAAGCTCGTTTGTGAACGTCAATTCAGAATTCGAGAATATGGCAACAGGCACTGAGCCGGAGAGTGGCCTTGGCGAGGAAGAGGTGGAGTATGAGGAGGTTGAAGAGGAGGTGGAATATGAGGAGGGTGAAGAGGAAGTAGAGGAGCAGGAGGACGAGCCCGAGGCAGGCGACGACAGCAAGCTGAAGGAGAGCGACAGCGAGACAGAGAACAAGTCGCCGGAGGTCGCTGAAGCGGAGGCGTCAACGCCAGCGGATAAGGAGGATGCAGAGAGCGAGCAGAAGGTGCCCCCGCCTCCAGCCAGCAAGCCTGCAAAGGATGCCCCCGCGAGCGCAGACGACGCAGCGTCGGACAAGCCCAGCGCTGCGGCCGGCTCCTCAACCTCTTCTGAGCCAGGTGCTGCTTCGGGGGGTGCTGACGCTTCCAGCAGCAGCGTGGGCGGTGACGAAGCGTTCAAGAATTTGGAAGCCCAGGCTGCGAAGGTGCGGGAACGGGCAGCGGGGGAGCACGGCAAACAGGACGACGCCTCAGAGCATGAGTTGTCGTGCTCGGTTGTGACCTGGGCGTGGGCGCGACCCTAGGGAAAACGGGCACTTGGGTGTTGCGCGCCCGGTTGCGCAAACCGAGCGATACACGGCCCCTGACACCACGCGCGCCACTCGCCGGGCACTTTTGTGCAGGTCGCTCAAGCCGCCAAAGATATGTCGAGCAAGGTATGGTGCTGCAATCAGCTTCTGTCAGTGCATTTGGTTGCTATGAGGGCTGCATCCACCTGCACAGTAGGGTCCCGTCGCCTGAACCCCACACGCCAACCGCACGCACACACGCATCCACCCCTCTCCTCACGTCCCGCCCCAGCTGACGGCCGGTCTGCGCTCAGCCTTTGGCGGCGGCGGCGGTGGCGGCGCCGCCGAGAGCGCCACCGCCGGTGCCTCACTCTCCAAGCTGGCGGGCGGCCTGACCAGCTGGTGGGTGCAGTCAGTGCGGTGGCAGCGAGGTTGCCGTGGTGTGAGGGGCGGGGCTGCAGCCGGGGCCGCTACGTGAATCCGTCTACCGTGTAGACACGCTGCGCGCGTTGCACCAGCAAACCACCGGGCGTGGCTAAGGAGATGCGGCTCGGGTGCGCAGCGATGGCTGGTGTGTGTTTTGACACCTGCTGTGGCGCTGCACCGCACTGTACGCCGCAACGTGCGGACAGGTGGGGCTCTCTGGACCCGGCGCCGCAGCCGGTGCGCGATGAAACGGCGGAGCGCGTGGCCAGCTCTAACAAGGTACGGGGGGCAGGG
The DNA here is from genome assembly GCA_016834595.1 of Chlamydomonas schloesseri. NCBI lineage: Eukaryota > Viridiplantae > Chlorophyta > Chlorophyceae > Chlamydomonadales > Chlamydomonadaceae > Chlamydomonas > Chlamydomonas schloesseri. Next base: position 1,103,859 of record JAEHOD010000025.1, on the reverse strand, counting down.
GGCGGGGCGCGGGCGGGCTGCAGGGAGGGGGGAACGCAGGGAGAGCGATTGCACAGGCAGAGGGGGGGCTACGAGGAGGAGGGGAAGGTTGCAGGCTTGGCAGCTCTACTTGGTCATGGTGGTGGTGGAGGTGGCCGGGGCGAAGCCGGGTTGGTGCGGCCGGCAGCTCGTGGCCGCCCCGTGTCCAGCTGCCACTGCCTTCACACACGATAAACACTACTGCACTCCTTCCCGCAAGCGCACTCGCGCGCGGGCGCTCTCTGCCCCCATGGGCACCCACTCCTCCGCTTCCCTTGGCCCCCCCCCCGCCCTCCTCCGTCGCCGCGCCCGCAGGCCAGCAGCGAGCTGCAGCAGCTGTTCGGTCTGAGCGCTGAGGAGAACCTGGTGGAGCACTTCAAGTGCAAGCTGCTTCAGACGTACGCATGCAGCCACAACAGCCACACGCCAGCCATCCAGGTGTGTGTGCGCGCGGCGGTGAGGGGAAAGGGGCGTTGAAGCTAGGCGTGGGCTGGGGAAGTGGCTGGGTGCTGGGGGCTGGGCTGGGGGCTGCGGCGCTGGCGCTGGCGGTGCGGTCAGGAACTGGGGCCGGGGGCGAAATTTGAGGGTTGTAATGGCAACACGCGAACAGGCGGAGTAAAGCGGTGGATCGGGGCCTTGACAACTTGGCATCCTCACTCCCAGGACTCAATGACCACCAGCGCCCTGCAATCACACGTGCCCTGCGAGACACGGCATGCCCTAGACGCCGCGATACCACCCAGCCGATGCGCCCTTGTGCGCACATGTGCACGCACGCCCCGTCCCGTTGGTTGCAACACATGCACGTGCCGTGCACACACACACACACACACACACACACACACACACACACAAGTCTTTTATTTCGGTTTCGGCTTCGTTGTGTTAACACAAGCCTTTTGTTTCGGTTTCGTTGTGTTAACACAAGCCTTTTACCTATGCTCTCCCTTGTGCTGCCCCGCCCCTCAAACACACACGCACACGTTACAGATGGCGTTCCAGGGCACGCTGTACGTGACGGACAAGCACACCTGCTTCAGCGTGGAGGAGCGCGGCCGCAAGCTGCCGTTCAAGGTGCCGCACAGCGCCGTGGTCAAGGCCACGCGGCAGCGGCCCGCGCGCAAGGGTGAGGCTGCTGCTGCTGCTGCTGCTGCTGGAACTGTTGGAACTGCGGGTCTGTCTGTGAGGCTGTGAATGGACGCAGCCGCGGGGATTGCCGTTGAGTGGCGGGGTGACGCCGGCAGGGATGCGGGCGGCCGCAAGTGGCGCTGGGTGGCAGCGGTGCTGCCAACGGCCGCTGTGTGCGGTATGGCACACAGGCAGCCCTTGTTTATTTGCGGGCCGTGCGCCTGGCCCAGAACTTTCACTGCGCTGTAGCGCGCTCCTCCTCCCGCCGCACCCCGCCGCTGAGCGGGTTGGGCTGGTCGCTTGAAGGGACCAACACCTCAAGTGCTGCGGGATTGCGATCTCCTCTCTCACCTCGCCACGCCTGCCCCTCCTCCCGCCACGCTTCAGTCCCTTGCTGTTGCCCATTTGCTTTGCCGTATATCCCACGCCTGGCCTACAACGTGCCATCATACGTCCCCATAACTCATCCTGCCTGGAACCCACCTGCCCGAGACCCACACGTTAAGGCCACACCACCTCCGCGCTCTGGGTTGGTTCGGGTCCTCTTGGTCGTTTCGCTTCTGGTTCCTGGAATGAACTACCCACCCACCCCACCCGCCCTGCAGGTGACCTGTCTGACCTGCTGAAGATGGAGCTGGGCAACGGGCAGTGGCTGGCCTTCAAGGACTTTGACAGCGGCAGCGCGCTGGACTCAGCGCTGGCGCTGGTGGAGCACCTCATGGAGGGACACTAGCGGGGGTGGCAGGGGGGCGGGGGAGGGGCAGCACTGGGGGCGGGGGGCAGCAGGGGGGAGAGGGAGCGGGATGGAGGCGCTGGTGCGGGCCCGGGGGAGGTATGGGTGTGTCGAAGAGTGTTGAGTGAAAGGGGGGGTGGGCGAGGCGGCAGCGGGGTGGAGGAGCGCTGTGGCGGGCTGGTGAGGTGGGGAGCAGGCGTGGCGGAGGTGGCGGGTGAGTGGGTGCTTGTTATGGAAGGTGCGTTGAGAAGAGCTGGAGCCTGGAGGTTTTGGGGGGGATGCGAACGACTCAACTGAGCCGCAGTGGCGGGTTGTTGGATGATGGCCGCGTGCACCCGTGGGGCGCCTCGATCGGGTTGCTTGTGCATGTGCGGCGTGAGCCTGACGGCGGTTGCCGCAGCCACCAGCATGCGTGCGCGTGACCACCGAATGACTGATGTCTGGTTTGGCAAGTGGTTTGGTGTGCTGCATGCGTCTCCGTGGGCAGGAGTAGCTCAAGGTGGCGGCGGTATGGTTTTGAGTGCTTTCCGAGTGCGTTGACCTGCAGAGGAGCAAGACGGTCGTGGCGACCGGCTGTACAATATGTGCGAATGCTCTTGTTCGTGGTGTATACATACTGCTATGGTGGCTGCAGGCCTGAATTGAAGGGTATTCGAGCGAAGACGGGGAAGTCAGCGAGACGAGACGCGGCACGCCGGGCGCGGCACGGCCAGGCCCTGGCCAGGCGCGTTGCCATTCTGATGATGACCATGCAAGGCCCCGCGTTTATTTATCCTTCATGTTAAATGACCACTGTAAGTACCCAATTGAGTAATTGAACTGCACAGGCTGAAGGAGCAGCTTCTCAAGTGTAGCAGCTCATTGTCACAACTTGTGCACCTCTAGAGCGGCGGCTGGTAATTCAAGTACGCTCGTTACTTATAGAGCTCATAATTTAACTCAAATGCGCGCACATACGTGTGGCCGACTGGAAGGGGCGCATGCAGACCGCAAGCCAAACCTAGTTTCCTTCGCGCCTTCGCGGTGCCCGCGAGTGTCGCAAGTGTCCCGGTCTTCTCTCGTTTGCAATTCGGACCCGCGGGCGCGGACCAAGTGGTGAGCGGAGCCTGAGCTTGCTGGAGTGCTCCTGACGGGCGCAAGCCTGTGCCCCTCCGCAGTTGGCACCCTCACTACGCATGTGTACAACCCCCATGTTACAACCCCTCCCCTAATTATCTCTCTCCTTCTCTGTTACGTGGTGCCCTGCAGGTACGGCGTGTACACGGAGGAGCAGTACAATGCGCAGCGACAGAGCGAGGAGCGCGCCAAGTGGGCGGCGGGCGTCAGGTCGGTGGGTGTGGCGTGCGGTGCCGTTGTGCCGGGTGGCAGGCAGGCAGGCCGACGCGCCGTGGGGGTCAGGTGAAGCCGCTGCTGGCAGGACGCTGTCTGCGGTTGCAGCATGGGTGGGACTGAGGCTGAGAGCTTGGGGCTGTATGAAAGCCACTGGGCCTCTGCGCCGCAACGCAGCCAGCGCTCTCTCCCTCTTCCCGCCCATTGAGTCCATTGTCCATCAACGCTGCCCTGCGCCGTGCTCGCCGCACGCCATCACCACCACGACCTCGGCCGCCCACGCACGCACGCACGCACGCGCACGCCCACACGCCCTCATCCCCCCCCTCCGCACACGCAGGTCCATCACTGGCAACAGGGACCACACCGCCTGGGACGGCTCGCAGCTGGACCCGCCAGCGCTGCTCAGCGGCGTCACGGTGGTCATCATCAGCCCGCGCAAGCCCGTCACGGTGGGTGGGTGGGTGGGTGGGTGGGTGGGTGGGTGGGTGGGTGGGTGGGTGGGTGGGTGGGTGGGTGGGTGGATGGTCGTGAATGGGCAGTGGCGTGCGGGCGTGGCCGGTGCTAATCTGGTGTGAGTGTCTGTGATGGCAGGGGGTGTGATGTGATGTGAACTGCTGTTAATACCATACATGGTGGTCTCGGCGCGCGGCGGCCCGCGCGTGGGGCCCGTGTTTCTGCCACATGGGCAACCGATTGTGGTGGCCCCTGAAACATAGCGTTTGCCAAAAGCCCAAGCATCACCGTTCGGGTCGTGTTTTGCATGGCGGTGTCGACTGTTGGCAGGTGGGCACGGTGGCCCGTGCGCTGGGCAGCTTCGAGTGTGAGGACCTGCGCATTGTGATGCCGCGGCAGGAGTCGTACATCACTCGGTGAGGCGGGGGACGGAGTGACGAGGGGGCCAGGGTGGGTCCGGAGTGACGAGGGGGCCAGGGTGGGGTTCGGGGTCAGAAAGGAGCATGGCAGCTGCGTGTGTGGGGGTGGGGGGGTGGCGCCCGCTTCCCCTGCTCCCCGTCGGAACTGGCAATGCGCCAACGTCAGTCGTGCACAGAGGCTGCTGTTGATGATGCCTCTTCTGTTTGCTGCACGATTCGCCACGATATGGTTTCCCCTGCGGTCCACCCGCTGGCGCCCGAATGACGTGGCCGCCTTGCCGCTCCCTGCCTGCTGCTGCCTCTGTTTGCTTCCTCCCCTCTCTCCCTCTCCCTCTCCCCCCTCCCTGCAGCAGGCACGCCAAGAGCGCCAGCAAGGGGGCGCAGTACATCCTATACCGGGCGGGGCACTACGACTCCATCGCGGAGGCCACTTCCGACTGCGACGTGAGCGGGGCGCTGCATTGCGGAAATTGTGGGAACGTTTATGCAACATGCGGCTTTGCGCTTAGCTGTCCGGCTGGTTCGCTCGCGTTATATAGACATAATGTGTGTATATGCATGTTCGTACAGGTGCGGGTGGCCTTCACGCGGTGGGCGCAGTCCAGCTCACCGCACGTGTACAAGGTGGGTGGTGGGGGTGGGGGGTGGGGTCTGGACTGAACTGTGGGTTGTGGGTTGCGGGCTGCTGATTGCGGGTTGCTGATTGCGGATGCCTGGAAACACGTCTAGGGACACACTGGATAGTAACCGCCGCGGCTGCAGGGCTGCTGTGTGCATGCATCACACACACGCAATTACTGGTCACACCCGTGCACGGTGTGGTGGGCGCGTTTGGCGTTCCCGGTTTGCCTATGTTATCACTGTGCAACGGCTTCCCTCACGTACGCACCCGGCCCCAGGTGGACATCAACGGGCTCGTCAGCCACCCCGCCGTCGCCAACGTCATCAACCAGCCGCTGCTGCGCTCGCCGCCGCCGCCACCGCCGCCCTCCTCGCCGTGGACGGCGGCTGCCGCCGCGGCGGCGGAGGCGGCCGAGGCACGCCTGGGCGGTGCCTCCCCGGCCTCCGCCTCCTCAGCCCCCGCAAGCGGGGACGAAGAGGAGGAGGACGCGGTTGCGGCGGCGGAGTCGCGACGGGCATCCTCCGCTTCCGCGTCAAGCGTGGGCGAACACGCCAGCACTAGCAGCAGCAGCAGTAGCATTAGCAACGGCAGCAGTAGCAACGGCAGCACGCCGCGCATGCCCAAGATTGCGCTGGTGTTCGGGCGAGAGGAGCTGGGCATGAGTGATGAGGAGGTGGACGGCTGCGAGGTCTGCTGCTCCGTGCCCATCGGGCGGCTGCAGGTGCGGCGCGGGCGGCGGCAGCCAGGAGGACGGGAGTGACGGGCGTGACGGCGACACGGGCGGGGCGTGCACGTCAATCTTGTGGGTGGAGTGGACGGAGCCGTCCCGGGGCGCGGAGTCTACTGGGTTCGGGTGTATTGCCCCCGCGACCTCCCTCCCTCCGTGCCCTCCCTACCAGTACCGCATCAAAGTCCTGCGACTGACTTTCTCCATCCGCTCACCGGTTGACGGGCTGTGGCCCCGCCTTCATTGAACCTCGCGCCCACGTGTCACAGGAGTCGCTGTCGCTGTCGCACGCTGTGTCCATCGCGCTCTGCAACCTGTACCAGGCGCGGCTGCAGCACCTCACCAGCAGCGCGGGCGCCGCTGACGAAGGCGGTGAGGGGGCGGCGGCTGGTGGTGGTGACGGCTTCAACGGCTCCTACCTCATAGACCCCAGCACGGGTGCGCTCCGAGTGGCGCCGTCGACGTGAGGTTATCCACAGTCGCGTTGCAAGGCCGTTCGGTATCAGAAAGAAAATGAGAAAGTCGAATCATTTGAGGAATTCATCACAGGGCAGGTTTTGGCATGTAGGGCACTTGCTGGGTCGGCATTCTCACCCGTGCCCTTTTCGGTGTCAGCTGCTGAAGGTGGCACTGTGGGACGGGGGCGGCGGCCTGCCGCGGCAGAGTGCCGGTAGCGTGTGGTGTGGGACTGTGGGTGTGCAACCGCAGCCAAAGAGAGGGGGCTGGTGATTGGCTACTGGCAAAACTGTGTAACAAGGTGGTCCTCCCATGCGGGAAAAAATGAGCTGAACCCACACCACGTGCACTAGTCTGAGGCCGAGGGTTCCGAAACGCCTCATCTCCCAGACAAAGCTGTGGTCAGCCCACACCCGCACCTTGTAAAGTTGTGGGGCCGCCTGCACATCTTCCCTAGTCCCATTCCAGGTGCCAGTCCGCACAAAAGCGTGCCCAAGTTCCACGGCTTCTGTGGCGAAGTATGTGCCTCAGCGCATACAGTAATGGCTGGCAAGTGCTTCGCTGACAGTAAATGCGTGGCAGGCTGCTGCCCCGTGTCGTTAGCGTGAGAGCTTGGCAGAGTACTACAGAGTAGAGGACAGCAACCCTCCGCACGTCTCAGCACGCAGAGCAGTACCACCCCCGGGGGGTAGGCCGCAGCGGCAAGACACAGACACAACATCACACGACATCCCACACGACACACGCGCGACTATGCACTCCCGCTCGCGCGCCGCGCCAACCGCCAGCCTCCGCCGTGCTCCACCGTGCCCTGCCGCAGCTTCCCACACGAGTGCGCGCTCAACCAGGGGGGGGGGGGTAGAAACAAACTTTTTTGACCCCAGGCCACAAAACCTCCCGGACCCCCCGACCGACCGACCGACCGACCCCCATGGACAAAACCGTGTGTTTCAGGGGTTTTTACCCCTCCATTTAATGCCGGAGTGGTGCCAATCGACAGCTCTTGATGTGCTCTATCACCCTGTGCGATTTGCCAGCCGTGCACGTGACTTCGACATGTGCAAAATTCATGCATGGAAATGTCCCCGGGCCTGACCCACCCCAGCCAACAATGAAACAGGCTAAGCGCATAGTGACCAATAATATGCTTTCGGTTGGTCTCCGCGATTGGACTGGGGTTTACCGCGATTGGACTGTGGCTGGGTGACATGAGTGCTGGTTACAAGAAGGGGACGGTGACATGCCGACATGTCAACAACTTTTCACGTCATTGCTTCCTGCCCTGCTTCCTGCAGTGTCCTCCATCGCTGCAAACATTGCTACAGTGTGTTGCAGTAGCACGCGCAGGCTTACAGAAACGTTTGGGGCTCGTGGGACGAAGTTTTGCACAAACCGTGACAAAACCTTGGGGGACCCTGGACCGACCGACCGACCCAAAACTTTGGAGGCCCATAACTTTGCACCCAGTACCCCATTTTTTATTCTGAAAGCGGAACGCTCTCGTTGAGCTCTATCCATTTAAAGCATGGGGTATGTTTCGGAAGATTCTACCCCCCCCCCTGGCTCAACTGCTCATTCCCACTCGCGCGCCTGCCGACTACCGCCAACTGCCCGTGTGCGTCACTACAATCAGGTAGCTTCCGAGCCGGGCAACCGTACAACTACCTGCTCACACTCGCGACTCTCAAGTCAACTCCTGTACGGCTGAGGGGGTGGGGGTGCCGTGCACGATTTAGTTGGGGGTTTGTCGGAGCTGTCCTATAACCTACAAATGATCTGGCCTATTGAGTGTGCTGCTTCTCGGTCTGGAAATGGTGTGAAGAGGCTGGGGACGAGGTCCATGCGGAGGGAGGGTATGGACCGGAGGGAGTTGGAGTGGGCCGGGATTCGTGGCATGCACTGGATGTTGGGAAGTCGCGGTCAAATCTCAGTAATCGCGCTGTGAATATGTTAAAGAAAGGGTGGGAAGAGGTCGTGGACCTCGTGGGGAGTGGGCCGGGGTTCCTGGCATGCGCATGCTCGGGATGTTGGCTGGGAAGTCGCGATCAACTCTCAGTAATCGCTCTTCGAAATTGTTAAAGAAAGTTTGGGAAGAGGTCGTGGACTTCGTGGGGAGTGGGCCGGTGCTCCTGCTGGCATGCGCATGCTCGCTCGGGATGTTGGGTGGGAAGTCGCGGTCAATTTTCAGTAACCGCTCTGTAAAAATTTTACTGTCCTTGAAAACCCACAACGCTATTTGATAGCGCTTGAATACTAAAGTTGATAGCAAAACCCAGGTCGGCCGAAAGGCCGCTCCACGCAAAATTGCTCGCGATTGTAATCCCAGCAGCAAATGAATTTGTCACAGACTCGATTATCTGCGACACCAGTGCGACTTTTGGCGCCTGTGCAACGCGGCCTTTCGATTGCACTTGCTCGGCGCTCGCGAAACGCGTTATTCAGAATTCGTGCGCTTGATTGACCCAGGGTCGGTCAAGTTGTCCATCTTGTCTATACATAGGGCAGCATAAGCAACTACATCGGTTCTGAATTGGTTCTGCCCTGGTTCTGACTCTTGCCCTGGTTTGACTTAGTTTCTTATAGCGAGCATGGCCTTGTCGCGCTTTAAGCGCGGCGACGTCGTGCAAGTAGCTACCTTAGAACTAGCTGACGCAACGCAGCAATGGATGCGGAAGAAGTCGCGCATGGTGACGGCCACCATGCGCACCAGTATTCCGCCGGGCGCCGGCTCGCACGAACATTTGGCTAGGAACCGTGAGCATTTGGCTGGTGGCCTCCTTGGGCACCTGTTCCCCAAGCTCAAGGCCGCGGCGGCCCTGGCGCAGGTCGGGCCGCCGGGCCGGACGAAGGGGCTGCTGGTGCACCTTGACTCGGCGGGCACCTGCCTGCAAGTCGACCTGACCATGGACCAGGCCCTCTTCCCCGCGCTGCTGGCGATGCTGGACGACAACGGCGCTGTGGAAGTGCCCGCGGCACGCGGGGTGCCTGCGCTGCGCTGGGTGGCGTGGGACCCGGTGAAGCGCATGCGGGTGCGGGGAGGGTCCCGCTGGCTGAAGGTGTCGGGACTGGAGGCTGGGCTGGCCCGGGAGCCCGGCCTGATGATGGTGGAGATGCAGCGCTGCTTGGGTGGGGTCCCCGCCGAGGTTGTCGAGGTGTACATGGACACCCGCTTCCCGGAGGTGGTGGTGGAGCAGCTTGACTGCGCGCTGGTGAAAGTGCCTGCGTCGGCGCAGCTGCCTGGTGCCGGGAATGCTTTCCGTGTGCGCCTTGGGGAGATGCAGCTGCTCTTTGAGCCGGCGGACTATGACCGGTACCAGGCGTTTTTGACGCGTGGTCCGCGGCAGAGCCGCATGCCGGCACCGCCGGCCGAGCCAGATGCGCCTCGGCCTGGCGGGCCGGGTGCAGCCGGTGGCGCGGGGGCTGGCGGTTCGTGGAGCCAGCTCGTCGGCGGCCGGGTCGTGCCGCTCTCGGCGGCGGCGGCCGTGGCGGCTGCAGCGGCGGCAGCTGCGAAAGCGGCGGCTGAGCAGGAGGCGGCTGTGGCGGCGGCGGCTGCGAAGGAGGCGGCTGCGCAGGCGGCGGCTGAGAAGGCGGCGGCTGCGAAGGCGGCGGCTGCGAAGGAGGCGGCTGCGAAGGCGGCGGCCGCGAAGGACGCGGCTGCGACGGCGGCCGCTGAGACGGAGGCGGCTGCGAAGGCGGCGGCCGAGAAGACGGCGGCAGCGGCGGCCCTGCCGCCGGGTTCGGGCCGGGGGGCGGGCGCGGGTGTGGGTGACAATGCGTTCGCCCTGCTGGCTACCCTGGGGCGCGAGGACGGTGTCGGTGGTGGCGACGACCCGGACGAGGTGATGGACCCGTCTGCGGCGGCTGCAGCGGAGGCCGCGGAGGGCGCCCGGCGCCTTGCCACCAAGGCCCAGATGCTGGCGAATCGGAAGCGTGAGGAGGCGGCGACGGCGGCAGCGGCGGCTGCCAAGGCGGCGGCCGACAACGAGCTGCTGGACGCCGCTATTCGTGAGAAGGAGGAGGCCGCCAAGCTCGCTGCGGCGGCTGCGGCGGCCGCGGCCGAGGCCGCGGCTGCAGAGGCGGCTGCGGCCACGGCCGCGGCGGCTGCGACCGCTGCGGCTGTGGTGGCTGCGGGCGGCGCGGCCACGGCGGCTGCCGGCGGGGCGGCCGCGGCGGCTGCCGGCGGGGCGGCCGCGGCGGCTGCCGGTGGGGCGCCGGCGCCCGCTGCGGCCGGTGCCGCGGTGGCGGTGGTGGTGCCGGGCGCCGAGCTGCCCGCGGGTAGCGGCCACAGCGGCGGCGGTTGTGGCGGTAGCCCCGGCGGTGGCGGCGGTGGCGGCCGCACCCCTGGCGGTGGCGGCGGCAGTGGCGACGCTGGCAGTGGCGGCAGTGTGCACGGTGGCGCTGGTGTGCAGCCTGCCGCCGCCAGCCCAGGTGCCCCGGCCGGGGCGCTGAGGTAATGCGGCGGCCTAAGCTGCCGGCTGTCGGTCCGCGGCCGCTGCGGGTAGGGACCCACAACGTGCGCGGCCTGCGCAGCCAGGTCCGGGACCTGGGCTGCCCGCGCCTGCACGCCCTGCTCCGGTGCTGGGAGCGGCAGCAACTGGACGTCGTGTGCCTGCAAGAAACGCACGTCCTTTCATCTGCCATTGATCTCGTGACGACTGATTTGCGTGCAGCCGCCCAGCGGCTGCGTGTACGTGAGTGGACTGCTTTCTGGTCGCCTGCTTCTAAGCCTGATGGTCGCCGGGTCACCGGCGGCACTGCTATTCTGGTGCGGTCAGCCCTCCTCCACAGTGGCGCTGTATCCATCCCTGGCGGCGCTGCAGCTGTCGCTGTCGCTGGGGAGCGGTGGGCTGGCCGTGGCGTCAGTCTGCCCCTGCGATGGGGCGGCCACTCCTTCGTCCTTACGGCCGCGTACTTCCCGCTGGACGGCCCCGACCAGCAAGCGTTCATTCGTGAGTGGGTGGGGCCGTCGGCGTCTGGTGGCGACGGCACTCATATGCTGGCGGCGGACTTCAACTTTGTGGACGACGTGGCGCTTGATACAGTGACGGGCGTGCCCCGCAGTGGGGATCGGGCGTCCGCGGCTGCCTTGGCGGTCGCGTGCCCGGGCATGATTGATGTCATGCGGCAGCGGCACCCAGCGCGTCGTGTGTGCACCTTCCTTCACCCAAAGGGGGGTGCGCGCCTCGACCGGGTGTTGTGCAGCGCCGGCCTTGCATCGCAAGTCGTGGAGTGTGGCGTGGCCCCCGGCGCGCCGGCTGACCACCGGCTTGTCACAATGTCGTTGGCAGCGTCCCCGGGGGCCCTCCCGGCCCCTCGGGGGCTGCCGAAAGCACGACTGGGCTTCTTGGACTTCAAGGACCTGGACGCGGCGTACGGCCGGTGGCTGCGTGCCGCCGTCGCGGCGCGGCCTGCTACCGCAGTGGACCTGCTGGTGTGGTGGCCGGCTCTGAAGAAGGCGGCCGCTACGTCAGCCACTCGTTTTAGCCGTGAAGCTGTGCGGCGGCGCGTGGAAGCTAGCCAGCAGGAAGCGGCCGCCCTGGCGGCGGAGGCAGCGGCCGTGGCCGCAGTGGAAGAGGGTGGGGACGTCCCGGCGGCCGCACCGGTGGCTGTGGCGGCGCGATGCGCCGCCGCCGCCGCCGCCGTGGGAGCGGCCGCTGGCGCAGCCCGCCGTACGCGCCATGACTGGCTGCGCGGGGGGGAGCGGCCGTGCCCGCTCCTCACACGCATGCTGCGGCCAGCTGGCGGCCCGTGCGCCATTGCGCGCTTGAAACAGCCGGACGGGCGTGTCACCACGGACTCTGCGACCATGGGCAAGGTGATGGCGCACTACTGGCGTGATGTCAGCGCTGCACCCCCGCCCGACTCGGCTGCCCGGGACCAAGTGCTGGGTGCGCTGCAGCAGTGTGGGAGGCAGTGTACGGCGGCGGAGGCAGAGCGGCTTGGGTGCGCGGCTGTTACGGTGGCCGAGGTCCGTGCTGCCCTCATGGCGGCGCCGCCTGGCCGGTCGCCTGGCCCGGACGGCATCCCGGTAGAGCTGTACCAGCATTATGCCGCTGAGTTTGCGCCCGCGTTGGCGGAGGTCTTCACGGCGGTGGGAGAGGGGGTTGGGGTGCCTGATGGGCTGTTAGATGGTGTGTGGACGTTTTTCTATAAGGGGGGTGATGCGTCTGAGCCCTCCAACTACCGCCCCATTACTTTAACTGACACTGATTATCGCACGCTTGCCCGTGTGCTGTGTAGTCGGCTGCAACCTGTGTTTGGCCGCATCATTGACCCTGAACAAACTGCGTTCCTGGCCGACCGCCGCATTGCTGATAATGTTCTCCTGCTGCCACTTACTCCTGGGTTGTTGAAAGCCGCCGGGCGTGCCCCGGGTGTGGCGGCGTTTTTGGACTTTTACAAAGCGTATGACACGGTCGACCGCTCATTCCTCCTCGCCTGCCTGCAGCGGCTTGGTGTGGGGGCTGGCTTCCTGACGTGGGTGTCGCGCTTGTTGACGGACACGCGCGGAGCGGCACTGGTCAACGGGCGCGTGTCGGGGTGGGTGCCGCTGGCCGCAGGGGTGCGGCAGGGGTGCCCCCTGGCCCCACTGCTCTACCTGGCGGTCGCGCAGGCCCTGTTGTCGTGGCTGCGGCACCGGGGGCATGGTGTGCTGGCTGATTTGGCGTCGGTGCTGGCGTCGCAGTATGCGGATGATTGCGCGCCGCTGTTGGCTGGGCTGCAGGCGGTGCCCGGCTTCCTGGCAGATATGGACGTGTTTCGTCGTGCGTCTGGACAGCGGTTGAACATGAGTAAAGTTGAACTGTTGGTGGTTGGGTCGGGGAATGGGCAGGGAGGCACGGTCGCGGGACCGGCGCTGCCGCCCGGCCTGCAAGTGGTGCAGGCCGCCAAGTCCCTTGGGGTCCGGTTTGGCGACTGGAGCACTCCCGTGCCACCTGTGGCTTTTGATGGGGTTTTGAGTGTGCTTGGTAACGTAGCGCGCATGCCCGTGTCCATGTTTGGGCGTGCGGCCGCGGTGTCGGCGTATGCCTTGGGCAAAGTGTTGTATCATCTGGAGTTTGCGGGGTTTCCTAAGCCTAAACGCTTGGTTGAGGACTTGCTGAAGCGGGTGGCGGCGGTGGTGGACCGGCGCATGTCGCCTGCGCAGTATGACGCCCGGGCCACCAAGCGCCTGCCCGGTATGTCCTTGGAGGTTATGCAGCTGCCGCCGGCGTGTGGGGGTGCGGGGCTCCTGCCCCTGGCGGCTCATGTGCAGGCGCGGCACGCGGGCTTGGCAGTTCGGTGTGTGTTGGGGGCGTGTGAGCTGCTGCCGTTTGTGCCGCCGTGGACCGCTGTCGTGGCGGCGTGGCTGCGCCAGCGGCACGCGGGTGCTACTGTGCTTTGTTTGCTCTGTGGGGGTGACGGTACGCGTGTGCTTGATACTCCGGTGACTCCCGCCTCCCCGCCATTCAAGCGTGTGCTGAAGGCAATCTCCAAGTTGCCTGCTGTTACCTTGGTGGCGCCCCCGGCACCGGGGCCCTGGGTGTACAATGTACCTCTGTGGGGTAACCCGGCGCTGCGTGATGGGGCTAGGACTCTTGATGCGGCATTCCCTGATTTGCTGGCACTCCCCAACTTGCGGTGCGTTGGGGAGCTGGTGGCCATTGATGGCGCGTTGCAAGAAGTGCGAGATGCTTATGAGCGTGGTGCTTACGGCACCCGTATACATGCAGAGTGCGAGAAACTTTACTTTGCAGGTGTGTGGCGCAAGGTGCTCCAGTGGGGGCCCCGCCGGCCGCTACCGGTCCCGCTTAAGGGGCCGCCGTCGGCCCAGGCCGCGGCCGCACGTGTCGCCGCCGCCATGGCCCTCCTGCCGGAGGGCTGGGCGGCAGCGGCGCGGGCGGCGCGGGCGCCCCGCAGCGGTCGGGTTACGGCGCCGGACCAAGCTGCGTCCGTGCGGGAGCTGGCCAGGGGGTTGGGGTGGGCCCAGGCCGGCGGCCCGCCTCTCCTGGTGCTGGAGTATACGGTGAAAGCTGGTACACTCATGCAACTCGCGGCGCCCCTGGCGCAGCTACGTGCCAAACATCGTACGTATGTGGCTGCTGCTTTCGACCCCGATGTGACTGACTCTGACTGTGTGCTGGCTGCGGGTGCGTTTGCTGCTGTGCTGTTACGGTTGTGGAACCTTAAGTGGGAGAATCGGCACAAAGAGGCCTTGTGGCGTGTCGCTGCCGATGCGTGTTGGGCGTTCCCCATGCGGGCCCGCGAACGTGCCGGCGGTGTCGTCCACGTGTGCCAGGCATGTGGCGCGGATATGACGTTTGGGGATCGGCGGCATTATTACTGGGACTGTGTGGTCGCCCGTGGCCTGCGTGAGTCCATGGGTATGGCGATGGGGGCGCTTCCCGAAGACTCGCTAGGCGTGTTTACTCGGGCTGCCTTGTGGCTGGTGCGGCCGCCGCCGGGTCTGGCGCCGCCGGTCTGGGATGTGGTGTGTCTGGCTGCGTTGTCCGCTATGGACATGGGGCGGCAGCGGGTTGTGATGGCCGGCCAAGGGTTGCCTGCTGAGGCCCCGCTCCCTTCTCGCCGTGTTTTAGCTATTGGACTGGAGGTGGTGGCTGATTTCTGGGGACGGTTGCAGGCGTTTGCTAGCTTGGGCGTGCGCCCTAGTGGCTGGGATGCTGTCCCCTCCGGGCACGTGTTCCTGTCGCGGGGGGCTGGCGACCGCATTGACGTGGTGTTGCCGTATGACGCTGCTTCTCCGCCCCCTTCTCCTTGAGGGGCGTGCGGCGTGCAGCTGGCCTCGGGCCTACTGTGCTGGCTTGACGGTGTGCTGCCTTGACGTTTCCGACTTGGTCTTCGCGTAGCGGTGCCTTATGAGCCGCGTGTCTTGTGATGCTGTGTCTGGTGTGGCTCTGGCGGGCGTTTAGCTTAGCTTCGACACGCCTACGCAGCTGTGAGTCGGGTGGGCAGCCAAGCAGGGTGGCGGTTGGCCACCTGTGCCCGAGGCAGTGTTCACACTGTCCCCTTCTTGTAACCAGCACTCATAAATAGTTGGCCACCTGTGCCCGAGGCAGTGTTCACACTGTCCCCTTCTTGTAACCAGCACTCATAAATAGTTTACTGGGGATGCCGGCAGGCCTCTGGCTTGTCGCGCCTTGTTTTGCGTGGGTACTGCCGCCAAAATGGTGCATTCATGAGCCGCGAGTACTGTGATGCTGTGTCTGGTGTGGCTCTGGCGGGCGTCTCGCTTAGCTTCGACACGCCTACGCAGCTGTGAGTCGGGTGGGCAGCCCAGCAGGGTGGCGGTTGGCCACATGTGCCCGAGACAGTGTTCACACTGTCCCCTTCTTGTAAACCCGCATTCATAAATAGTCGGGTGGGCAGCCAAGCAGGGTGGCGGTTGGCCACCTGTGCCCGAGGCAGTGTTCACACTGTCCCCTTCTTGTAACCAGCACTCATAAATATGTTCACACTGTCCCCTTCTTGTAACCAGCACTCATAAATACCAATTTTTCACCCGCCTGGCCCCCTCCGCTCCGCACATGCATTACCTACTAGTACCCGAGGCCCGAGCGGCAGCCTCATCCCGTGCATGGCACGTACCAACCGTCACCGCGCCCTCACCCCGGTCAAGCGGCAGTTTTTGGTAGTTACCTAATGCTGCGCGCTAGCCGCGCGCAAGCGAGCACCGGGATGGATACGATACGATAAGCAAGCTATCGCGCATTACGTACATATAGCTGTTCCACTCTCTCTCTCCTTCCCAACAAACTCCGGCATTTGTGTGGACGCGAACCAAGCCGAGGCGCACACTTCTGGGCTACACCCAAGCCTACACCCACAGCTGCCAAGCACCATGCCGACCTGGACCCTCAAGCCATCTTCCAACCTGCTGCCCATCCTGCGAACCCGTACACTCGTGTTTCGCCTCATACACGATCCTTACCCTCTCTGCGCTCGTCGTCTGCTGCCCTCCACACACAGAGTCCCTTTCACTGCCCCCCGCCTTGCCCGGATGCCTTCTGCGCCGCCTCCGCTCGTTGCTGTCCGAACTTGGAACCGGGGCCCTTTAGGCTCGCTCCTGCCTCCGCCGCCTGATGGCTGCCCGTCGCCCCTGCGCCCTCCTCGCCCGACTTGCCCTCGCCTGCCTCCCGCTCCTGCACCTCCCCATCGATATACTTTTCCTGCGAAGCCACGGGCCACGGGCGAAATGGCGGCAGCATCCAGCCAGTTCAGGGTGTAGCCCTAACGACACAACACACGCACCACTATAACGCAACTTGGCTGACAGGCTGCCCTGCACTAAGCGCACACTCCCAACACCACTTCTGCTGCCTTCCTTCCTTTCTGGCTCTTCCTCCTTTGTCCTCAACCGCTCCCTGACACGTGCACTCCCTGACGCGGCCTGGCGCGAATGGCCCCTCATGCCCCCAGTGCCTCCCACAGCCCCAATGCCGCTCACGCCCCCCCCGGTTTCAATTGTGGAACAGGGATGAATTGGAACTGGGATGAGGATTCGCCCCTACCTTCCCACACCCACACCCACACCCACACCCACACACACACACCCACACCCACACCCACACCCACACCCACACCCACACCCACACCCACACCCACACCCACACCCACACCCACACCCACCCACCTGCATGCTGAGCCAGATGTCCTTGTCCCCCAGGCCCGTGGTCGCGCTGCCGTACAGGATCTCGGGCGGGTAGGGCGTGTGGCCACGCAGCGTGGCGAAGCAGTAGCCGTTGGCCTTGTCCGCCGCGATCACCATCTTGGCCAGGCTCTCACGCTCCTGCGCGGTGACACACGGGCATGTGATGTGCGGGGGACACGCGCTCAGGGGGGGGGGGCACATGTCTAAACGCGGTGTCGCATTGAGTTGTATTATTGCACACAGCGGGTGCGCGGCACCGGGATGCAGTGGAGTGCAGGGAGGTGCTGGGGCCGCAGCTGAGGGGTTCATGACCTCAGGGGGGTAGACACGAGGCGGCCCCAGGGAATGTGCCCGTGTGCGCCGGAAGGGTATAGACTGTCGAGACGGAACAGCGGAGCCTGGCTGCTGCCCTGTGCAGAAACCCCGCCCTGTGCCCCTTTGCCCCCGTGCCCCTCACCTGGATGGCGAAGGGCACAAAGGTCACCAGCCCGTACTCCTCTACCACGTCGCACAGACCCACGCTCAGCTTCCTGCACGTGGGCGGGTTTTGCGGCGGCACGGCATACACGCGTCGTTATCGTGGCAGCCTCGCGGCCGCGGCAAGGGTGGAACCACACACGCCCATGGGGTGCAGAGCCGAGGACACGCGTCCGCGACTCCCGTAGCACTGCTCGCCATGTTATGCCATGCCCCGCATGCTGCTCCACGCGATACTGCTATACACAGCAGTAAAGCAACTGGTGTAGGACGCCGCACTTGGCACTGAACTGCATTTGGAACTCACTTGAACTTGTTTGAGAAGGGCTTCCCGCCCATGGCCGCCACCAGGTATCCAAGGTCCTGGACTTCAGTGTAGAAGTCCAAATTGAAGTCTGCGCAAGTGCATGAATGTTATCTGTGTGTTAGATAGCAAAAGGATTTAAAAAAAAACAAATTAAAAACCGTGCACGCGATGCGAAAAAAGACAAACGACAAACGACGCCGCGTCCGGATCATTTAATATTACCGGTACCTGGTTTACCTGAGCCGCCAACCTGCTTTACTTACCCGAAATCGCGTACCCCCATTTACCTAACCTTGAGGGGGATAAGTGTCCACACGCTCTCAAGGATGCAGCTCTATGCGCGTGATCACGGTGTGGCAGGATCGGGGCAGGCCAAGGTGAGCCAGTTTCAGCTCACCGTCCCGGCCAGGACAGCAACCTACAAGCTATGTGGCACACGTCGTAACTTCTAGTGACTATGGGTCGGGCAGGCCGGTTGGCGCTTGCTGTGTTGTATGAGGGGTAACTGACCCAGCCGGCGAAGCCACCAGCCGCCGCGCCGGCAGCTGGATGGGTGCGGCCCGCCAACTCTTTCGGGCTAGCATGGGAACCAGCCCGCGCCGCCGGCTGACCCACGCCGTACACCGAACGCCCTGGCTGACTCACCCAGCTTGCCGTACTGCCGTACAAGGTCCATCTTGGACAGCACGTTGACATGGGGCAGCTCCAGGTGCAGCATGGTGTTGAGCGACAGCAGCAGCGCCGACAGGTACCTGAAGCGGCGGCGGCGGCGGCAGCAGCGGCAGCAGCAGCAGCAGGGCCGGACGGGGCGGGTGTGAGGGGCGGGGCGGTGGCGGGGGGCTGACGCATGTGGCGTCTGTGTGGTGCGCGTGCAAGGGCGGGCGCGAACAGCGTGATTGCTGAAGCGGTGTGGTGTGTCCACCGCCTCCGCGGTCGTTTGGCGGGATGTGTATCCGATGACGTACACCTGAGGTGTAGGCTGACGGCGGTAGGGCGCCCACAGGTACGCGCAAACCCCACGCAAGTCCAGCCACCGGTGAGCGCCGCGAGGGCCCCGCTGCCTCGCTCCCAGGCTCTCCCGAGCCCCTCCCGAGCCCCTCCCGCTCCTCCCTCTCATCTCCCCGGTCCCTCACTTGGAGGGGTCGGTGCACAGGTGCGCGTCAATCAGTTGCACCGCCACCAGCCGGTACGACCGGCGGTTGGCCAGCCAGTCCAGCACGGCGCGCAGCGAGCCGCCCTCCTGCGCGCCCGCCACCGCAAACAGCTCCACCTGCGGGTTCCCCGGCGGGAGAGCGAGGGCAGGGCAGATGGGGTTGGGGGGCCCGGGCGGCCGGGAGTGTGCGTACAGACGCGTGAACCACATGTCACGTGGTCAGCTGTGAGGAGACACACTTCCAAGCACGGGGTGGATACCAACACAAAGCACGGTTATACCATAGCGCTGCTTGTCTCCAAAGAGTCCGGAGCCCCAAAATGCGCAGACACCCGAGTCAAGCATCCCGACACGAGCCGCCGCACCTGGCCGGGGCAATCAAACATAAAGTAGTAGTCCTCTGCGCGCAAGCATGGGAAATTGGGATCGGAGCGTGAGGCATACACCAGGCAACAGGCGGTCCTCAGAGGTGCGCGGCAAGGCGGTGGTGGGCTAGCGCCGGCGCGCGCACGTGTGCATGTGGACCAGTTCGTCACGCGCTGCCCCTGGTTCCGCGGCGCCTCTCGCTATCCCCCCCCCCCCACTCGCCGCCTCTACCGCATGGCTGTGGCTGCGGCGTGCAGCTGCCCTCGATAGCACCCACACCCCGCCGTGAGCCCGCCAAGCCACCCCTGGTTGGGCTGGAAACAAGAACCACCGCCCCTCCGGTAACCTGCCCCCAAAGCCAAGGCATCGTCAGGGCAGGCTTGGGCTCACAGCCTGTCGCGTCGGGTTCCCTCGCTTCTCCCGTCACCCCACCCGCTGACCTCCACACCCAAGCACCAACACGCACGCACGCCCATCACGCACAACCACGCACAACCACGCACGCCCACCACGCACGCCCAACAACACACACGCCCACCACGCACCCTGCTCCAGCGGCTCCAGCTTCTCCTGCAGCCAGTCCAGGTTCTTAGCCAAGTAGTCCATGCAGTACAGCAGGCCTGGAGGCAGCGGGAGGGGGGGGGACAGGGGCCAGAGAGAAGAGTTGACCCGGCGTTGACCACGCGGCGGCGCCGCGGCGCGGTGTGGATGCCCGGGTGCGGTCGGGCCCGGCTGCCAAGGAGGCACGGCAGCCAGCTGTGAATCAGCCTCCGTGCCGCCTCCTCCGAGCTGCCCTTGAAGCAGGCTGCATTGCTGGCCAGGCCTCACCTCCGTTTGGCCCCAGCTTCAGCTCCGCCATCACTTCCTCCAGGCACACCAGGTCCGCGACATCCACCGCCGGCTGGTACGGCAGCATGTCGTTGGCGGGGTCCAGGTTCACGATCGCAACCTTGCGACCCGCCGCCTGCATGAATTGCTGCATGCCGTGGCAGTAGGTGGTCTTGCCGCTGCCGGGCGGCCCCACCACGACCTGGCCGAACGGCATTGCGCGGGTTCTAGCGGACCGACAAGTGGAGCAGGGTTATCAAGTTGCAGGTTTGATATCCTATGACATTATTATTGATGAAACTAAAGCAATTAGTCAGTAGTTGTGAGGGAGACACGCTTTGCGAGATTCTATAATTCTAGATGCTTTCTGCGCGCCAGTGGGCCGCCTTTGCCGCTGTAGCCGGTGTAAGTGAGCGATAACGTCAATCGTAGCTCCTTAAAAAGAGCGTCCGTCGCAGGCACCTGCGAGAACTTTCCTGCATTGTGTTTAGCCCATGCTGTGTGCCGTAAGGGAAGGTGTGTGCAGTAGTGTGCAGCTCCCTGTTCTCATGGTGACGTTGTGACCGCCACTCCTCGTAGTGATTTGCAAGTGTGAGAGATTTTGTTGCCACAGCTTTCTATCTGCTACCCTTGCTCGCCGCAGGTCCCGGCCCTGCCCTGGTGCTGCAGTGTACTTCCCACGGCCCCGCTGCCCCGCCCTTGCACCCGATGCGGCCGCAGGCTCACAACGCATCCAGATGTTGCTTACATTGCTGCTTCAGACTTTTCGGTAGCTGCTGCGTTGCACCCTGCGCTCAGGTCCGATATCTCTCTCTAGTACCATACAAAAATTATATGGAGTACAGGCGCGCCCCATCCGATACGCGCCACCCGAATCACTGCCATTTGCACCCCGACAAAACTGCATCCCATCCTCCGATGGGTATCCTCTCGACTTCCTAGCTCTTTGACTCTTGCTAATGTCATGTACACGAAATAGATGGCGTTCCCGCACGCCCATTCTAAGCATCGTGCGCAAGGCAATCTAAACAGGGATCAATCCCCCGCCCAGCATCCTCTAGTTACCACTGTTTACCCAACCTCGCGGCGCAGCAACAAAACCTATCTGCGCCACTTTGGTGCGCACCTCATGGCATGAAGTCCCTGCTTTGCTCCGGCCCCTGCTATTTGCACAGGCCTCCGCGCAACCCGCCATTAACCATGCTCCTCCAGTTCTTGTTCTCCTGCACCCCTGCCATCGCTCCAAGCTCTTAATGCATGCCGATTGCAGCCCTTCACGCCGCCGCGCAGGCGGCGCCTCTAGAGCGCGCACCTCCGAAAGCCTCAGCCGCGGATTCTCAGCGCTTACTTGCGCTTCTGAGAGGCGGCGGCGTCGCGGGCAGCCTTCTCCGCCGCCAGGCGGGCGCCGCGGGTGCCGGGCACGTAGGTGGGAGCCGACTCCGTGGCGCGACTGCTGGAGCTCCTGTGGGATACGGCAGCGGGCAGGCCACACGTGTTTGGAGGCGCGTGTCCTATGTAGTACAGCTGGCCGGCTTCTTGCCAGGCACAAAGCGGTCCGGCTGTGTCGAGCCCTGGTCGTTTTGTTTGTTTGTGCGGACCAAATGCGCGGCGGGTTCCTGATCAACTAGCCGGTCCCGGGGCCAACAAGCCCAAGCAACACACATCCATCCCGCCCCTCAGGCCGCTCACCGGCTGCTGACGCTGCTGGTGCCGCTGCGCGAGCTGGCAGTGCGGGCGGGCGGCGGCGGCGGCGCGGCCTTCTTGGGAGGCTCGGGCTTCTTGGCCTCCACCTTCTTCACGGGCTCCGCCTTCTTCACAGGCTCAGGGCGCTTGGGCTCGGGCTTGGCGGGCGCGGCGCGCACAGGCGACACGCTGCGCTTCACGGGCTCGGGCGCGGGCGCCGCGCGGCCGCGCACGCTGGTGCCGGTCTTAGGCTCGGGCTTGGGCGGCGGCGGCGGCGGCGCGGCGCGGCGGATGGCGGTGCCGCGCTTGGGCGCGGGCTCCTCCTCCTCCGGCTCCGGCTTGGCGCGCTTGGGCACGGCGAAGAGGCCCGAGAAGCCGGTGCCCTTCTTGGGGGCGGGGGCCTCCTCCTCCTCCTCCTTGGGCGCCTCCTTCTTAGCGGCCACCTGCAGAGGACCAGCGCGGAGCACGGCCACGGGCGTCATGCATGGCACGTGCCGCAGGCAAACACCACGCGGCGGCCCCCCCGGTCACGGCGCAGACCATCCACCATGGCCCACGCCCATGGGCTGCATGCCCCTGAGCAGCTCTCCTCTTGCTGCGCTGGCGCCCGCTGCACCACATCCGGCGATGACGCGACTCGTGAGGCTACCCCTCACCCGGCCAGTGCCGAAGAAGCCACCCTTCTTGGGGGCGGGGGCCTCCTCCTCCTCCTCCTTGGGCGCCTCCTTCTTAGCGGCCACCTGCAGAGGACCAGCGCGGAGCACGGCCACGGGCGTCATGCATGGCACGTGCCGCAGGCAAACACCACGCGGCGGCCCCCCCCCGGTCATGGCGCAGACCATCCACCATGGCCCACGCCCATGCGCTGCATGCCCCTCCGCAGCTCTCCCCTTGCTGCGCTGGCGCCCGCTGCACAACATCCGGCGATGACGCGACTCGTGGGGCTACCCCTCACCCGGCCAGTGCCGAAGAAGCCACCCTTCTTGGGGGCGGGGGCCTCCTCCTCCTCCTCCTCCTTGGGCTCCTCCTTCTTAACGGCCACCTAAGAGCGTACACAAGCGGCGTTGGTGGACACATATGCACACGTTCTGACCCCACAGTTGCAGACGCTGAAACTGAAAAGCGCTGCCCGCGCATGCACCGATGTCAGCCCTTTGCCACAGGCCCGTCCTGACCTCATCTGATCATCTCTACCTCTATTCGTACCTTGCCAGTGCCAAAGAAGCTGAAGCCGGTGCCCTTCTTGGGGGCGGAGGCGTCCTCCTCCTCCTTGGGCTCCTCCTTGGGGGCCTCCTTCTTGGCGGCCACCTGCATTGCATGACCACAGTTTCAAGGCAGGAAGGCTTTGCGGGCATGACACGACATGCGATACCTTCCCCTGCCCGACATCCACGCACACGACACCAGCCTGGTTTGCAACCCAAGCCTCGTGACGCACGGAGCCGGTACCTTGCCGGTGCCGAAGAACGAGAAGCCAGAGCCGGTCTTGGGGGCGGGCGCCTCCTCCTCCTCCTTGGGCTCCTCCTTGGGGGCCTCCTTCTTAGCGGCCACCTGCACATAGGCCGTCATCGGCGGCGAGGGACCACTCAATGCTTTCCTTCCGACCGAGAGACAGCCGCAACCAAAGAACCGTGCCTGGCTGTAGCCTGCGACTCGCCCGTCCGCCGTGGCCCAACCTCAAGCCCTGCGCCTCTCTGCACCGCCGCACAATGGCCCTCCCTTCACTCGCCCCGCTCCCATACTCGCACCGTGCCCGCACCGTACCTTGCCGGTGCCGAAGAAGCTGAAGCCGGAGCCGGCCTTGGGCGCCTCCTCAATCACCACCTCCTCGACCACCACCTCGGCGCGCGGCGCGCGGGCGCGGCGGGCGCTGAGCGTGCCCACCTTGGCGGGCGGTGCCTCCTCCTCCTCCTTGGGCTCCTCGGCCTTGGCGGCCTTGGGCGCGCCGAAGCCGAAGCTGAAGCCAGTGCCGGTCTTCTTGACGGGCGCAGGGGCCTCCTCCTCCTCCTTGACCTCCTCCTTGGCCTGCGTGGTCAATGGGGTGGCCGGGCGGGGCGCCGGTGGATGGATTGGGCGCATTTACCGGCGCCCGGGGCCCTGCGCCAACAGCGGGGCCGTGCTTCGTCCCCTCAGGTGCAGAGCGCGTGGCCCCAGCACCACCAGCGCAGCACTGCTGCTGCCCCTTCTATTTGCTTTGCTCAACTCAGGCGCACCACCTCCAGGACACAGAAGTGCCAATGGCATTGCTGGCAACCCCTCGCACGTATGCCCCCCCATCCATCCATCCACGCACACACACACACACACCTCGGTGGCCTGCTTGGCGCGCGCGATGCTCATGGTGCCCAGGCCGAACAGACCAATGGCGGGCGCCGCGTTCTTGGCGGCCTCCTCGGCGGCGGCGGCGGCGGCCTCGGCGGCGGCGGCCTCGTTGGAGGCGATGATCTGTGCAGGTGGGAATGGAGTGGAGTGGAGTAAATGGGTTGGGAGTGTCCATACACGAAGGCCCGCACGACGTTGACTGACTGACGTAGTTGAAGTATAAAGCGAAGGATGCATCCCCGGCGCCGCTCTACCCTTCCCCCAAAGAGGCCCGTGGCCTACCCCTGCGCGCCCCTGTCACCACCGCCACCATCACCGTGGCCGGGCAGACGCACGCACTCACCTCGCCCAGGGCATCGGCCGCCGACAGCTGCTCATCGCCGCTGGCGCCCAGCTGCATGCCGGAGCAGGGGCACAAGGAATTGCTCCAGGTCAGTGCTGAGAGCAGTGGATTATCAATGTACTACCGTATCCTCAGCTCGCATGCCCCAGCGCCCCCACGCCCCGCCAGCTCCCCGCCTGCTCCTGCGCCAGCCCCCTGACATCGCTGTGTCGTCTCGCGGCCTTGGCCCACAGTCACACCTTGGCACCCTTGGGTACAACATCCCAGGCCCCACCGCCCCCATAACACTGCTGCTGCTGCTGCCGCTGCTGCTGCTGCTGCTGCCCTATCGAGTATCAGCCCGCTCGCCCAAGCGTCCCAGCCGCCGCTCCGCTCCGCTCCGCTCCGCTCCATGCCCAGCCAGCCCCAGCCAGCCAACCGCCAACCGCCAACCGCCCACCTCGAACACCAGCTCGTTGCTGGAGCCGGCGGCCTTGAGCAGCTCAGCCACCACAGAGGCAGCCTGTGTGTGTTAGAGATCACAAGGGAGAGAACAAATGTGTGCGTGTGTGTGAGTGTGGGCGTGTTGGGTGGGCAGTGGGGAAAAATGGATGTCCGACCAGCAAACACTCGGAGAGGGGTTTGCAAGGAAGTCACAACCATCATTTGATTTACCGACGCTGTCACGCAATGTCTGAAGTGCCTGCCCGCCCCACTGCAGCCCCATCGCCCCCAAACACACGCATATCAATTGCAAACCTCCATGCGCGAGCTCCTCCACACTGAGCCCCCACACCCCACACCCCACACCCCGCACCTGCGCCTTGCTGGCAAGCTGGGTGCTGGCGATGGAGCCCAGGGTGCCGATCTGGATGTAGGGGCCGGGCTCCGCGCCGTCCTCCACGCGGTCCGTGCCGTATGCGCGCACGATGGCGTACGGCTTGCCGCTGTCCGCCAGCTGCGGTTGGTAGTTGCCCGTTGGTCGAGTTGGTTTGGTTGCGCCGTTTGGGTGCAAGGGGACACGTGCACAGCAGGTCCGGCGAATAGAGGTACGACGGCTAGGACAGGACACAGCCCGCGCCTGTCACGCGGGTGGCCGCCTTGGCAACCTCCCCATGTGCCGCTAACCCCACATTTCTGTGGCACCCAGCGCTCGGGTGGCAATAGCAATTGGCACCCCAAGCTCCGGCGCATTCGCAACACCTGGGGCCCCAGCTTCCCGCACTTCCGCCCGCCTGCCCCCACCAACCACCCCGCCTCACCCCGCTCCGCCCCGCTCCTCCTGCCCCATCAGGACCCCGCCGCTATCTCCGCCCCCTCTCCGGGACATTGGAATGAACCACCCTACCCACTCCGCGCGCTGCCCCCCCCCCTCAGCCGCTGCAGGGCCCCCGCCATCCCCCCATTAAGAGCACCCACCTGCTTCTCCAGGCGGCCCAGGCTGGTGATGGGCTGGCCGGGCGCGGCGGCGGCGGGCTTGGGCGCGAAGAAGCCGAACACGCCGCCGCCCGAGGCGGGCGCGGCGGTGGGCTGGGTTGACACCAGCACGATCTGTGCGTGTCGTCAAGTATGGTGGAGGGTATGGTGGTAGGCATGGGCCATAGAGTGAAGTGGTGAGTTGCTTGGCGCGAAGGACGTGATCTGACCCCGTTGAGGAGTTCACGCCGTCCGAGCTTCGTTACAGCCCATCGGGACCAACTGGGCCGTCCCTCTCCTCCACGCACTCCCCCGAGACTCTGAGAGCTGCCACCGCCGCGGCGCCGGCTACCCCGGCCCCCAGCTGTGTGACTGCTTCCTGCCCATGCTGCTCCTTTTTTCCTGGCGTCCTGCGCAGCCTGTCCCCTGCCTTCCCCATCGCACCGTGGTTCCCCTCCTCCTCCTCCGCCTCCGCCTCCTCCTCCCCCCCTTCTCCTCGTCCTCGTCCTCGTCCTCCTCCTCGTCCTCCCTCCTGCCCTCCTTCCCGGCTAGGGCAGGTGCACGCACGCACGCACGCACGCACCTGGCTGGCGGACGTGGCGCCGGCCAGGGCCAGGGCGAACTGGAGCTCCTGTGTGGTTGAAGATGATGACAGCAGCGAGCGGTCAGAGCACGCACCAACCCGGTGCCCCGCCCGCAGCTGCCGCCCGCCCCACGTCCGAGGCCGCCGCCATGGCCGTTGCCAGTGGCCCCACCGCGGCCTCCCGCACGCGCGCCCGCCCCCGCCCCAACTCCTACGGCAACCCCGCCCACCGCGCAACATACCTTGGCGCCGGTCTTGCCCTTGCTGTCCACGTCACCATCCACGACCACGATCTTGGCCTTCCTACTCGCAGGGTACAAGGCAGGCAAAGCAAGGCAGCCGCGGGCAGGCAAGGCAGGGGTGTTCGTGTGCATGGCTCCGGATGCGAGGCACTACTGACATCAGGCCTTGCCGCAGGTTGCCTCACGGGTTATCCTGTAACCGGTCTGCATGCATCCCGTTCCTTGGCTGATTGGCCTGCCGCTCGACCCCGTCCGTGGAGTTCCTGGCTGGCGCCGTGAACTTGAGTCATTCTCACGACATAGGTGGCCCGGGGTGGGAGACACGCACAGCTGCACTGCATCATGCGATGCCGCCACGGCCCAGCCGTCGCGCTGCTCCTGACCCAGGCCGCAACCCAACCGCAAGATGGCACGCGCCGCACGCGCTGCCGCATGCTGTCCTGCTGCCCCCTTTGGTGAGCTGGCAACTGCAGGAGCTGCTGCTGTTGGCGGAGCCCAGTGCTACTCCTGCAGTCGGGCCGCGCCGTGGCCTGCCACACGCCACCAGCACGCCGCCTGCTGCGCGCGCGTGCTGTCACCGTAACTCATGCGCCGCTGCAGCTGGGCGCTTGTGCGCTGCACCGATGCCAGGGCCGCGAGAGCGCCACGCCCAAGTCCAAGCTGCGGCTTTTGCCGCTGCCGCCGCTGCGCCTGCTGCTGCCGTCGCCGCAGGCTCCACGGCCCCTGGCCGCCGCGAGGCATCCAATCCCCTCCCTCTCCCTTCCCCCGCTCCATCTGCCTCGTCCCTTGGCCCGTCCTTCGACCTTCCTGCATCCTCTCCCCCATTCCAGTCCGTTCCCCAGGCCCCCGCACGCAGGCACGCCCTGTTGCTCGACCCCGGTCGCTTTGGTTTCTGGAATCAACTACCCCTCCTGTAGATTGGTTTAGTTTGGGCTGGTAACCACAACCCCCCCGGCCCCGCCCGCGCGCCCCGCTCCGCCCGCCCGCCCGCCGCATGGCTCACTTGGGCAGCGCCTTGACGGCCGCCTCGTCCTCCTCCAGCTGCTGCAGCGGCACCAGCTTCAGGTTGGCGGCAGCCGCCTTGTCGATCAGCTCGTAGCGCTTGAAGAAGGCGAAGGCGGCAGTGGCGGCGTCCAGGTCGGACACACCTGGAAGGACGGGGGGGAGCGAGGCAGGGCGTGAAGCGGGGGCCCGACAGTGACAAGACCGGCCTTGCAGTTGGACATGGGCGGTATCCTACGCGTTAGAGGTGCACCGCAGCGTCATTTTGGCGATTGGACAGCAATCGCAGTCGGCCTGGGTGCCGGGAACTGGATCGCGCTTGCCCCCCTACCAGCAGCAGCTCCATGGCCCAGGCCCCCCAGCCCCCACGCGGCTCACCCGCAGTGACCTTGAAGCCCGCAGACAGCAGGTCGCGAACAATGCGAATGGACAGCTGACCGGTGCCACCTGCAGCGCTCGCAAGAGACAGGCGCAGGCAACAGGTCACGAGCGCGGTCAACCCCTCCCTCTTCTCGGCCCCGGCACAGCTTAGCCAGTAAAAACCGAGTGGCGCCTAGAGCTTGCGGCCCCTACCCGCCCCCTGCGACGGCCAATGATGCTAAAAAAGCTTTTGCTCGCATCCAGGCAGCTGGCAGGGCCCTCGAGAGCAAGAACGACGCCTCATCGCGTGCAAGCATGCGATTTTCTCACCCACGACGAACACGTTGCTGCCCTTGTACGCCGCCTGAGCCACGGCCTTGCGCAGAGCGATGGTACCGACAGCCATGGTGCTTCCCAGAGCGTTCGCAGCGGGGGCGGGGGCAGCGGCCTGCTCCGCGCGGACGACCACCGCGCGGCGAGCCCCACCGATCATCCTAACTGAGCGAACGGCATGTGCCCTGACGGGAGCGGGCTGCTGGCGCTGCTGCGCGCTGCGCGCAAGCGAGCGCTGGTTCATGGCAAGGAGCTGCATTTTTTAATCAGCCTACTCAAGTAAGTGGCGGCCTAAAAAGCAATTTATTCATGCGCAGTTCCAGGCTTTGCAGGCGCTCGCGAAATCGAGGTCGCGAGAGATCTCGGGGCTGAGGTGCGCCCCCTGGCTCTTCACAAATAGGAAGAAATTTAGAATCAATACTTGTTGCTCCTGCGGCCTTGAGGACGACACTTGTGCAACAGTCCAACCGGGCGAGTTCCCCGCCAGCACACACCTAGGGGCCAGGTCTCCCGCGACCCCGGCTCGCCCATGCCCCTGCCTGCCAGCAAACACGTTACCCCGCATTCATCAGCTGAGGGGGCGCCAGATCGGAATGTGCAGAGCTCTACTACGAGATAGTTTCCTCGCCCAGCGCCCTCATTCTCGTGCCATGACCCCCTTACTTGCGGATATGTGGGGGGCTCCGGACACTACTGGGACCTCGCATTCTTGCCCCATGTCTATTCCATCAGCGGTGCCACGACCCCACCCACCGCCGCACCACACGATGGTAACACGTAAGAGTTCACAGTGCCCTAATACGTTCTCTTATATATACAACCCTCTCCATGCACAAGCAGGGGTTGTTCAGCTATGGCGCGAGCAAATCGTGCGCTACCTCGGCAACTGTCTGCTTGCTGCTGCTACGGGCCGCATGTCCACTTGAGGGTTTGCCAATCTGTGCGTCCTGCCCTCAAGCTTACCGTCCTCCCAATCACAAGCTCCTGCTCTTCCAATCGTCTAGCATGCATGGACTCATTCATTGGCTTCATAGGCCTCGCAGCCTGTAACCCCCACAAGCGTGCGCCTTGCTGCTCTTCTCTACGCACCAGACACCCCCGCCGCTGCGATGATCACCTCCTCCTCCACCGCCTCCACTGCCACGTCAGCGGCTGCAGCCAGGTCCTCCCGGCTCGGCAGCTGCATCACGCCGCCCTCGCCCGGCGCCCGGCCGCCCTGCCCGCGCCCTGCTGCTACAGCCGCCGCTGGCCCAACCTCCGCGGCGGCACCAGCTTCGGTAGCAGCGGGGGCGGTCGCCGCTGCGGCCATGCTGGGGCAGGCGTGCGAAATGTCGGCCTCCGGCCGCACGCGCAGCGCGCTGCCATCCCAGTAGAAGCAGCTATAGTGCTGGCCGCCGGGGCAGCGCTCCTGCGTGTGGATGGCGCGCGCGACGGGGGCGCGAGGAGCAGTCGGGATTTACTGGCCGAAGCGTAAGAGAGCAGGAGGGCGCGATGCCAGCAGGAAAGCCGGCGCGACTGAGACGGTTCCAACACGGGTCGACGCACCTAGTGTGCTTCGATGTGTGTTGCTCACATTTGCCCGCGCCATGCAGACTAGAGGCGCGCGACCGCCCTCGGCCCACTCGCATTGACCTAGCGCGTCAGCAAGTAGTGGCAGACAGGCAGCGCACATTGTGCTATGTGCTTTATTGTTGGCTGCCGACTAAGTAGTGCTGCCTCCTACGCCAGGTCCGAAGAGCCTACTATGCACGACTTGCCTGGAACGATGGCTCCCGGCCCAGCGCCAGGCGCGCCGCCGCGATGCAAATGGTAGCGGTCAGACCCCATACGTCAAAGTCCTGCAAACCGTGTTTTGTTGGGGAGGACCAGCGTGTCGTCACTCAGGCTGCACGCGCACGATGGCGTGCTTACTTAGGCAACTGCTATGGCAGTTACTACCGCCGTGCCGCAGCTTCTCAGCACGTCAGTAATCGCTGCACCCTGCACGGCTCACCCCGTACTGGAAGGAGTGGATGCGGTACTCGTGCTCGCCCCAGCTGATGTCCCGGTACTCGTGCACCGCGTTGCCGTACACGCAGTCTGAGCCGACCGGGCGACCGCCACCCGCACCGCTCTCGCCACCAGCGCCCGCGGTAGCAGTAGCAGTAGCAGCAGCGGCTGCCGCTTTGGAGGTGGCCGCAGCAGCAGGCGGC
This sequence comes from Chlamydomonas schloesseri, assembly GCA_016834595.1. NCBI lineage: Eukaryota > Viridiplantae > Chlorophyta > Chlorophyceae > Chlamydomonadales > Chlamydomonadaceae > Chlamydomonas > Chlamydomonas schloesseri. The sequence continues at coordinate 1,073,737 of JAEHOD010000025.1, read as the reverse complement.
GGCCGCCAGCTCAGTGGCTTCGGCTCCGCGTCCGCGGGTGGTGCGGCGGCCGCGCTTCGCCGGCGGCGTGTGCGTCGACCGGAGCCGTCAGCGCCGTCGTCCGCAGGCGCCTGGACCGATGACGCCCCCGCCTGCAGAAGACGCGCCGACAAACAACCCCAGATAAATTTTGCCTGGCTTTTACCGCGCCCCAATGTCTGTTCGCCCGGCCACTGCCCAGCACCATACGGTACCCCAATGTTCACGTAATGTTCACGTAATGTTCACGTCATAACCAACAATTTGATACCCCTCCCACCCCCACCTGCTGCTCATGCCCGCCAGTTCCACCTCCACCTCCACCTCCAACTCCTCCACCCGCAGCCGCCGCCGCGGCCCGCCGCGGGTCAGCGTATGTGCCCAGGAACACGGCCAGGGGGACCGTGAAGGCCGCGTCCACCTCGGCCGGGTGCGGCGCCGGCACCGCCCCCGGATCCAGCAGCGCCAGCACGGGCGTCACGGACAGGTGGTGCTTGGACAGCACGGGCGGCAGGCAGCACAGCACGGTGGCAGCCGAGGGGTCCAGACCCAGCTGGGTAGGCGGGGGTGGGGGCGAGGGGCCGCGGAAGGGAGGCAGCATGGCGTGTGTGACTTGGCACGAGGCAGGCTGACATGCACAGTGCCGGTGGGTGGCGCGCAACGGTGGCTAGGAGGCCGCGTACCTCCTCGTTTGCCTCCCGCAGCGCTGTGGCCGCGTCGTCTGCGTCCTCCTCATCCCGCTTGCCGCCAGGAAGGCACACCTGTGGGGCGTTCGGGTATTGATTGACCGAGTTGGACAATGGGGCAATGTCCGCAGGGGAAAGACATGCTTTCTGAGTCCTAAACATCATCGGTCACACACCGACCCACCTCTCCGCGGTGGCTCTTGAGGCGGCTGGAGCGCTGGGTAAGCAGCACCCGCACCACCCCGCTGGAGTCCTCGAACAGGCCCACCAGAACCGCGGCCGCGCGGTCCGACACCTGCAGGCCAGCTCAAAGCCCGGAGCCAGGAAGGAGCATGCTAACCTCAGGATCCGAAGGACCAAATCACAGCATCAGGGCCCGACAATGCACCTTGATCCAGGCACCAGACCCACAGTCGCACACCACAACAGCACCCTAGTAGGCAACGCCGTGTGGGCCGCCTGAACGATTGCCCGGTTGCCCGCAGCGGTCACTGCAACTCACCGGCTTGTGCTGCACGTGGGGCTGCGCACGCAGCCGCGCTGCCACCACCTCCAGGCGCTCTGACGCCGGCGGCCAGCTGCTTGGGATCATGCCAGGCGCCCCCACCGCGGCCTCAGTCCTCACATCCGCCGTCGCCATCTGGGTCGAGCCGGCTGCTGCTACGGCCCTGCCTGAGGGGCCGCTACTGCTACTGCTACTGCTACTGCCGCTTCCTACAAACACCAGCGGCGACCTTCGACTGCTGCCGCCGCTGCCGCTGCTGCTAGGGCTGTAGGTGGGGCTGCTTGTGCCGCCGCCTGCTACCGACGCCGAGGCTGGGAGCGCTGCGCCCAGCAGCACCGCTGGGCGGCCGACTGGCGCCTGTGAGGAGCGTGCCGGCGCCCGGAGGTACGGGGCCGAGGACGGCGCCGGCCGGAGCTGTACCGCCGCTGTCCCCAGCACCGCAGCGCCTCCTAACGCCCTGCTCGCCCCAACGGACGCTGCTGCTGCCGAAGCCGCAACCGAAGCCAAAAGCGTGCTCCCTATGCAACTGCTGCTGCCGCCGGTGCGGCTGGGGCCTCCACAGCTTACGCCGCCGCCGCCGCCGCCCCTGGCCTCAGCGCCTGGCGTCAAGTGCCGATCAGTGCGCGTCTCAGCTGGCTTCGAACAGCGAGGCCCCAGCCGGGGCCCAGGCACGCAGCGGCACAGCCACGCGGAGCTCAGCGGCCCCGCAGCCGCAGCTGGACAGGCGGCACGCCGACCGCTAGCGGCCGAGCGAGCGCCAGTAGCCAGAGAGGGCGGCGCCGAGGGGCCGCTGCACACAGCCCAGCAGCGCACGCCGGGCGCAGCTCCCGCGGGATGAGCTATGGAAGCGGACGCGGTGCTGTTAGGGCGGGCAGAAGCGACTGATGCGTCTGCGTGGATGGAACTTTGCGCCCCCCGGCCACTGGGAGAGCCACTGGGAGACGGGGGAGCTAGGGGCGCGTGGGTAGAATACGTCCACTGGCAGCTGGAGACGCCGCGCGTGTGGAGGGCTAAGCAGCCCAGTGCTGCAGGAGCAGGGTGCGGGCGGGGAAAGGAGGGGCAATAACGGTGGTTGCCACGTTGTGAGGTTACGCGCTGGCCGCTTGCGCAGTGGCACAACCGAAGTACAGCTGGTGGAGCTAACAGAAGACGCGTCGCTTTTTTAACGTGTTCGCGCGGGGTCCGTCCGAGTTGGTGTATGAGAATGCGCAGCGCTCACCTTGCGTCGGGGGCTTCGCCCGAGGCAGCGCGTGCATAATAGGGGCACGAAACGTTGTGTTAGAGCACCGATGCGCCACGGCTTGCCAGCGCTGACGAGCTTGCTATATGGAAAGGGAGGTCGTGAAGGCGTGTCGGAGTCGCCCGAAACACTTCTCCTTCCTTTAACAGCGCTTAGGAAATCCGCGGCTAACAGCCTAAGCTACCGCCGCACGCAAGAACGAGCATTTCCGCACGCAGCAAACACCGGCACAAGTTTATGAGCCCTAGAAGCTCACGGTTCCACGTCTCTGCACCTATGTCCTAAGCTTGCAGATTGTGTATACAACTTCAATATGGCAGAAATGTTTCAGCCCGCCAGCGCAAGCCTCGCCAAAACGCAAATCCGAGCCATGCAACGTGGATTTGTGGTCAGCTGGCGCCAGTTCTGACGAAAACACATCCAAACACACGGTGTTATGCGTTAAAATGTATTCTAATTTGACAGGCCATCCTGGCAAACCCTGGGACAAGAAGCAGAGAAATGTCGACAACCACCTTGCGCTTCGTGGCTGCCTTGCGCATGGCGCACCTGCCAGCCTACAAAGTATGGCATCGGTGCTGCAAACGTCCTGCTCGTATGCCCACGGCTCCTTTGCCGAGCCCGACATGTTCGGCCCTCCACCTCGAGCCAGCTCTGGACAGACAAGCCGTTTTGTGGAATGTTGCGCAAAGGCGCTGCACATGCCGATCACGGACCAAAACTCTGTGGGTACGCACACAGTGGCAAGGGAGTGGCCGGGCGGATCCATGCCAAACGCGCATGGGGGCTGGACCCGGGGGTCTCAACACGTCCGGGAGAACTCGACTTGAGCAGAACGGGCGCCACCAATAATCTAATTCTGGTCGTCGCATTACCCCATAAATCTGACAGCTGCGAGCATCACCGCGAACTGAAAGTCCGCATTCCATCCTTCTGCGCCCCCACTCTTCTTTCTTTCAGGCTCGGGCAGCCTCAGCAGTTTCGCGCGAGCGCTGTTACATACGGTACACAACGAGCTACCGCGCAAGCCCGCGACGTGGTTCACCCCAGCACCGCGCGCTGGAGCTGGAGCCGGAGACCTCCGAGGGACCGAGGAACGCGCAGCCGCGGCAGCGTTTTTGCGCGGGTCTAGCGGACCTCCTAGCTAGCGTGTTACGTTGAACGTATAATTTTCTCTTTTGGCGCTCTCGTCAGGCGACGCCTCCGACACGTCACCTACGCACGCGCGCCGGAACCGCTTTGCGCATAGCCCTGCATAGCTCGCGCCTTCCCTAAGATTCCCACTGTTCAGTAGCCCGCCCCTGCATGGAGCAGAACCACTCAGCACCGCAGGCGCGCCTGCAACAGCAGCAGCCGCAGCAGCAGCCCGGCGGGCCGCGCACCGCGTCGACCGCCTGCAGCGGCGCCCCCGCCCTGACGCCCGCTCCCCCCGGCGCGGCGGCTGCTGCGGCGGCAGGCGTGGTCGCGGCGCCGCTTCGCACCGCACTGCTTTGCATCGATGTGCAATCCGACTTCATGCCCGGGTGAGGGGAAACGCTAGAGAGATGGCAGCGGGCGGCACGGTGGTTCGGCCAAGTCGTTAGGGTGGGGCGGAGCGCGGGTGAGTCAGGACCGCCTTGCTGGCAAAGGCTTGGCGGAGGTGGCGAGTGCGGGTGGTCGGGGCGGAGGCGGGGGTTGCGGGTGGTCGGTGTCCAGCGCACGCAGTGGACTGACACTGACTGCCAGTACCGGCACGGGGAGCAGGCGCAATGCCAACACGCACCCGGCAACTTACCATGCTGTGACGCCGCCTTGCGCTTGGTTGCCCCTCTCACCGGTCCTCTCGCACCCACAGCGGTTCCTTGGCGGTGCCGCGGGGCGACGAGGTGGTGGCCGTCATCAACAAGGTGGGTGGGTGGGTGCGTGCGTGCGTGCGTGCACAACTTGACACGGTCGGCTTGCTGCGTGCGGATGGAGGGCCATGCAGTGCTGCTTGCATGCCGGCTTGCATGACGGGCTACGGGCCGCGGTTCATCAATGCTGATGTTAAGTATGGCGAACGCATTGGCTCTTAAGACCACGGTGTCCCATGGTTTGACGCGGTGTCTCATCTTTGTCTACCTGCCTGCTCCCCCCCCCTCCCTGCTCCGATGCGCAGCTACGCCGCAGCTGCCGGGACCAGCTGACGCTGGTGGTCTTCACGCAGGTGCGCGCGCGTGTGGTGCTTGCTGTGGTGCAGGGGCAGGGGCAGGGGCGGGGGCAGGGGCAGGCCGGCGGGTGCGTGGGCGGTTGCATGTGTGGTGCATGCATGTGCAAGGGCACGGGTGCTGCACACGGGTGGAGCCGGCGCTGGCCGCCAGCGGGGCAACGTTGCCGAGCAAGGGGGGCGAGTTGGTCTCACGTGTCCCTTTGCCGTGCACCTGGATGGAAATGTTTGCCTATGTTTGCACGTCCTCGCTGACACGCCCGCCTTGTCCGCTGCTTCACCATGCGGCATGCGTGCGGTACTCGCCCCGCGCCCCAACCCCGACCCCGACCCCGCCAGGACTACCACCCACCCAACCACGTCAGCTTCGCGAGCACGCACCTTCCGCCGCCGCACCAGCCCGCCGCGGCGCCCGCCCAACCCCCGCCTTCGTCGCCGCCGCGGCCGGGCTCCGACCAACCGCCGCCGCCACCCGCACGGCAGTACGTGCGGCTGGTGTACGACAAGGCCACTGGAGAGCTGTTGGACTGCTCGAGATGCGGCGCCGCCTGCCGCGCGCGGCGCGCCGCCGCGACCACCACCAGTAGCCTCGGCGGCGTAAACAGCGACATCAGCGGCAGCCCTGCGGCGTCGGCCAGGTGGTTCATTCCGGCCGCGGCGGCCGGAGGCTTCCGCAACGCAAACGGCAGCAGCAGGGATGGCGGCTACAGCGTAAGTCGCTTTTATGGTGGCGGCGATGTGGGAAAGGACGGCGAGCTCCACAGCACCTCTGCGCCAGTCGCCGCCGCCGCCGCCGCCGCTGGCGGCGCCGTCGCCGCACACGCCGCACCGCCTGCCGCCGCCAGCCCGCATCGTGCAAGCAGCTTGCCCCCACTGCCGGCCATGCCCGCCGTGGCGGCGCTGCAGCTGCCGCTGCCGCTACCGCTGCCGGTGCCGGTGCCGGCGGGCGAGGAGGGCGCGCTCCTGCACGCAGCGGAGGCGGCGCTGGCGGCGCTGCCGCACGCCGACGAGCCGGCCGGCGGCGCGGCGGCGCCCACCGAGAGCGCCTCGCCGCGCGCCGCCTGCCGTGCCGCCTACGCCGCCGCCTGGCAGCTGGAGTCGCTGGCGGCCGCCGCCTCTGAGGCGGCGTCCGCCGCCGCGTCTGCCGGCGCCGCGTCGCGCGCCGACAGCGGAATGGTGGGCACCGAGGTCAGTGCGCTGCTGGCGGCGGCGGCTGGCGTCATTGGCCAGGGCGGCTTTGGTCCTGCTTCTTCTGCTGCTACTAGTGGTGGTGCTGCTGACGGCGCAGGTGCTGCGTCTGGAGCGGGTGCAGAGCTACAGCAGCAGCAAGGCAAGGCGGAGGGCGGCAGCGGTCTGAGCTCCCCGCTGCAGCGCCACAGCCTGATTGGCGCGTCCGGCGCCACGCTGCAACGGCACCTGGAGGTTAAGATGGAGCAGGCGGGATGGAGCAGCACCGCCGCAGCCGCCGCCAACACCGCTACCACCACCGCCGCCACTACCACCAGCACACAGCTGGACAGCGGCGTCAGCAGCAGCAGCAGCATCGACAGCAACAGCAGCGGAGGCGGCAGCGGTGGAGGCGGCAGCGGTGGAGGCGGTAATGGAGGTAGTGGCTGTAGCAGCGACGGCGGCGGAAGCGGCAGCAGCAGTGGCGGCAGCGGGGGCGTTGCAAGCGGGGGCGGCGGAAGCGGTGGTGATGCCGCCGTGAGCTTTGAGGAGCAGGGCCGGCGGTGGAAGGCCGCGGCTGCCGCGCCCGCTGGCCCGGCGGAAGCGATAGACCTCCAGCAACAGCAGCAGCAGCAACAGCAGCAGCAGCGGCGGCAACAGCAACTGCAGCAAGAGCAACGGGCCCTGGAGCAGGCACAGGAACAGCAGGCGGTTGAGGCGTCGGCTGCGAATGCGCGCACGCGCTCGGCGGCCTTTCACCAGCGGCCGTGGGAGGCGGACTGCAGGCAGGTGGACAGGCGGACAGGCGGGCGGCCCGCTGGGCACAACAAGGCGGGGGGCGCCACGGGCGGGGCTGAGAACACCACCTGCAGTGCGGTCGCGAAGCACCCAGGCACTGCCCTGGCTGAGGAGGAGCAGGGGCAGCAGGAGCAGGGGCAGCAGGAGCAGGGGCAGCAGGAGCAGGGGCACATGCCAGTAATGGCGAGGAGCCACGCGCGCCGCATCTCGGATACAGCGCTGGAGGCGGAGGAAAGCGAGGACGACGGCGAGGCGGAGCCGGACGCGGAGGCCCAAGCGGCCATCGGCGCCGCCGCGCACGCAGCAGCGGACGCGGCGGCTGGCAGCGGCCCATCTACGGCGACCTCAGCGCCGTCGCCGTCGCCGTCGCCGCGGGCCGACAGAAACACGCGCGCGGCGGCTGCGGCCCTGGCAGGACTGGAGGTGAGTGGCGCCGCCTACCCACCACAGCAGGAGCCCCACCACTCGGCGCACCCGGCCCACCCCCACCACCAGCACGCCCATCACGACCCCGCAACCCACGCCTTCCTGCACCACGCGCGCCACGCCCCGCTTAAGCACGGCCGCCGGCCGCCCCCGCCGCGCCCGCAGCCGCAGCCTCCTCAGCCACAGCCTCCCGAGCCACAGTTCTCCCAGCAGTCCCACATGGCCCTACAGCGCGCGGACTCGTCTCCCCAGCACCAGCACCGCCAGCAGCAGCAGCAGCAGCAGCAGGACCAGCAGGAGCGCACGGCGGTGGTTCTGCAGCGGCTGTGGCCGGACCACTGCCTGGCGGGCGGCCCGGGCTCCGACCTGCACACGGGACTGCTGGCGGCGCTGCCGTCGGACGTCATCCTGCGCAAAGGCGCGCGGCGGGAGGTGGACGGCTACAGCGCCTTTTTCGACAACGGACGGTACGGGGGCGGGGCGGGCGGGCGGTTGTGGCGGTTGTGGCGGGCGGGCAGGGCGGTTGCGAGGAGCGGTTGAGTGGTTGGGGCGGGGAGGGAGGGGTACGTATCAACACAGGCTGTACGCAAGTGCTCACCTGCTCACCCGCGCCAACACCCGGCCTTCTTGCTGTCCCTCCCTCCCCAACTCACGCCACTTCACCTCACCTTGTCAACTTCACCACCTCCGCACAGGCTGCACCAGACGCCGCTGCATCGGCAGCTGCGGGCGGCGGGCGTGTCGCGGCTGCTTGTCACGGGCGTGGCCGCGGAGCACTGCGTGCTGTGGACGGTGCGGGACGCAGTGCGGCTGGGGTACCAGGTGGGTGGGAGGGGAGGGGGGCGCTAGGATGGGTGAGGAGCTTGGGTGGCTGAAAAGGAGAGAGAATGTGTAAAGTGCGTAGCCGGGTTGGTGGGATGGTGTTTTGCGAGAGCGGTGGCGTCCGCGGCTGGGCCACATCAAGCGGCCGTGATGCGTGCATGCGTGCAAATTCGTGTGCGCACGTGCGCCTGCCTGCAGGTGTGGGTGGTGTCCGACGGCGTGCGCGGCATGGGCGGCCCAGCGGAGGCGGCGGCGCGGGAGGAGATGGCGGCGCTGCCGGCGGTGCTGGTGCTCACTGCGGAGCAGGTGAGGCGGGCGCGAGGGCGGGGCGGGAGGGGTGGGTGACCGGGCGCCTTGAGGGCTGTGTCCTGGAGCTCCTGAGAGGCCTTTCTGGACTTTCTGGAGTGGGCAGGTGTAGGACTGCCCCCTGCGCTGCATGCACAAGACCACTCCGTGAGGACATTCCCATGCCGCCGCCGCCGCCGCTTTGCTCCGACGCGCACTGCGCCACACGTCGCCCCCACAGGTCATCAGCGCCGCCGCCGCCTGGCCCAACGCCGAGGGCCTGGCCCTGGAACCGCCGGCGGCGCCCGACCAGCCGTGTGGCCACTTGCACCACCACGTGCACCCGATTCAGTGAGCTGCTGGACGATCTCGTGGCTGGATCCGGCGCTGGATCCGGGGCTTTGTGGGTGTAGTCTGCCTGGTGTGCGGGATGAAGGCAACTGGGTTGGTTTGTGTAAGGGGGGCGAGATTTTCCCAAGGCAGAGTTTTTAGGCTTGGCCACAGCAAGGCTGGCGACCGGGGCACGATGAAACTCAATAGCACGTAGCAACCCAACGGCTGGGGCATTGTTTAACAGGTTGTTGGCACGGCAGCGAGATGCACAGTAGGACCCGTGGGCCCGGCGTGATTTGTGTATAGCGGGAGCAGATGCAAGTCGGTGACATTTCACAGTGATGTTCCTTTGTCATCATCCTCATGTGCAGCAGCGGCGGGGGTGTCATTGTGTGTGTGTCCTTTTGTGGGGGCAGAGGCATCTTTGGGCTTTGGCATGGGGCTTCACGCGCACACGGAACAGCTGGCGCAGCAGGCTGTAGTAGGGAGCCATGGCGTTGCAGCCTAACCTACAGCAACTGGCGGCTCGAGCGCAGCTAAGTTGGGTTTGCATACGCACGCCGTGCAACGGTACTATGATAGTACCCGCCTGAGCTGGCACCCGCGTACCGTGTGTGTGCATTCATGGGCATTGTTTGTTGAAGGGAGGGCAGGGAGGCAGCGCCGGCCGTTGCCTGGCAGCACGGCGTGCGTTCTTGTGGGGCACGGGGATTCACAGTTCTCTGCTCGCATTCTTACCGGATGCACGGACTCTGCGTATTCTCATGCACGCACGTCCTCAACAATGCCATGTAACAGAAATCGTTTCCTGGATTGCTCGGCTCTTCGCCGCACAGCTGCGGATTTATCGGGCATCTCTCTCGCTCGCGTTACACCTGTGTGTCTGGCCCCCGACCGGCCATGCCTGTTGATCACTGAGAATATACGATACGTGCTCAGGTGCTCTGTGACATGTCACAAAATGCTAACAAGCACCACCGCTCAAGACGTTGTTAGGAGGCTCGCAGCAACACCATGCACGATAAGCAACACACGCGCGGCCACGGCCACCACACCGCCCAGCAAACAAACAGTAAACACGCGTGCAACCTCAGACCCTGACAGCTGTTGTCCACACATAAAGTGATCCTCGGCGTTTCTCTTCGGGGCTCTCCACCTGTTTGCCTTGCCTCCTTTTTGTACTGCTACCTCCGTTTACTACCACCCCGACTCAGCCCTCGGGGAGCAGCCTGACCTCACCTCCCGCACACGCGCGTGCAGGCTGCCCCGTCAGTGAGCTCAGGGCGTGTCTCTCGCCTGCTGCTAGACGTGCCAATAGGCCATAACATGCAAGAATGCTGATCTCCTATAACACCTGCCCACACCTATGCAAAATCGGGGCCTCCATCACCGTCGCCCGCTGTCCTGCCGATTTCCCCGCCCAGCAACATACGGGTACTCCCTCGGAACCCCCACCGAAGACAAACACAATACAGTTCCAGCCTGCAGGCTGCAGCCGCCCCCAACCACGCGAGCGCTCTCCTCCTCCTCCTCCTCCTCCGCCTCCGCCTCCGCCTCCTCCTCCTCCTCACTCTAAATTAGGGTCGGCGAACACGGCGTGCGCCTTGCTGCTCCGCTTGGCGGCGGCGCCGCCGGCAGCAGCAGCCGCCTTGGTCACAGGCGCCGCCGTACTGCCGTCCGCCCCGCCCTCGGCACCAACCTCCTCCTCCTCAGCCGCCTCAGCCTCCTCCTCCTCCTCCACCACCGGCAGCAGGCGGTCCAGGTGAAGCTCACCCTCTGCAGGACGGCGGCGGGGCAGGACAAAGAGCATCAATTGGTTGACTCATTGACGGTCGCCGCGGTGGCGCGGGGCGATGGATCTATTGCCTTAGTAACCATGGCCCATCCAGTTGCTGCCCGCCTGGGCACGGCCCAGGCCCAGGCCCAGGCCCAGGCCCAGGCCCACGCCCTGGTCACACAACCGGAACTCCCCGCCCCAGCACACGCCACCCCTTCCTCCCCCCCCCCATTTCCCAACCCCCATTTATCAACCCCCACACCGCGGCCGCGCTCGGCGGCTCTCACCCGTGGGGCCGCTCATGTCCACCGGCACCGCCCAGCCGAACGGGTCCGCCACGCGCCCATACTGGATCCCCGTCAGCAGCCCGTACAGCCGCTGCGCCACCGGCCCCACGCCCGCCGGCAGCGAGCCCGCCTCCGGCTCCGGCGCCGCGGCCTCCAGGGCGCGCCGCTGCGCCTCCGTCAGGCTCACGACGCCTGTGCTGTAGCCGTAGGACAGCAGCCCGCCCGCCGCGTCCAGGCTGCTACTGCCGCTGGCGCAGCTGCTGCTGCTGCGGCTCGTGCTGGGCGTGTCGGCGTCGCCCTCCGCGTCGCTGCTGCTGCTGGCAGCGCCGTTGGCTGTAGCAGCAGGCGCCGGCGCTACTGCTGGCGCTGCTGCTGCACTGCTGCAGCTGCTACTGCCGGCGGCGAACTGCACGCGGCGGCCCTTGTAGGTGATGGAGCCAATGGGCTGGACCACCATGGCTGTGCCGCTGGCAAACATCTCGTCAGCCTGAGGGAGTGGGAAATTGAAAGTCAAGGGGTCAGGCAGGGTCCAAAACCCGTATAGGCCAGTTGCGCACCCGCCCAAATCCTCCATCCCAGCCCGGGCCATCTTCGCCTCCCCGCGACCAACGCCCGCCCGCACCACCAACGCCACACCGCCAACGCCACGCGCACACGTACCGGTATCCCCAGCCACCCCAAGGCCCAGCCGCCCGCCCCAGCCGCCCACTCCCCTCACTCACCGCCATGGCGTCGTCCACGCTGATGTTGGCCTCCCGCACCTCGTAGCCCAGCGCACCCGCCAGCTGCAGCAGGCTGGCGCGCGTGATGCCGGGCAGGATGGAGCCGGCGGCGGGCGGCGTGGTGAGCACGCGGCCGTGCGCCGCGAACACGTTGCAGCCGGAGCCCTCCTCCAGGTAGGTGTCGCTGTGGGGGTGGCGGTGGTGGGATGGGGGTGGTGGTGGTGGTGGTGTGGGGGTGGGTGGAGGTGGCGGTGGTGGGGGTGGCGGTGAGTTAGGCGGGGGGAGCTGTGTGGGTGAGGCAGGTCCGTGCGTACGGCGAGTGGGTGTGTGAATGAGGCGGGGTGGCATTTCCTAGATGGGTGGGTGCGGCGGGTGGCTGGAGCGAGGAACAAGTGGTAAGCGGGTCAGATGACCGGCAAAGCGTGGTGTACATCGCACGCTCGCGCACAGCTGTGTGTGTGCGCCAGGCACGAGTAGCGCAGTGCGCTGGCTAAAGCTGAGACTGACGATGCGGCGCGCAGCCGCCAGCCCTCAGCTAGGTCAGCCGGCCCCGCCCCCGCCCACACACACACACACCTCTCTTCGCACGCACAAGTCTTTCATAGTACTCTCCCTTGTTATCTCTAACACACACCTGCGTGCGTCCAGGTAGATGCAGTCGGTGCAGCCCTGCTGCCGCGCCTGGGCCTGCGCCACCAGGCAGGGGCTGTAGTTGCCGGCGGCCTTGGTGGAGCCCACGCCGCGCGGCGCGGCTCGGTGCAGCGAGTCGTGGATGAGGAAGTCCAGCGCCGCCAGGCGGCCCTCCTGTGCGGGGGTGGGTGGGCGGGTGGGTTGGTTGCATGCACTACTAGAGTTAGAAGGTAGAGAGTGGGGTGCAGGGTTGGTGGCGGGGGTTTGCATAGGTGCATGGGTTGATAGCAGGCGGTTGAGGGTGATGGGGGGAATCACGGTAGGCTGAGCTGCGAAGCTCCAGCTGCAACCTGGTGACGCCCTCGGCCCAGACCCATGCACGAGGTGCGCCGCCATCCACACGACGCAGCGCATGAGCCTCTCGCTTCTCGGTCCCGTCCACCACGACGTCCCCGGCCCTTGGCAAAACCCACGCGCTTTTCACCACTCCCGTCCGCAAAACTCACTCCCGTCCACCAAACCGCCCGCCCGCCCACCTTGGCGCGGCCGCCCACCGGCACCGCATACACCACGAAGGTGTAGGAGGGCGCGGGGCACAGCCCCAGCAGCGGCCCGGTGCCCAGCAGCAGCGGCCGCACGTACAGGGAGCCGCGGCAGGACGGGGGCACCTGCGGGCATGGCGGGGGGGCCAGCAAGGCGGGCGTTTTGAGGGGCCGGGCCACGTCGTGTCGGTAGGCACCGTCACAGCAGCAGCAGCGGTGGCACAGCGCCAAGGTCGCTACCGCTGGGACTGCAACGACACCCTGCGAGCCACCCACAGCCCGCCAGGCCCAACCAGTCAGCCAGCCCTTCTAGCCAGCCAGCCAGCCCTCCCAAAGTCCCAATGAGTTCACCCGGGTTGGCCTGCTTTGGGTTCGGGTCTTCTGGCATGCATTACTTCACTGCCCTCCCCCCCCCCCCACACACGCGCGCGCTCTCGCCCCCTGACCCACCCAGTCGGCATTGGCGCGCACCACCGCGTGCACCGCCGCCAGGAACATCTCCGGCGGCACCGGCGGCATGCACATGCGCGCAGCGCCCGCCTCGAACCGCGCGGCGTTGGCCTCGGGCCGGAACAGCAGGACGCGGTGGTGGGGCTGCTGCTGGTGCTCGTGCTGGTCCTGGTGCTCGTCCTGGTGGTGCTGCTGGTCGCCGTTTTGGGCTGATGTGGATTCCGCCTGCGCTGGTGCTGGCGCTGGCGCTGGTGCTGGTGCTGGTGCTGCCTGGGCTGTGGCTGTGGCTGTGCTGGGGGTGGGGGCGTCCGCGGGCTGGCGGTACGCCTTCATGCCCTCAAAGATGGACTGGCCGTAGTTGAGCACCTGCAGGGAGGGCAGGCACGGCTGATGAGTCCATGTGGACGAGATTGACGCGCTGACGCGCGAGGGTGCCTCACCAGCTCGCGCATGTCCCAGAACGCATGTCCCAAAGTCGGAGACAGCGGCAATAAGAAGCGCTAGAGGCTCCGTGACGCCACGCTCCCAAACCCTCAAGTCCCTCCGCGCGCATAGCTGCCATCGTCTGAGCCGATGGCCTGTGTGGTCCTTTCGGCCGGCCGTGTCTTGCTTGCATGCACACACACGGACGTCACACACGGACGTGGGCGGGGTTCTCTCTGGTTTGTTTTGTTTTCGTTTACACACGGACACAGGGCCCTGCCGCACCTGCGCAGCCGGTAGCAGCTGCAGTGGCCCGTACGGCACCAGCTGTCCTCCGTCCCAGCAGCAACTCTCAGCGGACCAGTTGGCCACGAACATGGTGGGGGCCGGGTCAACGCCAAGACGAACCTTTGACCAGTCAACCGGGGAGGTTGCGGCACGGCCGCTGGTCGAAGGGCCGGTGCCATCGGCTGCAGCGCTGTGCCCATTGAGCGCCGGGCCCGCAGCGGGCGCAGGCGCCGCCTCCGCTGGGACAGAGCTTGTACTGTTGGTTCATACGAGGAGGGCATGTGATGTGGCGAGGAGGAGGGTGTCACTGGCACGGTCCCGAGTTGCAGGGCGCGCCGGGGTAAACGTGTCTAAGCTGTGGCGCCGCAACATCCCCACCCGGCCGACGGCGAGGTTGAGGAACGGGAAGCCCAAATGACCACAGACACCGAAGCGGATATGAATCTGCTATAAGGCGCGCATCTCCCTCGGTGCAGCGCCGTTTAGGAAAATTGCAAGCACATCGCCAATCAAAGGCCGTCTCCTCCCAGAAACGGGGAACGAATGTAAACCAACATACAAGTGATGCCAAATTACACGTACCAAATGGAGGGGCTCATCGTGGCCGTGGGTGGCCGAACTTGCTGCGAACCACTGGCTCAAGTCCGCTTTGCACAGGAGGGCCGCTGAGTCTCAGCGCCGTGAGAGCGCCGTGCGCGGCGTCGGCCGCTAGTAAAGCAGTAAGTGTTTTGCTTCTCAACTAAGCGTTATTGCGCGAGTGTGCGGCTGCGGCGTCGAGCGGCCCAAGGCAAGGTCTCTGCGCGACTCTGCGCTCGGCAAGCTGAAAACTTCTAGCAGCGGCGTGAGCGGTGTGGACCAGCGAGTGTGTGTGTGCAAAGTGTTGTGTATGAAGACCACACGCCAAGTCTGGCAGATTTTACATCAGAAGGCCGCGTCCGAACATCGGAACCGCCGCTTGCTGTCGCCACAACGACGTCAGCGCGGGAAGGGTCCCCTCGCGTCCAGCTCACGTCGCCGACCTCCAAACAAGTTCTGGAACGCTTATGGACGCACACAGCTTGCGCGAAAGCGTGCCCCGGCCCTGCGTAACGCGCGCGGCTTTCAAGTCAGCAAGAAACCGCCGACCGCTCGACTTCTGGAGCGTGCACAAGCCCCGCGAACGACCTTGCAAACAATGCACGGTTCTGTACTGCCTGCCTCTATTCTGCTGAGACACAGTCAGCTCTCCGCACGGCCAGAGCGCAGCTGTGTCAGCACTCAGAAACCCTAACGCCTCCGAAACCCACACGGTGACTTGATTCGCCAGCAGCTTCAGCTCCTAGTCCTTGCCCACGTCCGTGGTGCAGCGCAGCACCGGAGCGTTGTAGTTCTGCAGGGCACCAGCAAACAACACGTCAGACAGCAAGATACAGCTAAACTACTGATACACACATTGGCTGAAGCACAGTTGGCGGGCACAGATGTGCAAGCAAACGGGACTCAGCTGCTCTTCCCCTTACCTTCTCGTACAGCTTGGTGCCGGGCGGGATGGGCATGTCCCGTACAAGCACCTCCTGGTCCAGATCCAGGTTCCGTGCATTGATCTCGACGTACGGCGGGATGGCGTTGCCCAGGGCCTTGTACCGCACCGTGCGCCTGCGGACACGGACAGGTGCGATAGGTGCGACGGCGGCTGCGTCAAGCACACACCACGTACCTGCATTATGCCTGCACCAGTGAAACCTGGCTGGGCTGTGTCCCGGCTGAGCAGGCTGCGCCGCGGTCACATGGCCACACACCTACCACGCCACACGTCACGCAGTACCATCTCCCATCTCCCAAATCCCGTAGCCATCCATCGGGGCGGCCCCGCCCGCCTTCAACGTATTGTACCTGTGTGCCTGGCTACGCCTTCTCTCTCTTAACTCCTAATACATGTAGCCCCCCTCGCTCTTATGCATTGGGTTTGGTTTAGTTTGGGCTGGTACAACCACAACCCCCCCCTTTCAACGGCATACCTGAACAGCGCCATCCAGCCGCCCTTCTTGATGCCCGGCGCCAGGTCGTCGTTGACCAGGCGCACCGGCACGTCCACCACCACCTGCCGCTGCGGCGGGCAGTACAGCAGGTCCAGGCCCTCCACCCGCTGCGTCACCGCGTTGACGAACACGCGCGTCTGCACGTTTGCGTGCGTAGCGTTTTTGGTTCGTGTGTGTGTGTTAGAAAAGCACAAGGAGAGGAAGGGTCGACACCGTGCGTGCGTGTGTGTGTGTGTGTGTGTGTGTGTGTGTGTGTGTGTGACAGGAAAACTGCGGTAAACAGGGAAAGCCCTCAGACCATGTTTATGTGTTTGCGTGCAGGTGGTGGGACGGGTGGGGCCGAGAACGTGGGAGAGAAGAAGGTTGAAGAAGCGATAGCAAGCGGAGGGGCGGGCTGTAGCAGGCTGCACGGGCTGTTAACTGCTGTGCCTACGGAGCTTGGGCCTGGCCTGGCCTGCCTGCTCCGCCCCTGCATTGCCGCCCGGTGCACCCACCGGCTTCACGCGCAGCATGCCCAGCTGGCGGCCGCTGGTGCTGGCGCCCACGCCGCCCCGCTGTTCGGCAGCAGCAGCAGCCGCGTTTGCCTCCGCCGCCGCCGCCGCTGCGCCTGCCTCCGTCGCCGCCGCCTCGTCGCCGGGCGCCACGATGTTCAGCTGCAGCACCCGCGCCGTGCAGCCGTTGCGTCCGAAGGAGCGGACCTGGTTGTCGCACCGCGCAGGCAGTACCAGGGTGCAGGCAGGCAGGCAGGCGTACAGCGGTTCCATTGAAGCCACCACCATCGGACAGCCCTTGCGGCCTTGCCCCACCAATCGATGAACGTGCCAGCATCACGGCACCCTCCGCGCGTCAGCTGTGCCCCTGCATGCTACGCCGCGCGCCGACGCCACCCGAGTCACATCGCACAAACTCACCAGCTTGTTCACGTCCTGCTCTGAAAAATGCAGCAGCAGCACGTTGTTGTTGTTGCTGCTGCTGCTGCTGATGGTGCTGGTGCTGGGCCCCTCGTCCTGCCCAGCAGCATCGGAACCGACAGCATCCGCGCTGACGCCGGCGCCGGGCAGGGAGTGCACGCGGCCAGGCACGCGGCCTGCTCGCCGCAGCCACTTGCAGGCGATGCCG
This sequence comes from Chlamydomonas schloesseri, assembly GCA_016834595.1. NCBI lineage: Eukaryota > Viridiplantae > Chlorophyta > Chlorophyceae > Chlamydomonadales > Chlamydomonadaceae > Chlamydomonas > Chlamydomonas schloesseri. The sequence goes on along the minus strand of JAEHOD010000025.1, from coordinate 1,057,016 downwards.
CCGGTGGCTGCGGCGGGGCGCACGTGTGCGTCCAGGGCCGGAAGCCCCGGTTCGATGATGTGGGCGGGCAGCGGGCCAGGCAGCGCGGACGCCGACAGCGGCAGGCTGCTTCGCCGCCGCCCGTCAAGGCGCGCCGCGCTGTGGAGCGAGTCCTCTGTGTGGCGTGAGTTGCAAGGCGTCATGAACAAGTGAGGTGTGCGAAAGAGCGGGCCAGAAGGTCGCGCAACGTGTGCAGTGCAGGTGTTGTGATTGATGGACCATGGGGCGAGGCGTAGAGATGAGCCCACATCAGACGTCCCGTGCGCAGCTCCCCAACCTGCTCGCTGCCCTCCCAGCTTTATGTCAAGCACGCACGTGCGCACGCACCTAATTGCCGGAGCTCCCGAAGGATCTCCTCGGGCACCACCTGCTGCTCCGACGCCCGCTGCGCCACCGCGGTGGTGTCGTGCCGTGCCCGCGCTGCCTGTGAACCAGCGAGCTGCCCTCCACCCAGTACGGACGCTCCGATGCCGTGATAGAGCCCAGAAGTGAACATGCTGACGGCCCAGCCCCGCGCGGCGGGCAGCAGCGACGCGGTCGCGCCACTTGCGCACCGCATCGCAGCGAACGCGAGAGCCATTGGTCTATATGTCTATTCTTAGGGGTTTTATGTTTTAGGCATGTGTGTTCAAAGCTAGCGCGTGAAGCTTTGCAGGTTGCGGATAGCTTGCGATGTTGATGGTACGCCCTCGACCTCTTCTAGCGTTGCCGGGAGTAATATGCTTTTATCGAATACTGCGCGACATCATGGAAATTCATCATGACAAGTCTTTCATACAAGCGATTGCTTCATTGGACTCCCAATTCCTTGCAAGTTGCAGCCTTCACCTTTGTATAAGCCAATAAGTGCTCAAGTTATTATCAGCAACACGCCTTACCTAGCAATAATTACATTGCAGGACAAGCTCTGATCCAGTCAACTAGACTTTGCTGCAGCAGTAGCGGGCTGTTTGCGCTTCCCGCACCGCTTCAGTTGCAATGGTCAAAGAAAAAACTGAAGATGACGCTTATGTTGTCGTGGCGCGAGCAGACGTGGAGTCCGGGGTGAGTTAAAGGTCATGTCGAGGGGCCGCATTCTGTCCCACGTCGTGTCCGCGGCGCGTCTGTCAGTGGCAGGAAGCGCACATTTGGCAGGAACAGTAGGGTAGCTGGGTTAGCGCCGCCAGGGTTGTTGTCATGGCTTGTGCGAAGGCGGGGCAACAGCCGTTGCTGCGCTTTGGGCGCGTGCCCGTGCCGCGCCGGACCTGTAACCCGCCCGCTCCGTAACTCCCCGCAGGCCGAGTCCGCTGGGAAATCGGCTCATAAGGCGCCAAAGACTAGTCAAACAGCTTTCTTCATGGCCTTGGCGATAGGGTAGGTTTGGAGGGGCATGCAGCCGGCGATGTGCAGGGGTCCAGACAAGGCCGGGCTGCTGTCAAGCCTACATCAGCGAGCCTAGATCCTGTTTTGCAAATTTCACACGACCGATGTCCTGTGAATGCATTGGGTTTGGAGGACATAACCAGAGGCGTGTGCGTGGGGTGGCAGCCCCGGCCCCTGCAGCGCGGACAGAGGCAGCAGGGAGGTGCCAGGCGCCGCGGTACAGCCCCTTCAGGCCTCGAGGGTTCTCCCATTCCCATCAGTGTGTGGAAGGTGCCTCAGAGCCTCCTTCCAGTAAAACGGCGGCGGCAGCTTGGGTCGCGCGCACGCAGCGGCAGCAGCGCTGGGCTACAAACTGGGGACAGACGCCAAAGCCAGGCCAGCCCGATGCCCCTTTCCGGCCGCCTAGACGAGGGCGGGCAGGTGCTCTGCAGTGCCGGGGCAGGCGGGTACGCGGCGGCCCCGGGGCAGGCACAGCCTGACGTGACCGACCGCGGCTGCGAACCAGGCTCCAATCGCTGGCTGCCGCTGACGGGCGGTTTGGCCCAGACGCGCGGGGGCCCAGAGTGCGCATCGTGTCTTTGACTTTGCTCCGGTCCCCGGCCCCGTCTGCTCGCCCACGTGCACGATGTAGGTCCATTGCGTCAGCGCTAGGTTTCTCCACGCTTCAAGAAAAAGTGTTCAACATTGAGGGCTTCACGTTCGGCGGCTGGATGACGTTCATCACCTACCTAACCTACTCGGCCTGCGGGCTGGCGGAGAGCGCCGCCACGCGCAGCTTCAAGCGCAACGCAGCACTACGGGTGGGTGCCGGCGAGGGTGGATGCCGGCTTGCTTGTTGGAGAGACGGAGAGGGGGAGCGCTTTGGCGGCTGTTGAAGGGCAGGCGCTGGCGGGTTGCGGGGCTGTGTGGCCAGCCGCTCGTCCTTGGGGAGGTCCGCTTCGTCGGGTCCATACTTTATCTGCCTCCTTCAACAACCAATAAGTGGTCGCCCCACACCTACAAACACACACACACACACTCTCTCTCTCTTCCTCGCTTGCTCACCCTGCAGGACTACGCGGGTGTGTCCCTGTTGGCCATGGGCGGCGCCTACTTCACCAACTGGGCGCTCAACTACCTCAACTACACCACACGCATCGTGTTCAAGAGCTGCCGGGTCATTCCCGTCATGGCCTTCAGGAGGTGGGGGTGGCGCGAGCGGTAACGGATAGAGGTGTGGAGACTGGGGGAAAGGGCGGATAGAGGTGTGGAGACTGGGGGAAAGGGCGGATAGAGGTGTGGAGACTGGGGGAAAGGGCGGATAGAGGTGCGGAGACTGGGGGAAAGGGCGGACAGTGGTGCGGAGAAAAGCGGGAGGGCGCGTGCGGAGTGGGTGGGTGTGTGGTTACCAGCCCAAACTAAACCAAACCCAATGCATAAGAGCGAGGGGGGGCCATTTCCTCCCGCTTCCCGCCTTCCCGCCGGCCTCCCACAACCCCCTACTGGCCCTCCCACACACCCGACCTTCGCACGCACAAGTCTTTCATTTGTTCTCTCCTTGTGAACCCTCACACCCAACCTCGCCCTGTCCCACAACCCCGGCTTCCCGCACCCCACCCCACCCCACCCCAAACACACCTGCGTCCCTGTCGCTTCGCATGCACGGTCTTTTACACGTTCTCTCCCTTGTGGTCTCTCAACCCCACAACCCCCGGCCCCCCCCCCGCTGCAGCCTGGTGGTCGGGCAGCGCTACAGCGCGCTTCAGTACGTGGCGGGCCTGGTGCTGGTGGCGGGCATCACGCTGTTCACGGCGGGCGACGCTGCGGGCGGCGCGCCCAACTTCAGCGGCATCGGCGTGGGGCTCATTGGTCTGGCGCTGGTGGGTTGGGTGGGTGGGTGGGTTGGGTGGGCTACTGCCGTGGTGGCGGGTGGCCATGGTCGCGGGCGGGAGCAGCGGGATGCGAGGGCGCGGGGTCCGGGGTGCGAGGTGCGGGGTGCAGGGGTTGAAAGTACGGGCACAAGCTGACCCGAGCCTGGGGCCAGGGGCAAGGGGCGTTGGGTGACGCGGGGTTGAGAGGGTTGGGTCGGTCGTGGGTGGACACTGGGCAGGCGGGCCTGGGTGGGGGGTTGCGTGGAGCGGGCTGGAGCGATGAGACACTGAGGGTGCACGCGGTGGCGTGCCGCCGCGCTCGTGAGCGCCTCGCTGGGGGTGGGTGCATGGATAGCAGCTAGCGTGTCAGACACGCACACCGCGCAACCGTGCCGCGCAACCCTATCTGTGACATCCCCTCCCTCCCGCCTCTCCCTTCTCCCCCGCTCACTCCTGCATTCTCCACACACAACACAACACAACACAACATTTGTTTGTTATCTCCTTGTGATCTCTAACACAACAGGTGTGTGACGCGCTGACCGCCAACCTGGAGGAGCGGCAGTTCTTCCGCATCCGCACGCCCGCCAGCCACGCCGAAGTCATGACCTACCTCTCGCTCTTCGCGGCGGCGGAGTCCTTCGTGGTGCTGTGCGTGAGCGGTGGGTGGTTCCTTGAGTGGGTGGTCGCTTGGGTGGGTGGGCGGGCGGTGAGGGGTGTAAGCACTGCCTCGCAAGGCCATGGGTGCCGGGGTCGAGTGGGTTACTTTGCTGGTGCCTGCACCGGACCTGTGGGCACATCCGTGCCCCTTTGGCGATCATGCGTCATTTCGCTGCTGTCCCACGTGAATGCCGGCCCTGCTTCAGGCGAGCTGGGGCGAGCCATGGTCCACTCCCTGAAGCACCGGGAGACGGTGCCGTACATCTGTGCGTTCTCGGTGCTGGGATACGTCACGGTGAGGCGGTGCGGGGCGAGGCGGGCACGCGACCCTGGGGGGGGATAGTTCATTCCAGAAACCAAAGCAAACTGACCGAGGGAACCCGAACCAGCCCGCAAAACCCGCAAGCCCAGAGCGAGGAGGTGGTATGGCCTGAACCTTTGGGTCTTGGGATGCCCTTGATTCTTGAGGGGCGGGGGAACCCCACCGGGCTGTGACGTGAGGGCAGCAAGCGCATGTGAGAAATGGCATAGCCTATACATTGCCTGGGGAAAACGGTGGATCATTTGACGCCGGGCAAGGCAAGCTGACCCTGTCCCTTTTTCCTCCCTTGCGCTGCTGCCGTAGGTGTGCCTCATCCTGCTTCTCATAAAGCACTTTGGCGCCACCAACGCCGAGGTCGTCAAGTCCATGCGCAAGGTAGGAGTGTGCGTGTGTGTGGGGTGGGAGGGAGGGGGTTGCTGCTGCAAGCCGTTGCAGTCGCGATACTTCTTCAGCTTCAGGCCAGAGGCGGTCGTGGATCGGCACCACACTCCCATCCGCGCATGCACCTCGGAATGCACACACACCTCCTCGCAATCCACCAACCATTCTCTCTTCACGGAATCCTCTCCCCTCCTCCCATTCATCCACGACCTCGCACATGCGTTGCCACGCCTTCGGTCCAAACAGGTGTGCCAGGTGATCCTGTCGTTCGTGGTGTTCCCCAAGCCCATGAGTTGGAAGTACCTCATGGGCGGCGCGCTGGTGGCGGCGGCGCTCTACACGTTGCAGCGCACAGGGAAGAAGCCGGCGGGTGCGGGCGGGGCAGCAGGCGGCGAGGGCGGGCGGAGCGGGGGGCACGGGAAGGACTTGAAGGAGCAACGGGAGGCGCTGCTGTCGCGGAAGGACTCGGACACGTTGTCACCGGACCAGGGCGGCGAGGGGCGGTGAGGAATGTGGAATAGACGGTGATCTTTGGTGACGCTGATGATTATGGCGGCTAACTGCTAACAGTACCGGAAATAGTTACCGTAGTTGTTTAGGAACTGTTGAATGAAGTGCTGGAAGTGGCCTTTCTGATAATAGGGCAGCGGCTTGTGGATGATGGCAGCTGCACTGGCGCTGGCGCTGCTGACGGAGCAGAAGGGTTTGGCCTGCTCCCCTGCTGGTAGGACTGAGGCGTGCGGCCTCTTTTAGGCACCTGGTCTTCAGGTGCAGCTTTTTGGGCTATCGTAGTCATGAGTCCTTTGCACGTGGGAGGAGTTGACAGTGCAGCAGCTAGAGTGCATGCATAATAGCGCGGTTCAGAGGACGGTGGTGCCCGGTAGGTAGGAGCGCCCGGGCGTGCGTGCACAGATCAGGATACTTTGGATAGGTTGGTGGCAAACTGGACAGGACGGCACGTTGGCCGTGCTTGAAGCGAGATTGCCGGGAAAGCGGCCCGAAGGGCCCGATGGCAGGCTGGTTCGTGCCTGGTCGCCAGCTTGGAACATTCGTTCTCCGCATGCCGTGCGCATACACATTTTTAACAAGCACAGTCCTTAATAATATAGGCATTGCCTTACGCTCCGCACGCTTCAGAAGTCTAAAGGTCTTTCTTTCTCGTTCTCACTAGTTTACCAGTGTCTAGATAAACATGAGCGGTCAGACTCAACGCGGGAGACCTAACGTTCTTATTACGGGAACGCCGGGCACCGGCAAAACGACCACGTCGGAAATGGTGGCGCAGGAGCTCGGCTTTAGGCACATTAACGTTGGCGAGTGGGTGCGCGAGAAGAGCCTGCACTCGGGGTGGAACGCGGAGTTCGACTGCTTTGACATCGACGAGGACAAGGTGAGCGGAGTCGTCGACGGCGCAGCGCATGCAGGCGGCCGGGAGTCGCTGAGCCGTCGAGCTGCGATATAGACGCAAAAAGGCGCAGATAGAGATATGCGTGCCGAAGCGACGTGGGGTTCCTCGTCGAGGTCCTGCGCTCGCAACACCCGTGGCAGGTCCCTCGCCCCACGTCCGGTCCTTGGCCGGGACGTCCTTGGCCGGGGCCGTGCACTTGCCCCAGTGAGGCACAGCCGTCGCTTCGGTACGCGCCCGCGACTGAATCTGCGTACCGACGGTCGCATGGCGCGCGTAGCGCAATGGCTTCTCAGCGCCCTCGGGCCCCTGCCTCCTGCCCCGTCGTCGACTGCGTCCAGCCGGGCCTTGTGCAGCCGGCCCACACTACACGCCGTCCCAAGCTACAGCAGACCAGTGCCTGACCGGGCCCCAAACGCAGCGGGGACCTCTCCCCACGCCTTACAGCCAGCCACTGGCCGGCTTCACGCACGCACCCATGTGTGGCTGGCCGGCTGAATGGATGGATACATGGCACCGCAGGTTGTGGACGCGCTGGAGGACGTGCTGGGTGAGGGCGGCTGCGTAGTGGACCATCACGGCTGCGACTTCTTTCCAGAGAGGTGGGTGGGACTCCGGTCGAGAAGGAGGCAGGGAGGGAGGGAGAGAGGGAGGGGGTGCGGTGGCAGGGCTGGCGGCGTCGGCGTGACGCGACGCAGGCGGGGCGGCATCAGGGGCGTTCAGTTGGTGTTGCAGGTCTAGGAGTCGACGCCTGCACGTGGCCTCGGCCGAGTCCTCGCCGTCCGGTGGTATGGGTGTGGCCGGGCCTGAGCAAGAACTACATGGGTTGATTGAAAAGTCTGGGAACCCTGGGGCCCGAAGCGTGGGGCCAGGCCCGGTGACCGGTCGCGAAACGTGTGCTGAGCTTCAGCCGCCTGCGGAGCCGCGGCTGCCTGGCGCGGGTTCACGGACACGGTGTCTATGTAGCAGTGTGCACGAGACCAGACCGTGCATGTGATATGTGTGTAACTCGGGTGCTGGGCGACGGGGCTGGTCGGAGAGGTGTCGTCACCAGGCTGGGGACTACCGTACTGGCAGAACTAGTGCACTAAGTTGGAGAGGCATGCGGTATATGCCAGCCACACGCTTCCACCCAACTTAAACTCTTTGTGTCAGTACTCTGGTACCGCGCCCCCAACCAACAGGTGGTTTGATCTGGTGGTCGTACTACAAGCCAACAACACTGAGCTGTACGACCGGTTACAAAAGCGGTACGTGTGGCGGCTGGTGTGGCGGGCAGTGTGGCGGTCAGCGGCGGCGGCCTGGCTGTAGCCAGTGGCCGCTATTCCAACGCAGGGTTGCGGGGTGATTAGGACCCGGGCCATGGCCGTGTTGCGCACCTGCAGCAACCGCCCTCGGTGGCTAGCTCATTGACCCGTCGTCACACCGCACCTAACAACAGCATCATCACCACCACCAATGCAGCGGCTACACAGCCAAGAAGATCAATGAGAACGTGGAGTGTGAGATTATGATGGTGGTGCTGGAGGAGGCGTCGGAGAGCTACAGGTGAGCGAGTAGGTGGGCGTGTGGGGCTGCGTGTGTATTTGGGGGTTGGGGAGGGCAGCGTTGGCCGGGATGCAGCTGGCAGGTAATTGCGAACGGGTGTTTGCTGAGCACGTGAGAAGTGGGCCCACAGCTTACGACGTCCGACTTTGGGCTGCAGCGCATCGCGCGTACGGTATTGGATGGGGGACACATGCTGCTGGTGTGCCGCATACACGGAACATGCATGGAGCCCCCCTCCGCTCCTCTCCCCCCCCCCGCCTATACCACTGGACATGGGCACTTCATTATTAATTAAACACCATCCATGGATGGCTACCCCCCCCCTTCCCCCGCCCTTCCCTCTCAGGCCCGAGATCGTCAAGCCCATGTCCAGTGACAACACCGACGACCTGGAGCGCAACGTGGCCACCATCGTGGAGTGGGTGCGCGGCATGATGGCGGCCGCGGCCATGGCGGGACACCACTGAGGCGGGAGAGCAGGAGCAGGAGGGGGCGGAGGAGGAGGAGGAGGAGGAGGAGCAGGGGGAGGAATTGCAGCGTGAGCTGTCGTGGTAATGAGCTGCTGCGGCAGCAGGCCAGCAGTATAAGGGCGGGGGGGACCGGGGGAGGGTTTGAGGCGGGGGGCGGCAGCACGGGGGGAGGCAGCCCGGGGCAGGAGGTGCGGAATCTGGTGTAAGACGGCTTGCGTGGCGTGGTGGCGGAAGTTGCTGCAGGTTCCCAAAGAGGACAGGGGGAAAGGACAGACGGCTCTGGCGGACCGAATAAGGCCGAGTTCGGGCAAGTACGGGCATACATGTTCTGGGGGCGGGAAGGATATGGGTAGACGGAGTATTACGGAAGTGGGGCTGTATGTGTTAGCTCGCGAATAGGCCAAGCCGTTTCGGAGCTGTTGCACTGTGGTAGAGTGGGTTACGGACCAGGGTGTGTGAAGGTGCCCTGGGTTGAAGGACGTGAGACTGCAGCGAACTGCCGCGGGCTGCTGCAGGGCTTGAAGCGGCGATGCTCAGGGCCTTCGGCGGCAAATCGGGCTTCACGAGTCCCTGACAATAGTGATCTGTGCACACGGCTGTGTTCTTACTTGTGCGTCACACATGGAAAACAACTCTTTGGCCATCGCAGCATCTGTCGCTTTTAAGTCCGCTCATTCGCGGCAATATTGCGCCTCCCCTGCCCCACACTGCTTTCCACTCGTCCCAAACCCGACGTCCGCCGTCACCGTCCGCCGCCACCGTCCACCCCGTCCGAACTCCCTAGTCACCCTCAGCGCGGCCTCCTTTGCTAGGCCACTGGTGCGCTGCGAGCACGAATACCACACCAGCACACCAGCCGGTTTCCCGTTTCCGCTGTGCTCAGCCACGCCCATGCTATAATCAAGCCCCCCCCCCCCCCCGCGCTCCCAGCAGCGAGCACACCCTGTCATTTTTCTTCACTAGCTCACGCGTGCCGTCCACCATCACGCGACCACGACCGGCAGGCAGCCGACCGCGCCAAGGAGCCATACTTGATTCTTCTTCGCGAGCCTTCTACACCTGCCCACAGCTCGCTCGTCATGGCCCTCCAGCTGCTTCTTCCAGCCCCTCCACTCCCAGCACGAACCTTTTGCTGCTGCCCACACCTCGGTATTACAGCGGCTCCCGTTGACTGCTTGCCGTTCACACCGCGGGCCCGACACCGCAGCGGCGGTGGTGATTCACGCCCGCGGACGCGCGGCGTGTGCGCCCACCTGCCCGTTACGTACCCTCCACACACGCCCGCCAGACACGCCCGCCGCCCCTGCCCCTCCCATGCGCACACGCACACGCACGCGCGGCCCTCGTCGTCCTCCTCCTCCTGCTGCTGCTGCTGCTGCTGCTCCTCACACCATGGGCCTGAAGGGCGCCAGCTCCGAGGCGTTGTAGACCAGGAAGCCCACCTTGACGCGGTTCTCGTTGTAGCAGGCCAGGTCGTCCTGCAGCGCGGGTGGAGGCAGTGCGGGTGGAGGCAGTGCGGGTGGAGGCAGTGCGGTTCTGGCAGGTGCAGGGCAGGGGGAAGGGGTCCAGAGCGGTTGGATCCACTTCGCCTGGAGCGGCCTTGGAGGGCACAAGCAACACACAGCCCAGCCAGCCGGCCGGCCGCTGTCCACCCACCCACCCACCCACCCACCCACCACACGGGGGTCAGACCCCCCCATCGAGACCCCCCAACTTCAAAGTGTCATAACTTTTAAAATGACCTGCGTTAACACAAACTAACTAGATAGGCGGCTTCCTTTAAAATCCCACCAGGTTCAGAGGTGTTAACGCAGGTCATCCTGGGTGGGGCTAGGCTGGCTGTGAAGCATGTGTTTGGGGGGCGCGTGAAGAGGGCCACGGCAGGCAGGACGTACCACACCGTGCATTCTACGATAACAATACAATTATTACACAATATTGTTGGTGGTCAGGGGGAAAGGAATGGGGAAATGGCCATTCGGAGGGTCTTTCATGGCCCGTGTCAAGGGGCCGGCAAGGGGCCGACAGCGAGCGAGGCTAGGGGCTCCAGAGCCTGTCCCGACGGCATGCCCGGAAACCCCTCCAGGCAATAGTTTTAATGTTAAAAACAACTCCTGAGTGGGCCCTGGGCTTAAATCAGCGAAGAATACCAGGCCGATATTCCGAGCATTTCGCCCGAGCTTCGGTCGCTAGAGCCACGCTAGGCGTATGCAGACTGTCGTAAATGCATCATTATCATACTTATGTTTGACGGCAAGGGTACTGGATATGATTTACGGTGGTGTCGTGGTGGTCAAGTCGAGACATTTTGCGCCACCGAGCAAAGTTAAATTGAATCAAACCCTCGTCTATTTATTGAGAGAAAATAAGGATGGCCTATTTTTATCGAGCGCTCGTGCGCTGGCGAGGAAGTTCTACCTGGTCCGGATTTCGGGCCCCCTCCCGACCGGCCGTGGCCCCCGTGTGCCCACCCACCCACCCACCCACCCACCCACCCACCCACCCACCCACCCACCCACCCACCCACCCACCCACCTTGGCGCACTCCCTGCAGGCGCCGCAGGACTTGCGGCACACGCCCGGCGCCACAGCGTTGACCACCATGAAGTCGTGGTTCTGTAGGTGGGTGTGTGGGTGTAGGTGGGTAGGAGGGTGTGTGGGTGTGTGGTGGCATGTTAGGGTGGCATGCATGTCAAGATGAGAAGGTTGTAGAGAGGTGTGCTTGGGGGTTACTGGTAAACAGTCCCGGTGAGAAACAAACTGCGAAGAACGTGACTGCACTGCAGCTGGGATACGCAGCCGCCTATGCGAGCTACTGAACATCAGGTGTGGTTGGGGATGGTTGCCATGCGTGGGGTTGATGGTGACGGGAGCTTCCTTCCCCCTCACGCCCGCCCCCCCGCACCTTCTCGCAGTCTCCCCGCGCCGCCCACTCGGAGCAGCTGGGCGACTCGTCGTAGCACACGCCCGGGTCCTTCACGTACGGGTCGTGCGGCCGGCCGGCCTGAGGGCGCCAGCATACATATACAGGCGCGCAGAGGTGCAGAAGAAGGTAATGCATCTGGTGAGTTGTGCGTGTGCTAGCACTGAAAGGTAGGTCGCTGGCACATCACGCGAGTGCGCTGCGCGCTTTGAGTGTTGCACACGCGCGCGAGAGCGTGATGCCTTAGCGATTAAGCCCTGGCCGCCCGTGGTGTTGGTTTTGGGGCGCCTGCAAAGCCACGGCCTCCCCAACACACGCCGCACCGCACCGCCACCGCCACCGCCCATGCCTACGCCCACACATACGCCCACGCCCACGCCGCACCGCCCACGCCCACGCCCACACATACGCCCACGCCACGCACGCACCGCCATCTCGTTGGGCCGGAAGGGGCGCGCGTGGATCCACTTCGTGGCGGTCCACTTGACGCCGCTGAGCACCGGGCAGCCCGTGTGCGAGGCGTGATTGTCCTCGGTGGTGCCTGAAGGCGGCGGCGAATGTGGCGGCGGCGGCGGCGGTGGTGGTGGTAGTGGTGGTGGTGAGTGACACACACGCGACAGCGGCAGCGGCAGCGGCAGCCTGCTTGCAGCATGTGTGCATGCCCTTCGTCTGTACAACTGCTGCTCGCTGTAGCAAGACTCCCCTGCTCCTCCTCCTCCTGCTCCTCCTCCTCCTCCTCCTCCTCCTCCTGCTCCTCCTCCTCCTCCTCCTCTTCCTCGTGCTCCTCCTCCGCCTCGTCCTCGTGCTCCTCCTCCTCCCCGACCACCCGGGCAGCAGCACCGCTGAACTCTCCCGTCCACACACGCCCGCCCGCTCGCTCGCTCGCACGATCGCTCACCGTCGGGGTTGATGGACCAGAACAGCAAGGCGTCGCCGCGCTTGGGCGCAAACGCCACATGGTTCTGCGGGTTGACATGCGGGTGGTAAGTGTAACTCATACATGATACATGCCATACGCACGTCAAGGAGACGTCGCGCAGGCGCCAGCCAAATGGAATCATCGGGCGGGGACACATGGGTCCATGAAAACACACGCAGTGCAGCGACAGCGCGTCCTGGGCCACCGGAAGGGGGCTGGGGCTGGAGCTGGGACCCATGGGCCACGGCAGGCAGGAGGCCGCGGTCAAACTCAGCCCTTGAAAGCGCGCGAGCTAAGTGGGGGCGAGCTAAGAGGGGGCCCGGCGCGGCCCTACCGTCCAAGCCGCGCGGCTGGGAACCCAACCCAGGATCCACCCACCTTGGCGCAGGCAGAGAAGTTAGCGCCCAGGCTGCGGTGGGCAACAGGTGTGCAGGCGACGGCACGACGAGCGCGGAGGAGGAGGAGGAGGGCCGATTAGGCGTTGCTATGTTGCGGTAAAGTCAGTATACCCAGCGGTTGTGCGGTGGGTTGCAATTGTCGCTTTGGTTTCTGGAATGAACTACCCCTCCCCCCCCGCCCCGCCCCGCCCACCTCCACCAGCTGCGCCTCCCGCCCGCCGCCCGCCCACTGGGCGCATGTGCGTGTGCACACACACGCTGCTTCCCCTCCGCTCCCCTCCGCTCCCCCCCGCTCCACTTCCCCCTTATGCATTGGGTTTGGTTTAGTTTGGGCTGGTAACCACAATCCCTCCCCCTCCATTAATTTAACATGCATGGAACGGCGCGACAACACCGACGGCCATCGGTATGAGTTCCTGGCGTGCTGCTCCTGTCACTCACTCCTGTCATCACCAAGACCGCTGCACCAACCAACCCCCCCACTCACGTCCTGGCCAGCTGGGGGTTGACCCACTCGCTGGTGGGGAAGGCGGTCTCGCCGCCCTCGTCCGGCTCGTTCAGGTAGATGAGCACCTGGCGGGGTGGAGGGGGAGGGGGGGAAGGGGGAGGGGGAGAAGGGGAGGGGAGGGAGAGGGGAGGTGGGAGTTGTAAGTACCAGCCTACCCTAAACCAAGAAACCAAGCTAGCGAGCGAGGCGCCAGCAAAGGCGATGAGGGTTTGCAAGGATACATGAGCGAAGTGTAGCGCGGTAGGGGGTGGCAGGAGGTACGGATTTGCCGTGTAAACAATGCACAGGCAGGAAGGACAACAGGTTACAGGCAGGCAGGCGGCCCTGTACGGCTATGTACCAAGGACCGGCCAGATGGACATGCCTTCTAGGCGCGACGCGGATAGCCCCTCTTTCCGTTCGTTACGCCCGCAAGTCCCTCGTCCCCAAGTTGGACGCAATCTTCCCGCTCCGGCGCCCGCTCCAGCGCCTGCCCCCACCCCCACCCCGCTTCGCTTCTGGTTTCTGGAATGAACTGCCCCACCCGGCCTCCCCCTCCTCCTCACCGTGGCCACGCGCACGCCCGCCTCATCGTCCCTCAGCGTGTCGGCGTGCACCTTGTACTGCTGTCCCAGACCGTAGCGCAGGATCTGTGGGGGTTGACAGCAGCAATAACAACAACAGGACACATGTCAGGAGCTCTGTGTGTTTGAGGACAACTGAACACAGGCCGGGAGCTCTGTCTGTGCTGGCGCAGGCGCAGGCGCACGTGCAGCCAGCGTGTGTGGGTGGTGGTGGTGGTTCACTCCGTACGGTGGTTGGGGGGCTACACCACACGTGCACAGGATGCGCGGGCGTGGGCACTTGAAGGTGGCCAAGAGCGCGTTTGACATATTCCTTCGTTGTGCCTTGCATCTCTCCCCCCCTGCCCCAGTCGTTGAGTCCAACCAACCAGTCAGCGACACGCCCGCATGCGTGTGTACATTATTGCTAAATTACATTCGATGGTCCAGAAATGTCGGAGCGAGAAGCGACTTCGCCCGTCCATGGACATCTTGACTTTCTGGAGGGCTGAGCCCCTTTTCCCTTACGTCAGGGGAATGCTTGTCGTGTACATCAAAGCCCACACCCACACCCACACCTGCGTGTCCTCCTGGTGCGCCACGGGTATCTGCGTCCACGCCGCCACGCGGTTCTCTATCCGCTCCACGATGTCGTCCTGGTACCTGCAGGGGGAGGATCAGAGGGATAGTGAGAGGCAGAGTGAGAGGCAGAGTGAGACCGAGTGAGCGAAGGAGTGACCGAGTGAGAGAGTGAGAGAGAATGATAGTGAGGGAGGCAGCAACAACATGCGCAGGCCGCGGCGTGCGTTGCAAGCATATGTAGCGAAGCGTTGGGTGGGTGGAGTGATGGTGTTGCGTTACAGCTGTGGGGAGGCTTCAACGGCGCACACTATCCAGGCCTACGGCGATCGAAGCGCACTCCGCGCTTGACCGCCGCGATCACAGGGATGGTGGTGGCAGTGGTAGGCACCCATGCACCCCATGCTGAGCGCTAGGACCTGCAGGTCGTGGGCGCCGCGGGCGTCCCCACGGCACCCGCCAGCCAAGCCAGCCCCGTCGTACACAGGCCAGGCCAGGCCAGGCACACACGAAGACGCCTTTCAGACCCACCGCTTGAGGAAGGTGCCGTAGCTCTGTGCAGCACAGGCAGCAGAAAAGGAAGGGGGCATCCAGCAGTGGGGGAGTCAACCCACGCGAGCCACGCGCCTGTCATGCGGTCACGTCGAGTCGCGCCGCCCTCCCTACCCTCCCATGGCCCTCGCTGCTGTCCCTGATCCCGCTGACCCGCGCTCCCATACCACCCTCCCCACTTCTTCGCCCTCGCCCTGTGGCCTCCTCCTCCTCGTTTCCCTTCGCTGCCCTCCTCCTTCGCCCATATCTGCCCCATCCCCTCTTAATCCTGCCGCCCCCTTGCTGCCCCATCCCCTCTTATTCCTGCCGCCCTCTTGCAGCCACAGCCACATCCACATCCCGCCCACTCAGCCGGCCAGCCACACCCTAAGCCCTCTTACCCCCCCCCCGCCTCTCCACCGCCACCGCCCCCCACCCCTCACCGTGCGGTAGTTGTCCTCCACGCTCTTGCCGCCCGCGCCCACCACCGTGGAGCGCTTCATCTGTCGAGGAAGCAGGGAGTTGTGGTTACACGCATTAGAGTTCGGAGAGGGGGGAAGGGGTTGCAAGGATGTATGGCGAAGTGGTAGAACAGGTAGGTACACAGGGGGGGGAGGGCAGGTGCGGGCGCAGGGGCGGGCATGTGAGTGCCCACACCTCCAAGTGATCATCCAAGCCCTACTTCCGGCCTCGCTGCCATAAGGCAGGGTCTACCTTCTGTTTTCCCTAGGGCTCTCCAACACTCACAAGCCAGGGTGGTCTGCCTTGCCCCGGGACCTCGTGCGCCTCATCACATGACAGGGCCCCACCCGCCACGCGCTCCCTCCCGCCCACACTCACATTGCACGAGCACCCCGTCTGCCCCCCTCTCCTTGACGATGCCCTTCAGATTAGGCCCCCTATCCCGTACTTGCTTGAAGCAGTCACCCACCTGCGGCGCGGCCAGCTCGATGAGGTGCTTGGCCTCCACGTCGGTGATGAAGTTGTGGTAGATGAACACGCGCGGCTTCCAGGCCACGTGCTCGATCCAGGACTTGGAGGCTGGGGGGCGAGGGGCCGAGGGCGAGCGCGAGAGCGGCGGAAAGAATACAGGAAGGACGAGGAAGGAAGAAGAAGGAATGAGGAAGGAGCAGCAGCAGCAGTATTAGTAATGGTTATGGGCAAAGGGACTAGCGTCGCCGTTTTGCGTGTTGTGTGCCGGGGTTTTGCCATGGGGTGCGAGGTAATGCTCGCACGTAGCACATGGGGGGAAGGGGACAGCGCGGAGGAGGCGCCCAGTGCCTAGCGACCCTGTCGCTTGCCTCTGCTTGCTTCCAGTTCCACCCGACCATACCACACCCCTTGGTTTAGAATGGGTTGGTATTTACAACCCCTCCCCGGGCCCACCTGGCAGTGGGATGTCATCGAAAGGCTCCTTCTTGAGGGGGTCCCTGCGGAAAAAACAGTGTGCCGTGTGCAACATCAGCACTCTTGGTGTGCACTGGTTGCGGACACAGCGGCCCCTTCTGGCCTGCGTACGGCCCCCGGCACGGTATCGCCCGCCCAGTCATGGTGCTTAGCCTAACTTGCCGCTGCAGTATCAAATCACGCGTATGCAACCCGATTGGTTCCGCCCCCCCCCCCAACCCTCCTGTGCACGCCCCCTCCTCCTCCACCTCCTTTCCCTTCCCCGCCCTCCTCCCCGACCGCACCAGAAGAAGTCAACATGCTTGTACGTCTCGCCCTTCCAGCCTGGCAGCACATCCGTATCCCTGCTGCTGTATTGAGACGGTGCTGCGTGCGCGCATGCCGTGCCCAGGGCCAGAGCCAGCACCGCCAGCGCGAACGGGCGCATGGCTGTTGCTGGCGAAGATGTCTCAGCCCCTACACCACACAAAATCGCCTCGTCTGTGTTGAGCGAGAGTCCTGCTTCTTGCTTGTATCTGCTCTGCTTGGCTGGACGACGAGTTTCTTCACAATGTATTATGATAATAGTTGGTAAGAAATGAAAGAATACTGTAGTACGCGCCTTACTTTCACAGCAGTCGTCGCGAGGTTCGCGACAGGGCAGTTGCATCCATCAACACGATGGTCTCTCTTGCACATGGAAAAACATGACATAACGCTAAACACAGTGATTCTAGGTTGTCCTCTTCTTACACTGTCCTGGACCTCCACAAACTTGCTTTCCAGCGCAGGATCGAATTCGTTCTCCACGCCGGTGCTCCAGGCACCCCCTGGGAAATAAATGGACGTTGAACTTACGCTCTGACGAGTCTCCTGACACTTGATCTAGTAGAAATGCGCTGGCGGGAGTTGGCTGTGTCAGTGGCGCTCTTGGCGCTTGCGCAATATACACCGGGAGTGCTTGGTAATAGCAAGCATGCGGCAAAACTATTGCTGATGGAGGTAGGCTGGCCTTCTGGACGAGGACTCTGCTGTAGCCGTGCCAATTCGACGCTGCTCGCGTATAGCTTTAAACTCGGTGCTCCTGCTACACGCCATGTGTGCTGAAGACACGCATTAATTTCTGTCGGAACGGCGCAGGAGCTGCGCAAGGCGAATATAGGCAGGGATGTTTGGGCACACGTCCCCAAGAACAAGCGTGCGGTGTGGGAGGCCCCCGACGGGCGCACCATCAACGAGACGCTCGCGAGTTTCACGGATATCCCCGTGGACATCGTGGTGCACATTAAGCTCATCGGTTTTGATGGCGACGGGTGCGTTGGTATGGAGAGTGGGACGGGGCAGAGTCTGTGCCCGGGTGCGGTTCGATGTTCTTGTGTGGCATTCCTGGAAAGGTACCTGTGAAGGTACCCCCAGGCGGTGCAGGAGGGGAGGTTACGGGCAGGGGGGCTATGGGAGGGAAGGCACCGCGGTTCTTGCGGCACCGCGCTGCAGGACACCACCCGCGTGTGCCTACTCTCACCCCGCCCTGCCTCCACCGTCGCTTCCCGCCTCCCACTCGCCCCCCTTCTCCTCCATCCCCCACCCCCACCCAACTCCACCCTCTCTCCCCTTGCCCTTCCCCCTCCCCCTCCCTCTCAAAACCACCCCCCACCCACCCTCTCACGGAGCCCAGCATCAACCACGTCAAGGTGGAGGAGGCGGCGCTGGCCCGCTACCTGCGCGGGCTGCACCTGGACCTGCAGACCGCGGTGCTGGAGCCGGAGCTCAAGCACCTGGTGCGTGGGTGGGTGGGTGGGCGGGTGGGTGCCGGTGGGTGCCGGTGGGTGATGGGTGGGCATGGGCTGATCCCGGGGCTGGTGGTGGCGGTGATGGTGTGCGTGTGTGTGTATGTGTGTGTTTGGTGTGTGTGTGTGTGAGGGGGATTGTTTATTCCAGAAACCAGAAGCGAAACGACCAAGAGAACCAGTAGGGGAGTAAGTACCAGCCCAGTCTAAACCAAGAAACCACACTAGCGAGTAAAGCACAGGCACAGGGGGGGAGGGGAGGGGGGAATTTATTCCATTTCATAGTTCGGCCATTGCAAACCATTGTGTGGGGTGCTGGAGGGGCAGGGGGGTAGTTCACTCCAAGTCCCAATGCGACCATTGAAACCCAGGACCCAGAACTGGGGGGCTGGGTGGTACCGGGGCGGCAGTAGTACCTGGATGGCCGGGCTGGCGGAGGGGGGGGGATGGGGCGGTACCGGGGACGCGGGCGCTACTTGGGCGGGGCCGTGATGTCGCGAGACGTCTGGGGGCGGGTTGTTGAGGAGGAGGAGGAGGAGGAGGAGGAGGGGTAGTTCATCCAGAAAGCAGAAGCGGAACGAGGGGGGGGAGGAGGGCGAGGAGGAGGAGGCATTGCAGCTGGGGGCAGTGCCTAGCCCGCCGCCGGGGACGGGGTAGCTAGCTGGGGGCGGAGCGCGCCGCGCCGGTCGCTGGCCGAGTGCATCTCCCGGCCAGAGTGCAGTGCAGCGCAGCGCGCCTGGCGGGCATCGCGACCCAGTCAGCCCCCTCCTCCGTGGCTGCGCACGCACCCACCCACCCATCCACATCCACATCCTAACTCCCTTCTCTCTTCCCCCTACATCTCCCTCGTCATTGATTTAATTAAACATGCATGGTTCTACGTCTACCTCGTCATTAAATTAACATGCATGGCACCCCCCGCCCGCCCACGTGCGCAGGCGCTGCGGCCGCGCGTGCACTTCCGCGTGTCTAAGGCGCCCGTGGGGCTCACGCACCGGGTGGCGGGCGGTCTCACGTCCTACATATTCGGGGCCATGCAGGGTGAGAGGCCGCCGCCGCCGCCGCAGGGAGGAGGGGAGGTTAGGGGCAAGAAGGGAAAGAGGGGGCGAGGGGAAAGAGGGGGATGAGAGAAAGGCGGGTGAAGATGGAGAGGGCAAGGAGAACGGGAAAGGGTGCGGAACGAGGAGATGAGGGGTGGGGGGACGTGGATGGGTGTGGCAGGCGTTAATGGCATTCCTGCTTTTGCAGAACTGCTTGTCACGACCTCCTGCTCCCACTGCTCCCACTGCTTTCCCCGCTGTCGCATCCTGCTCCTGACGCCTGCTCCCGCCGGGCCCCCTGCCTCCTCTTCCTGCTCCTCCTCCGGGGTTGTCTCGGTTGGGGTTTGCTTGGGTTCTGGGTTTTTGGGTTGCCATGGTCGCTTTGTCTCTGGAGTGAGCCACAACCGCCACCCACCCACCCACGCTACCCCACCCCCCGCACCCCTGCCAGGCAAGCGTCTGTCCACCGTGTACGTGCCGCACCGGGTGGTGGACGACGTGCTGGCCACGGAGGAGGCGGGCCTGGCGCAGTCGGCCGGGGCACACCACGACTACACCGCCGCGCCCAGGTGGGCGGGTGGCGGGCTGGCTGGGTGGGCACGTGCGCACGTGGTCTGTGTGTTAGAGATCACAAGGGAGAGAACAGCAGACGTTGGACAATGCGTTCGGAGCGGTGACGGACGGTCGCGTATTACCTTGAATACTTTACCAACGCCGACCAACCTGCCGGTTTGTGTGTGTGTCCACCTCTCCACTTGCTTCCTTCCCCACCCCAGTCCCTGCACCGCACTATCCGTTTGGTAGCCCAGCGCCACTTGTTGAACTAACCATGCATGGGCCCACCCGCCCACCCGCTTCCACCCATCCGCCCGCTTCCACCCACCCACCGGCTTCCGCCCGCCCACCCGCTTCCGCCCACCCAACCGCTTCCGCCCACCCGCCCGCTTCCACCCACCCAACCGCTTCCGCCCGCCCACCCGCTTCCGCCCACCCAACCGCTTCCACCCACCCAACCGCTTCCACCCACCCAACCGCTTCCGCCCACCCAACCGCTTCCGCCCACCCAACCGCCCGCCCCCGCCGCGCCCTGCGCCCCCGCCGCGCCCTGCAGCACCGAGGGCGGCGGCTCCGACCCCACCCACCTGCCGCCGCTGCTGACGCTGTACCTGCTCAACCTGGAGCCGCCCGCCTCCGCCGACTACCTGTACACCTACAACGAGGAGGACGCCGTGGTGGCGGCGGGCAACTGGTGGGTGGGTATTGGTGGGTGGGTGGGTGGGTGGGTGGGTGCGTGCTGTGGGAGGGTGGGTGGGTGGGTGCGTGCTGTGGGAGGGTGGGTGGGTGGGTGGGTGCGTGCTGTGGGAGGGTGGGTGGGTGGGTGGGTGGGTGGGTGGGTGGGTGGGTGGGTGGGTGGGTGGGGCCGCACGAGGGCGGCCTGAGGCCTGGGAGGCCCGGAAGGGGAAGGGGGAGGGTTGGTGCTGGGGGGCGGTTGGGTGCCGGAGGGCGGTTGAAGGGCGGGGGGAGGCGGAGAGGGGGAGAAAGGCGGGTGGGATGGTGAGAAGCAGAGCTGGGGAGGGGAGGGGAGGGGAGGGGAGAGGGTGCGGGAGGGGGCAGGAGGAGGGGCAGTTCGAGGGCCGGCAGCTGGTGGGTGGCAGCAGGAGGAGAGGTGGGGCCCTGGAGCCCCTGGAGGGCACACCCATGGCCCACATGTTGAGGTGGCGGGTGTGGCGGCTGGCTAGGTGGGCGCCCAACGCACGATTGGACCAAAGGCCCACAATAATGGCCGCCGCGGCCCCGGCGTCCTCGCCCAGAGCAACGCATCTCCGAATGGTTGATTCGGTGTCAGGAAGGAAGTACCCCCACCCCACCCCACCCCTACATCTCCTTCGTCATTAATTTAACATGCATGGAACCCCAACCCACCCCAACCGCAGTTGCAGTTTGTTTCTCACCGGGACTGTTTACGCACCCCACGGCTGCCTATGATCTTCTTCTTGATCTGAATGCATGGAACCCACCCCACGGCTACATCGCCTAGCCTAACACACACGGAACCAACACCCCCGGCCTCCTCCCGCCTCCCGCCCCCAAGGTCCGACTTCAAGAGCTGCCCCGGCGCGCTGCATGCGAGCGAGGCGCGCGCGGCCGGCGGCGGCGGTCTGGCCTGGGTGGACCTGGCGGCGGCGCCGCACTCGTATGGGCCGCTGCGGGGCGGGCAGGGGCAGGTGAGGAGGGGGTGCCATACATGTTTAGTTAATGACGAGGTAGACGTAGAACAGGCATTGCAACACCCGCTGCACCCGTTGAGGGCCCGGGGTTCCATGCATATGAATTTATAACGAGAAGGCGAAGACGTGTGATGCGGAACAGGCGGCCGGGGGGGGGCGGGGGCTGGGAGGGGGAGGAGGCGGAGGAGCGGCGCGCACATCAGGGGCACCGAGCGTGCTGTGGCGTGGCTGGAGGGGGCGTCAGAGATGTGGAGAGGTCTGCGGGCTCGGGGACGAAGGGGGAGGGGGTTCCATGCATGTTAACTTAATGACGGGGGGGGCGGAGCCGTCAGGCACAGGGCGCACACGCTCTCAGTGCGCTCGTGTGACGCCTTCTCTAACTGCCACCACCACCTCCACCAACCTGCTGCTTATGCACTGCGCTGCTCTCTCCTCCCCGACACCCCCTGCTGTGCCAAGTCCTGCTCTACCGTGCCTGCCTGTCTACCGCAACCCTTCTTAACCTGAATGCACGGAACCTCCGATGCCTTGCATTTGCCGCCACTGCCTGCGCCTCGCTCGCTGGTTTGCTTTTGGTTTAGAATGGGCTGGTATTTACAACCCCCCCCCAACGTCTGTTATACGTCTACCTCGTCATTAATTAGACATGTATGGCACCCCCGGCACCCCCCCCGCAGGTGTTCCCGCACAGCCTGCCGCACGCCACCGCCTTCGTGCCCGGCGCCGCCTCCACCGCCATCCTGCCCGAGCTGGCGGCGCTGGCTGCGGGCGCCGTGAGCCACCTGGCCTGGCCGGCGCTGCAGCACGGCGACCTGGCGCTGCCCAACAGGGACGGCGGCGACGACCTGGAGGTGGCGGTGAGGCGGGGGGCTGGGGGGGGGGCTGACGGTGGAGGGGGGGCGGGGCTGGGGCTGGGCGGAGTGGGGGGGGCGGTGGTGGGGCTGGGGGGCCGAGGGGGGGGGCGGGGGTTCCATGCATTTAGTTAATCCCCCCGGGGGGTTGCAAGGATATGGGGGGGGGGGAAGCTTGAGGGGAGAAGGAGCTGGATGGGAGCTGGGTGGGGGCTGGGGGGAGGAGGGTAGGGAGGGGCGAGAGGGGCTGGAGGTATGTGAGGTGGGCGGCGGGAGGTGGGCGGCGGGTGGGAGGAGGAGAGGGAGGAGGTGAGGGGAGGTAGTTCATTCCAGAAACCAGAAGCAAAACGACGGAGGGTGGGGGCGTCGAGGATACTGGATGGCTGCGCGGGCTCAAGATACGATAGGCTTGCGGCGCCCGTAACGGTAATGCTTACAGACGATGACTCGTTACATACCGTATATCGCCGCATCTGTGCGTGAGGAAGTAGTGACCATCGCGGGCCGCCCCACAACGCACCCCGCAACCCTACAACCCCTCCCCACCCCCAAAACAATAACCCGCCCCGCCCCCCTTCTGCCACTTCGCCATATATATCCTTGCAACCCCACCCCCCGCCCCCGGTAACACCTGCTGTTCCTCCAAGACTGGCTACAGTCTAGGTCTTCCCTAATCTTCATGCGTGTACTCCCCCCCCGTGTAACCCCCGTGTAACCCCCGTGTAACCCCCGTGTAACCCCCGTGTGACCCCCGTGTGACCCCCGCCCAGGTCATCCACATCCACGACACGCTGGCCGTGCCGCCGCGCTCCGTGGACCTTGACGTGCTGCGGCAGCAGCTGGGCGGCACGGTGGCGGGCAGCATCATGGGGCTGAGCGTGAAGGAGCACTTCCTGTCCTTCGCCGTGTGCGACCTGTGCGTCAACGCCTACACCAAGTGAGGGGGAGGGAGGGGAGGGGAGGAGTGAAGGGGCGGGGTAGTTCATTCCAGAAACCAAAAGCGAAACGACGGGGCTGATGGGGGGGGGCCACGAGGGCGGCGGGCCAAGAGGGGGCGGGGGGCTGAGGGGGGGCTGCGGGCCTGTTGGGGGGCGGCCGAGGATGCTGGGTTGCTGCGGGTGCTGTTGGGGGCCTCCTGTCCCTCTCTTTCTTGCGGTAGCCTTCACGTGTGTGAACCGGCACCGGCTATAGACCCAACAACCACTCCTTGCGCTGTCCCACATACCTGCCGGTCGGCCTGCCTGCCTTGCATCCCCCACTCCCACTCCCACACTCCCACCCCCACCCCCACCCCCCACCCCCACCCTCTTGGTCGTTTCGCTTTTGGTTTCTGGAATGAACTACCACCCCCACCCCCTCGTCATTAAATTAAATGCATGGAACCCCCACCCCCACGTGCCGCCGCCGCCGCCGCCGCCGCAGCGCGCTGCGCGTTCGCACCCAGCGCCAGGAGGGCAGCAACGTGGTGGCCAGCGCCGGCCAGATCCTGGACCGCCTCATGCTGCACACCACCCTGTCCGAGTATTCGGAGGTGAGGCCCGGCTGCGGCTGCGGCTGCGGGTGCGGGTGCGGGTGCGGGTGCAGGTGCACAGGTGCACAAGGGCACAGGTGGCGGGTGGGAGCGAAGACTGCTCTGCCCGCGCCGCCACATCCACCTGTATGTACCGTCCTTACGGCCCGCCACAGCCGCCTGTGTCTGCTGCCCTCCACACACACGAACACGCGTTACCGGCGGCCACCTCCTGCATCCTGTAGCTACTGTCCTCCTTCTTGACTTGACTGGGCCCATACCATGGATGGCTACCCCCCTCCTCGCTCTTATGCATTGGGTTTGGTTTAGTTTGGGCTGGTAACCACAACCCCCCCCGGCTGCGCCTTCCACCCACCCATCCACCCACCACCCACCAGATCATCCTTGCCTACGCGGGCGTGCACCAGACGCACAACGTGCTGCCGGTGTTCGTGTTCGACCTCAGCCTGAGGGACGAGCCGCTGCTGCTGGACGGCGCGCTGCAGGTAGATGGTGGGGGTTGCGGTTGCCAGTAGGTGGTGGGGGGTACACGCATTAGAGTTAGAGAAAAAGAAGGCGTAGCCAGGCACGGGCCGGGGGCTGGGGTGGGCGGGGGGCGAGGGGGATGGGGAGGGGCGGGCGGGCGGGCGTCAGAGCGGGAGCAGGGCGCGAGGATCAGGCAATCAATCGTTTAACCCACTTCAACAACCCACCCTGCCCACCCACCAATTCTACCTGCTTATCCACCTCTACCCTACCACCACCACCATTACCACCACTACCACCACCACCACCCCGCCCCCCGCCGGTAACGGCATGAGTCCTGTACCTGTGTACCTGACTACGCCTTCTCCTCCTAACTCTAACGCGTGTAACCCCTGCGGCTCCCCTCCCCCCGCCGAATTGGAATGAACTACTCCTTTCCCCCGGCCCCCCCCCAACAACAAAAGGCCTCGGCCTTCCCCGACATGGTCATCGCGGTGGCCTCGCGCGCCCAGCCCGTGCGCAGCCGCTTCAGCTGCGGCCACATGCCCCGGGCCGTACAGCCCGAGGACGCCACGCGCGCCGTGCTGGGCGCGGTCATGCAGAGCGGTAAGGGGGCGGCGGGGCCGGGGGGTGGCGGGGCCGGGGGCGGGGGCGGGGGGGGGGGGGGCGTAGTTCACATGAGAAACCAAAAGCGAAACCCGGGGGGGCCGGGGGCCCGGGGGGGTCCCGGGTTGGGTGTGTGCGCGGCGGTTGATGATGGTCAACCGCGGACCTGTCCAGGGCAAGGAGGGGGAGGAAGAGGCTGGTAGTGTGTCTGGCAGGCGGCACTGGGCAGCGCTTTGCGCAGTGCTGGGTAGTCAGCCTGCACACGGCTGCTGCCAGGGCAACTTGTCGTACAGCACACACACACACACACACACACACACACACACACACACACACACACACACCCTGACTTGGCCGCGCTCACTGCCCAGTGCCCTGCCGGCCCCGTCCCACAACACCCTTCCCATCCTGGCATCCTCCTCCTCCTCCTGCCCCCGCCCTGTCATCCTCCCTGCTACAGCCTTCGGCGTGTCGCACACGGCCCAGCGCTACAGCCCCGCCTCCGGCCCCGGCTGGAACTACCTGTGGGCGCTGGGCGCCACGCCCTTCGGCCCGCTGTCCGGCATCACGCGCCTGTCCATCCCCGCCGCCGCCGCGGTGGGGCGCAACCTGGCGCTGGCGGAGCTGGAGCGGCACACCGGCCGCGTGGCGGCGGTGCTGCGCGTGAGTTTTGGGTGGGGGTGGGGTGCGGTGGGATGGGGTAGTTCATTCCAGAAACCAGAAGCGAAACGACCAAGAGAATCCGAACCTGGGGCTGGGAGGGTGGGTGGGTGTTCCTCTCTGTTGCCGCTGCGCTGTTGGCGCAGGCTGCAGGAGAGGAGAGGGGGAACGGAGAGAGGAGGGGCCGCGCGCGAGGGCGAGTGGGAGCGGGGTGGGGGTTCCATGCATGTCAAGTTGTGACGAGAAGGCGAAGACGGGGTGGGGCGGGGGGAGGGAGGGTGGGCGTGGCGAGGAAAGCAATCGTGGATCGCATCAACCGCCGTCGCATCTGCACTAGTGCTGAGAGAGAGAGAGAGAGAGAGAGAGAGAGAGAGAGAGAGAGAGAGAGAGAGAGAGAGAGAGAGAGAGAGTGAGATGCACGTGCATGCCCGTCACCATGCATGTGAATGTGCATGCATGTGCATGCGCTGCATCATCATCATCATCATCATCATCATCATCATCATCATCATCATCATCATCATCATCATCATCATCATCATCATCATCATCATCATCATCATCATCATCATCATCATCATCATCATCATCATCATCATCATCATCATCATCGTCATCGTCATCATCATCACCACCACCACCACCACCACCACCACCACCACCTTGCGCACACAGGGCCTGAACAAGCTGTCGCCGCCGCACAAGTCCAGCCTCAAGTGGGCCATCGAGCGCGCCGACCTGCGCAGCCGCGTCACCGCGCGCCTGGCCGTGGTGGGCGTCAAGCTGGAGATGGCCGTGGCGGCGCTGTCGGCGGGGCGCAACGCGGGTGCGTGTGCCGCGCGTGTGTGTGGGTGCCGTGGGTGTGGCCGCAAAGCGCGACCGTGTCTGTGAGAACGTGAGAACGGGTTGACGGTCGTGGCAGCTGAAGGATGCCGGCCGCGAGAGGTCGTGGGTAAGGGGCAGGGGAGGCCTCCTCCCTTCGGGATGACATCCACCACTCGTGACAGCAAGCAGCCACCCCGCCAACCCCCACGGTCGCTTTGGTTTCTGGAATGAACTACCTCCCATCTTTACCGCCCACGCCTGTTCGTCCACTTGAACCCACCCCTCCAACCCACACACCTGGTGCCCTCCTCGCTCTCCTTGAAGCCGGTTTGGCCTAGCTACCGGTTTGGACAACAGCTGGTGTTTACGCACAAACCCCGCCCCCTTCTCCCCCACACCCCGCCCCCGTCCCTATAGTCTTTTTGCAAGCTTTTTAATAGCCTACTACAATACTGTTATCCCACACTGTCCCGCACTTTCGCACTGATTTGGGTTGAGTAGTTGTATTGCCCCTGCCCTCTGCCTTGCGCCACACCTGACCTGCCCTGCTCGCTGCCCTGCTAACGCATGCGATCCGGCGCGGCGCGTGGTGTGGCGCTTGCTCTATGCGGCGCCAGGTGAGTAAGGCGTTCAGTATAGGAAAGTCCAGCAGCGCGCGCGCGAGGCACGTACATGCGTCGAGGTATTCGCGTTTTTCTGAGCCACTACACGACTTACGACTTAACGTATACACGGATCACCTGAGCAACTACTTTCTTAGGCAGCAAACCTATTAAAACGGGGGTCGCCGTCGTCCGCCGGAGCCGACTACACCTTCTGGTCATCGGTACGCCTTCTGTGTCGCATCGTCTGTCTACATCTCCTCCTTCATTAATTTAACATGCATGGAACCCCCGCATCCCCTCCCCCGGCCCGCACAGAGGCGCTGCGCCTGGCCCGGCACATGAGCACGGACGCCTCGGCTCTGGAGCGCACCGCACTGCAGTTGGACACGGCGCTGACGCAGTCGCTGTCCTGCCGCGGCGGCACCGACTGGCTGGTTCTGGTGTGGCCGCCGGCGGGCAGCCTGGTGGCGGTGGTGGCGGCGCTGTGGTGGCGCAGCCGCGGCGCGCGGCTCAAGGCCGAGGCGCGGTACGACAAGATCTACTAGCTAGCTAGCTAGGAGGCGTCATCAGTATGAGTACTGATCTGATTACTGTTATTTGTGGCCAAGTAGGTGCGGTAGTCGGCAGAGCTGTGGGTTGTTTTGAGAGGGGGGGAAGGAGGAGGGAGAGCGTGTGTGTGCGTGTGTATCAAGGCTCGGCGGGGGGGCCTTGGTGATAACGAGGAAGTTTGGGCGGGGGGATTTTATCCCAGTTTCCAACTTGAAACGGGAGCGAGCGCTGTGTGTGTTTGTGTTACGTGTGGTGGAGATGGATTCGCATGGCCTCGGCATGTGAGCGAGCGAGCGCTGAGGCCTACGGCTTAGGGGCCCAGCCGATCCCTGGTGTACCGTATGTAACACATGCTTCAGGTCAAGCATGGTCAGATCAAGACAGTGGGCGGCCGCGGCATGGTTTCCCGTTGTGTGGTGAGAGCATCAGCCCTGACCCGCAATGCGGCGAAGGGCCAAGGCCAAAGGCAGATAGATACGCCGCCGCTGCTGATACAACACATAGGGCGCAGGAGGGGGGCTCATTGTCACGTCACTAGGCCCGCAAGGGCTTGTGCGCGGCTGTAGAGTGTGACATGGAGTGTTGTGTGTGTGTACGTGAGGGGGGGGGGCGGGGGGCGCTCAAGACCCCTGGGCCCGACACGCAGCCGCACCACACCGGGTTGTAAGCTGCCCAGGCCCTCGCACGCTTGGTGTGTCGCGGGGCCGGTTGGGGGTAGGTGATGCATGGGTTGTGTGCTGCCTCGCCGCAGGGCGTGCGTTGTGAAGGCTAGGGGAGCGGCCGGGCAGATACCAGAAAGGGGTGCTGCCGCGGTGCCAAATGAAGGTGAACGGAAAAGTGCCAGCAACGTGGAAGCTGGAAAGTGGGCATCCAAAGGCTGGGGAGGCCTTCGCGCGCGAAGGCGGCACGAGCGATCTCCGACCTCCGGCGCGTACAACAATCTTTTTATGAATAGGGCATCCATGATTTGGCATAAATGCTTCAAGGCGCTCTCGTGGTGACTGTGTCATCCGAGGCCCTACGCTCAGGTGTGGGCCCGCAGACGGGTCTCAGACTCCACGGGGTGGGTCCCTACAGGGCAGTTGGGCTCTAGTCGCCCGCACCTGCGGCCTAATTCCGCCCGCCATCCTCGCGTACACTGCAACGCAGGAATCCATATAAAATATGATTGCTTTTATATGCATATGTGGCCAGAACTGGAAGCGGACTGCAGTGGACTGCGTCGCGCCTGTCGGGCAGCGACAAGACGCGCTGGAGCTGGAGGCGCGCGGGCGCATTGCTGTGATATTAAGGTCTCGACCGTCGCTGGCGCTCCAGCTTGCCACTAAACTTGCGGCGCGCCGCGTGCGCTGTGTTTGTGCTACTAGTGCGTGCGTCCGTGCGAACAGTTTGACCGACATATCGGCCGCGATGGCCGCGACTACTCGCAGCACGCACAGGCGCGCAGCCTCTGCGCCTGTGATGCTTTGTGCTACTATTCTGGTGGTGCTATCAGGTGCGAAGCCTGCACCAGTACTAGCAAGTTGAAGGCGCGCGCATGCATTGGAGTCGGATGGTGCCAGAACCTCTTAAGAACCGCGCTCGCGCTGTGGCCTTGCAGGCGTCGCGTCGGCAAGCAGGACGCGCCGGTATCTGGCTGACATGCCTGTCGCCGCGCCACCAACCCAGTTCGCGGCCCCAATTTACCCGCCTTCGCCAGCTACCCAGCCCCCATTCCCACCTCCAGAGGAAGCGGAGGCGCCTCACCCGGGTGGGGGCCCCGGCCGCAGCCCCGGCGCCCACCCCGGCCGCAGCCCTGGAGCCCAGCCCGGCTTCCGCGCTCCCCCGTCAGGCCTCGCTCCAGATAACGGTCCTGGGCCTGCCACCATGCCCACGGCACCCCCGCCCGTGTACGGCAGCCCATCTCCTCGCCCCGGCCGCAGCCCCGGCGCCCAGCCCGGCTCCCGCGCCCCGCCACTGCCTCCGCTGGATCTCACCCCTGGCAATGGAGAGCCTGCCGGCATGCCCACCGCGCCGCCGCCCGTGTACGGTGGCAGTGACCAGCCGCCCTCGCCAGAGCCAGCCGAGTCGCCTCGCCCCGGCAACGGCCCGGGTCGCAGTCCTGGTGCTCAGCCCGGCCGCAGCCCCGGCGCCCAGCCGGGTACCCGTGCGCCGCCGCTGCCGCCGATTGAGCTTCCCGACCCCAGCCCTGAGCCGGCTACCCAGCCACCAGTCCCGCCCCCGCAGCCGCCCAGCCCGCCGGCGCTGCCGCCCTTCCTCGAGGCGTTTGGCTCCTGCAGGTGAGCCCCGCCGCCTCTGCAGCCAACCCTTGGTGCGCCTGCTCCCAAAGCGGCTGACCAGCCTCCACCTTTAGGCTGCATCCGTGCATCGTAGCACCTGTCGCCGCACCTTGACCGCCCACACTGTCAGTGAATGACTAGTGCACCCCTACCGCGGATGCCCCGTGCAGGTCCTCGCTTGACAACCAGCCCTTCTCGGTGTCGCCGATCACCGGCCGATTCACAACCGACGGCTACTCCAAGTGGCCTGAGACCGTATTTTGCACCACCCTCACCAAGGCCCCGCCCGCCTCGGGCGACGGCGTGTGCAGCAGCATGGGCGCCTTCACTGTCTCGCTGCTGATTGGTAAGCTGGTGGGGTGGGGCAGGGTGGCACGGCGGCCTGCTGAGCTGTTTTGTGGGGTTGAGAGGGGCCTTAACACAATAACACACCAATCACTGATGGTGTACTGAGCGCGATGTTCGCGAGACCCAGTCATTCGCTGGCGCCAGCAGCACCGTAGCGCCCGCCCGTGTGCTATGACAGGCGGGTGCAGGCAGGCAGACCTACTGACGACGCGTCCACTGAGGCCTCGACCTTGCTGCCCTCTGCAGAGCCCAAGTGCCGAGGCGTGGTGCGCACGCTGACGGTGAACGGCGCGGAGAAGAGCCCGTCCGTCATGGTGGGTGTGGGTGCGCGGGTGCGTGTGCTGCGTGTAGTAGTTGGTTGGGACAGCGCTGCGGGGGGGGGGCTCACAGGCACGCCGAGTGTGGTGGCTGTTGCCAAGTAAGGACACGACCAGAAGCAGTATCGTGACCTGCGCTGTCGCCTCGGCGGCCGTTAGCGCAACCCGTTGCGGACGCACCCCGCCAGCGACATGGCGCCACCGACACTTACTTGCCTTGATCCTGCTATGATGCCATCGCACCTGCCAACACGCGGCCGTGTGCTCATCCGTCACCACGCACGGCCGTTCTCACAGGGGATCGAACGGCTGAACGTGCTCGCGCTCAAGTGGACGCAGCTGGACATCACGCAGCCGCAGGCGACCACCGAGCTGTGCTTCGTGGTGCGTCGCCACGGCATCGGCGAGCTCAGCGGCGCTGAGGGCGGCTGCGGCGACCTGGCCGGCGTGTGCGCCAGGTGCGTCGTGCGTGTGCGGCTCGCCACGTGACCGCACGCGCGCCCATGCAAGCGTGCTGCCTCAGCGAATGGAGGGCGGGAGAGCGCAACAAACCCTGCACCAAAGGGTGCCCGGCACGGGTGTACGTGATGTCGAGAATCGGATCTGACGTTTGTTTGCCCTTTTGCCTTTTTGCCCCCAATTCATCCCCACTCGCAGGGGCATGTGCCAACTGACGGTCCTCGACGACCCAGCCCTCCCCGGCGACACCTGCTGCCCCACCACCTACCTGGACCTCGCCCCCGACATGACTGAATCCAACGCCCCGCCCTACGTGCCTCTGCCGCCCAACCCCTCACCGCCGCCGCCCACCGACAGCCCGTCCCCTCGCCCGGGCGTCCAGCCCGGCAACCGCGCTCCGCCCCTGCCGCCATTTGACGAATCCCCGGAGCCCAGCCCCGAGCCTGCCGGCATGCCCATTTCGCCCCCGCCCGTGTACGGTAGCCCGTACGAGTCGCCTCGCCCCGGCAACGGCCCGGGCCGCAGCCCTGGCGCCCAGCCCGGCCGCAGCCCCGGCGCCCAGCCCGGCTCCCGCGCCCCGCCGCTGCCTCCGCTGGATCTCACCCCTGGCAATGGAGAGCCTGCTGGCATGCCCACCGCGCCGCCGCCCGTGTACGGCAGCCCGTATGAGTCCCCGCAACCCGGTAACGGCAACGGTAACGGCAACGGCAACGGCGGCAGCCCTGGCGCCCAGCCCGGTCGTGGTCCCGGCGCCCAGCCCGGCTCCCGTGCCCCGCCGCTGCCTCCGTACAACGACAGCACCGAGCCCACGCCCGCTACCATGCCCACCGCGCCGCCGCCCGTGCTTGAGCAGGAGCCGCCTTTGCCCGGCACCCTGCCCGGCGGCGGCTACCCTCTGACGCCCCTGGGCAACCCGCCGCCCAGCCCCGTCCCTGAGCAGCCTGGCAACAGCGAGGGCAATGGTAACGGCGGGAATGACAATGGTAACGGCAACGGTAACGGAAACGGCAGGGGCAGGCGCAACGGAAGGGGCCTGTAATCGGAAAGCTGATGCAGTGCCGCGCATGCAGTTGCCAGCTGCAGGCTGCGCGACAGCTTGTGGTGGCAAGTTGCATGTTTGAAAGAACAAAAACCCAACCTGTGATGAATGCAAGATCCATAGGAAGTGTATGCGTGCACAAAGGAGTTGTGTACAGGTCAACAGGTTTATACAGGATGGGACGTGTACCCATGCGCGTACGGTACGTACAGTCAATTCAAAGAACGTTTATGGGATGCTCAATGCCAGCAGCATTCGTGTGCTTGTGCGCGCGGGTTTCATTTAAGGCAGGGCAGGTTTCAATTTGCGCCCGATGCAGTCCAAAGTCGCTGCCAAGGGCGTGCTAAAGGCGCCGGGCGTTGGTGGGAGGTTAGCAAGCAGGTATGCACTACTTTCGTTGTGGGATGGAGCGGCAGGATGCTGGGGGCCAAGCTTACTCATGCATGAGGTGAGGGCATGGGCGCAAACGACGACTGCGCGCACGACCGCGAGTGTGTTTGTGCAATTTTCTGGCGACAGAGAGACACAAGTTGACCGCAGGTTTCGAGGTCGATGATGTTGACGTGGTTACATTCTTTGCTGTTCGGACTGCAACGCGCGCGCACGCGTACATATGGTACATACCTAGGAATACCAAGTTGGAGGGGGGAGTGGTGGTGAGAGATCATGTGTAACGAGGCAAGGTTGGCGATGTGAGAGCAGGCTGCAGGCACTTCACACGCGGAGCAGCGGCAGGGACTACAGGGACGACGCCACTGTAGTACCGGTATTTAGCCCTGACCTCACGCCTTGCTGACAAGGCTTTGGGGGGCACACGGCTGTGGGGAGCCAAATGCTCACGTAAACAGCGCAGGTCTGACCGTGTTTCTGAAATGCTC
This sequence comes from Chlamydomonas schloesseri, assembly GCA_016834595.1. Taxonomy (NCBI): domain Eukaryota; kingdom Viridiplantae; phylum Chlorophyta; class Chlorophyceae; order Chlamydomonadales; family Chlamydomonadaceae; genus Chlamydomonas; species Chlamydomonas schloesseri. Next base: position 1,024,726 of record JAEHOD010000025.1, on the reverse strand, counting down.
TAAAGGTGCGCATGCACTATAAAGTTGTGCACAGGGCGTCAGCCTTTGGCACACATGGTCACACAAAGTACAGGCTGTAACGTGCACCCAGGTGTTCTGTGCCCTCCCACGCTTCTACAGAACGCATCTGACGTCTGGCCGTCGGAGCTTACAATATCATTATATCATAGAAGCCATGGAAGGCTGGCCCAAGAGATTCTGCATCACGATTACCACTTGCAACCCTCACCAGCAGTAAACCAATGCAACTAAAACTAAAAGCCACCTGACGTGGCAGCGGGAAATGCCGCTCGGCCAGGGCTGAGTGTACCGTATCAACCAGGCGTACTACCGGTACGGCAGTCCTACATCCCAGACACGGTGCCCTAGGCGCGACCGTGAAGCCCGCAGGAGTCGTCAGAACCGAACATCGCCTTCACACAGTCATGCCACCGCGACGTTGAGGCCGGCTGCTGTGCGGTGGTACTCGCTGCATATACAGCCCATCAGCATGGTGTGGGCGCGCACACGTGTGTGAACACGCGCACGCACGCACGAGCGACTGCCGTGAGGGCAACCAACCGGTGAGGCACATCATACACTCATCCACCCACCTCAGGGCCAACCAGCCAAACTGTGCAGACATGTCATCGCCCGCCGTCCGCATCGCCAGCGCTCCACGCATGGCACATCCGAACACTCATTGCGTCCATGCCCAGACCCATGCATTTTGTAACAGTTTGTACACTTGACCCGTAAAACCCAAAGGGCCAAGGCCCAGGTGCTTTTATTGTTGCTGGATCAAGTGACACGGAAGCAGAGCAGACACGCTGACATGAGGTTAACGCAAAGAAAATAAGGAAGCTCACACAGGCTCAAATGCAAAGGCGCTGGCGGAGCGCGCCTCAGCAAATTGCACAGCACATTCTAAACTAGTCTAGTGGCAAGCACCGCCTGCCCACGGCCTTGTCCTCCTTTGGATCTGAAATTCATAGCGCAAGAAAATGAAGACGCATACGGCACTGACACCTCTCATCATTCGGCTGCATGCCTATCTAGCAAGCCCTAGGCCCATGGGCCCAACGTACGCAGGTTATCCAGAAGTAAAGGGATGAAGTCTTCGCAGCAAGGCGCCGGCAGCCGCAGTCCCTGAAGGCCTTTTGCGGCTTGCGCACATGTGCACACACACACACACACACACACACACCCACACCTTCCTCCTTGTGCTTTTCTAACACACACACACACACGTAGAAATGGTGCACCAGCAGGGGTTCCCCCACGGGGTTCCCTTGCCCGCCAACTCCACTCGCAGCACATGTACCGTAATTCAGTATGCACCCACCAGATCATCACACCATTTGCATGTGCCATCAGTGAAGCAGCTGCTGCTGTGCTTCATGCACAACAGCCCCATTCTAATTGACATTCATTCACATTAACATATCATGGGAAATTGAGGACTCCCTTTTTATTTGTGGTGGAGGACGTCCCTCCATACAAACCCCGTGCCGCCACTTGTGCTGCAAAATACAGCAGTATTCACTCCCCCCAGCTGATGTGAACGCGCGGGGCCATGCGTGAGCCAGCCTTTATCTGCACATGCAGCTGCGTTGACTGGGTCCAAAGCAGTCAACGGCATTCTGAGGAGTTGCCGAGGCGCCCAGTCCAGTCTACTAGTATCCTGCTGTTTGCGCCCCAGCAGCAGCAAGGCCGGCTCGGGGCGGCTCACCGCTGGGGTGGCCCCCGGACAGGCGTCCGAATGGGGCAGAGGCTTTGGCAGCGTCGGTAGCGCCCATGGTTGAATGCCTGCTGAGAGGTGCCGCTTGGGCCTGCAGTAACTCTTCCCGGTGCGCTGCAGATACCAGACAAGAAACGATGTGTGTGTGTGTGTGTATATATAGAAAGAGAGTAGGGGTATGTGTATGTGTGTGTTAGAAAACGAAACGAATCGCCCTTCAGCCGCCCGGAGTTACTTACCGATACCTACCAAAATAACAAAGCTCCGCGGAGACCCCGGTAATCATACTTACCAGTAAATGCCTGTAACCCCCCACCGGGCGATCGACGCACGATCTGACCCCGGCATGCCCCACATGCGTTGTATGCGCATACGACATTTACCCAGCACGCCTAATTCCCGAGCCCCGCCCGCTGTCGGTAGCTTCACCTACGGGCGACAGAGGAAGCACAAGCGAAAGGGAAGCGGCGGCGCGAAATGTCAAGGGCATGTAAAGGCAGAGGCGATCACGAAGACGGCGTGCAGCAGGCATGCTAGTTAACACACAATCCCACGTGTGTGTGTGTGTGTGTGTATTAGAGATCACAAGGGAGAGAGAACATGTGTGTGTGTGTTAGAGATAACAAGGGAGTGTGTTAGAAAAGCACAAGGGAAAGGGTCGACAAGGGAGTGTGTGTGTGTGTGTGTGGACAAGAGCAGGAGGCGTGAGCAAACCAAGAGCAGAGGCGATCTCGGAGCTGAGGGTTGTGTGCAGCTTGTCACGCACGGACGCACCTTTCTGGTCTGCCTGGTTCCCTAACTCCACCCAGATCCACACCGCAATCGACAGGATTACGACGCTGACACTGCGGAGGAAAGGCGGCGACGTTGATGCGTCAGCAGTACGCCAAACTTGCAAGACTTTGAGCGATATCAGGGCACAAGAAACGGTCAATTTGAATGCTTGCGCAGCTTGACCGCTGACATTGCGGCCAGGTGCAAGTCAGGGGCAAGCGCGCTTATGAGTGCAGCTACCGGGGGCGGGGAAGGTTCGTGTGGGGGGCGGCAGGCGCTGTGCTGGTATCTGCAGGCATTTGCGACCCCCCCCCTCAATCTCAGACCGGCGCTATGCTACCAAACGGCTGATGGCGGCTGGACCCGTTTTGGCTCCGCAGCATAAGGCTTTGTGCCCGCGTTTCGGCCCGCCAACCACTTTGTATTACGTCAACCCGCCACTCCCGGCCAGGATACCACAGGTCCCATCATCTCGCGGACTATGTATAGCGCATTCACAAACACAGTTGGAAAGCGGCATGAGCGTGAAGGCCCACCTCAATACAATCATGAGGCCTTCAGCGTAGGGAATATCAATGCCTGCATCCATGTATGGGGAACTGTCAAACACGAAAACAATATTCATTATACCGGGGCACGAAGACAACGCGTGAGCGCGTATTGCTGCAGTCTAGCGCCGTCAGTTTGCAAGGATCAAATTTAAAAACAATTAACATGGACATACCGAAGTATGTTTTAACGGCGCGGGACACCGAGTGGCCCAGGTCTACAAAATATTTTGGTAGCGGCTTCTGCTCTAATATTCCCTGGGGATTCATGGTAAAGCCTTCTAGATGGACCGTGGCTTGCTGCAGTATCAAATATGCTCGTAGCGTCGAGTGGCGCGCCGGGCCAGTTGTACTCGAGCGCGTTTTCCCTGTTTCCCCAAGTTTTGTGCAATATTAGCGACAACGCTATCAATTATTATCAATTTAAGCAGAGACTGTAAGTTTGGTCACCCGTCCGCCCGGCCTGATGGATTGGCGTCGGGGCTCATTCGGGTCGTCGCGCGGGTGCCCCATTCAAGTGCGTGCGGGAACGCTGGAACGGTCGTCACGGTCGACAGGAAGTTGTTACAGCTGTGGGGAGACTTCTGACCCGGGCCCAATCTCCTTAGCCCCTGTGTCACACGTAAGCGGTAACATGCTGCATGCGTCTGACCCAGGGGAGGTCTGACCTGTCTTGTGTGTGGCACGCTGCCATGCTTCCAGTGCAAAAGGGGGCCTCTGCGCGCGGGCGTCCGTCCAAACAGAACCTACTGAGTGTCCACACACCCGCCTCATCCTCAAGGCTCCGGCGGCCTTCCATCGTACGGCATTTGAAGGCCATTGCATGGCGTGTGTGACGAAGGCGCATCAGGCCATCGACAGAACCCTGCACTGGAAAGCGAAACCCTAAAAATGCTCCCACCTGAAACCAGCCGACCCTCCTCCACTCCTGCCTTTGCCGAATGCCCGCAGTGTTCTTGGTTCTTGGATGTGAACAGGCATGATTAAAGTTCTGGAAACTGCACGAAACCTTGCTCATGCGCTGCGCCACAGCGCCAGGTTGCAACGGCCTCCCAAGGTCCCTTGAAGGTATACGTATGCTCATTAATTCACATTCCGCCCCAGAGGTCTTCCAAGCCAAACTAGTACGCCGCATGCGTATGCGCCCGGTGCCTTGCCTTGTCAGCTCCAATTTGGCACTACGGTTGCCGGCAAGGCACCGCCGCCAGCTGCCGTCCATTCCTCGCTGCAGCAGCCGCTGCAGCCGCCGCCGCCGCCGCCGCCGCCGCCGCCGCCGCCGCCACCGCCGCTGCAGCCGCCGCCGCCGCCGCTGCTGCTGCTGCTACAGCTGCTACAGCTGCTATTGTTGTTGCTGCTGCCCCATGTCTGGGAGCACTTGGACCACCTCCACTGGCTGGCTGATTCCCTTGAGCCCCACCGTGCCCATGTGCACGCCGGTGAAGGAGCCGCGCACACCCACCTCCTCGCCGTTGATCGCCTCCCACACATCGCCGCTCACCAGCACCTGAGCAAGGACCGGGGCCAAGCCACGGAAGGGTTGGGTGGGTTACACGATCCAGTGCCAGCACGCAGCCCCGAAGGCAGCCACACACACGGCCGTGGCCTCAGAAACGCTGCACGCGCCGAACGCGCGTGGCCACCATCCCCATGCCGGTGGCACGTGCATTGCCCCGAGGCCTCACCTGGCCCGGGGCGCCGATGCTCGCGATGCGCGCGGCGCGGTTCATGACCCTGCCGCGGTAGCTGAGCCGGCCGCTGGCCTCCGTCAGCGTGTGCGCCACTGGACCGATGTCCAGCCCCACCTGCGGACCGGGGCGCCCAAGTGGTGGTGGTGGTGGTGGTGGTGGTGGTGGTGGTGGTGGTGGTGGTGGTGGTGGTGGCGGTGGTGGTGGTGATGGTGGTGGTAGTGGTGGTCACATAACAGTTACACACGTTAGTGGCGATGCCACTGGTGGCTAGGGCTACCAAGCCCTAACGTAGGGCAAGCGCGCTTTGCGCGTTCCCCCTCTAGGCACGCTCGACACAGCAGGGGAGAAGGCCCCAGTCCTGGTCAAGACACGAGAGACGCACGAGAGACGCACGGGTGGTGATGGGCGTGTGCTCTCAAGGCCACGTGCAAGGACCCGCGGGAGGCCTCAACGTGTCCCGACTCCCGAGCCGTCACATGCTGGGTGCGGCGGTGCGCTGTGTCACCGGTGTGTTGTTACATGAACCCTTGCTGCATCACCCCCATTGCAACGAAGGCGCACCCAGGACTCGGCGCCGTTCAGACCATACGCAAGCGGCCGCCGCAATACTCCGCACCCCCGCAGGCGCCGCACACCCCGCACCCCGCACTCCCGCACCTTGACGCGCGGCCCGCAGTGGATGACCGAGTCCTGGCTCCGCAGCACGGCGCTGTACGTACGCGGCGTCAGGAGGCTGGAGGAGCGCGCCTGCAGCGGCGCCCGGCTGACGCCCGGCTGCGCCTGCTGCGCGCCGCCGGCCTCCTCCACGTACGGCACCAGGTGGCCGCCCGCAAACATGCTGTGGGACGCGGCCGTGGTGCCCGCGCCCGTGGGCGAGGCGGCGCCGGAGCCGGCGCCGCCGCCGGCCGTCGTCAGCGCGCCGCCAACGGCCAGCTCCTCCTGTGCGCCGGATGGCAGTTGGAGGCGGTTGGAAGACGTACAGAAAGGACACGCGAGCCCGCTTCTGTTAGTAGCCCGGTGTCTGCTGGCACACGCAGCGTGCGTATGTGGTGGAGTGTTTTACTCCCCTCTGTGAAGCGGGCAACAGCCGGCAGCACAAACACGCCCCCGGCACGCCCCCCGACGCAGTGCGCACCGGGAACACGAGTGGAAAAACCCGGAAGAGACTGTGCCATGCAGTGCGGTACGTGCCCTGTTCCCCCTGCGCCCTCACCGCGCACTGCCCTGTTCCCCTGTGACCTCACCGCGCACTGCTCGTGCGCCAGGAGCTCCTCGTCCCAGGGGTGGCGCCGCAGCGCCGCCAGTGTGCTCAGCGCCCAGCCGGTGGCAGCCGACGGCGAGGCAAACGCCGCCAGCACCAGCCCGCCGCCGCCGCCAGCGCCGCCCTGCATGAGGCAAACGTTTGATGTGGTGCGGTGTGATCAGTGCCTGTCGCAGAACCAGACCTTGAGAAGGGAGCTTGTGTCATACCAACGTGCTGTACGCCACAGCGGCTCTCCCACAGCAAGCTGCACCGCTAGCACCGGGTACCACCAGGGTTCCCAAATGGCTCCTCAAAAGCCGGCCGGCACAATGCCTGCCACGCATGCCGCCCATCCATGCACGCGCACGCCGTCCCCGCGCACGCCGTCCCCGCCCTTCCCTCCCTCTCCCCCCCCCCAAACGGGCCAACGTGTGTGTTGCAACGTCTGTTCTACGTCTACCGCGTCATTAACTTAAATGCATGGCACCCCCAACCGCCCCCGCCCCACCTCCACCAGGTACCCTCCGCCGCACTCGGGCAGCAGGCCGGCGGCGACGCGCACGAACGCGTCCATGGCGCGCGCCGCCACCACCGGCAGGTCCGCCAGCAGCGCGCTGGCACCCACCACCTGCCCCGAATGCCGAGCAGGCAGGCAGGCAGGCAGGCAGGCAGGCAGGCAGGCAGGCAGGCAGGCAGGCAGGCAGGCAGGCAGGCAGGCAGGCAGGCAGGCAGGCAGGCAGGCAGGCAGGCAGGCAGGCAGGCAGGCAGGCAGGCAGACCACAACGTCAGCGCCATGGCGGCCACACAAGCTAAGTCCATGCTCCTTCAAGCTGGTCAAAGCATACCGTAGTTGCCCACTCCAAGTCCATGCAGCATACAGCAGAAAGAAAGGGCGTGTTGCAGGCACGGTAACCGAATCACACCTGGGCCCCACCCATTCCATGCACTGCCGCCGCACCTCGCCGCCACGCGCGCCAACGGCCGCAGAACAGAAGCAGCGGCCTCACGTCTCGCCCCCCTTACCTTCATAAACGCGATGGTGACGGTGCGCACAGGCGCGAAGAGCGAGCCCAGCCCGACCTGCACACCCGCACAGGGAAGGTGTCAAACAAGTACCACAGTGCAGCACTGCTACACAGTTGGAAGACGACTGCAGCGCACAGGTGATGATGGAGATCAAGTGGGGGCGGAGCCGCAGAGGGCGGCCAGCAGGGCGGCACACCACACGGCCCACCCACCTGCCGCACAGTGCGCAGCGGCGGCGCCATTGCGAGGCGGCACATGAGTGCTGGGTGACACGCCACAAACACGGACATGGCGTAGTCCGGGACCTGCAGATAAGCAGATCGGCGGACCAATCGAAAGACGAATCGGCAGACAGCGACACATGAACCCGTACGGAGTGACCTCAGCTCTTCCCTGGCCCCGAACCTGGATGCCGTTTCAGCGCGCGCTGCCCGACACGTGCCTATCACCACCGGCGAGCATTCACTGCAACCACGCGCCACTACCACCCGGACCCCCCCACCACCACCACCACCACCAGCACCAGCACCAGCACCAGCACCAGCACCAGCACCAGCACCAGCACGCACGCACACACGCACGCACGCACGCACACACACACACACGCACGCACGCACGCACGCACGCACCATGAGCTGGTCGGTGCGCGGCGGCGGCGGCGGCCGCGCGCGGCTGGCGCGGCTGACGTGGCCGCCGCTGTACACCGTGGCGCCGCTGTAGTGGTAGTTGGTGCTCACGTGGTAGCTGCTGCTGACGTAGCGGCTGGTGATGGTCACGTGGCTGCCCGACACGTGGTGGCTGGTGTGTGTGCGCGTGGCGCCGCCGGCCGAGGGGCCGGTGCTCAGGCCGCCCGCGGCGCCGTCGCGGCGGGCGCCGCTGCTGCCCAGGCGCGACGGCCTGCTGAACAGCCCAGTGGGGACGCTGGCGGCGCCGCCGGCGCGGCCGGCGGCAGCAGCCGCCGCGGGGACCGCGGCTCCACCCTCATCTCCACTTCCGGCGCCGCCGCCGCCACCGCCAGCAACAGCGTTGCTGGCGGCGTTCGCTGAAGCCAGCGCCGCCGCCATGGCCGCGACGAGGCCGCTCTTGGTGTGCGCCGGCGGCGCGCCCATGGGCACGAACTCGGTGGGCTGCGGCCCGGAGCCGATGCCACTGCTCTTCATGTGCATCAGCAGGGAGCTGTCCTCCGGCGGCATGCCGTACGGAAAGCCGGTGCCGCTGCCGATGCGCATGCCCGCCACTTCCGCCGCCGCCGCCGCTGCAGCCGCCGCCTCCGCCGCCTCCGCCGGCGTCTGCAGCCGCACCTTGCGCAGGCCGCTGCTTCCCTGCGGCCAAAGCGCTGTGGCGCTGGCGCGCCGCTGCTGCGCCTGCGCCAGCTCGGCTCGCGGCGCCGCGGCGGCACCACCGCCGCCATCATCTGTCGTGGTGCTGCCGTCATCTGTCGTGATGCCGCCGGCGCCGGCGCCGGCGCCACCGCCGCCGGGGCCGCTGCCGACGGCGCCAGCACGAGTGCCGCGCGCCCGGGGCCCCACGCTTGAGTCAGTCACGTCCGTCACTTCCTGGCGGAGGGGGCTGCCTGGAGCGCTAGCGGAGCTGACCAGGCGAGCCGCAATCACTGCCGGGTTTTCCTCCTGCAGTAAGGCCGCCACAGCCAAGGGCACGGGCACAGGCACCGCGGCCGGGGGCGCAGCCGCCGCGACGACGGGCAGAGGCGGCGGCGGTGGCAAGAGAGGCTGCTCGGCCCCCGCTTCCTCGCCCCGGTCCTCGTGTTGGTACGGGGGCGCGGCTTGCTGCTGCGCCGCCAGGGCTGCTGGGTCGGGCTCTCCCTCCTCGGTCAGCGTCGCCTCAGCCAGAGGTCCTTCGCTTGGCCGCCTGTGTGTATGTGTGTGTGTGTGTGTGTGTGTGTGTGTGTGTGTGTGTGTGTGTGTGTGTGTGTGTGTGTGTGTGTGTGTGTGTGTGTTGGTAAACGGAAACGGAGAGAGAGAGAGAGAGAGAGAGAGAGAGTGTGTGTGTGTGTGTGTGTGTGTGTGTGTGTGTGTGTGTGTGTGTGTGTGTGTGCATTGAAAAGGTACGGCACCATATGTCCGGCGTATGCAGTGTGAGTGCAGGAGCACGAGCGCAAGGCAAGACGACAGAAGCTGTCGCCAGCGGCCCGCCGCGGTCCTCACCAGAAGCTTCCGCCGTAGCGGCTGCCGCCCGTCGCCCGCGGGCGGTAAGGACCATGCGAGTTGTTGCCGCTGCTGCTGCCGCCGCCGCCAAACACCACGTTGCTGGCGTTGCTGGTGTTGTAGCTGCCCGTGCCGGTGCCAGTGCCCGTACCCAGGCTGGCGTTTGCGTAGCCCCTGTTGCGTTCCGCCATCGTGACCACCACATGCGAGCCGGTGGCCAGCAGGCTGGAGCCGCCGCCTCGCGATTTGGTTGACAGGTTGCCCGGGGCCGCCGCCGCCGCCGGCGCGGAGCGCCGGTTGAAGCGGCCGTTGTGCGACGCCCGGCCGGAGCCGCCGCCGCCGCCGCCGCCGCCGCCGCTGGCCCCGATGCCGCGGTGCGATCCGTCCAGGGAGGCGATGTTGGCCGAGGTGACGTTGGGCGACTTGCGCGAGCTGGTGGACTTGCGGGCCGTTCCCGACTTGCGCGTGCGCGCAAACGGCTCCTGCAACACGTACGTGCCCGCGTACACCACGATGGGCCGGCTGAGCACCGCCGCCGCGGCTGCAGCCGCCGCCGCGCAGCTGACACCGCCGCCGGCTGCGGCGTCGCTGCCTGCGGCGCTGCCGCGCACGTGCAGCAGCGCCAGCAGCCGCGACACGCTGCCCCTGTCGCTGTGGACGACGGCGCCGTCCGCTGGGTTGTGCGCCGGCTTGGCAAGGGCGCCGCTGCCGCTGCCGCTGAGCCGACCGCCGCCGTGGGCGTGCCCGCCCCGCGACGGGTCCTGGTGGTGGTTGCGCGGTCGCGAGGGGCTGTTTAGCGCCGCCGGCGGCTGCGCCTGTCCCGGGCCCTGGCCCTGGCCCGGGGTGTGCCCGTACCCGTATCCGTACATGTTGCTGTTGCTGCTGCTGCTGCTGCCGAGGGCGTTGGCGGCGCCCGGGCGCGCGTGCCGCAGGCGGGCGAAGGCGGCGCCCGACAGCGTGATGAGGCCGCCCGGTGCGGCGTTGGAGACGAGGCGTGTGAGCCCAGCGAACTTGCCGCCGTAGGCGTAGGCTGAGGCGACCTTGTTGAAGGTCATGGCCTCCGGGTCGTCCAGCCCGGTGTGCAGACCCATGCGCACACGCAGCCCTCGGTACGCCACCAGGACCAGGCGGCCATCTGGCAGGCGCAGGCACTGCGGCGCGTGATGCAGCAAGTGGGTATGGCGGGGTAACGGGTGTTGCGGTGCACGCGGAGAGTTTGTGGCGTGCGGTGCGCCGGGGGGGCACCGGTTAGCCATGGCGGCACACAGCCAGCACACTCGAGCTGCTGCCCCGATTGCAATGCCTTGATCATCACAGCTCCCAGCGCGTCACGAGTTCGCGACAGAAGATCCCATGGTGGTGGCCCTACCGGCGGCTGCGGGCTGCTGTTGGCCCAGCCCTCGCGCCCGGAGCCGTCCGCCGCCACCGCCGCGCGCCGCCTGCCGCTCCCGCCTCCACCTCCTCCTCCTCCTCCACCTCCTCCTCCTCCTCCTCCTCCTCCTCCTCCTCCTCCTCCACCGCCCATGTCTAGGACCTGCGTGCCGCTGTCCTGATCACCGTCGCCGTCGCCGCCGTCGCCGTCCGCCGCCACCGCCCCCATCGCGCCAACCAGCGCCGCCAGCCGCCGGCCCTCCGCCGAGTCCAGCGGCACCACCGGGAACGCCGCCAGCAGCGTGTCGCACCAGGTGCAGGTGGGGCCGCCGCCGCCGGTGGCCGCAATGGCGGCCGCCGCCGCCGCGACGGCGGCGCTCTCGCTGCTGTGCACTTGCACGTCGGCGCCGCTGACGCTGATGCTTAGCGCGCTGCCAAAGCCCGTGTTGGCGCCGCTGCTGGGCCGCGAGGCGCCGGCGAGGCCATTTCCGCCGCCGCCGCCGCCGATGCCGATGCCGCCGCCGGTGCCCAGGCCAGTGACGGTGATGGCGCTGTTGGGGCCGGCGGAGGGTAGGCCGCCACTGAGGGACAAGGGGCTAGGCGTCTGGGGCACGCCACCACCGCCGGCGCCGCTGGCTGCGCCTGCCGTCGTGCCGCTGGCGGCGGTCACCGCTTGGTTGGTTAAGGGCGACGTGTCCAGCAGCGCGTGGGTGCCGCTGTGGTGCTCGCCGGTGGAGGAGCCGGGCGCTGGCGTGCCGCTGGCGGGCGAGGAGCCGCCGAGCAGGCTGCGCAGTCGGAAGAAGCGCATGAATGAGGCGCCGCCGGCGGCGGCCGCTGTGGCGGGCGCGCCGCCGGGCCCCGCGCCAAAGCCGCCGGCGCCGCTCACACGCGCCACAGAGCCGGCGCCGGCGCCATCGGCGCCGCTGGGCGCGGCCGTGCGTGAGATGGAGCGCACGGGCGGCGTCGGGGGCGCTATGAGGCCCAGGGATGCTAGGAGCGCTGTGGTGCTGGCGCCGACGTCATTGCCGCCGCCGCCGCCGCCACCACCAGCGGCCGCGGCCGCGGCGGCCCCCGCCAAGGACGAAGCCGTACGGGGGTCGTACGGCAGGTTGACCAGCACGGGCACGCCGTCGGGGTGTTGCAGCAGCGCCTGGGGCCAATCCTTCTTTAGCAGGGCCACCTGCAACATGTAGCAGGAATTGCACGCGTCGGTACTTCCTGCTTGCGATCTTACAGAGGAAATCGCAACCACGCGTGCAAGCACTCAAGTACACATGTTATATTATTACGAAGGAGTTGTCCTTAGTCGTCATCACTATTGCCCGCTAAGGATGTGCGTGTGACCGGGGCCGCCGCCTCCTAAGGTCGTTGGGAACTTGGGACCCGCCACTGGGTACCCGCCCACCTGGCAGGCAGTGGCGAAGTCAAGCGCGGACGCGGGGCTTGCGAACCCCAAGATGAAGCTGTCTCCCTCTGCAGACGTGGCGGCAGGTGCGGCGGCAGGCGCGGTAGGTACATGGGGGTGGGCGCTTGGCCTAAATGTCTCAACCATGGGCGACCACATATCGGCCCTGTCAACCCGGCCACAACGGAGACCACCCTTCACACCTCGCATACTGACTCCCGCTCTCTAACCACCCTGCTTTTTCATGGTCGCGATTGATACAAGCGGCATAATAGAACAGGAAGAAGCCGAAGATGCGGCAGACGTCTGGCCCCGTCCCGCCCGATCCCGCGGCGTGGGGATTGATACCCAAGCGCCCCAACAACTTAACAACTCTTCCCCGCCAAGTCGCGAACCCTTTTCCAACACCATTTTCCCTCTCGTCTATTTACCAGTTGCCGACTCGTAGCCGTCATAATCCGACAGCAGGGACCGGACGGTGCTGCGAGCAGCGGGTGAACGCGGTGTTGCATGGGGCGCAGGCACCACATGTCAGCTGCAGAAAGTAGGAGCAGGAATGTGCGCCTTGCGAGGGCCTGACAAGAAGGTCAAGGCGTTGTAAGGGTCACCCCACGGGGTCACCCCGGCCCAGCCTTCGGTTTTCACGAGGCAGGCAGGCACGAGAAGTGCGCACCACCTTGTAACCACACACACACACACACACACACACACACACACAGCTGCGGAAGAATCGCTTGTAAACAGGTATAAACAGCTTGCATCTGGTGCCGTCCCTACGACGCCGGCGCCTCGTTCGCCCAACAAAGAACAGCAAAAAACCACACGCACAAAAGCATGCTCGCACGCGTGCCGTACACGCGCCCACCTGTGGTGCAGCTTTAGAACCACGTCCATCACCGAGCTGGGCAGGCACTCCCACAGGCCGGTGGAGTTCTGGACGTCTGTATGCGCGCGCGCGTGTGTGTGTGTGTGTGTGTGTGTGTGTGTGTGTGTGTGTATGTTGGTAAACGGAAACGGAGAGAGAGAGTGTGTGTGTGTATGTGGGGGGGAGAGCGCGATAGTGGCGTGGTGGTGGCGTGGATTGGCAGCACCGCACAGTGTCGTGAGGTGCAGGACCGTGTGCAACTGCCCGATTCGGGGCGTTCGGGGGCAAATAATTTGGAGCGCGCAATCGTGAGGCGCCGGGAGCGTGCATGCATGGTGCGCATACTGCGCATGCACGCTCCCCGTCCACAGGTTCTGTGCAAACACACACATGCAAACACACACGCGCGCACACGGTCTAGGCGCTCCCGGCCTCCCTCCATCATCACACGGCCTGTCACGCTGTCACGCGCACCCAGCACGGACGCACCTGTGATCAGGAGGGTGGTGTCCGGCCCGGGCTTGGGCGCAATGACTCGCCCCAGCAGGTCGCGGCGAATGCGGCGGCGCGCCGCGCGCACCTGGTACACGCTGACTCCCGCCAGCAGCACCAGCAGCATCGCGCCCAGGGCGGAGCACACCGCAATGGCGGCGATGGCGCCGCCGCTGAGGTGCGTGTGGGAGTCGGGCTCCGCGGCCGAGCCTGTTGGGAGTTTCGGTGGGCGCGGCGAGCACACGCAGTCAGCTGCACCATGAAGCGCCAGTGTGCATGCGCTCGTCGTCACACCACAGCACACCGCAGCACACCGCAGCACACTGCAGCACACCGCACGAGTGCAAGCGCACGATGAGAAGAAGCTGAGGTGCTGGCGCCGGCGGCTTGCGGCCAGGACGGCGGGCACACACACACACACACACACACACACACACACTCACTCACACACACACACTCACACACACACATACACACATACACGCAGTTTCGTTGTGTTGACACACCTGGCGGCGCCGTCCAGGGGTCGGCGGCGATGGACTGGGCGTAGGTGACGCGCACCGCCTCGGCGCCCAAACCCGACACGGCCAGGCCCCACAGCCGCACCAACAGCGCTACCGCGTCCGCGCGCCGCCCCTCCAGCGTCGTGCTGTTGGCTGTAGCACTGCTGGCGCCGGCAGTAGCAGCGGGCGAGGAGGTGGCCGCGACGAGGAGGCTGGTGTTGGAACTGCTGGAGGTGGCGGCTGCAGCAGTGGCCGTGGTGGTAGCGGTGGGCGGCAGCAGCAGCTGAGCGGCCTGCTGTGTGGCGTAGCGCCACCAGTTCATCTGTGAGGAGAGGGGAATAAGAGATTTCACATCAACAAGACGGTCAACACCAATCAACACAGAATAAACCGTCAACACAGGGTAGGCACGCAGCAGTCAGCTTGGTTTCATGCGCATGAGTGGGCAGACACGCGCATCGGATGTGCGTCGGCCGCTGCTGGCATGCAATTCACGTGTGAGACTGTGCCGTAATGTGTGCGCTCACCGGCACAGGTGACTGGACGTCGGGCGCGGCGTTGGGACTGTGGATGGCATGCCACACAGCCCGCAGGAGCGCGGACGCCGCCGCAGCGTCCGTGAGACCCGCCGCCGCACCCATCGCCCGCGCGTCAGGGCCCGCGCTGCTGCTGCCGCTGCTGCTGCTGCTGCTGCTGCTGCTGCTGAGCGTGGAAAACAAGCGCCACCAGTCGGCGCTCTGGTACCTGCATTTATGGAGGGAAGGAATGCATGGGGGCAGGCAGTGATTGCCTCGTTTGCTATTTCATACGGTACCCAACCAGACACTACATCCGCTTGCAAGCCTTCCACGCACTGACTGCGCCGGTGCCTGCACTAACCCAGGCCCAGGACACCTCCTCCCGCTGATGCTCTCACTCGCTGCAGTTCAGGAACGGGTAGCTTGACGGCGCGGACCCGTTCCTGCTCGCCCCCGCCGCCGCTGCCGTCGAGCCCCGCCGCAGCAGCGCCAGCCGTAGCGTGTCTGTGGCGTTCTGACGGGCGGCGCGGTAGGTGTCCATGGCGGCCAGCTGCCACTGCTGCAGCGCCACCACGTCGGCCAGGGCGGAGATGAGCACGCCGCTGCCGCTGCCGCTGCCTGCACGGCGACCGGCACACACGACAGATCCAGGCACCGGTGCGGGTCCCGGCGGCAAAGAGGGGGTTACTGGTAAAGGCGGCAAGAGGGGGGTGGTAGTTCATTCCAGAAACCAGTGGGTGACAACGGAAACAACGCCCAGGGCGCAACGCACTCGCGCAGCAGCACCAATGTTTGGTGCGGTGCGCCTTATAGCGCCAGGCAATGCACGCATGCTCGGCCCATGCGCGGCCCATGCGCGGCAGCATGCATCGCCCAGCCCGCCACCGCACAGCTGCTCACCGAGGTAACGGACCGACATGACCTGGTCCCACGCCGCGCTGTACGGCGCCCGGTTCACCAGCGACGGCTCAGTGTACGACAGCGCGGCGCCCTGCTTGCGTAGCCATCCCGCCGCCGCCGCTTCCCGCGCCGCCAGCGCTACCAGGACCGGCACGCTGCCGTTGCCCGCCGTTGCCGCCGCTGGCGGCGCGCTAGCTACTGCGGCGGCGGCGGAGCCGGCGGCGGCCGCCGCGGCGGCAGCCACAGCGACCGCGCCCTCCGTGCTGGTCTGCAGGTAGAGCAGGTCGTGGTTGCTGGACAGGGCACACAGGTCCTGAGAGCACGGCAGCAGCCCATCCCGCGAGGCGGCGGCGGCGACAGCCGCTGCCGCTGACCCGCTCGCCGCTGCCGCGGCGGCGGCCGCCGCTGCCGCCGTGGCCGCCGCCGCCGCGGCGCCCATTTCGGGCGCCGACCCCGGCGGCGGCACCACCACGCGGCTGCCCGGCAGCGGCGCCACGCCCAGCACGCCGGCGCGCGCCAGCACCGGCTGGCGCGCCAGCACGGGCGCCTCCGCGTCCCACTCCACGGTCATCAGGCAGTCGCCGGCGGCGAACGGCTTGCTTACGGCGCTGCAGCCGTCGGGCGCATCATCGGCGGGGCCCGCGTACCGCAGCAGCGCCTGCAGCACGGCGGCTGCGTGGCGCCAGCCCGCGCCGCCGACCAGCGGCTCCGCCGCCGGCGGCGCCACGGTCAGGTCGAAGGCGTAGCCCTCCGCCGGCCCGCGGGTCTGCAGCACGCTGGCGGCGATGGCCGTCCACAGGTCGCCAAGGCGGCCGCAGGTGGCGTCGGTGGTGACGCACAGGCCGTACTTAGGAAGCCCGGCGGATGTGCCGTTGGAGGAGATGGTGCTGTTTGAGGAGAAGCTGGCTGCGGCCTGGGCCTGGGCCTGGGCTGCCACGGCGGCGGCGTGTGTTTCCAGCAGCGAGAGCATGCCATACCTGTGGTAACGACGGGCGCAAATGGGGCAGTGCAGGCAGTGATTAAATTCCATGTGCTATGTTGCTTTTGCCTTGGCACGCACGATCACCCAACCCCATGCCCCGACCAAAGGAACAGCACGCCTCGGTTCGCCCCGCTGACACCGCTGCTCCTACCAGTCAGTGGGAGGTGCGCCGCCGCTGGCTGGCGCCAGTGCCGCCAGCGCGTCGGCCCTGACAGTGAGTGGCAAGAGGCACCGCAGGGGGGAGGGCGGTTCATACCAGGCAGCAAGCATACCCAGCAGCGCTGCCTGCCACCCGCATGGAATCAAGCGCCGCCAATGCGTGCCGTGACCATGCACACTTACACACTTGCCGGCTACGCGTTCATCCAGTTTGACACGCACCTGTAGAACAGCAGCAGGTAGGTGCGCGGGTGCAGCGGCCCGCGCGGCTCCACGGACGCGACTACGAGCACAGCACCGAGACGGCAATAACTTAGGTAGGGGATGTGCAGGGCCGTACATTTGCTGAGGCCGGCCCCAGCTTCTGCTGCTCAATGCCCACGACAGGGTCCTCGCCCTCATGTCATGGGGGCGCCAGGCTCACCGCAGCTGTTCTCCGGCAGGCGGTCAAAGGAGGGCAGCACAGAGGCACGCGCCACGTGAGTCTGCGTGTCAGCAAGGAAGGCGGACAGGGACTCGCCGGACGCGTCCTGCGGGAAGAGGAGGGCAGCACATCGGCACAGAGGCAGCTTGATTCCATTCACATGGGCGCCACTGTCACAGCAGCCTCGGCGCTGCCCCGGCTACCAGGGCCGAACCCTCACAGGGCAGACCCACAGGCCATCACACGCCCCCAGCAAACTATGGCGCGTCTCCCGCACCGCACGTCTCGCCGTCTCGCCGCCTTTTCGTTTTGCTTTTTCCAGCCGCCCGCTTAGGGGCGCGCTACCTTTCACTCGACATGCATACCGATTATTATGTTAGCCAGCAAACGGAAACGCAGCCCCGGCGTACACGATGCTGGAGCCACCGGTAATGTACCCGCTGTTCCGCTGGGCATCGGCACTTCACAAACATGTGATACACACCATCCTATGGCTTTCCCCCCCGCCCGCCCCCACCAGGATTGAACCCACCCAGCTGCCCACCTGCACCACAAAGGCGTAGTCGCTGTTGGCGCGGGTGGCCAGGTCGCGCACGTCCGCGCCGCTGCGCAGCGACCCGGGGGCCGGCAGCGTGTCTGGGCTGCCCAGCTCGTAGCGGCCCGCCATGCCGGTCACGCCCAGCGCCAGCCGCAGCACGTCAAACGCCATGCCCGCCTGCCACCTGCACACGGGGGTTTGCGTGTGTTCGTGTGTTTGAAGACTATGATGAAGCCAAGTGTTCAAAGGCTGGAGCCTGGAGGATGCAATGGAAGCTGTGCACACCTAATTACGGTACAGATTTACCGCCGGGAGCGGAATAGGGCATGTTAGGGTTCTGGTGGTCAAGCGTCAGTGGAAAGCGTATGCGGGGGAAGCGGGCGTGGGGAAATGAGTGCCGATTGCTTATCCACGGCGAGCTTGCTCGCTGGTCCCGTGCATACGACGATCCAATACCCTGCAGCCGTATCCTTCAACCACCGGGCTTTGGGGCTGGCGCTCCGTTGTGGGACTCACCCAGGGTAGAGCAGCCACTTGAGCTTCTGCAGGGTTGGAGAGTGCAGGCGTGGGCGCGAGGGGCGTGACGGGCGCGGCTCGTGAGTCCTAAATATTAATCCATCAGGCCGGCCGACTGGGCGGCGCAACTTCACCCCCCCCCCCGCCTTCTCCTTCTAACTCTAATGCATGTAACCCCACCTTGACGCCTGATTTCCGTCTAGCCGGTTACCGCCCACCCAGGTGAAGCACACTACTTGGCTGCCTGTGCGCCGCGCTCTGGCCGTCTGGTGGTACGCTAGCGCGCGGCCCAACTCCCAGAAGCGTGCACGTACCATCATCACCGTCAACCCAAATGCCCCCGGGTTTTGGAATGAGGCGCCCTCCCACTCGCAGTTCCAAACGCCTCAAGGCCCCGCATACGGTACGCACGCACCTGTGGCCCCGATTCCCCCATCGTCGTGCTCATGCAGGTGTTGAAGGCGGCCAGAGGCGCCGACACCAGCTGCAGGTAGTCGCTAGCAGCCATGCTGCCCACCACCCGCTGCAGCCTGTGGGAGTGGAGGAAGCAAGCCAGGCGGGGTGGCAGGAAAGGGGCTGGCGAGGGGCTGGCGAGGGCCGTCGCAGAGCGGCGACGGCTCGGTATGCGCGCACGAGCGACGCCGTCGCAGCATGCCACTATACGCACCTCTGTGTAACGTCCTGCACGAGAGTCGTGCCACACTGGTCGTGCGTCGAGCTTGAGATATTAGTTGTCGACGAACTTCCGCTCTGACCCAAAACTAGTGGCGCCACCACTAGTAACCAAAGTATAAAGGTGAATAACATATTAGCAAAGCACCTTTGTCTGCAATTGCAGCTTGAGCATAAGCGCGGGTGTTTGCTCTGGGCCCTCGGCCCGTCTGGGGGCTGCCAATGAAGCATTCTAGCAAAGTATCCGTTGTAACATAATTAAAAGACACAGAAGATCGTGCATTGCCGCGTCTAGCATGAAAAGCTTGACCGACGCGCGAAAGTTATGCTGCTCAACAATGATCATGCATATGTAGTTAAACTCGTTGTCTGGCAACTAGGTTGGAAGAGTCCCCAAAGCTTTCGTGACGTTTTGCAAGTGCGAAGGTGGTTGCGACTGAACGCATTTGACCAACCTTAAGCTACAAGATAAAAGGGTTATCATAAAATTGCCCACACATACAACATCAAGCCAATCGAGCGACTCAGGCATCTCACACTCTCTGAGAGGCATGGGCACGCATACCGGCACTGTTGTCCCCGGGGTTTGGGCATCCGCTGCCTGCATGGTTAAAGCGGACTGTTGTATTTACGATCAATGCCCATTGTTGGGTCGAAGATCTAAGTCCCCCCAACCCACCCCCACCCCCCGAGCCAGTGATCAGGCGGGGGCGGGGCCCTTTCGCCCGACTTGTGTGTCATGCGAGCCGCGCCCACCGTGGGCAGGGGTCAGGACGGGGGCCTCTGTAAGTTCCAGGTCGAGACTCGAGAGCCAGACTTGGCTGTGGGCTGCGCAGATCCCAGCGTGTAGCGAGCTAGCCACTCTGCGACGGCCCATTGGTCCCCACAGCGGGGGCGTGTGCGGTGTGCCCCGGCCCGGCACGCCTGTCCGCGTGGTGCACATGGAGTTGGCAAGGGGCAAGAAGGCAAGTTCCCGCGTGGTGCAGCATGCTCGTTACTCGTTACATCCGTCCTGAGACGGTTGGTGCCCTTATTAGCCGGGAGGCGACAGGCACTATAAGCTAATCTTGCGCAGGGGCATGTGTCATTCGCTCTGCTCTGTGTTCTAGCAGGCGGTGCACATACTCTGCTAAATCGTAAGGGGGGGCATTTTGCATGCACTCCGCCATCGTGCTCGTGCTAAGGTGCAATCAGCAATGCAGCACATGTCACGCTTGCCAGGTGCCCACGCGTGTGCAAATGCTTCGCACATTATGTTAAGGTGTGTGGCAACTAGTAACGCAGCAACGCGCATATTAACTGCATTGGGCACCTGGCCATAGGTGCCAATGCTGGGCTGCGGGCCGCATGCTACAGCCACCTCCGGCACATCAGTGCCTCCTCCTCACCCATCCTCCCCCTCTTCCGCCTCTGCTTCATGCGCACCCTCCCCCTCCTCCTCCTCCCCCTCCTCCTCCTCCTCCTCCTCCTCCTCTTCTTCTTCTTCTTCCACGCCCTTGGGCTTGCGCCAGCCCTGCTTCCGGAAGTACTCCTCATACTCCGCCATGCCCAGCGGCCCGTACCACACCGGCCCGCCCCCGGGGAGTGCATACGCGTGCAGGCGGTCCTCCGCCCGCGCCCTCCGGAAGTCCGACAGGTTCGCCATGAGCCCCCCCACGTGCTGCAGCACCTGCACGAACTGGGTCGGGATGAGCTGCAGGTGCTGGTCACGTGCGCGCATGGCGGGCAGCGCGCTCACCGCCGAGGCGGGCAGCGTGTCGTTGTTGACCAGGGCCTGTTGGCGGGTTTGGGGGCAGCGCGAGTGGTGGGTGTTGGACTGGGTAGTTCATTCCAGAAACCAAAGCGACCATGACAACCCAAAAAACCCAGGGGGTAGCTACCGCAGTCCACATGGTATACCGAAAGCAACCGAAACATGTGAACCTGAACCAACCAGCCGGCCACCGTCGGGGACGGGAGGGATCAGGGTGGCGGCCGCACGAGGCGGCTGCAATGCCAGGTGGGGAGGATTCAGGCACGGCACAGCACCGCCTCCCCAAACCCTCTCCAACCCGCCCGCCCGCCCCCGTTCTGGGTTTTGGGTTGCTGCAATGGCCGCTTTGGTTTCGGGAATAAACTACCCGCCCCCGCCGCACCCCGCTTTCCCCACCCGCCCAGTTGCAGCGCAGTCACGTTCTTCACAGTTGTATCTCACCGGGACTGTTTACCAGTAACCCCCACCCGCCCCACCCCCACCATGTAGTCACTGGCGCTGCACTGCCGCCGGTCCTCCACATTATACACGAACACGCGGATGGCGTCGTCGCTGAGTGCGTGCAGCTGCGGCTCGTAGGAGTCGGGCCAGAAGCCGTACTTGGTGCCCCACCTGTGTACCACGTTGTTGTGTCGTGTGGGGCGCATGGTGCGGTGCGGTGAGGCATTGGATGCTTCGCCAGGGGCACATGGCGTACAGCAACTACAGCGGACGTAATCCTGTGTCGAGCTCGCGCTTTAGCCACGCGGCCATTCACCCCCGCCACCCCTTGCTCCAGACCCTCTCTCTCTCTCCTTTGTTTGCCACCACCACCTCCCTCCTGCCCTCTCTCTCCCTCTCTTCCGCTCCCGCTCACTTGCAGGGCCGCAGCTCCACCAGCGCCGCCGGCCCCGCGTCCTGCTGGCGCATGAAGAAGCTGTTTATGGCGCCGGCGCCGTGCTGCAACACCAGCACGTGGGCGGAGCGCACCGCCGCCACGTTGGACAGGAAGTGGTCGGGCTTGACCTGGTTGGGTCGGGTCGGGAGTTGGGTTTGGGAGTTGGGTTGGGTTAGGAGGGTTGAGTGGGTGGCAGTGCGGATGAGTTGTTATTGAGAGGCCAGGCGAGGAGAGTGGCATGTAAGGGAGAGCGCAGGCACGCGGGGGGAAGGCGCGGCGTGCTGGCCCCACGACGCACCGACTGGCTGGAGGCGGCGTGGGGGTCCGAAAAGCTGTACTCGCGGCAGGCGATGCCGCGGAACGGGCCCGCCCGGAATCCTGCGCACCGCGTGAAGGTCACGAAGGCAAGGCGTAATGATGCAAAGAGTGATGCAAGGCGTAATGATGCAAGGAGTGATGCAAGGAGTGATGCAAGGTGTGATGCAAGGCGTGATGATGCAAGGAAGACAAAAGGAATCTTGACGACGGCGGCCGTGCCATTACCGTAGCACCATACCGAATCAGGATACACTGCTGCGCCCCACACACATGTTCTGTCACTGCGGTGCTCACCCTCCTTGTCAGCTCGCTCGCAGGCGGCCAGCAGCTCGGGCAGGTTGCGCAGGTTGCGCGTCATGCCTGTGTTACGAAACACGAGAAAGGGAGCAAACGCGCACCGTGTATGCAAATGCTTGAGCGATCGCGCGCGCGTTCGGGCGTTACCCGATGCGCATCATGCCTGTGTTCGAGATGACATGGGGCGGGTCATGCCTGTGTGTTTGTGCCTATCAGGTGATGTGTCATGTGCTAGAAGTTGCATAGGCGAAACAACACGATGGCCCGTCCATGGGGTGCGGCGATGGGTACGGCGTGTGCACGTGTGCGTGTATGCACTGGCTGCTGATCCCGTGACAGCAAGCAACCCATTTCCCTATGCCCCAAGTGTGATAGGCTTCACAAGATTTGCGCGAGCACAAGCCCTCCACGGCGCCACGACCGCCCGCTACAGAATCCAGCCACACATGCACGGCCGCGGCACACGCCGCACACTTCTCCGCGCCAGACCTCCTCAAGCCTTCCCCCTCCGCACACGCAAACACACCCACACACACACACACACACACACACACACAAACACACAACCACCACCAGCCTTTTCCCTGGTTGGTTATGCTCAAACACACACACTACGACACTGCGACACTGACCTTGCCGGCTCTCTATGAGCACCCGCAGCTTTGGCGGCCCCGCCTTGGCCGCCTCCGCGTCCTCCGCCGCCAGCCCGTCCTCGGCCACGTCCCGCTGCCGCTTGGGCTTGGGCGTCTTGGACTTCCGCTTCTTCTTGGGGTCTGCGGTGGTGGTGGTGGTGGTGGTGGTGGTAGTGGTGGTGGTGGTGGTGGTGGTGCAGCCACGGTGGCACGGCGGCAAGGCGCAGGCCTTTTGCATGTGCTGCAAAGCCCAGTCCGTGCTGACACAGACACACACACGGACCTCGCCAAGCACGTGACGGCAACGAGCGTGTACGGCGCATGGGCGCGCAGGCCAGCATGGGCGGCATGGCACACGCCAGAAGACAGCGCCGCGCCGCAGCGCAAACCCAGCAGTCACCGCTTGTGCCCGCACACCCCTTCAATCCGACAAACACCATCCACAGTGGATGGCTAACGCCCGCCACCCCACCCCGCCCCAGTCGTCGCGCCGCGCCCTTGTGCCGTTGTGCCCACCCACCCCACGCTCTCCTCCTCGCTCTTATGCATTGTGCCGTTGTGCCCACCCACCCCACGCTCTCCTCCTCGCTCTTATGCATGTAGTATTTACAACCCACCCCACCCCACCCCACCCGACCCCACCCCACCTTTGGGCGGGCGCCACTCCTTGTAGCCGGCAATACGGTACACGCCGCCAAAGCCCAGCGGATCCGGTGGCAGCGGCGGGCGGCCGGTCGTGAGGCGCCGCACCAGCTCCGCTCCCACCTTGGCCACCGGCACGCCCTTGTGGTTGCGCCCGCCCTGCCACTTGCACACAGCCATCTGCGGTGGGCGAGGGGGTGATGCGTACAGCAGGTCAGAGCGTCCGCTGAGATCTGGGAGATCTGGGGGGCGATGCCGCGGACCTCGTGCGCGGCATGCCCCCACCCCGTGCATGCGGCGACAAGATGCACCTGCTGCGGTTTCCGTGTGGGCTGTCCCCTCACTAGATTCGCCGCTTGAGGGGACAGCCCACACGTTGAAGTGTGAGTCCAGGCGCGCACCTTTTCAAAGCAGCTGACGTGCCGCCCCTCCGCTGACCAGCTCGCAGGCTCGTCCTGAGGGGTTGGGGGTGGGAGTGGCCATCCGTGCATGGCGTGGGTCACACAGTCACATGAGGTGCAGCGGGCGGAGGCGCGCGGGGGGTGGGCTGCAAGATTATGTAGCGAAGTGGAGGGGGGGGCGTGTTGCTTCTGGACACGCCCTTCTTCTTCTGGTCACACATCAACCTACTGTACTCGGTGGCATAACTGCACCCGCCCCACCGTGCTCCCCCCGTATTTTGTTGTATCGCCTTGACTGCAGTGCTAAACTCCGCTTTCTTTAGACTGGTTTAGTTTGGGCTGGTAACCACAACCCCCCCATGTGCCCAGCTGTACCCCGCGACAACCAAGGATGCTCACACGCGCCATTTGCACACATGTGCCAAGGCGCGCCCCGCGCCCACACTGACACACACCAACGCTTACACTTTCGCACGCATCATCGCACACGCACACACGCACACAAGGCACTGTCACTATCAGGTGAGACATCGAGCAGCGGGCGGGACTACGGGCATTAGGCGTGCTGGGTAAACGTTGTGGGCGCATACAACGCATGTGGGGCATGCCGGGGTCAGATCGTGCGTCGATCGCCCGGTGGGGGGTTACAGGCACTTGCAGATAAGTATGGTAGCACGGGTCGTCGCAGAGCTCGGTAATTTTGGTAGGTATCGGTAAGGAACTCTGGGCGGCTAACGGGCGATTCGTTTCGTTTTTTTCTAGCACACAAGCACACACATTCAAACACGAACCCACCCACTAACCTGTCTGTCCACCCGCCCGATCTCTGCCAGGCTTGTGACACCGTACCGGCTGTACGGCTGCAGCAGCACGCGGTGGAAGGTGGTGAGCGACAGCCCGTGCGGCACCGCATACACCAGCGACACGTTGGGGTCTGTGTGCAGCCATGGGGTTGGCGGTTGGCGGTTGGGGGAGGCGGGCGTGGTGGTCTGGCAGTTGTGTGGTTGGGTAGGCGTGTGTTAGAAAAGCACAAGGAGAGGAAGGGTAGGCGTGTGTGTGCGCGCACGTGCAGCAGAACAGCAAAGGCAAGGCGGTAGGTGGCACAGCTGCAAGTGAGCGGTGGCCTGGTGTGTGTGGCTCTGTGGGATGTGGCGGCATGTGCGGCTGGCCGCAGTGCTAACCTCGTATAGCCCTCATGGAAGGCCGTCCACCACACCCGCAATCGCCAGCTTTCCTTGCTGCCTGCTAGATCCGACAACATCAACTTGCCCACTTCGGATTCGCATTTTAGCGCATGTCCGCAATCACCAGGCTCCTCTGCGCAGGCAACTGGGACTGCGGCCGAGCAGGTGGCAGCTCCCACTCACCCAGCCCCAGCTCAAACATGGACTTGTGCACCATGGGCATGACCTCAGCCAGGAACCTGTTGCGAGCCAAGTCATCATCCGGCATTCATTTTAATTCACCAACGCAGCCGGAGGCACAACATCAGCACGGAGCACGGCAGCAGCTTCAACTCTTGCAGGCTCCCTCCACCACACATCCCATTTTGAACTGCACTGCAATGGAGCGGCAACCCGCCTGCCGCGCACAACCACTCACTCGCCCACGTTGAAGGCCCAGTCGCTCATGACCACCAGCGGCACCGTGCAAGCGCTGAAAGACGGCTCCCGCAGCTCGGGCGGCTCCATGTCGGGCGGCCCCGCGCGCCGCAGGAAGGGGCTGTAGTAGGGCTGCTGGCCGCGAAAGGCGTCGCTGTTGGTCTTGCCTGTGTGTGTGTGTGTGTGTGTGTGTGTGTGTGTGTGTGTGTGTGTGTGTGTGTGTGTGTGTGTATGTGTGTGTGTGTGGTCCATTCTAGAGACCAAAGCGACCATTGCAACCCAAAAACCCAGAACCCAGAACCAGAGAGTTCGGAGGAGAGGGATATATTGGGGGGTGTAGTTTATTCCAGAAACCAAGGGACGGGGTTGGCAAGTTATGGGCGGGGTGTGGACGCGCAGCTGTGGCTGCGGGCAGCGATGGTGTTGCTTGGCGATTGGCGCAGCGCTGTGTGCTCTAGGGTGTGCAAATTTGCCTGCCAAGCAAAATTCCCCAAGCCCCTCCAGCCCGTAGCCGCGCCCGTACGCCCTTCCTGCAATGCGGCCGCCGCACGCACCACTTGGAAAGTTCCACCGGGCAAAGGGCAGGGTGGGCAGCTGCCGCCGCGCCATGTCGGGGTCGAAGGTCACAAGCACGTTCTGGAAGACGCAGGTCTTCTGCAATGGGCAGTGGCGACGGTGGGCAGTGGCGGCGGTGGGCAGTGGGCAGTGGTGGCGGTTTTGCTGCAGCCGTCATGGTGATGACCAGGGGGCGGTGGCGGTGGAGGCCGGTGGGGGAGGGGGCGCCGTGCACCGGTGGCGCCATGCACCGCGTTATCATGCCACCCACCTCCTGGCATCCCTACACATTGCTGATATGTGATGTATTCCCCCGCCTCACAAGGGGCACGCAGTCACGCTGTCACGCACGTCATCCGTGTCACACTGAGTGCGCTGTTGCCCTTAACTCGCCCAGTGTGATTGATCTCCCCCCCCCCCGCCCTACACGCAGGTGTGACTTCCCACCAGCCGACACGCGGTACCTTGAGAATTACGCACGGGTCCGCAAACTTCTTTGGATTCAGCTCCGGGCTCGCAGCGCAAAACTCCTGATTCCCCGCTGCGATGCCAGCCCCGCAGCTGAGCAGGTACACTACCAGGGCGACTGCAGGCCAGGCCGAGCGGCGACTGCCCTCCCGCCGCTCCCTGTCACACCGATGTGACATTTCTATTAAAAGCACAACCTGTGCATGGAAGAAACGGCCATCGCGGCTATTGTCACGGTTGCAGCCGGGGCGACAGCCCGCCTCACTATCACAGTGCTCTGGGAGTCATCGTCGTTTCATCGTGATATTCAAGTGTTTGAGAATATAATACTGTTACTTATTCAGCGTTTGCGCCTTTGGGGGCAGCCAGGTAAACCACGGCAAAAGCCCCTGTCTTTGCCCGCAATCTGTGCGTGCCCGCCTGCACCTGTGCCTGGACCGCACACCACAGACGATGGCTGGGGCTTTTTACACTATACATACGGTTGGAACACCCGTCCGGCAGTAGCTGAGTAGTTTTCTTCCAAGTTTGAGACAGCTGTACTCGCTGTTTGCAGATTCGCGACGCTAGTTACTTCGGAGCATTCTTGGAGCGCTGCAAGATTGTAAGCGCTGCAGAGCGCGTTCTGGGATATTACGTCCGACTTCCACAGGGTCGCCGCGGCGCGTGAGCCTCGTCGCCGCGTGCCTCGACGTACCGCGAGCTGTGCGCGGCTTGAAGCAAGCAGTGGTGTGGAGGCCGCAATGTCATGCTCAGTCGCGCGGCGGGCGGTGCGACCTGCCGAGTTTCAGTGACAACAGTCTGACCAAGCGGCTGAGTTGGTTGGGCGGGATGGCCCGGCGCCACCAGACCCAAGCAGCCTCCGTCGCCTCAAGCGCAGCGGTGTGCATATTTGCGGTGCTCTCAGCCGTGTCGCTCGCCGCAGCCAAGCACGGGGGCGGTGCGGGCGGCGGCGGCGGCGGCGACGGCGTGTTCGCTTCCTGCAGGGAGCCGACGCTGAAGCGCCAGGCCCTGCACCCGAGCTGCCAGCTGCTCCAGGACACCTGCGTGGTGCAGGTGCGGCGACAGCGCGTCCGTCCCTTGTTTTGGCATCCTTGCGATCCCAGCCGCTCATGCGGCCTTGCCAAGCACGCACGCCAACATATGCACACACATGAGCACACAGTATACGGTACACACACGTTCGCCCTCTGTGTGCGTGCAACAGGACACGCTGGTCACCCACAACCCGCGCTTCTCCTTCAACAACCTCTCCCGCGCCGACCTGCCCGAGCTGCCCGTCATAAAGTCCTGGTCGCTGCCGCTGCCCGGAGCCAGCCGCGGCCCCGCCGGCGCCGCCCTCGGCCTCTTTCCCCACAGCGCCACCATCCTCAGCGCCGGCACTGATGACGGCGGCGACGGCGGCGGCCCCGATTATGTGGCCGCTCTCATATCCGGGGCCGGCATCGCCGACTGCGCGCATGCCACGCAGCCGCCGTACTCCCTGTGGCTTCGCCCGGCTGCCAGCAGCGAGCTGGAGCCGGCGCTGCACCACCCGCCGGGCTGGAACGGCACCGATTCGCCTCTGCACCGCTACATTGATGGTGGTGGCGGTCGCGGTGGCGGCAACACTGGCGCAGGGGGTGAAATGGACCGGGAAGGCGGACAGAGGCGGCTGCGCAGGCGCGCGCTGCGGGAGGCCGCGGCACGGCGGAGCGCCCGTGCCGGCAAGCGCGGCAAGCACCACGGCGGCGGCGGCGGCGGCGGCGGCACGGGCGCGCCGCCACCGCAGCACTACTTTAGCCGCTGCACGCTGCCCGTGTTGCTGATGACGGACTGGCCGTACGCGCTGGTGTCGTGGTGGGCGGCGGGCGTGGCAGCCATGGTGGACGACATGATGGAGCGGGGGGCGCTGGGTGAGTCCGGGTTTGTGTAGGTCGGTCAGGGGTTCGTGTGTGTGCGTGTGTGTGTTTGTGTGTGTGTGTGTGTGTGTGTGTGTGTGTGTGTGTGTGTGTGTGTGTGTCTGGCTTGCTGTTTGCAATGCGGCTGTGCGGTTGACATGGGCGGCACGTGGCGGCACTCAGCCGCTCAGGGGTTGAGGGCTGGAGGTGGGCGTTACTGGCATGGCCGCTTTCTCGCTGGAGAGCGCGACATGACTAGCGCAGGAGGCAAGGGGAGATGGAGCGATCCTGGGCGCCTGCGTTGCATGGTTTCATGTACGAACGGCATGGAAAGCATTCGCCTTCAAAACAGCAGCGTGGGCCACTTACCAAGGAATCGTTATTGTATGATTCTGTGGCCATGTTCCCTCCTCGTGCCCCTAACCTCCCCGCAGATGACTCGGCCACGCTGGTGGCCGTGACGCCCGGCGGCCTGGGCCTGTCGGCCGCGCAACGGCTGCTGCTGCAGCGCTACAGCCGCCGCCCGGTCATCACCGCGGCCGAGCTGGGGCGGCTGGGGCCGCCGGAGCCGGTGGAGTGGTCGGGCGAGGGCAGCCGAGTGCACTGCTTCTCCAAGGTATGGGCGTGGGAGGGTGTGTGTGCTGGGAGCGCTGCCAGGAGTGGGGCGAGTGGCGGGCGGGCGGGCGCGCTGGCTTGCTGCCTGGTTGCAGGCTGGTCGCTTGCTGGCGTTGCCAGGCACGGTTGCCAGGGTATGCGGCGGTATGCCCCACGTGGCCTATTTTATCAGGGGATAGTGGTGAATAATTCCTGCTCTTATTGTTAGAGATCACAAGGGAGATAGTGGTGAATTCCTGCTCTTATGTTTTAGAGATCACAAGGGAGATAGTGATGAGTTCCTGCTCTTGTGTGTGTGTGTGGCGCCCGACCCAGGTGGTGGTCTGCAAGTCCTGGCCCGGCGACCCCGCCACGCCCACCACACAAGCCGGCGAGCGCATGGGCGCAGCGCTGGTCGCTAGTGCAGATGCGGCTGGTGCTAGCAGGCATGGCGACCCCGACACCGCCAGCTTTGGCGCACCGCGCCGGCCGCAGGCCGCAGGCCAGGGCAGCGGCAGCGACAGCGACAGCGGCGGTGCCGGCGTCGGCGATGGCGACGAGGCTCAGAAGTCAAGAGCGGCTGCGGCAGCGGCGGCTGCGGCGGCGGCTGCAATCAGGGCGGAGGCGGAGGCGGTGAGGGCCGGCGGCGCCACGCTGCGGGTGCTGTTTGAGAAACGCAGCGGCCCCATCCGCCGCATCCTAAACCTGGACCAGATGCTGCTGGCCTGCGACGAAGCCAATCGCAAAGGTGGGCCAACAACGTGGAAGCCCTTTCCCTGATCCAACGCAGTACGCGCGCACACATGCCCTGCTTGGCGTTCCTGTCCCTTCGCACGCACAAGTCTTTCATAATACTCTCCCTTGTGATCCCTTACACACACACACACACACACACACATGTCTGCTGTTCTCTCCCTTGTGATCTCTAACACACACACACACACACACACACACATACACACACACACACACACATGAACGCATGACGCACGCACAGTGTCGACCCTTTCCCTTGTGCTTTTCTAACACACACACACACACACACACAACTAAGGTCTCAGCTCGGCAGGTTGGTCGACAGCGGTAAAGTATGCAAGGTAACTCGCGACCGTCCGTCACCGCACCGCACACACTGTCCTCTGTCTGCTATTCTTTCCGTTGTGAACACACACAGACGCACACACAGACGCAGACAAGGGCTGGGCACATGATTTGCGTGCTGAAGGCTGGAAGAGCAAGCACCGGAAGGGAGGGGCTTAGGGCGTATGAGAGGTCGGGACCGGCGGCGGCGATATGTACATGGCTGCTCATAACCGCTAAGAACAACAACGCCTCCTTTCGACTGCCACTGCTGCTGCTGCTGCTGCTGCCCATGCCACACAGGCTTCCGGGCGGGGCCCTTCACCCGCATCGCCTGCGCCGCGCACGACTTCGACCCCGCCGGCAACGGCACGCTCGTCAGCCCCTCGCGCCTGGCAGCCAACATCGCCGCCGTGCGCGCCGCGCACGTGCTGGTGGCGCCGTACGGCGAGGGCTCCGCGTACGGCATGTTCATGCGCGGGTATCGTGCCGTACGCGTCGTGCCGCCCCCGAACGCCACGACTAATGGTACGGCCGGGCCGGAGCAGCAGCAGCAGCAGCCGCTGCCGGCACGGCCGCTGGAGCAGCAGGAGGTGGAGGGGGAGGAGGAGCTGCTGGAGCCTGGCGGCGGCGTGGGCCGGCGGGGCGTGGGATCGGTGGTCCTGGAGCTGCGCGCGTGCGGGTTTGGCACAAACCACACCAAGCACGCGGACAAGTGGTCGCCGCTCATGTACGAGCGTGCCGCAGCCGCCGGCGCGCCCGTGTTTGTGGCCTACAACATTGAAGACCCGGCCCAATGCGCGCCTAGCGACCTACAGCGGGTGGCGGAGGCGCTGGTTGCTGCCAAGGCGGCGGCCGCAGCCAAGGAGGAAGCGGAGAAGGCAGCTAAGGCGGCGGCCAAGGCCGCTGCCAAAGCAGCAAAGACCAAGTACGGCGAGGCAGGGGCGCTGTGGGATGCGCAGTGGAATGAGACGGAGTCGGGGACGGGGGAGGACAAGGTGGTGGGCGCGGTCGGCACTGCGCAGGGCGAGGTGGAGGATGCAGGTGCAGAGCCAGGGGAGGAGGAGGAGTTGGACGACGAGGTGAGCGCGGCGGCTGCGCCTGCTGAAGAGCCGAAGAAAAGCGGCTGGTTCAGCTGGGGGAGGCGGCGGCGACGGATGCAGGGAGAGGGCGAGGAGGGGCCCCTCGCTGCTGGAGGCGGCGGCGGGCCAGCCGCCGCACTGGAGGCAGCTGTGGGTTGGGCAACAGCTGCGCCGCACACTGGTGCAGAGGATGAGGTTGCAGCATCGGAAGCAGCGGCAGCAGCAGCAGTAGCAGCGCTGCCGGCGCCGCAGGCGAAGCGGCGGCGGCTGGCGAGCAAGCCCAAGCCCGCCAAGGCGGGGCCGGAACTGTACGTGCGCAGCAGCCACTCGGCGCGCGACCAGCACCTGCAGCTGGATGTGGGGCGGCTGCTGCAGGTGCTGGAGGTGGTGGGGGGCTGGGTGGCGGACCGTGAGCCGCGAGATGCGGCGGCGGCAGAGGCGGCGGCGGCGGCGGCGGCAGTGGGGCAGACGGCGGCGCCTGGGCAGCGGGGCGCCAAGGTGCATGCGTACGTGTTTCCGCAGGGCCGGACGGTGTGGGCGCCCCTGGGCGTGAAGAAAGCCGCGCAGGAGCTGCTAGTCTAGATTGGTTGCTTACTTGCTGGGTACCTTGGGCCGTCAGGGATTGCAGGACTAGGCTTTGGGGCAAAGGCATGAGCCGCGGAGCTGTAGTACCGGTACTGACTGCCCGAGCGTCGACTGGGAGGCACCTGCAGGCACGGCGCCGTACAGCCTGCATATGCACGTGCACACCGCATGCATGGCGCAGGTTTCGCAGTGTCGAAGGTCTGCATCGGCTTCCGACCTGACCGAAGTACATGCTGGGCTTGACGCTCTCGCGCCCCACACAGACAACCCAAGAGCTGCATTTTACGTCAAAAGCACCTCAATATCTGCGGCTCATTGCATTTTACTTCATCAAACAGACTATCATGCTTGAATACATTGTGACTGCGACGAAACAAGGGAGGTGGTCCCCGTGAAGCACGGGAAAAGCGGGCTGACTCCGCACCACATCCACCGTCTGAGGCCGAAGGTGTTCGATAGTACCTCATCTCCCGGACATAGCCGGGGTCGGTTTGTGCAGGCACTGCCACGATAAGTTGAGCGTTACTCAAACCGGCTGGCGTTCCAACGAAGGGACAGCGCCAATTCGGCTCGGCGGAATTCGGCCGACCACGACAAAAAGCGTGTCCGGCATAATCGCCATAGGTTTAATGATACACACACAGCAGCTGCTGTACACACCCGAAACGCAGAGCCGATGCCGACCTCGAGTCACACCGTACTACCGGCGCCCGTGCTCGCCTTACTATCACGGTAGTCGGTGCCCCGACACCGCACTCACAGCGGCGCCGCGAAACCCATCATGCCGCCTGCGCCGCTGCGCCGCTGCAGCAGCTGCGCCGCTCGGTCCTTCAGTGACCGCCCGGCTCCCTGAGGCTTCACACCTCCTGTCCCCGCTGCGGCCCCGGCTCCAGGCGCGGCGCCGGCGGCTGCGTGCGGCCTTGCGCCCACCGCCGTGTGCGGCGAGGCGCCGGACCGGCGGCCTGCCTGCAGCTTGCGGAGAGCCGCCGCCTGCGCAGCCGCCGCCAGTGCGCCAGCGCCTGGCGGCGGCCGCGCCGCCGCACCCGTACCCGCACCCGTACCCGTACCCGAACCCGTACCCGCACGCGCGCCTGCGGCTGCATTGGCGCCGCCGGCCGCGACGACATTACCACTACCGCTGCCGGTTACGCTGCCGCCACCCGCAGCATCGGCCGACCTGCCCAGCCCGAGCCCTGGCCCCGAAGCGGCACCCGATCTCCCGCCTGAGCTCGACGCGTGCCCAGCTGCCGTGCTACCAGCCACCACCGCCACATAGGACGGCGCCGCCGCCGGCCCACCTCGGATTCCGCATTGCCTTGCTGCCGTCAGCGCCGTTGGTGCTGCCACAACGGTTGCCGGCCCGTCGCCGCCGGCCGCGCCTTTCCCAGGCGCTCTCAGGCCTTCTGACCCCGGCCCCGCCGAGGCGCCGCCGCCGCCGCCGCCGCCGCCGCCGCCGCCGCCGCGCGCCGCCGCCCCTCCTGCTGCTTCACCAGCCCCAGCCCGGGCAGCCATGGCGCCGCCGCCGCCGCCGCCGCCGTTGCCTTGCCCGCTGCCGGGCTGCAAGGATGACGTGGACGCCACCTGAAGCCGGCTGGGCGCTGCCGTCGCCACCACCGCTGCCCAGCTCACCGCCTGGCGCTTTGCCGGAGGCGGCGCCCCGTCGGAGTCACGTTGCTCCCGCCCGCTGCCGCCGCCGTTTGCTGCGGCTGCTGAATGTTGATGACGGCCGCCGCCCGCGGGCAGAGCAGCGCTGGCAGCGGCGGTGCTTGAGGCGCCGGCCAGGTTGCCGCTGCTCCCGAGGCCGGGCGCTGCCTTGTGTGGCCCGCCCACGCCCGGTGACTTGGCGGCGGCGGCGGCGGCGGCGGCGCCGGCGCTGCTGCTGAAGATGTCCTGCTCCAGGATGCGTTTCCGCTTTGCCTCCGCGCCCGCCTCCGCCCGTGCTGAGCTTGTCAGGAAGGCGGTCTGCAGAGTGTGTGCACGCGCGGAGCGATGGGGGGCCAGGCGCGGTTCCTTGTGATGCCAGGTCTCTGCCAGGCGCCAGACCGCCAGGCCGCCTTTGCATGACTCTTGTCCGGCCCGCAACGCCGCCGCAACCCGCCGCGATACAACCAACCCGCCACTCCGCCAGCCCGGCCCTCCTCAACCCACTAGCCTCCCAGGGGGCCTGCCCATCCTTGCAGCCCACCCACCCATACTTTACCATCCCACCTGTGCTGCGATGGCGTCTCCCTCGCTCGCCGGCAGCAGCCGCACGCTCTCGTGCAGCCCCAGCGCGCGCCGCTCCGCGTCCGCCGCCGCCGCCACGCGCTTGTCGGCCCGCAGGCCGGCGCGCAGCGCCCGGTTGAGGGCGTAGGGGTCGGCGGCGCGCGCGTCCGCCATGTCGTGGATTGCGGCCACCCGCGCGGCGCCCGTAAGCGCCTTGGCCTTGGCGCCCTGCACGGGGGGAAGGGGAGGGGTGGGCAGGTCAGGCGGTTGAAGGCAGGCGGCGGGCGCCAAGTGTGAGCGCGCATGTGTGTGTGTGTGTGTGTGTGTGTATGTGTGTATGTGTGTATGTGTGTGCATGTGTGTGTGTGTGTTAGAGATCACAAGGGAGAGAACAGCAGACAAGGACAATGCGTGTGTGTGTGTGTGTGTGTGTATGTGTGTGTGTTAGCAGCCGGGAAACCGAGAGCACAGCCCGGCAAGGCCAGGCCTAGGTCCGCGACTTCGTGTCTGAGGTTCCTTTAGTATTGGCATTGTTGCACGGAGAGGCACGCCCCGCACCCCCCACTGCACCCACCGCTGCGACCCACCACTTCCCTCGCCGCTGTACCCGCCACTGTAACCGCCCCTGTTCCCATCACTGCACCCGCCCCTGTACCCACCGCCCCTGTACCCACCGCCGCTGCACCCACGCGCACGCACCTGCTGGTACTCCAGGCGGTACAGCGGGTCCTTGTCGCGCCGCTCCTTCTCCGCCTCGTCCGGCAGCTCCAGCACCCCGGCGTCCTTGGCCGAGTACGTCTCCACCTGGCGTGGACACGGGGTTGGTGCGTGGAGGTTGGGGGTGGAGGTGGTGGGGTTGGGGCCGGGGCCGGGTCGGGGGTTGGGGGCGGGGCCGGGTCGGGTTGAAGTGGGGTTGGCGTGAGGTGAGGTAGAATGCCAGCCGGTGCTGCTGGGCCCGCGCGCCGTATCCCTCCTCCCTGCTTAACCTACGCTCCGCTAACCATTCACGAGCACGGCCCGCCATCCCACCCAGCTACCACCCAACCGCTCCCGCCGCACCTTCTTCCGCGCGCCCTCCACCACGATGTACTCGGCATTCTTGGGGTCGGTCTGGATGCAGATGGTGCAGCCGCAGTGGTGCGTCATGCTGAACTGCAGGATCTTGGTGGAGTGGTAGTTGCCGATCGCCTTCTTCTCCGCATTGAAGCGCTCGCCCTTGGCGATGTGCTCGCCGCACTTGTCGCACCAGATGTTGAAGGGGACCTCAAATCTGTGTTGGGGAGCACACCGCATTGCGGCGACGGGCGACACACAGGTCAGGTCGAGGGTCAGGGCGGGTCTGGGCAGGGGTTCATTTCTTACGTGAGTGCTGCCTGCTAAAGCGTACGGTACTGTACTGGCAGCAGCAGGGCGAAGCGCTACACTGACATGGGTGCATGCATGCGAGGTGGCAGGCTACTGCGCCGCACACGTACGCAGACCACCGTCCTACGCGCTCCCCATCGCCGCCACCTGAGTGACCTGACGCCCCCTCTCCTCAGCATCGTTCTTCGTGCAGCATCCTCAGTCATGCGCTGTCGCCCGACGCGAGCCCCCATCATGAGCTGAACCGCGCACATGCTGCCTGGGGCGGCGGCCGTGCGAGCGCCGCTTCCCTCCCCTCTCCCTCCCTTCATGCGGTCAATCAAATATGGGCCCTGTCCTCCTGTCCTCGCTTCTGCCTGCCTGCCGACCTGGTGGCCCTGGTGGCCAACGGACAAACGGGCACACAGACGGATGACTCACCGGATGACCAGGATGCCCTGGTCCAGTTTGGCGGCGCGCTCACGCAACGGGTGCTGGCCATTGTACTGCGGGGGGCGGGGCGGGGGGCAGCGCGTGTGTAGGAGGAGCAGGTGGGAAGGTGCAGGAAGGCGGGGGTTGGTGTGTGTGTACGTTATGTGATGCGCCTGAGCTTGCATGTCAGCGGCAGGAGGTGGCCGCAACCCCAGCGCGCCACACACTGACGAACCCCTGGCTGCAGGATATCTGCGGCACGTCAGTACCAGCGGCTAAGAGGCGCCTGGGGCCCAACCGAGAGGTTGGCACGCACCTTGTTGAGGCTCTGTTGGTGAAGCACCGCATGGTTGGGGCGCAGGGGGCCCAGGTTGAGAGGCAGGAGTTAGCACCAGCCCGCAAGTCAATTGGTCCTCAAGAAAAGCAAGGAAGCAACTATAGGATTACATAGGTGCGCCGATAAAGCCCGGAAGCGTTTTGCCAGCGCTCTCGCAAACCCCAACCAAGTCGCTGACCCACCTTATGCTTTTTTGGGTCAAAGTCGGGTGCATAGTAAAAGTTATCGGCCCTGGCCGCAGCTAAACTAGACATTTTTGGCCGATTCTGCTGAGAACCGAGGCCCCAGGCCCTCCGTGCAGCTCCTTTGCAGTGCTATAAAACAATCAAGGCTAGTAATAGGTTGGAAATACAGTCGCAGCCTCTCGGCTGCCAGTGATGCGAAACGTTGTCAAAGCCGCTTTCTACTTGTAGGCTTCAAGGACTGGGAAATATACGCATAATTCGATAACGCATTGGAGGCTTCAGGTCTTGAAACAAGACCAACCAGGCCTTCATGCTTGGCCCATCTCATGCAAAGTTTTGCGCGCGAAGTCCGGGCTGTCTCTGACAGTCGCGCGCAAGGCTTCTAGCTGCACCCGCTCAGCATATTAGGTGCTGCTCAATGGCCCTATCCACATCATACGCCCACACCTTGTGACGCGTCGTTCACTTGCGCAACACTCGCCCATCGTGTTCCGAGTGCTGCAGCCCCGTCGCTGCCTCGCGCTACCACTGGGCGGCTGGCATTTCTTGCAACAAACAGGTTTACAGAGCGCCAGGATGCGCGCGGGTGCGAAGGCAACCGGCCAGGGAGGCACGTCAGGTGGGGTCTGGCTCAGGCGCGCACGGACGTGTCAATCACCACAGCTTGTGAGCGGCATGAGGCTTCGCCATGGCCTCTCATACGTCATCCTGACTTCAAATCTCGAGCCTCCAAGCAGGTGCAAAGCGCAAGATGGAGGATGAGGCGGTGGGCAAGGTGGAGGGAGCCGCCAAGAAGGCTGCCCCAGCAAAGCCTGTCGGCGGCGGCAAGAAGGGCGCCGCGGCTGCAGCTGCTGGCGGCCCCTGGTTCACTGAGGAGGAGCGCGTGCAGGTGCGGGCTAATCACCAGCAGCACCAGCGTGTCGTGGGTGGTTGACAGCGATGCGCGCGTGCAAGAACAAAGACTCCTTGGCGGCCCCTGAACAAAACGTGCAACATTTTGCCATGTGCAATGGAATGTGGCAACCACCCAATGCAGTTCCGACGAGAGCTGCTGTCGTGGTACGACGCCAACCACCGTGTCCTGCCCTGGCGCCGCACGGTGAGCACGGTGACAAGATGGCTTTGCCTTTGGCCTGCTTGGCCCCGCCTGGTATACCAATATACCATAGTGTGCGACCCACGAGCTTGTCTTATTTCAGTTTGCCTCCCAGCCTCCTCGCCTGCGTCTGCCTCTACACGAAACCGGTCCACACGGTTGCGCCCCATGCACTCGCAGCCGCACACGCAGCGCGGCGCGGCGGCTGAGGGCGCGGGCGGCGCGGACGGCGTGGGCCCGGCGCCGGCGGAGCTGCCGGCGCAGCAGTTTGCCTACTGGGTGTGGGTTAGCGAAGTCATGCTGCAGCAGACGCAGGTGTGTGTGTGTGGGGCGGAGATTTTTCCAGAAACCAAAGCGACCGGTTTGTTAAATAGCGTAAGGGGTTAAAACCCGGTGTGGGTGGGTGGGTGGGTGTGACGCGGCCGTTGGGGGTACCGTGGTCCACACCCCTGAGCTTGCAACCCATGGCAGGGGTGGGAAGCGCCTGGCTGTGTCGCCACGGCTCGTGATGCGCGTAATGCGGCTGCCTGCGGCGGCCTTAGGGACAGTGGGTGGCGGGACTGGGCAGTCAGCCGGTGACTTGCGCGCTGTCTCCACACTGCGCGTGCACTGAAGAGCACCTTGCAGGCCGACTAAAACAACAACAACAACAACAACAACACCTTACCGCTTCCCGCGCCCCCTGGGGCTTGCGCTGCCGCACACTGCCGCATACGGCCACGCACCCTCGCCAGGTGGCCACGGTGATTCCTTATTTTAAGCGCTGGGTGGCGCGCTGGCCCACGGTCACCGACCTGGCGGCGGCGGACACCGAGGCTGTCAACAGCATGTGGGCGGGGCTCGGCTACTACCGCAGGTGCGGGTCCGGGCTGGGGGCCGGGCGGGGGTCGGGGCGGAGGCCGGGGCAGAGGCCGGGGCAGTGGAGAGAGTGGGTGAGGGCTGGCCTGAAACCCGGGAATGGGGGAAAGGGACGGGGGAGGATGGGAGCGAGGGGGTGTGAGAATGTGGAGAGGGCTAGTGGAGGGGTCGCTTGGGTGCATCGGGGCATGTGTGTGGTGCTCAGGTGATCACCGTGGCTTCGGCTTCGGCACGTCAGCCTGCGATCCTGCGTCTGGTACCCAATGTGGCTTACCTAAGCACCGGCCGTGTGTCCGTGTCGAATCAGTCCGCCACCCGCCACCACTGCCACCACCACGTCACAATTTCCAGTACACCCAGTGGGGCTCGCAATGGTCGGTTTGGGCGTCGGAATGAAGGTGCTCAAACCCAAACACGCCCCAACTTCCCCCCGCAACAGGGCTCGTTACCTACTGGAGGGCGCCAAGTTCGTGGCGAGCCAGCTGGGTGGCACCTTCCCCACCTCTGCCCAGGAGCTGCTCAAGATCCCGGGTGCGTGCGTGCATGTGGCTGCGCGGCTACGTGCGTGCGTGTGTGTGTGTGCGTGTGTGTGGGGGGGCGCGTGGCTACGAGCGTGCGTGCGTGCGTGTGTGGGCGCGTGCGCGCATTGCCAGGTCGCAGCGCATGTGCCAAACCCATGTGGCTGCTGCTGGGCGCCACCGCGTTGGTGTGTGTGTGTGTGCAACCTGCCGCCCCTCACGTGCCGCCCCTCACGTGCCGCCTGCCCGCCTGCCCGCCGCCCACTGCCTGCCCGCCTGCCCGCTGCCTGCTGCTGGGCGCCACCGCGGCTGCAGGCGTGGGCCCCTACACCAGCGCCGCGGTGGCCTCCATCGCCTTCGGCTCGCCCGCCGCCGCCGTGGACGGCAACGTGGTGCGTGTCAGCGCGCGGGTGACGACGTGCGTGGCGTGGCGTGCAGTGTGTTTTACAATGGAAATGCGCACTGTTGCCTGCTTACCCCGTGCACTGCCCAGCTCTGCATCCCTCTTTGCATGCTTGCGCGTGCATGTGGCCCACATCCAACGCGGGCCCACACACACACACAATAACAAGCCCTTCATTCGTTATCTCCCCTGTAAACCCTAACACACAATAACATGGCAGAATTAGTGTTTGCGCGCACGGCGTTGCCCCTTGTGTCCCTCGAACGCACCCAGATCCGAGTGCTCAGCCGGCTTCGCGCGCTGCACGGCGACCCCACCAAGCTGACCGCCACCCACAACGCCGCGGCGGCGGAGCTGCTGGACACCGCCCGGCCCGGCTGCTACAACCAGGTAGGCGCGGTGCGCGGCTCGTGCGTGGTGCGTGCGGATGCTCGGTGGTCGGTGGTCGGTGGTCGGTGCGGGGTGTCGCGCGTGCGCCTGACCTCACACCAAGAACACACACACACACACACACACACACACACACACACACACACACACACGCACGCACGAACGAACGCCCTTGTTTCATTCTCTCCCCCAACAACCCATACCACAAGCTCACGGCCCGCCCTCCCGCCCGGCAGGCCCTGATGGAGCTGGGTGCCACGGTCTGCCGGCCCGCCAACCCCGACTGCGGCGCCTGCCCCGCGCGGGCCGTGTGCCGCGCCGCCGCCGAGTGGGCGGCCTACCTGGAGGGCGGCGGCGACCCGGACGCGGAGGACGCGCCGCGCGTCACGCGGGTGGGTGCACGCGTGTGTGTGCATGTGTGTGCGTGTGTGTGTGCGTATGTGTGCTGGTCTGGGTGTTCGTGCGTGCGTGCTGGTCTGGCGTGGGCTGTCACCGCGGGAAGCGGCTCACGGGGAAAATGTCCGCGGCATGCGGACATTTGTTTCTTAATCTTCATTTATAGGCCCGCTCGCTCGCCCTCCACCATGCAGTTCCCGGGGCGCAAGGCGGTCAAGGAGAAGCGCGAGCAGGCCGTGGCCGTGACCGTGCTCGAGGTCATCTGCACCAAGCAGCAGCCACAGCCACAGCCGCCGCCGCCGCCGCCGCAGCAGCAGCAGCCGCAGCCGCAGCAGCCGCAGGGTCAGACAACACCGGCTGAGGGTGCTGGTGCCGCCGCCGCCGCCAAGGCCCCTGCTGCAGGAGCGGCGGCGGCCCAGCCGAAGAAGCGCCAGCGCACCATGCAGGACTTCGCACTGGCGGCGGCGGCTCGCAAGCAGCAGGGGCTGAAGCAGGAGGCGGCGGCGGAGGGCGGCTCCGGCTCTGGCGGTGGGCCCGGCGCCCAGGCGCAGGCGGCTGACGTGGACGTGAGCGCGCTGCTGGCCAAGGGAGAGCGGCGGTACCTGCTTGTGATGCGGCCCGAGGTATGGTGAAGTTGTGAAGTGGTGAAGTGGGTAGGGCGTATGCATAGGGGTAAAGAAGCCGGGAGAAGGACAGAGCCGGATGGAGGCGGGAGGGCGGGACAAGCACTGCGCAC
This sequence comes from Chlamydomonas schloesseri, assembly GCA_016834595.1. Classification (NCBI taxonomy): domain Eukaryota; kingdom Viridiplantae; phylum Chlorophyta; class Chlorophyceae; order Chlamydomonadales; family Chlamydomonadaceae; genus Chlamydomonas; species Chlamydomonas schloesseri. The sequence goes on along the minus strand of JAEHOD010000025.1, from coordinate 984,552 downwards.
GGAGCGGCCGCGCTGCGGGGTTCCGCTGGAGCTCACTTTGATCTGGAGCATTTTGCTAGTATTGCTCCTTTGAGCTCGCCTGCTGCTGCCTCTGCGTTGCGCTCGTGCACAGGGTGGGCTGCTGGCGGGGCTATGGGAGTTCCCAGGTGCGGATGCTGATGCGTGTGAACCACACCACACACAGAGCTCTGCGGCACTTGCGCTCCTCTTGTAACCTTGCGTGCAGTCTTGAGCTCTGTGCGGCTCCCCACCCCCACCCCACCCCCCGCGCCATATATCCTTGCATCACCAACTCCCCCGTCGTGCGCAAACGCACAGGCGCGGTGGTTCAGGACTACACGCCAGGCGCTGGCGGCGACAACGACCAGGACGACCAGGACGACGAGGTGGCGGCGGTGGCGGTGGGGCCTGGGACCAAGGCTGGCGGCGCGCCGGCGCCGCCCTCCGCCGCGGAGCGCCAGCGCGCCTCCGATATCCTGCTGAGCCGCCTGCTGCTGCCCGGAGTGGCCCTGCCGCCTGCAGGCGGCGCAGCAGCCGCAGGCGCGGGTGCGGGTGCAGGTGCAGGTGCGGGTGCGGCAGCACCCGCCGCCGCCAACGCCGCCGCCGCGGCGGCGGCGCCGCCGCCGGCGCAGCTGCGTGTGCTGGGGCGGCACGACATGGGCAACTACATGCACGTGTTCAGCCACATCCGCCAGACCAACCACGTGACGCGCCTGACGGCGGTCTTTGACGGCGACCTCACGGAGCTGGAGCGGCTCACGGGCGCGAGCGGCGGCGGCGGCGGCGGCAAGGCGGCCCAGATGGCGGCGGCGGCGGAGGGCAAGGAGGGCAAGGAGGGCGAGGAGGCAGGGGAGGAGGCGGCACCGAAGCGCTTCAGCGGGCGGCGCAAGAGCGAGGGCGCGGGCAAGGAGAGCCAGGGCGCCGGTGGCGGTGCTGAGGACGGCGGCGAGGGTGATGCGGATGCCGTGGTCGTCAGCGACTCGTCAGACGAGGACGACGGCGAGGGTGGGGGCAAGGGGGCCAAGAAGGCGAATGGGAACACGAAAGGCGCGGCAGCTGCAGCTGCAGGCGGCAAGCGCGGCGGCAAGGGCGGCGGCAAGGGCGGCAAGGAGGCGGCCGCCGCGGCGGCGGCGGCGGCCGCGGAGCCGCAGGCCAAGATGTGGGTCACACGTGCGCAGCTGGAGGGGCCGGGGCTGGCGCTGAGCTCGGGCGTGAAGAAGATCTTTGAGCTGGCTGTGGGCGGCGCGGTGGGTGCCAGCGGTGGTGGGGCCAAGGGCGGCAAGGGCGGCAAGGCCGCCACCGCTGGGGGCAAGGAGAAGGGCGAGGGCGGTGCGGGCAAGGGTGCGGGCAAGGCCAAGGCAAAGGGCAAGTGAGCAGGGAGACAAGCTGGTGCGTGCGGTGACCAGGGTATTGATGTGGGCTGCTGTGATTACGGCTTGGTTTTGGCATGAGTAGACAAACCGGTGTGCGTCCGACAAGAACCCAACCTTAAGACCTCGCAAGTTCGTGTGTCCCTGTTGATACGGCATTGCGTGTGGCGGAACAGGGCAAGGGGCGAGATAGCGACGTCCCGTTGGCATGAGCATTTCCCAACGGCGCAGGCGGGGGATCCGGGCGCGCTGGGAGCCTGGGGGCAAGGGATTGCCTGGTGCGTGGCAGCGGAGGCGGCGTTCGATAATTTCAGCGGCCGGATAGAACTGTCATAGAGGCCAGGAATTGCGGGTGGCATGCTTTAAGCAGCGTGCGGTACACCCAGAAGTCAACACTGGCCGAATTGCTGGGGACATTCGTGGGTAAGTAGGAGGCCTGCGCGAAGTGTACCGCCCACAGCCTCATGCGTACAATTGCCGGAAATGTCGCTATCAGTCGCATATTTATTCGGTTATCGTTATTTACAGCTTGGCCATTTTTACGCCATACGCCCGTAACCACCTTACTCCCATGCCTCTCGCCCCACCGTCCTCGGGCCTCCATCTGTCCATCAGCACACCTCCAGCTCCGCACGCTTGCCTAGCGCCGCCGCGCGACATTGACAAGTGTTCCCCTGTGTCAGGGAAAAGGGGCTCAGTCTGCGGCCGAACTACCTCATCGCCCGGACATAGCCGGGGTCGGTTTGAACAGGCACCAAGCCAAACCTAGGTGCCCAACAGTCGCGGCGCCACAGCAGGAGCCAGCCAACACGCAGTGCAGGAGTCAACAGCAGCCGCACTACTTGTCGTACCACTGCTGCCTACAACACCACAGGCATTGCTCGCACCCTGGGGCTCAAGATGCCCGTCCCGAAGCGGCTCCGAAGCAGCATCAATCCGGGCCGGCAGGCAGGCAGGCACGGACAGGGGTGTTCCTGGGGGGCTTCGCCCCCCCTGAATTGCTTTGCTCAGGGGGCTCAGCCCAAAAACGCCCACAGGACGCGCTGAGTAAGCTTCGCACCCCAACCCGAAAAGCTCGCATCTGCGCGCGCGGTGCGCGCAATCACACGCTCGCCGCCGAACAACCACGTCCATGCACAAGACGGCCCGCGTGGCCCCACGGCCCCACCGCCGACATGCATCCCAAATTCTTGAATGACTCGCATGTTTCTGTATGAAACATCGCAAGAGCACTCATCCGCAGATAGGCGCCCAACTCGGTACTTGCACAGCGCACGCGGCCCGGGCTGTCGTCAAGCCACAGCTATTCGTAGGCACCAGAAGCAACGATGCCGATATTTGTCACAACCTCCACATCCAAGCTTTTCACCATGACTTCAGAGTCAAGCACGCATACACACAATTCAACTCCGCGCTTTTACACAAACTTGGCGCCCTCAGGGTCCAGCTTCACAACCTGCAAAGCAGCAATGGCGCCAGGTCACCGGGGGGAGGGGCGCGTGTCGGCGGCAGCAGCAGCACGCAGCAGCAGCATCTCGGCGCCTAAAATGAAACAACCGCGATTGCATTACGCACGGTCGTCCAAATGGGCATGGCCTGCTTTATTCGTACAGTGTGCGCCCGTACACGCCCAGCCAAGCCACACCGCCCCCCCACAAACATTTGATAAACACCATCCATGGATGGCTACCCACGATGGCTACCCCCCCCCCCAAACATGGAGCCACCGGTAATGCACCCCCTGTTCCTCTGGGCATCGGCATTTCACCAATGTGATCAACACCATCCAATGGACGGCGATCCCACATGCACACATGCGTGCACCCACGCACACGCCCGCCGCCCGCCGCCCCGCCGCACCCACCTGCGACGTGTTGACGTCCAGCTTGCCGGCGCTGCGGAAGGCGGCGCACATGGCCTCCGCCACGCGCTCGCCCACCGCCGGGTCGTCCACGATGGCAACCGCCGTGGGGCCGGCGCCGCTGATGGTGCAGCCGAACGCGCCTGAGGGGGGGGGGCGAGTGAGGCAGGGGGGAGTAAGATGGAAAAAACGGCGGAGGGTGCGGGAGAGCCGGATCAGTTCAGACCTGAGGGGACGGCGGATAGCCGGTCGTGGGGCCACCTGGGGGTGCGCCGCTGGCCCGCCCGCCACGCCCGCCTCTGATGTATCCTCCCCCCCCCACCCCAAAATATTCCATGGCATGAAGCATGAAGCATGAAGAGGAGGGGAGACCCCTCATGGCATGAGCTTTCCCATCCCCGTCCGCGCCTCCCTGGTTGCATGACGGCCTGCCACACCCTAGCCCCAACCCCGCCCCCCGCCCGGCCGCCCAGCCGCCCGCCTCACCCGCCGCCTTGGCCGCCTCCTTGACCGCCATCATGCCGGGGATGAGCGGCCCGCGCACCGGCTCGATGATGACGTCGCGGTCCAGGCTCTCGCCCACCAGCTTGACGTCACCCGTCAAAATACCCGCAACCTGGTGGTTGGGGGTTGTGGTGGGTGGGGTGAGGGAGGGAAGCATTGCTGCCTCACCCCACGCTAAAGCGGGCTGCCCGGCAGCGCGGCACCCTGATGCTTGCCCGTACAACCCTTTGCTGGCCACATTGTGCGCCTGTCGCGGCTTTGTCACTTAATGCAGCTGTGAAGCTGTCAGGCCAACCCGACCTCAGCCCCGCCGAACTAACTACCCGCGCCCTACTCCCCTGCCTCTACGCCGCAGCCGCCACGCCCCTGCCACCCCGGCCGCACCCACCAGCGCGCCGCCCTGGCAGCAGTTGTTGATCATGCTCTTCATGGGCGTCTCCTTGGGCAGCACCGCGCGCATCTGGGCGGTGGGGGCCTCAAACCTGGTCATGGGGGGGATTCGTGGTGATGGCGGCGGCGGGGATATGTTGTTGGTAGATGGTGGTGAGAATGTTACACGTACGTGCCAGCAGACATGAGGTAGGAGGGGGGCGCGCTCTGGGGCGTGCATGCAGCACCACGGGCCATACGCAGCACACACGTGCCGATGTCTGGCGTGAAGCCAGCACTTGCACTTGCACTTGCCGGCCCTTGCGCTGCCGCCCCCTCCCGCACACACCCCAGTGCCTGCGCCGCCACACCCGCCCGCCTCGCATCGCGCCAAGCCGCACCGCACTGCCACCCCGGCACCGGCCCCACATCCCAAATACCCCCTCCACCCCCTTTGGTTTCAGGAATGAGCTACCCACCCCTGCCGCCGCCCTGCCGCCCTCCCGCCCCAGCCTCACTTGGGGTTGACGAGCACGAAGTGGAGGCGCTCCGGGTTGGGGAAGGGCAGCTGCAGCAGCTCCACCGGCTCCCCGGGCCTGCACGCCAGCGCGGACGTAGACGTGGACATGTGTGTGTGTGTGTGTGTGGATGTAGTGTGGACGTCAACGTGTGTGCGACTCACACCACGCGCCAATCGCACAGCCCACGTCAGTGCAGGGCCGGGCGCTTCCCTATTCCGGTGGGACAAGCGTGGACGCCAAGGCACCACCACACAGGCAGGCGCACACAGACGGAGAGCACACGCACACCAGGCGCACACAGGCGCACGCACACGCCCGCCTGACACGCAAGCGCACATCATGCACGCACAGCTGCACACACAAACACACGCTTTGTATGTTTGCTGCCCCGCAATGTATACGCCAGTGACAGGCAGGCGGGTGCGCCTGCCTCACTCACTTGCAGGAGCGGATGAGTACGAAGCCGCCCAGCAGCGAGGGGCCCACGTTGTCGGCGTGGTAGCCCGACACCGCCGCCTCGCTGGCAAGGCCCGCCAGGATGAGCTTGTCCTGTTGGTTGGTTGGTTGGTTGGTAGGTGGGTGGGTAGGTAGGTGGGTAGGTTGGTGGGTGTGTTCGCGTGAGCTGTTGTTTGTGTGTTGGTTGGTTTGCGTGTGCTGGTGTCATAGTGTTGTGTGTGTTGGTTGAGGTGGTTGGTAGGTGGGTTGTGAGGTGGGTCACGGTGCGGCACGTGCGGCGTGTGCTTTCGTGGCGTTTGGGTGGCTGTGTACGGCAGCAGGCGTCACCAGCCCCAAAGCCCTCGAGCGCAAACCGTTGACCCGCCCGCCGCAGGCAGGCGGGGTCAAGCGCTGCTCGCCCCGCCTGCGGCCGCTGCTTGCCGTGTGATGCTGCTGCGGCGGCGGCGTGTATATGTGTGTGTGTTGCACGGGTCGCGCGAACCGGCTCGCGAGCACGCACGCACGCACGCACGCACGCACCTTGGACACGGGCGCGCCGAACAGGCCGTTGACGGCCCAGGCGGCGGCGGCGGCGGAGGCGGCGCTGGAGCCCATGCCGCTGCCCAGGGGCAGGCCCTGCGGTCCGGCGGGTACAATGGCGTCCCGTCAGAATCACATTTCGTGCAAGGTGGAAAGTCTGCCAGCCACGACAGCTCAGTTGCTCCAGCAACAGCATCAGACAAATCCCCAAACCGCCAGACCCGGCACCCACTGCAATCTGGGATCCACTCTTGGCCGCCCTGCGCCCCTGGTCGTTCGGGAAGTTGGGATGAACCCCGTGGATTCCCTGCCTCCCTCCCCCTCGTCTACCACATTCCGGACGCCCGCACTCCCGCATTCCGCACCTCCGCTGCCCAGCCCCCATCCCCCGACACCCGTGTGCATGGGCCCCCGCCCGCCCCCCGCTCTTGCATGGAACCCCCGCTCTGTGGTAAAAAATGGTTCCGGAATGAACCACACCCCGCCCCCGCCCCCGCTCCCACCCGCCCCCGCCCACCTTGTTGAGCGTGAGGCTGACGCCGCACGACACGGCGCCCACCAGCTTCAGGGTCTCCGTGGCGGCCACGCCGATGCAGTTCTTGGCGGGGTCCAGCGACAGGCGGCCGCCGTCGCCCTGACGACGCCGTGGGGAAATAGGTGCGCAGGGGGAGGTGGCGACAAGGGGGTAAATTAGTAGACCCAGGTAGTGGTGGTGGATGTGGCGGCGGTAGGACCCGCTAGGCAGGGGGGCAAAGCGGGGCGATGTCGCTGGGGCGTAACCGCAGGATTGCAATCGCAAGTCGTTGCCCGCAGCTGCGCCCGGGCCGGCTCGGTACGCCGGGTTCCGCTCCGTCGGCGGCGCCGGCGACCGGCACCCGAACGGCAGGCCTCAGCCCTCAACACGCCAGCCGCATGCCTGTCCCCCCACCCCCGCTGTAGCCAGCCCAGTCCGGGTTGTGCTGTGCTGCGTCACCGAGCTAGCTAGCGCCGGACCGCCTTGCTGAACCCGCACCAAACCTATACCGTATTTGATCGCCAGCCCGCCACCCAGGTCAGGCCACCACCACCCACCCACCCACCTGGATGGCCGCAATCTCCACCACGCCGGGCTTGCCGGGGATCACACGGGCCACCACCGTGTCACCGCCACCCTGCAAGCCGCCACCGAGGCGGGGGCCAATCAACGACATGGACATAACAGCAGTGCTCAGTACGCTCAGGGGCGGCAGCTGCGCGTGTTTCTGCTGCAGCGGCAGGCAGGCAGCAACCTGCCCTGTTGAGGCCCCAGCCCACGCACAAGCCTCAGCAGCTGCTCCCAGGGTCAGCGCATCACTTCATGCTCAGCTGGCTCCCAGCTCCTCCTCCTCCTCCAGCCGCGTACGGCGTACAGCGCCCAAGCGGCGCCGGCTGCTGGATGCCCGCTTGCCAATACCCCGTGTCCTTACCCCATTCTCTCCGCCAGGCCCCCATAGCACCTCGGCCCCCTTCGCATGCTGCTAATGCCCTTCTGCTTCGGCTGACAACTGCTGCTCAGCCTCGCCAACAGTTCCGCAGCCAATAGCTTGTTGCGCACCTGCACGGCGCAGCCCATCCAGTCGAAGCCGGGGCCCAGGTTCGCCACGGTCGCGGGCGCAAAGGCCGCGCACTCGTTCTTCACCGGGTCGATGTAGACCTTACCACCGGCAGATACATTCAGACGCACGCAGCGCACGGGCCGGCGCGCCTGCACGCGGCCGCTGGTGCCCGGCTGGGCGAGGCGCTGTCGGATGGCCATCTCGCTGCGGGAGGCGGACACAACGACGCGAATGAGATCAATGGTCAATTGGGTAGAAGGTGTTGGATATCGACAGTCGAGAGCGAATTGGGGCGTGGATTTTGCAGACCGGCGCAAGACAGGTGAACGCGAGACTTGCCGTCTGGCGCCGCTAGAGTTACGTGAGTATTAAGTGAATATAGCAGATGCCATTAGCAGGGCGTGTGCCTGAATTTCGGGCCTGGTCTGCGATGGAAGCCCAGGTAGCCGATGCAAAAACTTTGTGCCGAAATGTGCCGGCGTCCTTCTGAATGTCTCATGTAACGAAATAGATTGCATAATTCATTCACCGAACGGCCAGCCGCCACACTCGAGCCGCCGCGACTTCTGAAAATACTGTTTGCACAAAGTTCAGGCGCATAGTTGGAGCAAACATGGCTAACTCGCGTTAATTCGATTCTCTGTGACACATTAGAGGGCAGGCTCGAACCTTCAGGAATAGCAATGGCCGTCGACGTCGCCGAGCAGGCCAAGTTTTTCGACCACCTGGTCGAGCTAGTGCCGGCGAAGTATTATTACGATGACGAGTTTGCAAAGGTGAACCCGCGCTTCCTGGCGAAGGCGGCCCGCGACGCATTGAAGGCGGAGGCGAAGACAAAGGCGAAGGAAGCCAAGCGCGAGCGGCTAGACCCCGACAAGGCAGCCACGACGCTGGAGCTGCAGCGGCGCAAGAGCCAGGGCGCAAACCAGAAGCCCGCGGCGGACGGCGGGGCAGACGACGCCGCGCCATCCACGTCGGGACGCAAGCCGGCTGGCGCTGCCGCCGCGGCCGAGTCCGGCGCGGCCGCTGGCGCGGCGGCGGCCTCGGGTCTGCAGTTGCAGCTGTCGGGCGGCTCCATGAGCCGGCAAGAGCTGCTTGAACGCCTGCATAAGAAAGTGGAGGTGCGTGCATGCGTGCATGCGTGTGCACAGCAGCTAGGGAATGTGGGGTGAAGGGGATGTTGTTTGACGTCGGCGCGCACGGCGTCAGGGCCAGGCGTGTGTTGCAGTCACCGCAGACTCAGAGCGCGGCGTAGAGACATATTGTGCGGTACAGCAGAGGCACCACCGTTCGTTTATGTGTGTGTGTGTGGGGGGTAGCTCTGGGGCCTCAGGCCATCGCGAAAGCGTGCACGGGCTGCTAAACTGCGGCCGTCAACTTGCCGACGGCCGGGTCCGCCCAGCTGCGGAAGCGCTGTGTTCCATTGGCTTTGGTGCTGCTGCCACTCGCATGCGTCCCATCGCTTGCCTTCCATCGCTTGCAACACCAGCGTCGCTGTCTGAAACTCACAGGAGGCAAGGCAGAAGCGGAAAGCCTCAGCGGAGGCGGCGACGCAAGCCAAGGAGTGGCGGCAGAATGCGCTCAAAAACAACGCCGCTGCGAAGGCAAAGCAGCAGGGCGGAAAGCGGAAGGCGGGCGACGACGACGACGACGGCGACGGCGATGACGAGCCCAAGCAGCAGCAGCGTCACAACAACAAGCAGCAGCAGGGCGGCAAGGGCCAGCAGCAGCAGAAGCAGCAGCAGCAGCAGCCGGCGGCGAAGAAGGCGAAGCGGGAGGCGGCAGACGGGGCGGCGCGCGGCGACAACGAGGACTTCAAGTTCGCACGCATTGAGCTGCCGGAGGGTGAGTGCGCGTGCGTGCGTGCGTGCGTGCGTGCGTGCGTGCGTGCGTGCGTGCGTGCGTGCGTGCGGGGGTGAGCGTAGAAGGAACACAACCAGAAGGCATGTAGAGTGGCTGTGTGAAGGGTTGTGGACAGGGTGATGGGGCGGCAGATGGGGGGGGGGCGGCGCGGGGCGGCTGCTTGGACGGCCGACACGGCTGGCCTACTGCGGCTGGGCCGCTGCAACGGGGAGGGGGTGGCCGCCATGTCAAGGCGGCTCGGGGGCAGGGGCGGAGGAGGTCACAGTCGCCTTGGCCGCAGGCGGCGCGGGATGGGGCCGGGCTGCCAATGGCCTGAGCGCAGGTGCAGGTGCTGGGGCGTTGGGCTGCTGTCGGTTGCCGTCAGGCGGGCCATCTGAGCGCGACGCCCGTGGGCTAGCGAGCCCATTACATAAGCACACACGCACACACGCCGTTGCCTATGCATGCTGCACGCACGGTGTCGACCCTTCCTCTCCTTGTGCTTTTCTAGCACACACATTACGTACGCACATACGCACACACACCTGCAGGCGGGCGCAAGGGCCCGGCGGGCGCCAAGAAGCCGCCCAAGGCGGTGCTCCTGAAGAAGGCTGAGCAGCAGCGCGCCGAGCTGGAGGCGCTGGCGGGGACGGAGGAGGGCAAGGTGGGCGCACTGGCGGGCTGGGCGGGCGAGTGAGCGGGTGGGTGGGTAGCAGGGCCGCGGACGCGTGGCGGGGCGGGGCTTGGGCATGGGGCGCGGGGGGGAGGGGGGACGTGGGTTGGGGCGGGGACGGGTTAGACTGTACATAGGGATGGGGTCCGGGGACCTGTTGGCGGGGAGAGGGTTAGTAATGCGGGGGTGGGCAGCTGAGGAGAGGCGGGGGCCGGGCGAGCGGGGGTGTTAGGATGCGGCGCACGCGGGGGAACCGCGAGTCGTGGTGCGGAGAATGACAGGTGCGGTATAACGGGTGGAGCAAGGTCAGGGAGGGTCTGGGAAGCCACGCGACGTAGGCGGGCTGTCGTGCGCGGAGGGCGCCATCGGGCGCTGCAGCCGTGCGGGTTGTGTACTTGCGGGCGGGTGATTGCAGGCAGGTGAAGACCAGAGGTGCCACCCAGTCGACTACCTGCTCACCATGATGCGCTGCGCCCTGCCCGTACCCCCGCACCCCACCCTGCGTCCGATGCCACGCGCCTGCCGCTCGTTCCTCCTTGCCTTGCCGCATCCGCCGCCCACTCACCCACCCTCCGTGTCGCACCTGACACAACCCCCACAGGCCAAGGCGCAGCAGGCTGCATTCAAGGCGGCACTGGCGCGTGCGGCCGGCGAGAAGGTGCGGGCGGGCGGGCGCGAGGCGGCAGCGGGGGGCCGGAAGCAGGCAGGGCTGGGTCACATACCACTTGAAGAGGGGAGGGGAGCTGCTGCCGCACATCGCACGCGGCGGCACGCGTGGCATACACACACGCCCCTACTTACCCCACCCCACCCCTTCCTCCCCCCTCCCGCCCAACCCGCGGTCCCCCCCCAACCCCCGGTCCTCCCACGCAGGTGCTGGACGACCCCAAGCTGCTGCGCCGCACGCTCAAGCGCGAGGCCAAGAAGCGCGAGAAGAGCGGCAAGGCCTGGCAGGAGCGCCGTGACGCGCAGGCGGAGGCGGCGCAGGCGCGCCAGGCCAAGCGCAGCGACAACCTGGCGGCGCGGCGGCAGACAAAGCTGGACAACAAGAAGGCCAAGCGCGAGAAGAAGCTGCTGCGGCCGGGCTTCGAGGGCCGCAAGGAGGGCTTCGTCAACGCCGCGCCCGCGGCGGCCAAGTAGAGGAGAGCTGGAGGCGGGCGGCGGGCGGCGGTGTGCTTGTTTGCTTGCTTGTTGGGGGTGGGGTGGGGTGGGGTGCTTGCGGGGATTTCGGGGGGTTTAGTGGCGGCGGCGGAGTGTAGGGGTGGGAAGAATGGCGTTGGAGGGCGACTGCGTGTTGCAGGTTTGTTCGTTCCAGAACCCGGTGGGGGTTCTGGGCTCTGGTTATAGTAATACGCGGTTCCTAGGCTGCGTTAGCAGCAAGTGTGGGCAACAGAGGATCAGTGGAGTTTTGTTGCAAACGTGGTAGTGCAGCAAGCTGCAGGCGGGGAGGGTGGCTGTACGTGAAGGACTAGTCCGGCCCTGGCTTTAGAGCATGTCCGTGGTTATGTCTGCCTAGGGTTTGTTGAGAGGCGGTCTGCTGAGTTGTCCGGTGGCCCCATTGAGGCAGGTCGCTAGGGGCCAAGAGCGTGGGCCAGGAGCGAGAGAGGGAGAGAGGAAAGAGAGAGAACGTCCGTGCGTGCAGCGCTGTTTGGTGCGCAGTGCTGATGTGGCATGTGACGGATCCCCAGACACACGTCCCGCCCCACTTCGCATTTGCATTTTGACGCATGTCGGTATCAGACACGGCATGCGCTTCAACCTCAAGAGTCAAGACTGAACAGACAGGCAATTGAAACGCGGAGCTGTGACAGTCCAACGTTGTTGTCGAGCCTCTTCACCAAATCTATTTTAAGCAGCCCGCTGCCCGCACTGCAGGACTCAGCAAACGTAGAGCGCTGCCCCTCAGTGCAAGTAGTCAAGCCCGCCTCTTCTCATGCGCAATCCCATCGCTGGCTGCGCGCTACGCCCTGTGCTCTGCTTCTCGCCTTCTCCACCCCTGCCCCTGCAGCCGCGTCTGGGGTCGCACCAAACTCCGCTCCCCACTCACGCATGCATGCGTGCAGCACCTCTCCGGCCGTGACATCTGCTGCCCTTGGCAACCCCTCTCCCTCTCTCCCTCCACCGAATCATGCCACCTCTCCTGCCCCCCTCCCCATCCCTCTCACTCTCCCGCTCTTTATTTCCCTGTTCCATCACCAGCTTCGCACAGCTTCTCATTGCTTCTCCGCCGCCGCCGCGGCGGCGGCGGCTGCCTTGCGGTCGGTGTTGTCCATGAGCCACTGCAGGTAGGAGGGCGAGCCGCCCAGGATGGGCAGGCCGATCACCTCGGGCTCGTCGTAGGGGTGGTTGGCCCGCACGAATGACGTCAGCTCGCCGAGCAGCTCCTCGCGGCTCTTGATGATCAGCAGCAGCTCCGGGTCCTTGTTCACCTGAAGGGGGTGGGGGCAGCGCGGTGCGGTGTTGGACAGATGCAGGGCAGATGCAGGGCAGGTGCAGGGCCGATGCAGGGCCGATGCAGGGCCGATGCAGGGCAGCGCAAGAAGGTCGAATACAGCAGGAGCCCGGCCGCACACTGTTCTGGACTGGCACAGCCCCGCCCCGCCCCGCCCCGCCCCGCCCCGCCCCGCCCCGCCCCGCCCCGCCCCGCCCGATGCCGCACGGCACGCGGCGACGGGGCATAGTACTACCCCCGCACGACCCGTCTGTGTGTCTCGTGGCTGGGCCCCGCACCTTGCCGTCCCAGAAGTACACCGAGGTCAGGCCCGGCAGGATGTTGACACACGCCGCCAGTTTGGCCTCCACCAGCTTGCCCGCCAGCGCCTCGCCCACCTGCGGCGGCAGCAGCAGCAACAGAGGCATTAGCAGCAGCAGCAGCAGCATTAGCATTAGCATTAGCATTAGCAGCAGCAGCAGCCACCGCCAATGCGGCTTGAAAGAACGGCAGTGTGACGCAGTGAGGCGCAGCAGGGCGACGGGCGGTGATAACGACGGACCCGGGCCGGACCCGCCCCACAGCTGTTGCATCATGTGACCAGACCAAACCAGACCGCACACACGACGCCTGCCGGGGCTTCCGACGGGGCAATCCTCTCCAATCCTGTTGCTCATACTTTCCACGCAGATCAGCAGCAGCTCGAGGCCGGCCCCGCAGCTCACCTCGGCGCTAGGCACCGTCACGTACACCACAATCGCCCCAGTGGGCGAGGAGCCGCCCGCCGCCGCGGCCGCTCCCGCAGGAGTTGACATGGCGGCCACCTGACGCACCAGAGCACCGCCGCCGCCGCTCGCTCCTGCGGGGATGTCGATATTGGTGGTGGTGGCAGGACAGGAGCGGGTGGGGCGCGTCAGAGCGACGACGATGGCGATCATAATTGTCAGAAGCTCCCGGCTATGGTAAGTGGCTCCTTCGTGGTCGGTGTGCCACGTCCACTTGAGGCTGGCCGGCAGGCACAGCCCGACACACAGGGGGCAGCCGACCTGCGAACGCTGACGCGCTGCGAGGCGCGCCCGCCGCAGGCAGCTGCGCAGCCCCTAGCAGCAGCATGCGCCCGGCGGTGCGAAGTATCTGGCTATGAGACACATGCGGCGGCCCGGAGCGGCCGGCGCTGCCGCTGCCGCTGTCGCTGCCACTGGCGGCAGCCGACCACGCGTGCGCACAGCAGGCCGCGGGGGTAACACGTGATGGGCGCGGAGATGAGGAGGGCACTCCGGAGGCCCGGCCTAGCGTGCGGCTGAATGCTGCGCACACGGACATGGCTGATAGGTGTGACACTGCGCTACGTGTGTGAGGGTCTAACTGAATGTGGGACGCCCGGGGAGTTGCGGCCGGCTACTAGTTGTGCTGGGACGTGGGCCCTGCGCGGGGGCGCACAGGCGGGCGGAAGGGCGGGGCTCGCTTACGATTTGCTGGACGACGCCCGCGCACGCGCGCTGCGTCGCTGTCCAAACACGAAATTCGTAATATATTATTCACGCACCTATGGCGGGGCCGGACAGGGAGAAGTACCACGCAAATGAACTTGCACACAGAAGCGCGACCAGCGCGAGCGTGCCAAAGAAGCGCGGCTGCAGGGCGAATATTACTGATGGCATGTATCAGGAAAAATGTTAAGCTGCACGTTATGGTTGCGATGCAGCTCTTACGCGCCGAGCTTAGCAATTCGGGCTGATCGGTGGGAACGGGAGTGTTGCAGCCGATGTCGCGGGAGCTCGGCTACCAAGTGTCACTATTATCATTCAATACACCCTCTACTTAAAAGGAATGAATAATTAATCGCAACGCTGACAAAGCTCTGATGCTGAAACAAGGCCGAACGGACAACGCGCGCTCCCGCGCCGCGTCAGAATTCATCCCCTTCACCATATCTATACTTTCATAGACAAATAAATAGAGCTGTGCCGCCGACGGCGAGGAAATGTCGCTGGGAGCTGCGGCGGGCCCTGGGGCCGTGTCAGCGCAGGACACTGGCAGGGGCCCCACGGCGCCCCAGCAGCCGAGATCGCATGTCGGGCCGGAGCCAGGGGCTGTGTCAGTGCTGAATCAGCTCCCGCCGGGCCTCGTAAACCTGGGCAACAGCTGCTACATGAACAGCGCTCTGCAGGTGGGTGTGTTGGCGTTGAGGGGGGGGGTGCGCTTAATCAAGCACTATACACAAGCTGGGCAGTTCAGAGAGTCCGGCCTGGGCCTCGTCCTGCTGCTGCGATCTGCTTTGAGCCCCTCGCCTCGTTCACATCCATACCTGCGCAAAACCATGTATCCCTGCCCCCCTGGCAGGCGCTCGCGTCCTCGCAGCACGTGCGGCGGCACCTGACAGAGCGCGCCGCCGCCGTGCGCGCCCACCAGGGCCGCGTGGCTGGCGCCGCCGCCGCCGCCGCCGCCGCCCTCCCGGCGGCGGCGCCAGCGCGAGCGCCGCAACGGCCGCCGCCGCGGCGGCTGCCGCAAGGGGAGGCCTCAACTGCATCGACTCAGCGACTGCAGCTGTCAGAAGGCGGGGGTGGTACGTGTACGTGTAGTGAGAGCGGTGGTCGTGTTAGCAGCCGAAGAAAGCGATGCCCAGAAGAAAGTACCGGGACCGGTGGTACAGCAGCAGCAACAGCAGCAGCCACAGCAGCAGTATCAGTAGCAGAGCAACGCGATGCAGCGCCGGCTGCTGCCGCGGCTGCGACATCGGTGGCGGCGGCGGTGGGCTCGACGGTGCAGCGGGCGGCGGCTGCACTGGTGGTGCCGGTGGCGGTGCCGCTTGTGCAAGGCACCGCAAAGGCCCTGGCGCGTGCATGGCTATGGCTGCGAGGTGATTTGCGAGGCCATTTCCCCAGTTTCAGTAGGATTGTTATTAGGGCTTTGTATGCTCAAACCTCACAACGTTTGGTTTTGTGGCTGGCATGCATGGATTGATGATGGGACGTACCATGGCAACGTGACGCAGGGTGGGAGCCTCCCCTCCCCTCCACCGCCACCCAGCCGCCGCCACACCTGGCAGCTGCAGTTGCCGCCGCCGCCAGGGCAGCCGCCGCCTCCGCTGGCGTGCGCCCGCCCGCCGACCTCTCCGCCGCCGCCTTCGGCCCCAGCCCCCGCAACTCCGAGCTTCGGCGGCTGGCTGCGTGCGAGGTGCTGCTGCAGCTGCAAGCCACGCTGGCGGCGCTACAGCCGCGCTACAGCCATGTGGACGCCACCGGCTCCCGACCTGTCACTTCTGCTACTGCTGCTACTGCTACTGCTACAGCTGCAGCTGTTGCTAGCGCCACAGCCGGCGCGCCAGTGGACCCTTCGCCGCTGCTGCGCGTGCTGCGGAGCCACCTGCCGGGAGGTGTGTTGGCACTGGGGGAGCAGAACGACGCCGCAGAGGCGCTTGAGGTAAGGCACGTGCGCGTGTCAGGAAGCCGCAGCAGGGTTTGAGCAGACACCTACATAACCAGAGGACAGGCCAGCGGCTCCGCTCCTGTGATGGTTGTAGGACTGTGGAAACTTAACGTGTGTGCGCGCGAGCTGCCCGTGTATGGTATTTGCTTGAGTGCGTACCGACAACCGAGCGGCGTGTGTGTGTCGTTGGCAGGTCCTGTTGGATGCGGCGGAGGACGAGGCGGCCGCCTGGCACATGACCGCTGAGCGGTGGCACCTGGCGCACACCGGGCTGACCGCCGCCGCCGCCGCCGTCGATGTTGCTGCTGCGTGGCGGGACCCCGCTCCGGCCGCGCCTGACGGTGGCGGCGGCGGCGCAGGCACTGCCGCCACCGCAGCGGCGGCGGTGGCATCTGCCGTAGGCGCCTGCGGCGGCAGCGGTCAGCTTGATTGCTTTGTGGGCGACTGTGGCTCAGTGCGCGGCAGCGGCCGGGGGGCTTTATCGGCTGCTGCTGCTGCTGCTGCTGCTGCTGCTGCTGCTGCTGCTGCTGCAGCTACAGCCGCGCAGCGGAGCAGCCAGCCAGGCGAGGCCGCCAGTGTGCGGCTACAGCCGCTGTGGCCGCAGCAGCATCAGGGCACGGCGGGGGCGGCGGGACGGCGGCTGGGGCCGCCGGAGAGCCCGCTGCGTGGACTGGTGGCACGTACGCTCACGTGCGCGGCTTGCGGCTCAATGTGAGATTTCAGAGCGAGAGCGAGAGCGAGAGCGCGGCTGTCGGGGTGGCTTGCAGGGGGCCTGGCTGGGCGGGTCTGTGGGGCGGGCTCGTGAATGGGGCGGCGACTAGGTCGTCAATGCTCGCTATTGCTCACGTCGCTGCTGTGCACGACCTAAGCGCCGGCTGGCGCGCCGACAGCAGCCGGGTGTGTGCGCTAGCCGCTGCTGTTCACACGCCACACGCCACACGCCACACGCGGCACACACACGCCACGCACGCAAACAGGTCCACGACCCAGGTGGAGCCGTTCTGGACCTTGCAGCTGCCACTTCCGACCTCATGCAGCAGCAGCAGTAGCAGTAGCAGCAGTAGCAGTGGCAGTAGCAGTATTGGCATTAGTATTGGCAGTAGCGCCGGGCGCTACAGCACTGGCGGCAGCGGCGGCGGTGGTACGGGTGCCGGGCGCCGTATCCCTGCAGCCTTCGCACAGCAGCACCAGCAACAGAGCGACAGCCTGTGGGGTGGTGCGCCACGGGGCGGGGCGGCTGCAAACGCCAACAGCACTAGCAGCAGCGATGGGGCCTGGCGGCGGCGCAGCGGGTCTTACACGGGTGGGCTGCTTACGCTGCAGCACTGCCTGCGTGGCGCCGTCAAGGTGAGGTGGTTGTGGTCTGTCGGTGTGTCTAATGTGGCGCTGGTCCGCATGATTGTGAAGAGAAGAAGACTCAAGCCATGTGACGTGACCACAAACAAATTTGGTCCTCCTCTACGGGAAAAGTCAAAGCATATGCTCCTCGTGCCGTTCGCTTGCAGGTTGAGAAGGTTGAGGGTGTCAGTTGCGCGCGGTGCAGCCTTGCGGCGGCGCTGAAGCGGCTGGCGGCGCCTGTGCAGCGCCTGCCGGGGCCGCCGCCGTCGGGGCCAGCCTTACCGCCGCCAGCTTTACCGCCGCCAGCTGCTGCTGGCGAGCCAACCGCAGCTGCAGCTGGGGCACTGCTGAAGCCTGGGGAACCCCAGGGCGACAGCAGCGTGAGCGGTGGGGGCGAGGGGACCCGTTTGTCCGATCCAGACGGCAGTAGCAGCAGCACTTCTGCGGGTGCTGCAGCCGCGGCGGCGGCCGCGGCCGTGTCTGCTACTGCCGCCAGAGAGCGGCTGACTCAGCGCCTGGACAGACTGGCGGCGCTGCTGGCGGCGCCGCACCTGCCCGACCTGGATGTTGACCAGGAGCTGGCGGGGCTGGCCGCAGCCGCCACCCTGGCCAGGGATGCTACAGCCGCGGCTGCAGCTGCTGCAGCAGCCTCTCCACCTGCTGCTGCCGCCGCCGCTGCTGCTCCTACTGCTGCTGCTACTGCAGCTGCCTCTCTGCAGCCCTCCGCACGTCCCGGCTCTTGGCCGAGCATCCACTTTGAGCCGGTGCGGCGGCCAGCATGGCGGCGCACGGCTGTAGCTCGGCCGCCGCCGGTGCTGGTGCTGCAGCTACTGCGCAGCGTGTGGGACGAGCGCACGGGGCGCAGCGTCAAGGACGGGCGACACGTGGCCTTCCCGTTGGTGATGCGGTACGATGAGGTGGTGGAGGAGCTGGGCGGCGGCTGCAGCAGTAGCATCGGCTGCAGCAGTAGCAGTAGCCATGGCGGCACCAGCAGTAGCGGCGACGGCAGTAGCGGCAGTGGAGGTGGCAGCAGCAGCAGCAGCGCGGTGGGTGTAGTTGTCAGAGGAGGCAATGAGGAGTGCGGAGGGGCCTTGGCGCCACACGCGGTGGAGCTGGGGGCAGCAAGCGGCGCACCGCACCCGGGCCAAGGCGAGGAGGTAGAGGCCACGGAGGCGGTGGCGACGGCGGCGGCAGAGAACGGCTGTAGCAGCGGCGCGGCAGGCGAGGCAGCGGCATTGCCAGCGGCAGCAGCGGCGGCGGCAGAGAACGGCTGTAGCAGCGGCGCGGCAGGCGAGGCAGCGGCATTGCCAGCGGCAGCAGCGGCGGCGGTAGCAGCCCAGCCGCCGTATGACCTGGTGGCTGCAGTGGTACACCTGGGCGGGGCCGCCTCGGGTCACTACCTGGTGTATCGCCGGGTGCCGCTGGCACTGGCAGCGACTGCCACCGCCACCGCCACCGCCACCGGGACAACAACAGCGGCAGCGATCAGCGGGGCGGGTGCGGCGGTGGACTGGGAGCGCGCTGGTAGGGCTGTGCCGGCCACGGCGGCTGCGGCGGCTGCTGCGGCGGGGGGCCACGTGTGGTTGCGTGTGTCTGACAGCAGCGTGTGCCGTGCCGATGTGGGGGAGGTGCTGCGGCAGCCCGCGGCGCTGCTGGTGTATGAGCAGCGGCAGTAGCAGCGTATGAGCAACGGCAGTAGCAGCAGTAGCTGTGTTGCAGCTGTTTTGGCAGGCGGTGGTACGCAGTAGCAGGCGGCCTGGAGCACGACGCCGGCTGACGGCTTTCAGGGAAGGCTTTGCATATTGCCCTTTTGGGTGCCTGTACGCCACACGTCGCTGACTCGTGCTCTGAAGTATCACACCCTTGGCAGCCACCTATGCATCCATTACTCAATGTCCTAATCGCGCCGAAGCGCCAAAACGATATCCCCACTACCGTACCACGTCTGCCCCTTGCCCAGACGTTCAACTGTGCTCTAGACTCCTCCGGCTGCTGTGTGCATCCGGCCGCTCCCACCCACACACACGCACACACACACACACTGTGGCTGCTGCCGGAACCCGCGCTACCCACAGCTTCCTCAACCACGGCGACTTCTTCCCGACCCGCCTCCACACAGCTCCAGACCTAACCTCCGCTCCCCTCATCCTCCGCGTCGTGTCAGCTTGGGCTGGTGAGGACAACCTACCCCAGCTACCCTAACAAACCTAATCACCCCAACAGCTGCGACCCCAACATCCCAGCTGCTACCCCATAACCCCTTGCTGCTGGCTGCTACCCGGGGGGGGGGTTGTGGTTACCAGCCCCGCTCCCAAAGCTCAGAACAGGCGGAGCTCCAGCATGCCCTCCCGCCGCCGCGGCGCCCACCACGCCACCAGGCGCGCGGCGCCGTGGCTGCCGGGCAGCGCCAGGTCCAGCGCATACACCGACTGCACAGGGGAGGGGAGGGGCGAGAGAGGAGGGCGGAGGAGGAGGAGGCGGATGGGTGAGAAGGGCGGAGGAGGTAGGACAACAGGCGCGGATGGAAGCAGCAGTCCAAAAGCCATGACGGACAGGACAGCCATGCACCCCCTGCACCCGCGCCCTGCCCACGCACCCCCTGCTTCCAACACCGCCTGCAAGCCCCTGTTCTCCTCCTCCTCCTCCTCCTCCTCCTCTTTCCCCCTGCTCCCCCCCCTCCTCACCTCCAGCAGCTGCGGCCGCATGCCCGCCACGTGGCCCGCCACGCCGCGTGCCGCGCCCGGCACCCACTTGGCCGCGTGCGCCAGCCGCCCGCCAGCCGCAGCCGCAGCCGCCGCACCGGCCCGCGCCCCAGGCTCCTCCGCCTCCACCGCCCCCGTCGCCCCAGCGCCCACCGGGCTTCCCCACAGGGCGGGCATCGCCAGGGGGCGGTGTGAGGCGAGCTCATACCGCCAGTCTGCGGCGAGGCGCAGCGGCCCCAGCAGCTGCTGCGACAGCGACAGCGACAGGCAGTGCCAGGCGCCTGTGTCGCTCAGCGCAAAGGCGGGGTGGCGCTGGCAGGGCGGGCCGCCCGGCGCCGGGCGTTGGTCGTCGCTGCTGCCTACAGGCGTGGGAGCGGGAGCAGAAGCGGGGAACGATAGCAGTGGCAATAAGAGAACTTGGGTTTAATTATGCCCAGTACTTGCAGTTGGGAGTTGGGAGCAGTAAAGTGAAAGGGACGTTTCACAGCATGACCACGGCATGACCTGCACCTTTGCCAGCGGCGTGTGTTTGACCCAAAGACCGCTGTTGGAGCACGGCCAACCGCACGCAGAGTAAACCCCGGGTCACCACAGACGTGCGCAAGGGGAGGAGCAGCAGCCCCAGCAGCAGCAACCGCCCTCACCCTTGACGGGCGGCGCCCACAGGCCGGCGTCCAGCTGCGCCGTCACCCGCGTGAAGTCCGCAACCCAGCGACTGAAGCGTCCCAGCTGCACCGCCGCAGCCGCGCTCGCGAACGGCCGCAATGCGCCCACCGCGCCGCGGCGGCCGCTGCCGCTGCCACGCCCGGCTGCGCCCGCCGCGCCCGCCTCCTCCTCCTCTGCGTCCAGGAGCGCTGCCTCCTCGGCGCCCTCGCGGTGCGAGCGGCCGCCGCGTGTGAGGAAGCGGCGGAGGCCCAGGTCCTGCACCCAGTCCAGGCGGACCGGCAGCGCGCCGGACAGCGGGCTGGGCTGCAGCTCGCCGCCGCCATCGCCGACGCCAGCCGCCGCAGTAGCAGCCGGCTGCGCGGCCACCGCCTCCGACGCCGCCGCCGTCGCGGTGGCGTTCACGACGGAGGTTCCGTGCGTCATGCGGATGATGGGGGCGCGCAGTGTGAGGCCCGCCACGCCCGCCACCTTGATGTGCGGCTCGCCCACAAAGGCGCTCCAGGGCACCGGGTCGGTGGCATCCGCGGCGGCGCCTGCGGGCGAACGGCGAACGGCAGACGGCGCGGCGCGGCACAGCGTTGTGTCAGCAACGGCAGGCGGCGGCGTCAGAGCCAGCGCGCAAAGGGTTGCTTGCTTGCTTGCGTAACGGGGCAAGGCAATGACGAGGCGTAGGGGAAGCCGCACGGCAGAGGGAGCAGTGGCGAGAATGGACGACAGGGACACAGGAAAGGGCGGCAGGCGCCGCGCGCGCCGCGCACCTGACTTGTGCCGGTGGTGGTGGTGGTGGCGGTGCGGGTGCCGGGGTGGCTTCTTGGCGGCCGCGCCGGTGCCGCCGCCGGCCGCCCCGGTGGCCACGTGCGCCTTCTCCAGTTGCTCCACCAGCCCACCGCCGCTGACCCACTGCGTGGCCTGCAGGCAGCCGGTCAGAAAGGAGGCGGAGGTGGCGGCATCAGCAGCGCATGCGGCGGTCGAAGCAATGCCACATACACGCGCAAACGAACCGCGTGCAACAGGTCACAGCGCCCAAAGGCAGGATGCCGTGCCCTATTGCGCCACCAGGCCTGGCGGATAGTCTTAGAACGTGCCGCCGCGTCACGTCGCCACCCGGCCTGATCAACTGTGCAGTCAGTCAGTGGTAACTAGCCCCCGCCCCCCTCCCCCTACCTCGCGCCGCACCTGCGTCACGTCGTCTCGCAGCCGGCTGATGGACTGCGTCGCATCCATCAGCGCCTCCTGCACACTGCTGGCGGCGGGCAGCTCCACGCCGAACGGAGCCTCGCTGCCGCCTCGGGCGCCGGAGGCGCCGGAGGCGCCGCCTGCGGCGGCGGCTGCGCCGCCTGCGGCGGCCTTGCCGCCGGCGGCGCCGGAGGCGGCTCCGCCGCCGCTGCCGCGGCGGCGGCCGCTGCTGCCGCCGTCCTCGGCGTCGCTCCTGCCCATGCGCGTGAGCATGTAGGTCGCGGCCTGGCGCACGGGGTTGTGCGGGCCCAGGGAGGGCGGCGGCAGCGGCGGCCGCTCGTCGTCGGCGCCGGAACCGTCGCCGGCGGCGCCTCCGCCGGCGCCGGCCTCGCCCGCCGCTGCGGCGTCGGCGCGGCGCCGCGGCGCGGCCTTGGGTGCGCGCCAGAGGAAGCGCTCGCCTTGCAGAGCGGCGGTACCCTGCGCACCACCACAGACACGCAAGGCCGGCAACGTAGCCGCATGCATTAAAGGACTGTACAAGTTCGTGTGTTAGAAAAGCACAAGGAGAGGAAGGGTCGACACCGTGCGTGCAGCATGCGCAAGTTCGTGTGTGTGTGTGTGTGTGTGTGTGTGTGTGTGTGTGTCTTGAGCCGAGCCGAACCCAGCTCGGTCTCTCACCTTGCCAAACACCATCCTCTGCAGCCGCACGTGTACAGCCGACCAACCCTGTGCTCAACCCCACCCCCGCCCCGCCCCGCCCCGCCCGCCTGCGGTACCGCTGCACACCCCCGCCCCACCCACCTGCACGTACACAGCGCTCTGCAGCCCTGGCGCCTGCCGGCTTCCGGGGCCGGCGGCGGCGCCCGCATCCACTCCCGCCAACGGCACCGTGCTCGGCGCAGTCACCTGAGAGGCACACACATGCAGGAAGCCAAGTCTTGAGCGCAAATACGCCCGAACCAGCCGATGGGGAGCGGCCCACCGGCGTCGGTCATATCCCAGATTATTCCCATTTCCATCGATCCCATTGACCTATGCCTGAACCCAGCCGAAGCACCCTACGGCACCACACGTCGCTCACCTGCAGAGCCCCCACACGCCACACCACCGGCGCCCGCGATGACGCCGGCGTGCCCGCCTGCAGCCCCAGTAGCAGCGGCGTCGTTGTGGCGGCGGCGCCGCCGCCGCCAGCGGCACCGCCAGCGGCACCAAGCGCCGCGTCCAGCGCACCGCCGGTCGCTGCAGGCGCGGCGGCGTCGTGCGCGACCGACACGCGCTGCGCAATCGCGAGGTCGGCGCGGACCTCAGCCCGGGGTCCCAGTCGCGCGCGCAGCTCGGAGGACAGCGACAGCGGCGGCGGCGCGGATCCGGCGGCGCCGCCGGCGTGTGCGAGGGGCGCGGCGGCGGCGCGCGGCGCGGCGCCGCGGCGGCGGATGAGGCCGCCGGTGGAAGGTGGCGGCAGCCAGTCCACGCGTGTGCGCACGATGGTGTTCCTGTGGGGCCGGTGTTGCAG
Organism: Chlamydomonas schloesseri; assembly: GCA_016834595.1. NCBI lineage: Eukaryota > Viridiplantae > Chlorophyta > Chlorophyceae > Chlamydomonadales > Chlamydomonadaceae > Chlamydomonas > Chlamydomonas schloesseri. Next base: position 961,608 of record JAEHOD010000025.1, on the reverse strand, counting down.
CATCGGGCAGAGGGTCTGCGGGTCTGGCCGGCCCTCAACTGAAGAAAGGTGCCCTCTGGTTTTGCCACGTGGCCTTTCGTTGCGTGCAACCCACCCACCCACCCACCCACCCACCTGCGCAGCTGCACGCGGCTGTTGGCGCACAGGCTGTAGTTTGAGGGCTCCGTCAGCGCCGCCGCCTGGGGTGGGTGGGTGCCATGCATGTTTAATCAATGACGAGGTAGACGTAGAACAGACGTTTGGGGAGGGGTGCAAGGATCACTGGCGAAGTGGTAGAACAGGTACAGTACACCAGCAGACAAAGTCGTTACCGAATGGGGGGGGGGCACTGGGGGGGGGACTGGGGGTGGCACTGGGGGTGGCACTGGTGGGGGGCACTGGGGGGGGGGTGGCGCCTCGCCAACACGCGTATGTTCACGTCCGCAGGTCCACGTGCTCGAATCCGCGCTTCGCCACACGTGCCCGCCGTGTGTCCAGGCTCCAAGTTACTAGATGCGTGGCTGCTAGCAGCTGCTAGCAGCTGCGGCCCCACGGCCGTGCGCACACGGACCTGCTGGCCCACGGCCCCCCCAGATCCTATGGATGGCTACCCCCCCTCTGGACATCGGCACTTCATGATTGATTAAACATTATCCATGGATGGCTACCCCCCCCCCCCTCGCTCTCATACATTGGGTTTGGTTTAGTTTGGGCTGGTAACCACCCCCCCCCCAGATAGCACCCCACAGGCTCGCCCCGACGTGCTGCCCTCTGCGCCCTCACACACAAGCAAGCCCGGCCCACATCCTGGCGCCTCTTCAGCCATGCATTCCCGGCCCGCCCGCCCGCCCGCATATCCTCCTCCTCCTCCTCCTCCTCGCCGCCGCCGCCGCCGCCGCCTCACCACATCTCCCCGTTGCGACACCATGCGCCCAAGCTTGGCTCGGCCGCTGAGCACCGCCCACCAGCCGTCGCCGCCGCTGTGCGCCAGGACCCGGTCCACCACCTGCGCCGCAACAGGGGCACAAGGCAGGCAGCGGCGCATCAGACGGCGTCTCGTAATTAACAAGTAGCGGGCATGGGCATGGGCATGGCATGGGCTAATGGCCGTGTACGGTGGTGTTGGGACCGTCCCGTTACCGGGGAAGTAAGGGCCGGGGGTGACGCGGGGAGCATGACAGCTGTGTCCAGGGTTGGCGACTGCGTGATGCCGGGTGAGACGCCAGATACGAGCGACGCGCCCCGGTGTGCAGCGGGTGTGCGTCACAGGGCCGGAGGCAGAACGGCACGCACAAGAGCACAGAGCGGGCAGGGCAGGGCAGGGTGGCACCTGCGGCCGGGCACCGCCGCAGTCCCCGAGGGCTGATGGGCCGGGGCCTTCAGCCGGAGATGGGGGCTTGCGGCGGTGCACTATCCTTTCCATGCTTTGGCAAGCGGTGCCTGGGCTGCCCCCACCACAGGCTGGCTGCCGTCAGCAACCCGGCCGCGTCCAACCTTTCAGCCCGCGACTCACCAGGCCGCCCTGGCCCTGGCACACCGACGGCATCCCCACAAGCGACGGCCTCCCAGGCAGCTTCAGCGCTTGGGTTGCCAGCACCAGGTGGGGCCGGGAGAGGCCGGCGCCCGCGAGCAGCGGCAGAGGCGCGGGATCGCACACCGCTGACGCCAGCGCGCCGTCGGGGCTGGACGCCGATGCCACGGACGCTCCCCAAAACTGCGCAGGCACAATGCTGCGAATCTGGTGGCCCATGGCAGCCTTCTCCGGCACCAGGCTGAGCGGAGCGGGCGCGGATGCCGAGCTGGACGACGTCCCGCCCGCATCGGACGCCCCAATTTTGCTGAGGCTACTTTCTGGCAATCTGAACGCTTTGTAGCTACTCATTTTTCCCGGCAGATTGGGCTGGATGCCGTAAGTGAACGTAAGGATTGAACGCCAACGCGTTCGCCTAGCAGAGGACAAGATTTAGCCGGCTACATGCAACACGTTTGTAGTGTTAGCGAGTTGGCTCGCATTGGGCTCCCTTTGCGTGCAACAAAAGACCTAAACGGGGAGTCGGCGTGTCAAAGCGTGCTTCCCCCTGCGCTTTCCCCTGCCCTCCCCTGCGCTTCCCCCGACGCCCTCCCCCAGCAAAACTGGCCTTGAGTGGCCTTTCGCCACCAGTAAAGTCGAGCGAGCTAAGAACTTAAGCCCCAAGTATTGCTGGTGTTGCTTTGTGGTGATTGCGATGTTACAGAGGGGACAGCCCGAGCGTGCAAGCACACATGTCAGCGGTTACCGTCTCTCGGAGGTAATGTGGCCGCGCACTACGCCTTACCGCTCACCCTCGTCTCATGCTGCTTGCGAGACACGACATCAACATCGGGTGGCGTGCTTTCGCTTTCGTTTCGCAATTTAGCGCATGTCTTTAACACATGTGGCTTTGTGATGGCACTTGCATGGGGCAGATCTTCGACAACTTCCATATGCCGCTAAACATTCTGTTACTTCCAACTCTTTGCTGCCTGTTCAGGTGTGTGCTGCCGCCAGCAACAGCAAGCAGGACACGGTAACAAAAGTGCATGTGGCGGACGGTGACTTTGACAGCGGGTCCAGCACCGGGTCGGGCGGCGGTTTCAGCAGTGCTTCCAGCTGTGGATCCAGCAGTAGACGTGGCGGCGGCTTCAGCGGCGGATCCAGCAGTGGGCCTGGCGGCGTTGGTGGCGATGGATCCAGCGGTGGACCTGGCGGCGGTGGCGGCGGAGTTGGCGGCGAGGTGCGCCACGTGTGAGGGACGGGCGGGCGGCCGCTGCTTTGGGATGTAGTGTCATGAGTGCTGCCGCTCCTGTGTTTGCATGTGCGGTAACCAGTTGAGCTGCATGTAGTAAATAGAACGCTAGTTGCGCCCTTGGTAATGACAAAATCCCATATCCCTTCCCTGCTGTTCTGTCACCGGCCTGCAGAGACTCTTTCGGCTTGGACTGGTCATCGTGTGGAATGTAGGGATCTACATCGCGGTGGATGCACTAGGTGGGGCACTGAAGGGTGCCGGAACGGAGGTGGGGGTGGGGGTGAAGGATGCGGGAGTGGAGGTGAGGGCGGGGATGAAGGAGGCTGCGCGAGAGGTCAGCAAGCCCGTCTGGGGCATGGTGGTTATGGTCGTCATTGCGGGCATTGCGATGGTCGCATGGCAGTCGGGTGGCCTAGGCAAGAAGGGTGACAGCAACGGTAGTCGCAGGGTTGATGGGGGTGGCGGCGGTGGCGGCAGCGACGGCAGCAGTGGTAGCGGCCGGGGTGGCAGCAGCGGCGCTGCGGCGACAGCAAGAACGACGGGCTTGTGCGGGCAGCTGGTGCCCGGCCAGATGCGACCGCGTCACCGGGTGGCCTGCTGACGCAGGCGCATAGAGAGATTAGTGACACGCCCCATTGTCGTTCTGCACATTCAGCGCCACCGGGGTCACGAATGTGGCTTTGCGACTCGGATGGCGCCCGGCGTGCGGCGCTGGCCCTGCGTGCGCCGGTTCGAGCTGCGCCATGTCGCCCCAGCTACCTCGCGGGCTCCCGCTCCGAGACTGCGTGCTGGCTAGCCCTGCTGACCAGGCTGAGCTAGGGTCCCCGTACCCCAGAGGCATAGGACAAGCGGCGAGCTGCTGCATTGGGTCAAGACGTGTCACAGACAAGTAAATGAGCCCCGGAAGCGGCCCCACACCGCCAGGTTCGCTAGGGAGCAACGTGGGGCATCGACCTAACTAGCCTAATGAGTGTGTTTATGGGACGATCCGGGGGCCGACGCCTATGGCGTCGCCCGCGGCTTAAGACGGCTTCCCCGCGCCCGTGCCTGCCCATGCACCCCATTCCGACCGGAGCCCAACAGACCAACGGCAAGATCACCATCGCAACCGTTAGGACGCAGCAGGCACCGCACACCGGCTGCCCACGAATGGTCCATGCCCGCAATGGCGCATGACAGCAGGTAGATGCACATCTAGAAAGTGTCCCTTCTTTGCCAGTCGTTGTTTCAGATAGCATTACTGCCAATACCGTACTACAGTATCCACGCCATGTTCTAAATTGTAGTGATGCTGGCAGCATCCGAGTAGTGCGTCATCGTGTCCTGGGCAGGGGTCTGAGTGACATACGGTATGCAGGTGGTGAGGTTGGCTGCGGGGACGGTGTGGATTAAAATGGCTGGCGTCGTGGAATTTCAGGGAGGAGCGAGGTACTGTCTGTGGATGTGCGTGGCACGGGGTAGCACCGATGTATGCCTCAAAGGCGCTTGGTGGGTGTGGATGAGGCGAGCGGGACATCACTGCATGACGGGTATCGTATTCGCCATTTGGCGCATTATTTTGGTGACGGCGGGTAGCAGCGCGCCAGCGCGCAATCGTCACAATCCAGAAGCGGCTGTGCGCGTTGCGTGCGTGCAAATGCGAACCGCAGCCCCAGAGGGTGGACAGACCCGACCCGACCCGACCAAGCCCCGATACAAATTGTTTGGCGGAAAGAAGACGGTGGCGCGGAGGAGACGCAGGTGCACGTATTGCATCGACTATATACCGGTGACGCGCCCGTACGCCGCTCTTGCACTATCAGGGGCTCGCACTACACGTGCCTACGCGGGCCTCGTGGAACAAGACAGGACCCCCGCTGCAAAGACATGCATGCGTCGCAAGGGGGGAGGGGAACTCTTGGCGGCGGGGGGTTGGGTGGGGCGGGGGTTGGGGGCGGAGGGGGGGGGTGCGTCGGCGCCTGGGCGGGGATAACCGTGTCGCTCTTGCCCTTTGCGGGCTGGGCCTCTTCCGGCTGTCTGGGCAGCCCCATAACTGCATGTGATATTCAGGTGAAATATAAGCTGGGGAGCCAGGGCAATATAGGCGACCGGCGTCCAAACATCGCGACGTGTACGGGGATCTGTTTCAGCGCTCGCTCTTCTTTGGCTTGCGCACACCTTTTGGACTGTTACAGCGCGCCTAAACTCTCTGTGACCGACTTCTCTTGGAAGCTCAAACCAACCAAAATGGCCATCTCCGCTCGCTCCAGGTGCGCTGCAAGCAGAAGCCATTTCTGTTTGGTGCGCCGACGCGCTCCTCCCCGCTGGTCGCCTCGTAGTGGCAGCCCGCTGTGCCTCATTAGCACTTGACATGGCTGATCAGCGCGCTGACGATGCGCATCTGTGACCGGGGGACTTTGATGCTGATTTTCTCTCCTCCCTTGGGGGTGCGTCCTTCGTTGCGCGCAGCATCAAGATGCAGGCTGCCCGCCCTGCCCGCGCCACCTCCGTGGTGGTCCGCGCTTCGGCCGGCCGCAACGAGGTGAGCAGTAGTAGTGATGAAATCGTTCTGCAAAGCGACGCGCTTGCAGACTGGTCGGCGCGAGAGGTGGGATGTCGGCGCAGCTATCTCTGTATATGCGGATAATCATCAACCACATGCGATCTCCTGGGCTGGGGCAGTGGCACTGCGGGTGTTGGGCTAGTCGCGCCCGCGTCGTCCACCCCCCACCTACAGCACGCGTTTCTGAGAACCTGTGCTCCCCACTGCTCCTGCTCTGCGCCGACTGTCACGCAGCTGCTGGGCCTGGGCGCCATTGCCCTGGGTCTGACCATGACCCTGGCCCCCGTCGCCAACGCCGGCGTGGTGAGTCGTAAGACCGCTCTTGGTGGGGAGGAACGTCTCGGGCCTGGCAGGAAGGAGCCGCCCCCAGGCAGGCGGGCAAGCAGGCAGGCAGCACACCCTGGGCGTGAGGCTGCGCTTAACCCAGCAGGATGAGGGGGAAGGCGTGCAGCATCGCGGCCCGGATACGAATACCTCCTCAGCCGTCCCGGCAGGGGTCGTCCCGTCCCGGCAGGGGGCACCGTGCGCATGGAGCTAAGCTTTGAACGCACGGCAATCACTGAACACTCCTGGGTGCTTCTGCTCTTGTGCTTGTGTGCGAACACAGATTGAGGACCTGCAGGCCAAGTCGACCGCCAACAAGGCCCTGAACGACAAGAAGCGCCTGGCCACCTCGTACGCCAACCTGGCCCGCTCCCGCACCGTGTACGACGGCACCTGCACCTTCCCCGAGAACTTCTTTGGCTGTGAGTAGTAGCTTCTTCTTCATGGAGTTTGGGGGGCTGAGGCAAGCTGGGCAGGTCCTTCAAAAACGCTTCGGGGGCCGAAAATTACATCCCAGCACATGCATGTGCACATGGAAGGTGCGCGCTGACCCGGCAACATCACGCGCGCACAGGCGAGGAGCTGGCGTTCAACAAGGGCGTCAAGTTCATTGCTGAGGGTGAGTGCTAGCCGCAATCATTGAGTTGGGGCTCTTGCTGTGCGGGGCAGAGCGACAGGGTCGTAGTGATGTTTGCGTGTGCAAGGGTCGGCCGCAGGGCCGTGTAATCGGCTCACACTGACGCTGTCTTCCACCCTTGCCCTGCTGGACTGCACATCTGCTCGGCAACAGACATCAAGATTGAGTGCGAGGTAGGCAATACACTTGCAACGCTAGATTTGTCAAATGGTTTGCACTGGGCAAGGCCAGGGAGTGACCTTGGCCTTTGGCTGTAGTTCTCTGACTCTTTCCTCACGCTCTCGCCTCTCTCCCTATTGTCCTATCCCTCTTGTGCCCCAACAGGGCAAGACCGCCAAGGAGTGCGGCTCCAAGTTCACCCTGCGCTCCAACTAAATGCCTGGCCAGGGCTGACACCGGCCTGCACTTCGTGTGACGGGTCGAGGACTGGCGCCTAGCTGATCAAGCTCGTTCGCTCCCTGCCGTGGCGCGGACAGTTTCAGCAGCAATGGCGCGGCTCTAGAGGGCGCTTGGGACGTGAGGACGTTGGACGGATCCGCCCGGCTGTCGAGGTCGTGGCAGTTTTGTGCCGTCGTCGTCGTTTTGGTGGCAGGTGGTGTGGGTGGCTGGGGCGGGCGGGGGCGCCCAAGGTGATCGCCGTGGGCGCCACGGCTGCTCCCCGTTGCAGCGCGCAGCGGGGACCCGCCGGCCCTCGCATCTGAGAGAAGAGAAAATCCATTTTGTCCGCAGTAGGGCCCAGGGGCCCTGGGCGCGTCGTGCGCACGTGGCGTGGTCCATAGGTCTGCGGGTTTTAGCTGTTGGACACGTGTGTACTAGGGAGGATAGGACATGCTGTATTCCGGTCACAGGGGTCGGTCGGCGGGAGTGTGCCCGATTGGCGCTGCCGGAGTGAGATCGCCACACAACAGGCTGCATTGCAGATGCGGCACGCCGCTCCGGTTGTTGCGTGTGCGTCGTGCTGTAAGAACTAACGTGCGCAACCTGCTGGGACCTCAAATTCTTGCCCCATGCCTGTTACATCAGTGCGCAACCTGCTGGCTGGGAATTCCCCTCTTGAACCTCTTTTGCTGTTGATGCATGGGGAAGGAAGGGCTGACCTGCTTCTGGGACCTGTTCCCTTGCGTCATCGGCTGGGAAGCCCAACGGTGAAGTGGGGCTAGCGCTACGACAGGGTCCGGTCGACTGGTGATCAGACCTCGCAGTCTGCCCCTACTTCGGCGCCACAAGATGTCCCTAGGCATAATGCTTGCAACTTGACGCGTACCGCCGTACAGTCATAATCGGTACCAACGGCGCAGAAACACCTACAGCTACGCAGTACCGGGGCTTGCCCCTCCCCCCTCAGCCGCCAACATATGGGCCTGTTGAGAGGGCCTCGAAAAATGGAGATGCGGGGAAGAACGAAGGGTATGTACGAGATGGGTGGACCAAGGATTATGGGTGGGTTGGAGGCTAGGGGGGGCGGGGGGAGGCGAGCAGAGGAGGTCTGTGGTGAAGGTGGTCGCCGGCGAGGCGTTTGCATTTTCTGATATACTCTATGGGCTCTCTTTGTTCCGAAAGTCTAGTACTTCGGGGGAAGGGTCAAGCCAACTGTGAGCGCTTCTGGGCAGGCTGGGGCTGGGGCTGGGGCTGGGCTGGGGCTGGGGCTGGGGCTGGGGCTGGGGCTGGGGCTGGGGCTGGGGCTGGGGCTGGGCTGGGGCTGGGGCTGGGGCTGGGGCTGGGGCTGGGGCTGGGGCTGGGGCTGGGGCTGGGGCTGGGGCTGGGGCTGGGGCTGGGGCTGGGGCTGGGGCTGGGGCTGGGGCTGGGGCTGGGGCTGGGGCTGGGGCTGGGGCTGGGGCTGGGGCTGGGGCTGGGGCTGGGGCTGGGGCTGGGGCTGGGGCTGGGGCTGGGGCTGGGGCTGGGCTGCTGGGCTGGCTGGGGCTGGGCTGGGCTGGGCTGGGGCTGGCTGGGGCTGGGGCTGGGGCTGGGGCTGGGGCTGGGGCTGGGGCTGGGGCTGGGGCTGGGCTACGGAGCAACCCGGCGATCTGTGCAGGCACTGCAGGTACTGGCCACTTGCACTACAGTGCTGGGATTCTAGCGCAAAGGCTCAAACATCAATCCAAGTTGGGACGACTGACGACCGACAGATCGAGCAGTCGGTTCTGTACCGTGCGTGTCCGTGCGTGCGGTGCCTGTCTCCGGCCTGCCGGTACAGCATCCGCAGCCTCCTGTCTCACCGGCGTGGCGCCCACACTACCGTATTACCCTTGCCCCCAGCATGCAGTCACGGCCACGAAGGGCGTTGCCACTCCAGCCAACATGAGAGAGCCTCAGTGCTCCGAGCTGCGGCTGCCAACGCTCGAGCCGTGCTCCGTCGGGGTCGCCGGCCATGACACCACTGCGCGGGCCGCACTTTGTTTATATGTTAGCGTAAGAGGACCTCGTAATGTATCCATCTCATCGAATGCAACGGCAAAACTCCGAGCCAGCTCATTGATTTTCTCGATCTTTGCATGGGGCGATGGCCAACGTTCGCTTCTAAACGCGGCGCCCTAACATTTGCGTCTTTACCTTTGGCGCGGTCATACAACAGAGTGTTGAACTAGAGTACCTGACTGTGTGTGCGTGTTGGTGAACGCTCGTGGGATATCAGAGTTCATCGGCCACTGTGCACGCGTTTAGGATGCTCGCGAACGCTCACACGCCCTGCGGCGTGCGCCAGGCAGCGGGTCGCTCGGTTGCAGTGCCCAGCGGCTTGGTCGCGCCGGTGGCAGTCGCTCGGTCGCTGGGGTTGGCGCCCTTCGCCCCGGTCTTTCAGCCTTCTGCGGTGCTTCCGCCTTGCCAGCAGGCCAGCGGGCGTCGTCTCGTGCAAACAGCTGCCACTCTCCGCGCGGACAATCCCAGCTCGGTTGCGCAGCTGGTGCATCAGAATGGAAAGGGGATGAAGGTTATTATCGCCGGCGCGGGCATCGGCGGCCTGGTGCTGGCGGTGGCGCTGCTGAAGCAGGGATTCCAGGTCCAGGTCTTTGAGCGCGACCTCACTGCCATCCGCGGCGAGGGCAAGTACCGTGGGCCGATTCAGGTGCGCGCAGACGCTGGGACCACCATTCAATATAGTGTATATCTAATACAGTGAACAGGAAGGAGTTGGATCGGTGCGCGGCGAGCGGGGGGCCACAACCCTTTCGGAGTGTACCTGCTTGGGCGTACCTTGTGGTCCCCTGCTGACTCCAGCACTTGGCGACAAAATGCAGGTGCAAAGCAATGCGCTCGCCGCGCTGGAGGCCATCGATCCCGAGGTGGCCGCGGAGGTGCTGCGGGAGGGTTGCATCACCGGCGACCGCATCAACGGCCTGTGCGATGGGCTCACGGGCGAGTGGTGAGTAGGCTCTACTCAGATGCGCATCCGGTCGCGCGGTTGCGCGAAGAAGGCAAGGCGCGCGACGTGGCGACCAGTCGCCCAACCGCCTGGCCCAGGTTGCCTCCGACGGGTGCAACACCCCAGCGAGTGGCCTGCCAGCAGCTCGGGCAGCTGCACAGGCAGCAACCGTGACCGGGCCGTAGCTTCAGGGTGCGGAAGCAAGGACAGAGAACCGCCGGGCGCCACGCTGGCTGGAAAGGGTGCTCTTTGGCACGCACCCCGGTAGCTTCGGGCCTCTCGTGCCCCCCCTGGCGCCGCGCCTTGCGTCCGCCGCTACTCCTCTGTACGGCAGCATCTCCCACCAAAAGCGGCGCACAAGGCGCAGGCAAATCTGCCTCAAACAAGGCTAGTTGCGCAGCGACGGCCTCCTCAGCCAGCTACATCAGCCCCACACACGCCAGCAAACCCACACGCTGAGCACGCCAGCTGCCCTGGCCTGTCCAGCCAGCGCTGCGTATTTGCTCCCCCCAATCACAAACCCGCACGCGTTCGCTGCGTCTGACTCTCCCGGGAACCATCTGCTGCATTGTGCTGCTTCCAGGTACGTCAAGTTCGACACGTTCCACCCCGCGGTCAGCAAGGGCCTGCCGGTGACCCGCGTCATCAGCCGCCTCACGCTGCAGCAGATCCTCGCCAAGGCCGTGGAGCGGTGAGTCGTTGACGAGGGGCGTGAGGGGAGAGGGAATTGAGGCGAGGCAGGGCGGGGCGTTCGTGCTGGGTGCGGCACTGTGGTCTGCGGAGTAGGTTTACTGCATCAGGTGGTGCGAGAACGAATGTCTAGAAGATAGGTCGGGATTAGCGGGATGGGTAGAGGCGATGTCGGGCTTTTTAGGTAGATGATTCGGGGCGGAGCAATGGGTGCAGCGGACGGGCTTGATGCTCCGGGGAGATCGGTCGGAGATTGGGCGGCTCCAAGCAGCAGGACTTGGTTATGTATGAGTGTCCGGAGCGGCAAAGCAGCGTTGCATCGAGCGGCATAGGCTGAGTTGTGCTGCCCGCGCCCTGCAGGTACGGCGGCCCCGACACCATCCAGAACGGCTGCAACGTGACCTCCTTTGCGGAGCGCCGCAACGAGGCCACCGGCAACAACGAGGTGGGCGGGGTGGCGGGAGCAGATTGGTGCAGGCGGCGGGCCGTGGCGGTTGCTGCTGCAGGGGTGGAGGGAGCAGGGACGGCATGTAAGAGGACGTTTGGGGGGAGGAGCTAGCGGGGTGACAGTGTGCGATATTGGGTGTGCCCGCCAGAAAAGGAGCAGAGGTGAGTCGCACTCCGAGGGCTGCCGGAAAGAATGGCTTGTTGTGGATGCGGCGGGAGATGCGGGTTCAGCTCATATGCAGCGCTGCCCTGGCCGCTGCCCTGGCCTCCCTCGCCTCATGGCCCACGCCCCTTTGCCTACGCCGTCTTCACCTTTTGGCTAACCATACCTGGAACCGCACCGCACCCTCCTCCCACCCGCAGGTGGCTGTGCAGCTGGAGGACGGGCGCACGTTCGCGGCGGACGTGCTGGTGGGCGCGGACGGCATCTGGTCCAAGATCCGCAAGCAGCTCATCGGCGAGACCAAGGCCAACTACAGCGGCTACACCTGCTACACCGGTGGGTACAGCCTTAGCCAGCTGTGCAGCGAGCGAACGAGCGGGCGTGGTGTGGTGTGGTGCTGGTTTGAAGGTGACGGAGATGCTTGTGTCTTTGTCCTCGCGCCCGGATGCATGAATGCGCCTCCTAACCCGCCCGACCTCTTTCCCCCCCGCCCTGCCGCTGCCGCTGGCCTGGCGCGCAGGCATCTCTGACTTCACGCCCGCGGACATTGACATTGTGGGCTACCGCGTGTTCCTGGGCAACGGCCAGTACTTTGTCAGCAGCGACGTGGGCAACGGCAAGATGCAGTGGTGGGTATGCTTTGTGGGAAGGGGGAGGCCGAGGCGGGTAGGGGGAGGGGGGCTGCAGGGGGAGGGGAGGGGAGGAGGCAGCACGGTGAGGTGAGGGATGGGATGTGGGTAGTGGGAGCGAGCTGGGGAATCGATGGTCGGCGCCAGGTGGAGGGAAGCGGACGGGTGGGAATGGTTGGCGCGGCGGGGGGTTAGACAAGGCTGTGGGCGAGAAGACCGGCAGGAGCAGGCAGGAGGCCGCCCAGATGGGATGAGCGAAGGGAAGTGCGGTAGCAGGGAACAACACGAGCGCGCAGGACGGCGGCCGGCAAGGATGAAGCTTTTTTTCCATATATCCGTGGATTCCTGACACATCATATCCATTTTGCCACTGAGCCGCGTTGGAAAGAAACACGCCGCCGTCCTGCGCGCGCACCGTGGCTGCGCCTGAGCAGTACCCTTGACCAATGCGCACAAACTCGTCCCTCGCCACCAATTGTCCTCGAAACGCAAACACGAATCCGCCGCAACCCACCGCGCCGCACCCCCGCGAGCAGGTACGGCTTCCACAAGGAGCCGTCGGGTGGCAGCGACGCGGAGGGCACTCGCAAGGCGCGGCTGCTGCAGATCTTTGGCCACTGGAACGACAACGTGGTGGACCTGATCAAGGCCACGCCGGAGGAGGACGTGCTGCGCCGCGACATCTTTGACAGGTGGGGGCTGGTGGGAGTGGGCGTTTTGGGGGGAGGGTGTGGGTGTGGGTGTGGGTGTGGGGGGTGTGTGGTTACCAGCCCAAACTAAACCAAACCCAGTGCCTAAGAGCGAGGAGGTGAGCGTGGAGGGGGCCGTTTTGGGGGGGGGGCGTGAGGGGCTAAGGGGCGGCGGGGGGGGCGGGAGGGGGATCGGGGCAGGAGAGTCCGCGGGAGGGTGGGGGCGCCGGCAGGGGCCCGCGGAATGGCCAGCACGCGGCGTGTGGGAACGGAGGGGGGGCACGAGGGGCGGGTGCAGCTACCAGCAATGTTGCCGGTCAAGCGGCGGTGGTGCTTTTGAAAGCCGCGAGCGGCAGGATTGCGCTTTTGGGGCGGCAGGATTGCGCCTTGGGGCGGGGCGGAAAGTGGATGAATGACGCCTCGTCCTCATTGGTGCTGATGCTCCTGTTCGGGGTCACAACCCCTGCCCCCGCCACCACACCACCGCTTCGCTCCCCTCCCCCGTCATTAATTTAACATGCATGGAACCCCCCCTCCCTGTCCCAACCCCAGGCCGCCCATCTTCACCTGGAGCAAGGGCCGCGTGGCTCTGCTGGGCGACAGCGCGCACGCCATGCAGCCCAACCTGGGCCAGGGCGGCTGCATGGCCATTGAGGACGCCTACGAGCTGGCCATCGACCTCAGCCGCGCCGTGGCGGACCGGGCCGGCGACGCGGCGGCGGTGGACGTGGAGGGCGTGCTGCGCCGCTACCAGGACAGCCGCCTGCTGCGCGTCAGCGCCATCCACGGCATGGCGGGTGAGAGGGAGAGGCGCGGTGGGGGTGGTGGTGGGGGTGGGGTTGTGGGGGTGGGGGTGGTGGTGGTGGCTGCTGCTGCTGCTGCAGGGTTGGTGCTAGGGTCGGTTGGGGGGAGGGGTAGTTGATTCCAGAAACCGAAGCGATGGGGGGGGCGCACTGGTGTGTGGAGGGAGGGAGGGAGGGTTCATTCCAGAAACCAGAGGCGAAACGACCAAGGGAGGGAGGGAGGGAGGGAGGGGGGGGGGGCGGGGCGGGGCGGGGTAGTTCATTCCAGAAACCAAAAGCAAAACGACCAAGAGAACCGGGGCGGGGTGGCGACGGCTGCGTCGGGTTCCTGCGCATGATTGCACGATCACCACCGCCACCCACCTCTACGTCACCACACCACAGCGCACTCACCACCTGCCTGCCTGTCGACAACATCTCTCCTTGATGACCTACATGCATGGAACCATCACACCCCACTCACAGGCATGGCGGCCTTCATGGCTAGCACCTACAAATGCTACCTGGGCGAGGGCTGGAGCAAGTGGGTCGAGGGGCTGCGCATCCCGCACCCCGGCCGCGTGGTGGGGCGCCTGGTGATGCTGCTCACCATGCCCTCGGTGTTGGACTGGGTGCTGGGCGGCAACACCGACCACGTGGCGCCGCACCGCACCAGCTACTGCTCGCTGGGCGACAAGCCCAAGGTGCGTGCGTTTTGTTTGTGTGTGGGGGGGGGGCGGGTACTTCATTCCAGAAACCAAAGCGACCATTGCAATCCAAAAGAAACCAGAACCGGGGGGACCGGGTGGGGCCGGAGTGGGGAGGGAGGGCAAGTGGGGCGAGGGAGAGTGAGGCTGGAGCCGTGCGGCGGCGGACGCAATACCTGAAGAAAGAAGATATTGTTTGCTGCTCGCATCCCATCACCATCAACCACAACATCGTCAATAAAGATGGTCCACACTGTACGTGCGTCTCAGGCCTTCCCCGAGAGCCGCTTCCCCGAGTTTATGAACAACGACGCCTCCATCATCCGCTCCTCGCACGCCGACTGGCTGCTGGTGGCGGAGCGCGACGCCACGGCCGCCGCCACGGCCAACGCCAACGCCGCCACCGGCAGCAGCGCCGCCGCGGCCGCCGCGGCCGACGTGAACAGCAGCTGCCAGTGCAAGGGCATCTACGTGCAGGACGCGCCCGCGCTGGTGGGCCGCTGCGGCGCCACCACCCGCCCCGCGCTGGCCGTGGACGACGTGCACGTCGCCGAGAGCCACGCGCAGGTGTGGCGCGGCGCCGCCGCCGGCGCGCCGCCCGCCTCGGCCTCGGCCTCGGCCTCCTCCACCACCAGCGCCGCCGCCGATGCCAGCAGCAGCGGCACGCAGCACAGCGAGGGCGACGGCTACTGGCTGCGCGACCTGGGCAGCGGCCGCGGCACCTGGGTGAACGGCAAGCGGCTTGCGGACGGCGCCACGGTGCAGCTGTGGCCGGGCGACGCGGTGGAGTTCGGGCGCCACCCCAGCCACGAGGTCTTCAAGGTGAAGATGCAGCACGTGACGCTGCGCAGCGACGAGCTGAACGGCCAGGCCTACACCACGCTCATGGTAGGCAAGATCCGCAACAACGACTACGTCATGCCCGAGTCGCGCCCCGACGGCGCCGGCCGCCTGGTGGCGGCGTGAGCCTCCTCCTCCGGACGCAAGGAGCGTAAGGAGCGCTGGGAGATGCAGGAATGTGTGGGATCGGGGGTTGGGGCCTGGGAAATGTATGTGTTCGAGGGGAGGGCCGTGGAGCGGAGGGGCGAAGCGCCGTGGCCCAAGGGGCGGGGCCGCGAGTAGGGGAGATGGAAAGCTCTGTTTTGCATTGAAGTACGGGGCCAGCGCCGCAGATAGGAAAGATTTGTGATGCGCGCGGGTCTGGAACGAGGCGGTGAAAGCGGGGAGCTACCTGCACCTTTTCCCAATCGGAAGACTTGATGTATGCGTCGAGATGAGGTGAAGGAAGAAGCCCAGGGGCGTATCAGTATGAGCGGGCGTTGGCGAGGCGTGCAGTGTCGTGCCTTCTTGAGCGGTTGCAGTCCACACGAGTTACAAACCTATCGATGGTTGGAGGAAGCCCGTTGGCAACATCAGCCGGGCTAGAAGCGAGTGGCAAGTCAAGTGAGCGCCAATTGTTATGCGGCATAATTGCGCATCGGGGTATTACGTCCAAAAAAATGATGGAGCTGGCTGTGATAGCGCAGGAGGCAACATACCTCAAGGCAGATGCGTGTGGAGACAGGAAGGGGGATGACCAGATTCGAGTTATAGGCGGAAGCAAGGCTAGGGCTACATGTTTGTGTTGCTTAAAGTGAAGGCGAGGCTAAATGGAGAGAGACCCGCCGCCGTCTCCAGATTGTGGCGGAGGGTGGGAGACCTCCTCCCACCGGCCCCCGCGCCCGTGCCCCTGGCCAGCGCAATCCGCTATGCGGGGGCGTTGGCGGGTGGGCGCTGACGGGCTGCAAATGAGTGCGTGGAAACACTGCGTGGTGTGTTGCTGTGGGTTTCCGTTATCGAGGTGTTTGTTTTCTGATCGGTGCCGTTTGAAGTTAGGTGGTAAGAGTAAGCACGCGAGCACGAGTGCTTTTTTGGTGGGAGAGATGAACGGTTTGTTTTGAGGATGGTTGAGGACATGGTTGGGCTTGGTGCAGGCGGAGAGAGAAAGGCAGTTGTCGCAGAGGACGAGCCGGTACATGCACCGCGAAAAGAGCTCTGGTGGTGGGTGCTAGCAGCCTACACGCGCGCCCACCACCACGCAACTACAGCAATCCCAGGTAGTGTTGACGCATGGAGCATACCAACAACCGGATTGATTTGATTTTAGTGTGGCGCAGCAGTAATTTGCTTTGCTGTAAGTCTTCAAGACATACACTTCACCTGCGCCTCACTTCTTACTTGCGGGGCTCTGCCTCAGTAGCAGCCGAAACTGCCCAGAAGCACCCAGGCGCAACTTGATGGGGCGATAGGGGGATTGGTGCGGTCCGGAGGGGCTCTGCACAGAGGGGCTGCTAAAAATGTGTTCGCTTTTCGCACCAGCCCAGCACTTGGGCTCTCGGACGCCACCGTTTCTGCGTCGCATTTCACACATGTCGGTAACACAGTCTGACACCGGCCCGGCAGGCCCCGGCGCAACCATTGCGATGCCCAAAAGCAGAGCGGTGGGGCGGGGCCCCCACCCACACCCACACTTGCAACCACACTTACAACCACACTTGCAACCACACTTGCAACCACACTTGCAACCACACTTGCAACCACACTTGCAACCACACTTGCAACCACACTTGCAACCACACTTGCAGCCACACTTGCAACCACACTTGCAACCATAAGCCGCACTCGCCTCGCCCGTGAGGTCCATGGCCTGTGGGCTGTGCCCACTTCCGCACGTGAGGTCCATGGCCTGTGGGCTGTGCCCACTTCCGCACGTGAGGTCCATGGCCTGTGGGCTGTGCCCACTTCCGCACGTGAGGTCCATGGCCTGTGGCTGCACCCACTTCTTCGCGCGGCGGCTCCCAGCAGCGTTCACCCGGGTAGGTCGCAGTGGCCGCGCTTCTTCCAGGCGTGCCACACGTCACAGTGGGTCCTGCACAGCGGCACACCCCTGGGGCCCCAGCGCAGAGTCGCCTGCTTCGCCTTGCCCTTGCCCGTGCCCATCTCCTCGCATGCCGCACAGAGGCAGCTGGGACTGCTGGGTGTCTTCCCCTGCGTCGTTCGGGCCTCAGCGGGGTCGGCGCCGCGTCCGCCGCCAAACCCGCCGCCGGCCGGAATGCACTTGTGTTTAATTGCGTGTGTGTGGAGTCTGTGAGTTTGATGAGGTTGTGGGAGCCACCTGGTCTCCGGGCCGGTCCCGGGCGCCCGCGGCCCGCCTCCACCCACCGATGGCAGCGCACCGGCCCCGGTGCCGTCCGGGGAGCAGGCCTACCTGCATGCCACAGGGTGCCAGCCCCAAGCCCAAGGCACCGGGCAGCGCCCTGCAGCGGCCAGGCTCTTTGGAGTGCGTCTGCAGCTCTGCACAACAGCCAGGCGCCCAGGCATTGCAAGGCGACTTTGACAGTACGACACGGTTGCGCCATGGTGGCGCCCCCGCAGGCGCGGGTTTGACAGGGCAGACCCTGACCCTGAGGTTGTCTGACGAGTGGCACACAATCGTTTACTTGTCGCATTTTCACCAGTGTTGACTGCTTGGTGCCTGAAACTGCGGATCCCTTGGCGCCGTGTCGGCTTTTAGACTTAAAGCTGTTTGAGAATCTTCATTTACGATAGACGGAGTCCTAACGCTGTCATGGGCGACGATGAGGTGCGATACAGAAAGAGCGGCGCGAAAATGTTTCGGCACTGGTGCCGCGCGCCTCCCGGCCCAGGGCTCGGGATGATTGATGCTGCATGGCGTCATACATGTATTGCAGGAGCGCGGGAGAGGTCGCAGCCCTGCACGGTCCGGCGACGGGTAAGTGGCAAACGGGAAAGCTGGCAAGCTCTTTCTCCATACCGGTTTTGCTAAACGAACTATGTTGAACATCATTGATGTAAGAATACGTGTTGCTGCAGGAAACATCGTTCGCCGTCCAGGTGAGGGGCACCACTTCCGGCGGGAGTTTGCCCACAGTCCTTGCAGGCGACGCTTGCAGGGGCCCTACGTGCTTTGACTAGTTCACTTACATATTGCAGTGCGAGACCACATGAAGCACCTCACTCGGGCAGGGGCAGACTGTGGGCACGAGGCCGTGGCACGAGGCACAGACCTAGGCCGGCCCGCCCGCCTCGTCCGCGATTCCCTGACTGTGAGCGCATTACACCGCAGGTCTCGCTCGGCGTCTGTAAAGGGCTCCCCGATGAGATCCCGGTCGCGGTCGCGGTCCCGCTCCCGCAGCCGCTCTCGCAGCCGCAGCAACAGCGGCGGGCGGAGCCGGAGCCGGAGCCGGAGCCCCAGCAAGAGCCGCTCCCGCAGCCGCTCGCGCTCGCGCTCGCGCAGCCCAGCCAAGGAGAGAGCCCGCAATCGCAGCCGCAGCAAGAGCCCCGCCAAGGGCAAAAGCAAGAGCGGCGGCGGTCGCAGCAGCCGCAGCAAGAGCCGCTCCCGCAGCCGCTCCCCAGCTCGCAAGCGCAGCCGAACGAACGGCAGCCGGCGCAGCCGCAGCCGCAGCCGGAGCCGGAGCCCCCGCCGCGGCCGCCGCTCTAGCCGTGATCGACCTCCCGCCGTGAAGCGATGGGTCAGCAAGTCCAATTCGCCCACCCGGCGCCGGAGCAGGTGAGGGAGGGACCCGCGCGTCTCCCGACTTCCGACTGGGCAGGGCAACCGCAAGCTGACACAGCTTTCGGCACAAGCCCAAAGCTACCATTCACACCGCTATGCAGTCAATGGTGTGGGGGGCTGAATCTCAAACACGCCTGAGGCCAGCACTGTGTGCGTCCCGCGTACCCGCAACAAGCGCGTACTTGTGTGTGTGTGTGTGTATGTATGTGTGTGTGTGTGTGAGTGTGTGCGTGCGTGCGTGCGTGCGTGCGTGCGTGCGTGTGTGTGTGTGTGTTTTGTAGATTACAAGGGAGAGAATTATAAAGACTTGTGTGTGTGCGTGTGTGTGTGTGTGTGAGAGAGAGAGAACGTAGCTCGGTTTCGCAGGCATGCCTGTCAATGTCCCGGAGCCAAAAAGTCACGCTGTACAGCATACCGTACGGGCACGCGAACGATCACCTTTCGCAACCTCTCCTGCCCTGTTCGATCAATGGTGTGTTGCTCGGTGCTGCATCATCACAGGTCGCGCGACCGCGCGCTGCGGGACCGGCCGGAGCGCTCGGAGTGGGACCGCTCGGAGCGCGACCGGCGGGACCGGGACCGCGACCGGGAACGGGAACGGGAACGGGAGCGGGAGCGGGAACGGGAGCGGGAGCGCAGCAGCCGGGACAAGGACCGGGAACGCTCGGAGCGGGACAAGGGCGGCAAGGACCGGGAACGGGACCGCGAGCGGGAGCGGGAGCGGGAGAAGGACAAGGACCGCGAGAAGGACAAGGACAAGGACCGGGAGCGGCGCTCGGAGCGGAGCGAGCGCGACCGCGACGGGCGCAGCTCGGGCGCGGCGGTGGCGACGGGCGAGGAGCACGTGTCCAGCAGCGTCAAGGTGTGTGCAGCACGCACGTAGTGCTTGTCTGCAGGTTGACGTCTCATCATGGGGGCAGCAGCTTCGCGCGCGCACACGCGCGCGCGCTGTCATGCTGCCACTTAACTCCGACATTGGCACGCGCTGCTGACGCGCTCCGACATTGGCACCCGCTGCTGACGCGCACTGCGCCCCCAATTGTTGACCCGACGCACTCCCTTTGTGTCCTGCTGTCCATCGCTCGCATACGCACACACACAAACACACACACACAAGTCTTTCATTTGTTTATCTCCCTTGTGAAACTATAACACACACGCACGCACACACGCGGAGTGTTGGGGCGGGCTTCTCCCTGTTTGTTTTGTCTTCGTTAACACACATCAAACACACAAAACGTACCCTATCACAGGACCTGGTGGAGAAGGCGCTTATGGAGCTGACGGAGAAGCAGCGCTTGCCCTGCAACATCTCCATCCTCAACGACTACATGCACCTGCGGGACAGGTGGGCGTCCTGGGGGGGCAGGCCTTGGGGGGCGGTGGGCAGTGGGCGCGGGACTCAGCCGTGATGCAGCGCTTTCGTGGCGGATGCGGGGTCGTCGAGGGAGGCAGCAGAGCGAGCTGCGGTGCCGAAACGGGCGATCAGGGGTATTTTGTTCCGGAGCCCAAGCGAGGGAATGGGGGTTACCGAGAGGCTCCAGTCCACAAAAGCGGGCCTGTTGCGGCATGGTCATGTGCCCTGTCCTCGCAGCCGTCTGCGTCCGCTTGGCGCTGTGTCTTTTTTCAGTCCCGCATGCGTGGTGCCTGCTTCAACTCGCAACATAACCACCGCCGCCACCACCACCCCCGCCACCACCCACCACCAAAATGAACACAGGCACTTCAGCTACAAGCAGTGCGGCTTCGCCAGCTTCACGCTGTTTTGCAAGTGGTTTGAGAAGGAGGGCTGGCTGACGGTGGACCAGGAGCGCAGCAGCGTGGTCATCAGGTGGGTGGGCAGGCGTGGGCGGGCGGGCGTGGGTGGGTGTGGTGGGTGTGGGTGGGTGGGTGTGGTGGGTGTGGGTCGGTGGGTGGGTGTGGGTGGGTGGTGGGTGGGTGGATGTGGGTCGGTGGGTGGGTGGATGTGGGTAGGTGGGTGGGTGGGTAGGTGGGTGGCAGTTCGTTCCAATTCGCAATTCCACCAGATTGGAGGCACGGTATGAGTCAGGGCGGCCGGTGGCCGGTGGCAGCGGGCTGCTGCGGGCTGCGCGATGCTGGGTTGCGGGCCCGACTGGTTGTCAGAACTGGAGGCCGGGCTTGTTGCACTTGTTGCACCTGGGTGCGGCGTGGCGGCGCCTGGGGCCATGGGGGCATTGCCGGGCCTTCGCCTGCCCCTTTCCCTGATCCCCTACATTCCCACGTCCTGTCTAGAACCCTTGCGCTGTCGCTGAAACTGCATCCGTTTCGCCGCAAACCATTCCTCCCTCCCTCCCGCGCACGCGGCGGCGGCGGCGGCCCCACCGAGCAGCCGGACCAAGTTCGAGGGCAAGGTTTCGCGCAGGGAGCGGAGCAGCCCCGAGCGCCGCAACTCGCGGGAGCGGGCGCGCAAGCGGGAGGCGCGCCGCGTCAAGCGCGCGCGCGGCGGCGTGCGGGAGCGGGAAAAGCGGGAGCGGCGGGAGCGCGGCGGCGGCCGGGACCGCGGCGACCGGGACGGCAAGGAGGACGGCGAGGACCGCGGGCGGAAACGGTGAGAGAGAGCTGCGCGGGGTGGCGGATGGGCGAGCAGGGCGTGTGCAGGGAGATTTAAGCGCGGTGCGGGTGGGTTGAGGCGGCGATGACGTGGCATTGGGGCGCCAGTGTGGCTTCAAGGGAGGGAGCCGTGCGGAAACGGGCGTGCGTGCCTGCGGCGCGCGTTGTAAGCTGCAAGGACATACGGCTTCGGTGGGAGGCTGCCAAGAAAGCAAACGCGCGCGCGTCACATACAAGCAAGCCGACGCAATCACCACCACCACTACTACTGCTGCTGCGTGTGTGTGCGCAGGTCTCGGTCGCGCTCGCGTTCCCGCTCCCGCTCCAAAGCGCGCTCGCTCTCCCGATCACCGCGCCGCGAGTCGCCGCCGGCCGCGTCCCCGCGGCGCGACTCCCCCAAACCCAGCGGCTCCCCCGCCGGCTCCCCCGCCCGCGACGACTAAGTACGTCATGTCACGTGTGACTGCAAAAGCGCAAGCGCCCCTTCCTCTTGTTGTTCCCCCTCAGCGCAGTGCCACGCCGGCCCCGCCAGCACTACTGCATCGCATGGCACTCCCTCCCCCTCCCTATCACGCAAAACAAAACAACAATATTCCCCCTGTTTGCATGGTGGCTGAGGTTGCCTGCCCACTTGCGTGCCCCACCTGCCGCTGCCGGCACAGGTCTCGGTCCCCACGACGCCGGCGGAGCGACGGCGTTCCCGACGAGGAGCGCTGGCAGCCCGACCCCGCGCCGCCGGTGGCGCTGGTGGCGTCGGAGCGGGCGGCTGCACCGGTGGCGGAGGGGGAGCGGTGGAAGATGGGCGACCCCTGAGCCGCGCAGCGGTTGCGGCCAGCAGCAGCTGCACCTGCAGCTTTAGCAGCTTTAGCAGCTGCAGCACCTGCAGCACCTGCAGCTTGAGCAGCAGCAGCAGCAGCAGTAGCAGTAGCAACGGCAGCTGTGGGCGGTGCCGCTGGAAATACGCACAGCGGCGTGGTGGTGGGAGGGCACCGAGGAGGATGCGGTGTGCGCTCTGTTGTGCCAGGGCGTGCGTGTGTATGTGTATGTGTGTTATGAGGCCAGGCCAGGCTGGATGGCATGGAGAGCAGGAGGAGGAGCAGGACGTGGCTGTCATGAGGGTGGCTGGGGGCGGGCGCTGACTGCACACACGGCCGCTTCGGTCGATGTGCGTTCCTTTCGCTGCGTCAGTGGGTGGATGTCGGTTTGCACCGGTGGTAGTGCAACTTCCAGTGCCGCTCGACAGTCATCATGCGCGTTTCTTGGTGTGCATGTGGGCGTGCATGGTCAACAAATGGCCTGGTCAAGCGGATGTGTCAAGGCACGGGATTATTCGTGACGAGAAGGCGGCTGTGGTGGATACCTGACAGGATGGGGAAGCGAGCGAGAGCCATCGCAGAGGCAAACTCAACAAGCACATATTTGCTCCGGTGAACGTTTGCGGTCTGCTGTGTAAATGTGTACAGGATGCTTATTGCACTGTTGACCCTTGTTACGCGCCCGCACGGCCTGCCGCTTTGCAAGCATTGCGCTTGCGTGTCACACCACGGGCACCACGTTGATGTCAGACCAGAGAAGCCAGTGGATATCCCGTGTATTAAACAGTTTGTTACGAATCTACGGTATTCCTGAACCCGTCAATCAAAGTAGGGCAAGTCAAGGGCAGCAGGCACCAACTGAGTGCGTTCGAGTCCATCCCTCCAATCCCTCCAGTGGCACCTCGGTCCACACATCGATTTTGATCGTCAAAGAGCTTTTGCATGTCCGTAACCAAAACGTGTGCCCGGCATGTAGCTCGAGTGCACGCTATCTTCGGCCGAGCAGACGCCGCGCCGCCCGGCGGAGTTCCGCCATCCCGGCAGCGCTGGGCTCGGCGTTGGCGCCCCTCCGCGCCGCCAGGGCCGCCCAAGTGGCCTCAAGAGCAGCGGCCTCTCGCGGGGCACCCGCCGCCACCGCATCGCCTGTCGCCGCGCCTGGGGGCGCCAGGGTTCCGGGGGGCGCAGCAGCTGGCGGGTGGGGCGGGGGCAGCGGCAGGAGGCATGTGGAGGCGCTTCCGGTGGCCGGGGGCAGCGCGGGCGGCAGCGGCGGAGGGGCCTGCAGCTCCTCCAGCTCCGCCTGTGCAGCGAAGAAGCCGGGAGAAAAGAGGAGCAGGAGGGACACGAAAAAGGCGTTCGCTCAATGTGTGCAGTGCGTGGGTGATAGGGGCACCGCATAATGTGTGTGCCTAGCTTCGACACAACTGCGCAGCTGTGAGTTGGGTCGGCAGCCAAGCAGGGTTGGCGGTTGGCTGCGCTCTTTGGAGAGGTGGTTCCCCCATTGTGCCATGCCGGTGTTTACACTGTCCCCGTCTTGTAATCCGAAATCATATTGTGACTCCAGAGCTGGACAGGTCAAGCGAATAATTGCAGACGTCGATGGGACGTTGCATTTGCGGCAGGGGACGTGGTAACGATGCGGCGTCTTCACGAGGCACGCCATGGCACGATACACGCAGTAGCACAATAGCAAGTGACGTGCTAGTGACACGCGACACACTCACCAGCACCAGGTCAACGGCGGCCGTGCACATGGCGTCGCCGACAAAGTTGGTGGTGGGGCCCACCCGCACCGCCTCGTATCCAGGGCCGCTGCCACCGCCACCACGGTAGCCGCCGCCTGAAGCCCCTGCTACAGCCAGCTGCTTGTGCCGCGTGCTGCTGCCGGCACCGCTGCTCACAATGCCGCCGCTGCTGCTGCTGCTGCTGCTGCTGCCGGGGACCACCTGCAACAAGCGCATACACCATGGGGACAGAGCTCAGAGGGGCGGCAGCGCGTTTCATGGCGTCCTGTCATATTGCGTAACGGGCTTGTGGCTCGGGAGCGCTTCAAGGCCTTGCCTGCGGCTGGCCCCCACGCTGGACGACCCGCCCTCCCATTCTGCACGACCCCGCCCTGCCCTGCGCTCTCCAGTACACCGGTACTGCCTACCTTCCTGTACGGCCCCCCATGCGGGTCCTTCGTCCACAGCTGTCTGTTGCACGTGGCGCGTTCGGACATGCAGGCACACACGGTGAGAGCATCAGCACCCAACAGCCATCGCCAGCGCACACTTCCTCTGTGCCGGCCTAGCCGCACACGTGCGGCACACAACTCTAGCGTGCGGCGTGCACTCACTCACTTGAAGTGAAAGCGCTCTGCGTCCGCGCGCCGAGCTGCCAGCGCCGCCCGCCGCGCCGCAACCTGCAGGGGGTTGAGGGCGCACTCAGCACTTTACCGTGCGACTCACACACGCTCCCTTGCCCACGTTTGTTGCCGACATGCGCTAGAATGCGAATCCGAAATGTGAAAGCGAGGCAGTCGGGACAAGGATGTCAGTATGGTACGCATGCAATGCAAGTGAATGAATGAATGCGCAAGCGCACAGGTGCCCCACCTCGTCAGCATCTGGGGGCGGCGCGGCCAGCTCCGCCAACGCCCACGAGGGGCGGGAACGTGTCACAGTCAGCTCCGGCCCCCCAGGCGCTACAGCCCCATCAGCTACTGCTGCTGGTACCAGCGCAGCTACTGCTGCTGCCCCTTCCGCCTGGCCTACTGTTCCGCTGATGTCGTCGCTGCTACTGCTGCCGCGGTCGCTGCCTCCTCTTGCAAGGCCGGGCATATCGGCGGCAGTGGATTCCTTAGGTGCGGACGGCATTGTTTTATGTGTGGAGGCTGCAGCGGCTGCTGCTGCACAATGGGCTGGGGACAAGAAGGACAGGCCTGCAACTCCTCCTCGGCTCGTCCAACATGCGTGCACTTGCGCGGCGGACAACAGCGCTCAGGACTCCAGGGCAGCAGCCCAGGGACGCAGCATATCGAAGCGCTACGCCAGCTGCTGATAAACCAATGCCAATACGGCCAAGTTAGGCGGTGGCTGACATGAGTGTGGGCTCCCCCTCGGAAGAACACGTCGTGCCTCATGGCATGGGAGTGACTACCGTACCGGCGCTGTCGCGCACCCGGCCCTCGTCGGTAATGCAAGCAAGGGAACAGGTGTGCGGCGTCCCTCGAGTGTCAGAAGAACCCACCCCCCAAATACCGTAAATACATGAGCAGTCGGGACAGAGGCGCACCCGGCCCTCGCCTGACTTCCACGCTGCTCGCAGCAATTGCAATCATGCAAGAGGGGCAAACGTGCCGAGGACGGGTTGCGCAAGTGAAATCGTGACAAGGCGACGATGGGGGCCGGCCGGCCGGGGACGCTCACTGCCCGGGAGCGGGGGGCCTTCGCCGGGGTCCAACTCGCAGGCGTCGCGGGAGCCAGGGGTGTGGCGGCAAGATTGACACGCTGTACCTGCCTGCGTCCTGGCCGACCCAGACGACGAATCCCCACGCGCGGGATACAAACAAACTGTTCATAGGTGCAAAGGCTCCGCGCATCTATCGAATGGCTGGAAAGCCGAGCCTATGACAAGCGATTGGGGCTTTGACGTTAGCGCAGAGTACTTACACAACACCGCTACTGCCGATGCGCTAAGCTGCGTATATTTAAGTTGATTCCGGAAGTTTGCAAGCAGTTACATTGCGCGCGCTGCAAACACTGAGGAATTTTGCTTGATTGCACGCCGACACGCCGCGTCGCCCTTAATTTGGTCGCATCCATTTGTTACGGGGACATCTAAATGTCGGGCAGCCAGGGCTCTCGCGGGGTCGCACTACTGGCTCGCTTCGCGGCCAGCGGTGTTGCATCGACTGCCGTGTCCGCGGCGGGGACGGGGCTGCCGTGCTCCGGCGGCCTGCTCTCGTCGTCGGCAGCGCCGGGCGCCTCCAGCCTGCGCGCGCTGGTCCGTGAAGCAGCCGCACATGCTGTGTGGGGCCGCCAACTGTCCACCGCGGCCGCTGCCGGCGCTGCCGGCGCTGTGGCTTCATCGGCCGGCGCCGCGAAGCGGTGCACCGGCATGCTACTGAGCACGGGCATTCTTTCCCGCGGTCTCGCAACAGCGGTGAGTCATATGCGTGCTCAACGGACACGTGCGCATGTAGGGCGATGCGGACTTGGCGTCTTGTAGTACGCGGGTCGCACCCGTGGCGCACGGAAGGTGTCAGGCGGTGCACGCCACGTGGCACGCTCATGATACTTCAAGCACCCCACGCAGCCGTCAGCCTTAACAATGTCCGCGTCAACCTTGACGAACTAACCACCTGCTGTCCAACCACGGCTCACGTGTCGCAGGCTGAGGCGGGCGCCTCATCTGCAGCAGGCCGAGGTGGGTCGTGACGGCGCGATTGGTTGCGTCGTGGCACGTCTGGCTGCGTGGCGAGCGATAGCATTGTGGGTGTCGTGCAAGTGTTGTGCGTTGTCGTCTAATGTGGTGTGTAGTTCATTGACCTGTTGCCCATGCTGGCCATGGCAACGGTCTCTGCAGGGCTCCTAGCGGGCACACGCGCGGGTGCCACTGGTGCCGCCTCCGCCGGCGCCTCCGCACCCTCCCGCTGCAGCTCCCTGCCCTCCCGCCTGCTGCTGCTGCCCTCCCGCCTCAAGTCCACTGCGGCGGCGGTGGCCGAGGAGGTGCGTTCACTCTTGTAGTGCTTGGCCCGCCCGCTGGCTGCAGTGCTGCGCCTCTCAGCAGGGGGCGCTAGATTCGTTCTCACATGCGCCGTCATCTCACCTCCAGCTCAAACACGTGCCGCTCTGGATCCAGATAGTCATGCGCCCCATGCAGTGCAGCCACGAATCCGATCCAGCTCACCTGCCGATGTTTTTTACACCCCGACCTGCCCACCCCATCCCCCGAACACAGGCCGCCGCCGCGGCGGCAGCCACCTCCTCATCCGCTGCCGCCGCCACCGCCACCGCCACCGCCTCTGCCTACGGCGGCGCTGCGCTCAGCGCGGGCCTCAGCGACGGCGCGCGCCGCGCGCTGGCGGCGTGGCTGGGCCTGTGTGCGGGCTGGGTGTACAGCATGGTGGTGCTGGGCGGCATCACACGCCTCACGCGGTCGGGCCTGTCAATGACGGAGTGGAAGCTCACAGGTGAGGAGCAGGAGGGCAGTTCATCCCACTGAGGGCAGTTCAGTTCATTCCCGGGTGAGGAGGGGTCGCGAGCGGGAGCGACAGAGCGAGAGGGGGTTTTAATGCGTGGGTGTACTGGGCTTGAGGGTGGGCGCGGACTGGCCATGCCGAGACGGCAACCGTACGCACGCACGCGCGACAACTGGCACGGACGTCACGTGTACTTCACCTGTACCTAAACCTCGACGGATCAGGTGCCCAACCTCTGCCTGCCCCCACTCCCGCTCCTACCCGCTCCTATCCGCTTCTGAGCCATCCCACCCGCTCTTCCTCGCTCGTACTCGCCCTCACACACACACACCAGGCGAGCGGCCGCCTATGACCCAGGCCGACTGGGAGGCTGAGTTCACCAAGTACAAGGCCAGCCCCGAGTACAAGAAGGTGTAGCATGCATGGATCGGACTGCCCCTTTATGTAATGTCGCATTCATGGATGGATGGCGTGCCCGGAGTGGATGGAGGACTGGGGGGGGGCAGCAAGATGGAGGTAGCCAGATGGGAGCGGCATTGCACTTGCCAAGCTGAACCGGCGGCGGAGGATCGGGAAGGCGCGCTAATCATCCCAGCTACATACCGCCATAAACTATCGTACCGGTATCCAATGGTGACCCGGTTTGGCGCCACCCCGGGGCCCGTTCCAACACCCACAGGTGCACCGCAGCATGAGCCTGGATGAGTTCAAGTTTATCTACTGGATGGAGTACGCGCACCGGTGAGGCCACACCGCACCGGGGACCGGCACCGGCGGCCCAGCACGCGCTGAACAACACCAGCCCGCTGCCCAGGACGCTCCACACTCTCGCCCCCCACCCTCACTTCTCCAGCATCCCGTTACCCATGCGGCCTGCGCCCACTCGACTCCCATGTGTCGGATTATTCCATGTCTTTTCCCTGCCTGCCTGCCTGCCTGCCTCCCGCTGGCTCTCCCTTGCTCTCTGGCAGCATGTGGGGTCGCTTCCTGGGACTGGCCTTCGCGCTGCCCGCCACCTACTTCGCGGCGCGGCGCTGGATCAACGGACCCCTGGCGCGCCGGCTAGGCCTGCTGTTCTTCATGGGCGGGACGCAGGTGGGTGGGTGTCAGAGTGCACAAGACAACAACCAAAACAAAGACCGTGTGTGTGTGTGGTGGGGGGGGGGGGAGGTGCGGGTGTGGGGTACCGTAGTTCATCGCAACTCCCAAATAAAGCAATTCGAGCTCAAAGTTTAGGATGGCTGTGCGTGTGTGGTGGTGTGGTTTTGGATAGGCTTTGTTTGGGATGGGGTCGACTCTTGGAATTGCAATTGCGAGGGCTGCGTGTGTGCGGTTATCAGCCATGCCACGTATCGGCGTCATGCAGCGGGTGTGCCTGAATAGGAAAGCATTCACCTGTGGTTGCCTGACCCCGAGGCCGTGTGTGCCTGCGGCCGTCCAACCTGTGCTTTCCCTCCCCCTCACGCGCAGGGCTTCGTGGGCTGGTGGATGGTGCGCAGTGGACTGGAGGTGGGCCGCCCGCGCGTGCCGTGACGTGCCCAGAGATGTGTCTGCACAGCATGTTCTCAATGGTGCCAGACTGGGATGGGATGGGATGGGATGGGATGGAATGGAATGGAATGGAACGGATTGCAATGGACTGGCGCCGCCACCCGCATTCGTAGGTCTGCCAGTCGTTACACGTATACACGCACCCCGCCTTGCCTGCCTTGCTTTGCCATCTTCCCCCTGCTAGCCCTCGATCCTTGCAACTCCCCCCATTATCTTATTGACCCACACCGTCCTCATGGATGTATGGCTACCCCCCCCCCCCGCCGCCCGCCGCCCGCCCAGGAGCCGGAGCACGAGTGGGCGCAGCCGCGCGTGTCGCCCTACCGCCTGGCCGCCCACCTCGTGTCCGCCTTCGCCATCTACGCCACCCTCACCTGGACCACCCTGGGTGAGCTGCCCAGCCGGCGGGCCCGGACCGCGGGCACAGCACGCGCACGTCCCCCGAAACACGCACGCCACGCACCCTGTGCTCCTCTCCGCATGCGACGCCCTGCCTTGCCCTGCCCCACCTGCCCCGCCGCCATGTGGCTCCAACCCCCCTCCCCAACCCCCCTCCCCGACCCCCCTGGTTTGGGTTCTCTTGGTCGTTTCGCTTTTGGTTTCTGGAATGAACTACCCTCCCCACCCCCCCACCCTCCTCCAGACCTGATGTACCCCCGCCCCGCCACGGCCGGAGCGCCCCAGTCCCTGCTGCGCTCCACCGCCGGCGCGCGCGGCCGCCTGCTGCCCTTGGCCGCGCTCATCGCCGTCACCGCCACCAGCGGCGCCTTCGTGGCGGGTGCGTGTGTGTGTGGCGTGGCGGTCGCTAGGGTACACAGCACCGAGGGAAACACAGTCAGTGTAAAGGGCCGTGCGTGCGATGCGGAAAACGTGACGCCGCGCCCGGAGCTACCTGGCATTGCCTAAGCCTGTGTTGACGGTAATAAAACAATAAGGGAAAAGCCCGTTGCATGTGTGTTTGTGTGTGTTTGTGTGTGTTTGCGTGTGCGTGTGTGTGTGTGTGTGTGTGTGTGTGTTAATAAACGGAAACGGAGAGAATTCGTGTGTGTGTTAGAAATCACAAGGGAGAGTACTATGAATTCGTGTGTGTGTGTGTGTGTGTGTGTGTGTGTGTGTGTGTGCGCGCGCGCATGTGCAGCCCCCTGGTGCCACCCTCCCCTTCCGCTGCTGCTCCTTATCCACAACCCCCTCCCGGCTGCTGCTGCCCACCGCCCCCATCCCGTCGCACACCCGCCCCGCCCCGCCCCGCCCCGCCCCGACCTGACCCGACCCCGACCCGACCCGACCCCGACCCCACCGTTTGTGTATTTGTGTGTGTGCGTGCTGCCCTGCCCTGCCCTAGGCATGGACGCCGGTCACGCCTACAACACGTGGCCGCTCATGGCCGGTCAGCTGGTGCCGGTGGAGGACTACTGCGACTGGGAGCGGCTGGGGCTGACCCCGGTGCGCAACCTGTTCGAGAACACCGCCGCCGTGCAGTTCAACCACAGGTGAGGTTGGGTGGGCGGCAGGAACGGGCGGGTGCAGAGGACGTGCGGAGGACGACACATGGTGGGAGGCAACTGGCACAGCCCAAGCGCGGGGCGGTTGGATGTGGGGGCGAGCCCGTGGGGTGGCTGCCTGGTGGCCATCCGTAATGTGGCTGGTGCCGAAGCGACTGGCCCTGATCAACTCATGGGACAGAAGCTCATTTCGGTGCGCTTAGCTCTCCGGTGCAACCCTGCAGTGTGACTCCCACCCTCCCAGCATCACTGCTCTCTTGCCGTCCGCCGAAATCCCACCACCAACGGCCCCGCACACAGGACGCTGGCCACTGTGACGCTGTTCTCCGTGATCGCCGCCTGGGCCGCCTACAAGCGGCCGGGGCTGCTGCCGCCGCGTGCAACCACCTGCCTTCACGCTGTGGCAGCCGTCACCGCAGTGCAGGTGGGGTGTGTAAATACCGGCCCATTCTAAACCAAAGCCAAACTAGCGAGCGACAGGCAATGGCGG
Organism: Chlamydomonas schloesseri; assembly: GCA_016834595.1. Taxonomy (NCBI): domain Eukaryota; kingdom Viridiplantae; phylum Chlorophyta; class Chlorophyceae; order Chlamydomonadales; family Chlamydomonadaceae; genus Chlamydomonas; species Chlamydomonas schloesseri. Next base: position 931,206 of record JAEHOD010000025.1, on the reverse strand, counting down.
TAATTTTAAGGCATAGATACTTATGGATAGGGGCCGAACGTCGTCGAGGATGGGCGAGCGGCGCCGTCGGCTAAAATCGCCGCCCGGGCTCGGCGGCACGCGCAACAGCACGAACAGTCGGGGGGGGGGTAGTTTCCTACTTTCGCACACGCATGCGCACGTGTGGTCTCACATGTCAATTGCCACGCGGTGTAAGGCCATTTATTGCATCGCGCCGTTTCACTTGGTTGTTGCCGCCTCTGCCGCGCCTCTCTTCGCCCGTTGCTGCGGCTTGCGGCTACCGGCGCTGCGCTCCGCAAACCCGCACCTGTATCGTTATCATCATGATGCATACCCTAAGGCCTGGAACCCTGTCCTCGCCGCAGTTCGCGCTGGGCGTGTGGACACTGCTCGAGTACGTGCCCGTGCCTCTGGGCAGCGCGCACCAGGTGTGTGAGCGGCTGCGTGCGTCCGTGTGCGTGTGTGAATGCGTGTGTGAACAGAGTGCGGGTGGGCTGGCGCGCGGCGGGGCCTTCAAGCAAAGTCCCGGGCGACACTCCAGCGCGCTTGCCGTGCTGCATTGACTCCTGACTGGAGAGCTGGCCGCTCGCGCCCCTGCCATGGATTGCCCCCTTTGCCTCCAACCGTCGTCAGTCGTCAGCATCTGTCGCCTCGCCACACCAACAAAGCACCCAGCACACCAATACAACAGCACCTGGCCAACCTGCAATTCCCTTGTCCCATCCCTTGTAAAACTTAAATACAATCTAACTCAAAACACGCACACGAACACGAACACGGACATGACTAACAGGCCAACGCGCTCAACCTGTTCACCGCGGCGCTGGCGCTGCTGCACGCGTGCCGCCCGCCCGCGCCCGGCGGCGTGCTGGGGCCGGCGCTGGCGCCGCTGGTGACGCCAGCGGCGGTCGCGGCGGTGGGCGCCGTAGGCTATGCCGTCATCAGCTCCAACGGCGCCGTAACAGCCAGCGAGCGATACATGGGGCCCAGCAACGCGCGCGGCGGCGGCGGCGGCGCGGCGGGGTCCAAGTGAGGGCCGGGGCGTGGGACTGTGCGGGGCGCGGTGCTGCTACCCGGGCGGGGGTCGGAGGCGTCGGTGTGTTGCTGTGCAGCAGGCGGGCGGGTGGATGGGGGGTCAAGTCTCTGACAGGGGTCAGCTAGGCTTGTGTGTATGTTGTGGGGGACAGGTGGTACGAAAGGGCTACACGCGGGATGGCAGCCCATGGTTTGGACTATGACGTGACTGTACGCTTTAGCTTGGCTACGGAGGATATGGTGGTCGACGGGGCGAACGGTAGGCAGGCGGAGTTGCAGTGAGGCTGAGACAGCGGGGCCAGCGAGGATGGGCGCGCGGTGTGGCACAGCACCTGCGCGTGTCTGCTGCTGCTGATTGCGTCTGATGGAGGCTGGGTGTACCGGTATGGTCCAACCATGCCCAACACGGCAACACCGCGATGAGAATGCGGCCCGCTACCAGAAATGAGGAGCTCGTGTACGCAGGAGGACGTGGAGGCCGGTGCGTCTTTCCCCCTTTCAAGTCCCCTCCTCCGTTACACGGAGTGCCACGCAGGAATATCCGCTTTTGGAGCAGCCCAGACGCATAAAGCCGCCTATATCCTTGCACATCCCAATGGTGTCCGCTGTCGCTCCCGCAGGCCCGCCCTCAGGAGTGCCGGTGCGGCCGTCGTGTACGTAGCTCGAGTGCCCTGCCGCGAGCCCTGTTGCTTTCACCGCTCGCACAAAGCCGCCTTGCCCCCGTTCCCAACTGCTTATTCAAAGTGCGCTAGTCTGCAGTGTGTGGCGGACAGGCAGTCGACAGTGCACTTATGCCAGCGAAGACCCTTTTGCCAGGGTGTTGCTCGCCCGATGGGTGTTGCGCGACTTGGCGGGAGGCCAACAAAGCCAAGGCGCTTGCCTTCCGACCGAAATATAGTCATCTATCTGTTGATGTATACTCAACGCTGTTAACGCAAATGAACTCAGGTGGAGCGTCGCAAACTTGGCCCTCAATTTCGGGGACTTGCGCGCGCAAGCGCGCCTTCGCTGACGGCCCCACGCACTCCCTGACCCCAGCGAACCGCCTGAGTAACTGTTTGCACATGTCCCAACGTTCCGGGTCAAGCCATTTCGCCAGCGCGCGCCTGAACTCGGCACATCGTACACGGGTACGGCGGGATCTCAATGCGCCCATCGCGACCCATCGTCCGCGAGGAGGTCAAGGACGCTGGACGCCCTCGTTACGAGCCCACGCAACGCACTCGCTCCCACTTTTGCTTTTTTCTTAACAACCAAACAAGCGAAATGGCCGCCGTGTGCGTCTCCTCCAAGGCCGTGGCCGTCCGCCCGGCGACCCGCGTGGGTAAGCAGATGCTCTCTGCAAGCGGGCCCACTTAGCAGCCTTCCCGGCCTCACCAGCGACTTATCTGGCTTGTCTGTTTCAATTGCTTGCAGCTTCGCGCCCCGCTGCCCGCATGGTGGTCCGCGCCAGGTGAGCTTTGTTCCGATGAGGGTCTACTGGGGACACACCAGTCTGGCTTCAGCGACTGATCTCTGACTCTTTGCCTCGTCTGCCCGCAGCGCTAAGCCCGTCTCGATCAGCGAGAAGGCCGTGGCCGCTGGCGTCAGCGCTGCCGCTGCCGCCTCGCTGGCCCTGGCTCCCATTGCCGAGGCTGCCGTGACCCCGTCGCTGAAGAACTTCCTGGGCTCGATTGTGGCCGGCGCGACCGTGCTGGGCGGCATTGCCCTGGCCATCACCGCCGTGTCGAAGTTCGACAAGACCATCCGCTAAACGTTCAGCTCGGCGCCGATCATGGACCGAGTCATGTTTAGAGCAGCTTTAGATCGGAGGCACGGAGCGCTTTTGCAGCAGCTGTGGCGCTCTGTGGACTTCAGCAGCTGGAGCACAGCCGCTGATCTGGGAGGAGTTGGGCGGAGGAGCGCACGCAAGCATGCTTGCAAGCAGGGTGGTCTGCGCGATGTTGCGCGGACGTGATGTTCGTCGGATTCTCGGGCAACGTGATATCTCTGGAGGGGCCGGGTATTCGCGTTGAGGACGCTTCGCGTGTGTATCATTATGGCCATGCACATTTTTTCATCGAGTGCCTCTCGGATTTGAGAAGACTAAACCCAGGTTCCGGGCCTCTGGCACCGAATGCGTGTTGGCCGCTGTAAGTTTCTTGGCCCCTCATATGATGATCTGCCGCGCCTCAAAGGGTCGGGTGGGTCAGGCGGGGAGGTGCAAGCACGGCGTGGGCAGCGGGCAGCCACAACAGCTTACAGCAGCCTCTCCAGGAAGTGAAGGCAACTCGACATGTTAGGCTCACGTACGCCTGGGTAGTAGATGAGAAGGTTCACAGATCACGTCGCCTATGCCACTGCAGTCACAGACTAGAGTGCACACGGAAGGAAGCCAGCGTGGGAAACTCTTTTGACCCAACGACTTCCCCTTGCCACTGCGCATAACCAACGTAGAATGGTCAATCATCTGAGAGCAAGCAGTATATTCTCGCCTGGGGCCTGCAAAGACTTGGGGGCACATCAGCACGGCTCAATGGAAAGGCGCAAATGACATACTTGTGTCAAACTCTTGGCCGTCTGGCGGCAGCCTGCCGGACACATGAGCGTGTGCGCTCTCCCTTTCCGCTGCATGCGCCCTGACTGACACCCTGCCCCATCCCGGCCCCCTGAACTTCAAGTCCTGACGTTCTTGGTCTGCTCCCACGACCCGGCCATGCACAGCCTCCTCTGCCAGTCTGCCTCAGCGCACACGGGCCAGTCACCCGTCCTTACGGCACTCGCAGCCCATCGTTCGCCACCGATGCAGCGCCCCTCCATTCCACTGTTCCGACCAATGCCCTTGGCACCCACGGCACTTACGGCACTCGCAGCTTCCCCTCATTTCCGCCTGAGCACCTGGGACCTGGGACCTCACATCCACCACCACGTCCATCCTGCATCAACTCGCGAGCCTCGCCTCCCCGCACGCCCAATGCTTCCTGCTGTTCCCACTTGCCCCGCACATGCACCCCCCATTCTCACCGGGACTGTTTACCAGTAACCCCCATGCCCCCACATCACGTGGCCTTCAGTTCACCGCACCACCACCCTGCTAGGCCCACTTCCGCCCACTTCCGCCTCATCAGCCCATGCAATGGTTGCCCAGCTGCTTCGGCTGCTGTACTTGCTCACAGCCAGCTACCGGCTTTTTACTGCTTCTTGGCGGGCGGCCGGATGACCTCCATGCCGCCCAGGTAGGGCCGCAGCGGCACCGGCACCACCACGCTGCCGTCCTCCTGTCGGCCGGCAGCAGGGATGCATGCATGGTGGGCAGAGCGGTTGGGTGCAGCGGGGTGCAGGGCAATGGGAGCGGGGGTTACCGGTAGTAGCGTGCGGGGCGTCTGCCGAAGCGTCCATGCGTGAGCGTAAGCGATTGACGACAAGTCAGTCTCCATCAACATAGGACAAGCCTCGTTACGCACGCACGCATGAACAGCTATGTGCACCTTCCTTTGTCTTAAGTTGATTGCGCTGTTGCACAACCGCAGTCGCACGTGTTCGCAACCCGCCTTGCCCACGCACCTGTTGGAAGTTCTCCAGGATGGCAACGATCATGCGCGGCACCGCGCACGCCGTAGCGTTTAGCGTGTGCACGAACTCGGTCTTGCCGCCGCTGCCGCCCGCGCCGCCCTTCTTGCCGCCGCCCTTCTTGCCGCCAGCCTTCTTGCCCTCCGCGCCGCCGTCGCTGTCCGCGCCCGCCTCCTTGGCGGCCACCCCGGGCCTGCGGTGTGGGGAAGGAGTGGGAGAGCAGCCAAGGCATCGGGGGCGCGTCAGTGCGCGGGGACCTCTTACGGTACCGGTTGCAGGCAGAAGCACACTGCATAGTGAGTATGTAATGTCGCATTCATAATGTGTACAGTCGGCGGCGTGCTGTGGGGGCAGGCTCCCAATACATCCCGTCAACAGTCCACACCTATTTTGCCCGCTCCACCTCCCTCGCCCCTGGGGCATTGGATTCAACTAACCCAATGAACCAGCGGCCCCGCCCCCGCCCCCGCCCCCGCCCCCGCCCCCGCCCCCGCCCCCGCACGCACCTGTACCGGATGTTGAGGCGGCGCGACTGGTAGTCGGTGCAGTTGGATGCGGAGCTGATCTCGCCGTAGCGCTGCAGCCCCGGCATCCACGCCTCCACGTCGTACTTGCGGAAGGCGGGCGCGCCCAGGTCGCCGCTGGGCATGTCCAGAACCTGCGGGGGGGGGGGGGGTGGGGGTGGGGGCGGGGGTGACACGCATTATGCGGGGGGTGGGGTGGGTTGTGGTTACCAGCCCAAACTGAACCAAACCCAATGCATAAGAGCGAGGAGGTGCGGGTGTGGGGTACCGTAGTTCATCGCAACTCCCAAATCAAGCAATTCGAGCTCCAAAATTAGGATGGCTGTGCGTGTGTGGTGGTGTGGTTTTGGATAGGCTTTGTTTGGGATGGGGTCGACTCTTGGAAGCGTGGTGAGCGTGGTGAGCGTGGCCTAATATGGGTGAAGGAGGAGGAGAAATGGGTAGATGGGGAAGTTGTTTCCAGAACCCCAGAGCAAGCCAACCATAACGAAACCCACAGGGGGCGGGTGAGCCACCCATGCAGACAGGGATTGGCAATTGTGAAGAATGATTGGGACGGGAGGCGTAGGTGTGTGAAGGGAGGACGAGGCGTTCAAGAATGTGTAGGGGAAAATGGGGAGATTACATGGTGCGATCCAATGCCCCGCCCCCTGTCCCTTCCTATCCTCGTCTGCTCCTGACCCACCCCTTTCGAGCCCTACTGCCCGCTGCCTCCACCCCGGCCTTCTCCTCCCTTCCCGTGCCTCCTCCCTTGCCCGCAGCTGCCAGGGTACCACACGCACACGCACGTGCACGCACGCACACACGCACACGCACACACGCACGCACGCACGCACGCACGCACGCACACACAGCGCACACGCACCTTGAAGTGCAGGCCCAGCTCGGTGAACATGTCCGCCTCGATGTCGATGAGCTCTTGGTGCAGCGCCTCGGACTGCTCGGGCGTGGCCAGTACGAACATCTCCACCTTGGAGAACTGGTGCACGCGGTACAAGCCCTTGCCGGCCATGCCTGACAGGGCGGGAGGGTTGTGGTTACCAGCCCAAACTAAACCAAACCCAATGCATAAGAGCGAGGAGGGTAGCTCATTCCAATTCCCAATTCGATGAGGATGATGGCGGCAGTAGTGAGATGGTGGGGGGGTGAGTTTGGGTGGGTGAATGGGAGGGCGGGCGGGCGACGGTTTCGAGGCGCGTGATGGAGGAGGGAGCAGGACCAGCAGGAGAGGAGGAAGGCAGAGGAGGAGGAGATGCGAGACGGTGATCTTCACCAGCTCCATCCAGCCCAGCTCACGCCACCACGTCCCCACGCCCCCACGCTTCCACGCCCCGACGCGTGTCCAGGAGCTGCTGGTCGGCGCGACAACACCGACGGTCATCGGTAGAGTTCCTGGCGTGCTGCTCCTGTCACTCACTCCTGTCATCACCAAGACCGCTGCACCAACTAACCCCCACCCACACGCGCACGCCCGGTCGCTCACCCGCGGCGCCGGCCTCGGTCCGGAAGCAGTGGCCGAACGCCACCATTTTGACGGGCAGCTCGGCCTCGGGCAGGATGCGGTCCATGTACACGCCACCCAACGGCACCTCGGCGGTGCCGGTCAGGCACAGCGGCGAGTCCTCCACCGCGTAGATCTGGTGAGGGGTTTGTGGTTACACGGATTAAGATTACGGAAGGCGGGGGAAGGGTCCATGCATTCAGGTTCGGAAGGGTAGGCGTGGGGGGAGTAGTTCATTCCGGAAACTAAAGCGGCCATCGGGGGAGGGGTGTGGGGTGGGAGAGTAGTTCATTCCAGAAACCAGAAGCAAAACGACCAAGAGAACCCGAACCAACCAGCCCAACCCAGGTGGGGTCGTTCATGCCCAGACCCAGAGCAAGAGCCGACCATGCCAGTCAGGTGCACAGCGCACTCAAGCCACTGGCGTCGCAAACTTGGCCCTCAATTTCGGGGACTTGCGCGAGCAAGCACGCCCTCGCTGACGCCCCCACGCACACCCCGACCACGTCGACCCGCCTGAGTAGCTGTTTGCACATGTCCCAACGTTTCGGGCCAAGCCATTTCGCCAGCGCGTGCCTGAACTCGGCACATCGTACACGGGTACGGCGGAATCTCAAGGCGCCCATCGCGACCCATCGTCCGCGAGGAGGTCAAGCACGCTGGACGCCCTCGTTACGCTCTGCCGCAGCCCACGCAACGCACTCGCTCCCACTTCTCGCTTTTTTCTCAGCAACCAAAAAAGCGAAATGGCCGCCGTGTGCGTCTCCTCCATGGCCGTGGCCGTCGGGAATATCCTGTGTGTGAGTCCCACGCCCACGCCCACGCCCACGCCCACGCCCACGCCCACGCCCACGCCCACGCCCACGCCCTACGCCCACGCCCACGCCCACGCCCACGCCCACGCCCACGCCCACGCCCACGCCCACGCCCACGCTCACGCCCACGTCCACGCCCTACGCCCACGCCCACCTGAGTACCCGAGCCGCGGGGCTGGAAGCCGCACTTCTCCAGCACGGAGGCCTTGACCAGGTCGGGCGTCATGATGGGCGTGAAGCCGCGCGATACCACCTGGGCATGACCGCGACCACCACCACCACCACCACCAGCAGCAGCACCAGCACCAGCAGGCGGTAAGTATGAATGACAGTGTTTGAATAGTTTCAGACGCAAGTGTAAGAGTGTTAGTGGTAGTAGATGTAAGATGGTAGATAACCTGCTTGTGATAGAGATCACAAGGGAGAGTACTATGAAAGACTTGTGCGTCCGAAGGGACAGGAACGCCAAGCAGGGAACGCGACGCAACGCATACGCTTGTGATGTGTGTGCGCTGCGCGGTACAGCGCTGGGGGCGCCCTCAACGCCCCAACGACCCCCCTCGCGCATGCCGGTCGTCGTACAGGACGCGCGGCTAGGGCAGGTCTCTGGCGCGATGGTGCCGCTGCCATATGTGGCACCTCGCTCACACACACCCCGCACCCGCTCGCCCGCTCGCCCACTCGCTCGCTCGCACCTTGTTGAATGCGTAGTTGACCAGCGCCAGCTCTAGCAGCGCGCCGGCGTTACGCAGGTAGTAGAACTTCTGGCCCGACACCTGAGTTAAGACGCAGACACAGACACAGGTAAACAAAGAGCGAAGGGTGCGAGGATTGGGAGTGCGTGAGAGACTACAACCCGGTAGGTGCGGTACTCAAGGGATGCTGTCGCGCCCCAAGGCTGTGCCAGGTCGTGCCGGCGCAGTCCAGGGCACCCCCAGCATTTTCCACCTCATCACAACGCCGCTGCCCGAGCTTCTTTGCCGTGCCTTTTTCGCCCCCACCATGCCCCCTTCAAGCCCCATTTGTCGCAAGTTGGCAGCTGTCTGTTGATCAGGCCGGATGCCGCCTCACCGCCACCAGGCCTTGTCCCGCACTTCCAGCACCCGCCTTTTTTTGTCACCCGCCTCGTCGCCTTCCCCCGGCGCTGAGCCCTACGACCAGGCCGCCATCCTCTCCTCCCTCTGTCTTCCCATCTCCCTCCTTCCCGCCCCACCACCCTACCCTTCCGACCGCCTTGAGCCCTGCGGCCGCCCTGAACCCTTTCGGCCGCACTCAGCCCGCTCTCCCCCTCCCTCCGCCTCCGCCTCCCCCGCAACCTCCCTCCTGAGGCCAACCCCCTCTCCCTCCAGGCCGCCGCCCCCTGCCCCCCAGGCCCCCAGGCCCTGCTCCCCCCCAGGCCCTGCTCCCCCCAGGCCCCCAGGCCGCCAGGCCCTCCTCCGCCCTCACCTCCGCCGCGCTCTCGAAGTCCACCATGTCCAGCGCCTCCGCCAGCGTCACGTGGTCCTTCACGGGGAAGGTGAAGGCCCGCTGCGAGCCCACCTGTGCGGTGCGGCGGTGTGTGTGAGTGTGAGTTGGAGTGTGCGTATTGGAATGTGCGTTTTGGTCTGTTGGACTGTGGTGCCGGTGGCGCCGGTGGTTGTGGCAGCAGTGGAAACGGCGGAGCGGGGACTAGGCGCCATGGGTTGGCCGGGTTGCCCCCCGGGGGCACCTGGCGCCCCCCTCTCTCCCCCCAGAAATCAACATGAACTATTCCATCCCACCCCCCACCCCACCCCCCCGCGGCACTGGAAATGTCTTCACACGCGGTGCACCTCGGCTGCACGGCCGCTGCCCCACCACTGCCGCTCGCCGCCACCGGGCGCCGCTCCTGGCGCTCCTCCCTTGAGATGCAGGGTCCCCCCCGCCCCGCCTTCCTCCTCCACCCGCGACCGGTCGCCCATACCTGCCACAAACACCAAACCACTGCACCGCCACTCGCCACAAGCCCTCTGTCCTCACCACATCTGCGACCCTGCCCCCTGGGTTTGGTTTAGTTTGGGCTGGTAACCACAACCCCCCCCCCCCCACGTGTGGTGCAACGTCTGTTCTACGTCTACCTCGCCATTAATTAAACATGCATGGCACCCCCGCCGCTACGTGCGCTGCCGTCCCTGTCCCACTCCGCCTCTCCGCAATTGGTTGGTCCGGGCTTTGGAAACAAAACCCCCGCCCTCCTGTCCCAGTCCCCCGCCCCTCCCTCCCGCGTCGCACCTCCTTGAGCACCGCCGCGTTCTCCTCCCCGCCGATGGGCACCCGCGGGTGCGTCAGGTTGGGCACGCGCTGCCCCTCCCGCTGCAGGGCCGCCTCCACCTGCAGGGGCCGGGGACCGGGCCGGGGCCGCCGGGTGGGCGCGTGCGGGTGTGGAGTGTGGGTGTGGGCGTGGGCGTGGACAGACGGCCCGACGGCGGTTGAAGGCGACGACACAGGGAAAAAGAGATGTGTGAGGCCAGGTGTGTGCACACGGCGCAAACACAGGCGGACTGATCGCGTCACAGCCCGACCACCAGCTAGCCGCTCGCCCCCGCACTCGTCCGCCCGCGCGGTGGCTTCGTTTACTCACATCGGCACACCCCTTGCTTGCACACCTATCTGACCGAGAACCGCCCGAGCCACGCTGCCACCTGCTCCCTCTCCACCCTCCTCCACCTTCCCCGGCATCCCCGTCCTGCAGCCTTCCCACCCAGACGCGCTTCACCACACACCGACTACAAAGTGCTGCTGCTGCTGCTGCTGCGGTTCCGCCTCCCTCTTCCCTCTTCCCTCTGCACTCCCCACCCCCCGGTACTCCCCACCCCCCAATACTCCCCGACCAGCCCCCCTCGTCCTCCAGGCTCTAGCTTACCCGCCCATTCCCTGCCCTCCCCTCCCCTCCCATTCCCTCTTTCTCCCCTCCCATTCCCTCTTTCTCCCCTCCCATTCCCTCTTTCTCCCCTCCCATTCCCTCTTTCTCCCCTCCCATTCCCTCTTTCTCCCCTTCCCTGCGGTGGACCTGCGCGGCATTCTGAACGTGGCGGCAACCGCCCCCTCCACCTTTCGCAGCACACCAGACACCAGACACCACGCCACGCCACACCAGACGCCACGCCACCCGGGCCCACCCGACTCCCTCCCTCACCCCGCTGAGCCGCTCCTCCACGCCCGCCAGCTGGTCCTTCAGCTCCTGGCCGCGGGCGATGAGCGCCGCGCGCTTGTCCGCATCCAGCTTGCCCTGCGTTTGTGTGTACATGTGTGCCGTTGTCGTTGAGCTCGTGTCGTATTAATGAGTTGTGGCAAGGGGGATAATTATGCACACGCGGCGGCAGCACTTGTGAGAGGCCTCGCCCGCAACGCCCGGCTCCACAGCTTGTGGGAGTGCGTGTGCTGCCCCGCTTTGCGCAAACCCTACTTCTAGCACCCGGCCACGTCCCCAGTGACGCTTGCGAACAGGTACAAGCCCCCAGCCACATTCCCCCGTGCTTTTATACGGATCTCGCGTGCCCGACGCCCCAGCGCAATGAGCAGGGCCGCGGCCTGGGCTGGCGGGTACAGCGGGTTGCTTGGGCCAGCAGCGCCACAAACCACACGCAGCGACCGGTCGCGGAAGTGCCGGGTGCACGTCGGCAAGCCCAGACCGATCCAGCTGCGCAAATCTCACCTTCATAGCATTGCTGTTCTCGTTACGCTCCGCGCGCAGGCTGTCCACCTGAGACTTGAGCGCCACAAACTCATCGTAAAGAGCGACCACCTTGTGCGGGTCCGCACTGCTAAAGCGGTTCTTGCAGTTCGTGGCAACCATGTCAACATTCTCCTTGATAAACTTAAAGTCCAGGTGGGCGCGAAAGCTAGGCGCCTCGACCGCAGGTGCAGCGGATGTCGACGGGGCTGCAGGAGCCTCCACGGCAACAGCGTGAACCGTCACCGGGCGATGGACTAGGCGAGTGCAAGCGGGCTGGAATGCCCGACCTTGCACCGAGGCACGGCGCTGCGAAATTTGATTCAGCATTTTGTCCAACTCGCTGGCCCTTTCCTAGAATTCTACTGTGCGGGAAAGGCAACTTGCAATGAGGGGGACTTACATGCCGTTTAAAGGGCTCGCGTCAACGCAAACCCACATCCATTCACGGCCCTTGCCGGCACGCTGGCACGCCCGGCAAACCCGCCTGCACGCCTCCAACCTCCGCGCCTACCGCTGTGCTCGCTTGCTCCCATGCACACGGCCCCGAACTGCCATCATGTGTATGCACAGCCATTCATACATTGGTCACGTAATCCCTCTTTCCTCACGCGCGCAGCAGCCATAGCCATCCCAGCACCGCACCCACATTTAGGCCAGCCACGAGACTGAGCACCAGCAGGTTCTCCACAACCTCCGCATCCGCGTGGTGTGAATGGTGGTGGTGGTGGTGATCGTGATGCCCGTGCTGCCCCTGCTCGTGCTCTTGTCGCACAGCTCTGCTAGCACCCTTGGCCTGACGACCGCGCTCCAGCTGTCCTCCGTTGCTGCCGCCGCCCAGCCCAACCGCTGATGATGACACTGTCACTGTCACAGGCACGGCCGCCACCGACGACGGCAACGCGACATAGCCCTCGCCGCCGCCAGCTCCTCCTCCCAGCCCTCTCCCCAGACCTGCGCCCAACCGCCGGCTGCGGCCCTCCTCCATGCCCGCAATCCCCTGCGGGCCTGCCTCTTGCGCGCCTGCCGCCCCTGCACCTTCCCTTGCACCTGTGCGCTCCACGCCGCCGCACTCGACGTCACTGCCCTCAACGTCACTGCCATCGCTGCTGGCCCCCTCACTGTCGCTGGCCCCGCTGTCCAGCAGCGGCCGCGCCAGCACGGAGGACGGGCCCATCGTCATGAGCTGGCTGGTCAGATACCTGCGGCAGTAGCAGCGGCAGCAGCAGTAATAGCATTTTGGCAGCAGCACTGGCAGTAGCAAGGCGCGGGCACGACTGCAGGCCAACTTGGAAAAGGACTTCCACAGCCGTCAGCAGCAAGGCTTAGCGGGTCAGTCCTGCAACCACCAAGAGCCAAGGGAATCTGGGCCTGCCAGTCACGACCTCCAGCGAACAGCAGCACAGGCGTCCGTCCAGCACCGCTACCGGTGCAGCAGGGGCGCACCCGTTGCTGAGGCCCAGCAGCGCCGTCAGCAGCGCTATCACCGCCACAGGCGCCTCCCACGCCGCCGCCGCCAGGAATGCCGGCAGCGCCACGCAGCCGCGCACCAGTGACACCGTCAGCATGCCGCGCGGCCGCCGCAGCGGCGCCAGCGCCGCCGCCGCCAGCCGCGCCGCCAGCCCGTGCCCTCTCCCTCTCCCTGCACCTGCATGTGCACCTGCCGTGACCGCTGCTGCGCCGGTCGGGAGGCCGCTGCGGCCTGCGCCACGCTGCGCCAGGGGCCCCGGTCGGGCGCCCGCTGGGGTCGACGGCGGCGACGGCGGCAGCGGCGTTACGCAGGGCAGCGTCTTGCCCACCAGGTCCGCCGCGTTGAAGGCGGTGATCAGCAGGATCGGGTACCAGTCGCCCAGGTCGGCGCTCTGTCGGGGGAGGGGGCGGGTGCGGCAGGTCGCCTCCTCATTCACTCAAGGTTTTGGGTTCCGGAAGGTGCCGTGGCACCTTACACCACGTGGCCATGGGGTTGCGTTTGTGCCTTAGTATAAAGGTTGCCATGTGCCCGCACACGGGGCCTGCATGCCTATGCATACGCTGTGTGCGGCAAGGTCGCCCCCACCCCACCATCCAGCCTTCCCCCACCCTGTACCACTGGACACCGGCACTTCATGATTGATTAAACACCATCCATGGATGGCTACCCCCCGCGCTGGTCAGCGCTACCCCACCCCTACCCACTCCTCGGCTCCCACGCATCCACCACACAGACACGCACCAAAACACACAGCTCCGTAAGTCCCAGTGCGTGCACACGCCCGCGGTTCGTACGTCTACCGCTGACTTCTTGTTCTCGACAGAACACGAAAACACACACGCGGCCGGCGCCACACTCACGTGCACGTCTTCCGCCAGGAAACCCGGGAAGATGGACAGCGTGACGCCGTAGGTGGCGAACAGCGCCGCGCACAGCGGCCACGCCGCCGCCACACAGCCCGCCAGCTGCGCGGCGCGGAACCTGCGCTGGGCCGCCGCCGCCGCCGCCGCCGCAGCCTCGCCATCGGCAGCCGTGGCTGGGACGCCGGAGCCGGGGCAGGCAAAATTCGTGGAGTGGTGGTGCTGGTGGTGGCGCTGGTGGTGTGTTGGCAAGGGCAACGGGCCTGGCGCTGTGGCCCGCGAAGCCGGCGCAGACCCCACCAGTTGTGCTACTCCTCCCGCGCCCGCGCCCGCAACCGCACCCGCACCACCGGTAGTCGGGCCGCCGCCGCCGCCGCCGCCGCCGGCTGCGGTTGCCGCGGCCGCGGCCGCGGCCGCCAGCCCCGCCAACGCCGCCTCCGAGCCGTGCACCGAGGAGCCCAGGTCCCCAGACAGCTCCACTTCCAGTGCGGCGCTGGAGGCTGTGTGCGGCAGACTACTGCCGCCTCCTAGCCGCCCGGCCCCGGCCCCGGATCCGGCCCCGGATCCGGATCCGACGACGCTAGCTCCGGCGGCACGGCTGTAGTTGCTGTGACTGTTGCCATCAGCGGCCGCCGGTCCCTGGCACCCTCGTGAGGCTCCATCAGAGCCGCAGCCGTCCACCGCACCAGCACCAGCACCAGCGCCAGCGCCGTTCTCGCCGGTGCACACTGTGTCCGGCGACTGCTGCTGCAGCAGCAGCGGCTGCCGCTCCAGCGCGGCGTCGCTGCCGCCAGCCGCAGCGCACTGGTCGCGCTCCCGCGCCGCCGCCGCCGCCGCCAGGGCGCCGCCGGCGCGCCGCCGCAGCCCCGGCAGAACGAAGTCGTACAGAATCAGGCAGGCAAAGGACAGCAGTCCTGTTGTACATGGTGCGCATGGCAAGGGGCCGTGGTGCGCATGGTAAGGGGCCGCCAAACAGCACTACTAGTGAAGACAAGGCGCAGCCCCGCGACAACTTTGACCAACGTTTATTTTCATCTGGGTAGTAAGCCGCTTGCAGTACAGGCAGGGCGACACACAAGGAGCAGAATGCACGGCGGTTCACACACCCGGACGCCCGGCTGCCCCGATGCGTCGTGTTGAACTCGTGTGATTTCTGTGCGATCAGCACTCATATACCTAAGCCTATCGGACGGGAGTAATGGACCCCAAGGGTCAGCGCTTCTCCCTCACGCCGACAACGATGCCGCTCAACACGTCGTAACCCTGCAAGGAGCATGTCCCTGTCCAGGGTTGCCGCCCCCCCCCCACCGCACCTGCCAGCGCGAAATAGAGCCGGGTGCCGTTGCGCAGCCCGGCGCGTGTGGCCGCGTCCGCGTCCGCGGCGCCGCTCGCGCCAGAGCCTGGCTGCTGGCCCCCATCCTCCTGCCGGGCCGCCGCCGCCGCCGCCGCCTCGAACGATGCTTTGGAGGCGATGCGCAGCAAGCACACCAGCAGTCCGCTGCTGGCGGTGCCCGCGACCACCGCCTGCGTGCAACCCGGAGTGGAGAGGGAATGCGGAGTGGAGCAGAAGTTGAACGTGTGATAGCATGCTATCCAAGCGATCAGAACAATAAGTCCCGGAGCCAGTGTGTAACATGAAAGGAATGGCTGCAAATAATCAAAGCACGACACTCTGAGAGCTTGTGACTTAAAGCATGCACCCCACAAACGCGCGCCCGGGCACGCGTCTACCTGCGTGTAAGGTGGCGGCAGCTGCGCCGCCTCTCCGAACAGTGCGCCCTGGCACAGCCCGTCGCACACGCCCACCACCGCCACGCACACCAGCACCGCCACTAGCGCGCCCACCGGCGCCTCCGCCTGCTGCTGCTGCTGCTCGCCGCCGCCGCCGCCGCCACCGCCGCCGCCACTGCCCTCGCCGCCAGCCGCAGTTGCGGCCGGCGCAACCAGCAGCGCGTCCAGCTGCAAGCAGGCGCGGCAAGGCCGACACGTCTCAGGCCAGGTGACAAGCTTTTCGGTGGAAGCACTGGACCCTCGAGGGTTGCGGCTGCGTCAGGCCGACACGCACGCAGGCCAGGCCGCTCAATGTCCACAGCGGGCACCCACCCTGACCCACCCACCCACCAGCGGCACGGCGGCCATGCAGGCTGTGAAGCCGATGTAGCCCAGCCGAATGCGGCCAGCCAGCGACAGCATGTCGGGGTACCTGCGCCGTCGACGATGCACGAGATGCAGCAGCACCGAACAGCAGGGTCAACCCCATGGCAGGGAGCGGGTAGAAGGCAGGTCACACACACATGGGCGCAACAGAGGGCGCGTCAGCCAGCCGCCACCGTGCTTCTCTGCCTGTCCTGTCCTGCCACGGCCGTGCCGCCAGCTCCCCCCATGCGACCCAATGATGCCCACGTGCAGGCACACGAACACATACCGCACCCCCTCCAGCGGCACGCAACCCAGTGGTCTCCAACAGCCCTCCAACCCAGTTGGTTCGCTTTGGTTTCTGGAATGAACCACCCACCCACCCACCCACCCATCCAGCCCAGCCACCCGCCCAGCTACCCAGCTGCCGCACCTGATGGCCACACCCAGGCTGACCATGCACAGGGGCAGGTACGCCAACGTGAACAGCCGGTCCGTGTGCCAGCCCTGATCAGTCATAATAATCCAGCACCACCAGGAGGGGGGGGCGCAAGGTTGCGAAGGCGCGAGTTGGGAGTGACTTGACTCAAGCATGATGGTATGGCGTTCTTGTATGCACGAGATTGGACAGAAGCAGTCCCGAAAGTGGAGGTGCTGACGCAGGTCACGGGGCAAAGCGAGCACCCCCCCACGCTCAGCGCAGGCCTGCACAGGTCCCAGGCGTGCAGGTGGTCCCATCCAGCCACGCGGGCCATAAGCTGTCCGCCACACATAGACACACACGCATGCGCACTTGCTGCCATGTTCTGTCCTCAGACACACACGCACACGCACACGCACACGCACACACCGTACCCGTCACTGCACCGCAAGAACTGTCCATTCTTTCCCTTGTGAGCTTTTACTGCACGCACCGGGTACACGGCGCCGAAGTAGTCAGTGCCGGTGATGAGCGCGTTCCACGCAGCCAGCAGACCCGCGCCCAGGCAGAAGTACACGGCCCGAGCGCCGCTTGCAGCGCGAGACTGGCCGGCCGCGGAAGCGGCGGCGGCAGCTGAGGAGGAAGCGGTAGAAGCAGGGGCGGCGCCGGAGGGGGAGGCGGCGCGGCACAGCGCTGTGCGCTCGTCATCTGGGCCCTGCTGAGGGCAGGGAAAGGAGGAGGGTTAGCCTGGCGTGGAAGAGCAACAGCTGTCACGCCCTGTCAAAGCTGGTTTCTCCACAGCTTTCCCAAGTTCAAGAGGGTTTACTAGTTGAGGGTAATGCTGGAGCAGCATTCAGCATACTGGCATGTTGGTTGGCCTTATCAGAGAGGGACAGGCCACACAGCCCGCCCCTCACCTTGGGAGCCTTTACCCGCGTATATCGTCCGACGTCAGCGTCCATGGGTCCTTTCGAGGCGACTTCCGCTATCTTCAAGACATTTAAGCGCATAGAAAGCCCATCAGTAGCCCAGCGTGCGTGGAAGAGCAGCGACAAGCAAGAACTCGCAACTTTTGCTGGACGATGTTGCAGTGTTCAGGTTGAATCCCTCTAGTAGTATGCGTCATCAAGATATTTTGTTGAACTGGAAATTTTGATGGGCTAGGATGCCTTTAGAGAGTGCTGGCGCGATGCCCCGAGACCAAATATCGAACGCGCCTCCCCAGGAAGAGCTTTTTAACGGGAGACACCTAAATGAAACTATATAATATGCGTGAGATTACAACTTAGTATCATACACCATCACGGCGCCAGTGGAACAACCCTACCTGGCACGCGTGCCATTCCCCAAATGTCGCCCGCTCAATGCCTCCAAATAGGATGCCATCATTCATCATTTTAGGCCTTGCAAGACCATAACTCAAGCCACCTGTCGCGCCATCCTGCTAGAGCTTTGGCTCCGAACTTTCCCTCATACGTACAACTAATACACCGCTATGGCGGCAAGACCTGAATCAACCCAACGGCCCGACTTCTTGCTTTGCAGCATCCCACCAGCGCCTGCGGCTAAGATCTCCGCCTATGCCTGGTGCGCCTGATGCGTTTGATTATCTTCTTCGTGTTCTTGATGACTCGCGGCTCGCCGGTCGCATAGCCGTCCAGCAGTGCCGCCATATATCGCGCTTTGTCCGACAGGCCTCCCTGCGTGGGCAGTCGGCAGGCAAGCAGGGCGAGCCGGGTCAGCAGGGTGGCCACCGGTCAGAGAGACGGAAGGACCGATCAAAGCACGCTCAGGCGGTTGGCCTGCCCCTGGCACGTACCCAACACACACGTGCTGCACGTGCCACCATCCCCTCCCTTGCATCCAACCATCCAAGCCCCTCCCCCTTCCCCCTGCTGCCCGCCCCCCCTTATCTGCTACCCTTCGCCACATATCCTTGTAACCGCCTCCCCCGCTTCGGGTTCTCTAGGTAAACTTGCTTCGGTTTCTGGAACCCCCAACCCAACAACCCTCTCCCCCGCACGCACCTGGCAGGGGTAGTGCACCAGCACCCAGTCCCGCCACTGCTCCGGCCCGCAGCTGCGCTCCACGGGGTCGGCGTAGGGCTGCCCCTCGCGCCGCCACCAGTCGCGCCTGTGCTGCTTCACCACGGCAGGCACGTGCAGCAGCTGTGGGAGGCAGCGGGGGAAAAGGGAGGCGGGTGAGCGGGCCAGCTCAAGCCAGCCTAGTGGCCCAAATACAGGCCGTAGCATGCCCGATTGCTTGCGCATACGGTAGCTCCTGCTGAGGAGGAGCACACGCGTGCCCACGGAAACGCCCCCGCCGGCCCCCCGACTCCGCAGCACACACCGGCGCCCATCCGCCCATCCGCACCTGCATGTCCGTGTCCGGGAAGCTGCAGCCACACCCTGGCTGGCACATTGACACGAAGCGACGGTTGTCCAGCGAGTGCCAGCGCAGCCCCACACGCGGCGCGCACGCCGTGATCACCTTGTCAAACTCCTGGGGGCGGCGGTGGTTGAGTGGTCGGTTGGTTGGTTGGGTGGTTCGGGGCGGGTTGTGCTGGCGGCTAGGGTTTTGCTTTGCCAAACGTGCATGTGGACTCGATGCGTTTGCCTGCCGCCCGTGCCGTGCCGTGGCAGTCCATTGTGGCCCCTTACCACGGCCTCTCTTCTGCTTCCCTGCTCCCTCTGGCTCCCTCATCCCCCTGTCAATGGTCGAATTGGGAACCGGAATAAACTACCTCCCCCTCCCCCCCCAACCCAACCTGCCGCCCCCATACCGCTACCTAACCCTCCCCGTCACCACTCTGGCCCCTACACTCCACCCGCTCCTCCTGAGTCCTGACCGACCCACATACCGTACCTAAGGGGGATCACCGCGCATGTAATTAATTCTTTTGCCAAAAAAGCTGCAGTACCGCGCACCCCGAGGGGGGGTGCGCGGTGGTGCAAACATTATCTTGGGAGGGGTGCGCGGTGCTGCAAAATTACCCGGATGGGGCGTGCCAAGTCGAAAAATTTCTAAGATAAGCGTTTTAGGTGTCTTGCGCCATTCCTGCCTTCGGTACTGGTATGCTTCGAGACTGAATTGAAAGAGGCGGGGGTTAGCTGCGCAAGGTCTAGCGGACTCGCACAAGGATACAGGCTCCGCCGCGCAGCGTTGGAGCTGCGCGGCGGTGTACAGTTGCCCTTAATGGGGGTGCGCGGTGCAAAAAAGTTACCATTTTTTGGGGTGCGCGGTGTGTCAAAAAATAAAGTTTTTCCGGGTGTGCGCGGTAATCAAGCGTTCGTACGGTACCTCCTGGTCCCACAGCCGCGGGTTGTCCGTCTTGGCGGTCATGTCCTGAAACCAGCGCCCCACGCAGCGCAGCGCCGGGCCCTCGGAGCGGAGGAACATGACGCCTGCGGCGGGTGGCCATCCATGACGTGAACGGTATTAGGCATTGTGGTAGTGAAGGGGAAGGGTTGCGGGGTTTGGCGCGTTGCGGATTGAGAATGCAGTGAAAAGCACGGGGATACAGCAGGGGTCTATGCCAAACGCCCAGACCCCGACGCAGGAGAGCCGGGCAGTGCACCATACCGCACACACCATGCCGTGCCACGCCGCGCGCATACACACACACGGTCTTTGCTTTGCTTGTTTTCCCCTTGTGATCTCTAACACACACACACACACACCGCCGTTGCCTATGCATGCTGCACGCACGGTGTCGACCCTTCCTCCTTGTGCTTTTCTAACACACACACACACACGCACACATCCTATCCGGGTAAGTATGGTATCGGCTCGGCAGGTTGGTCGGCGTTGGTATAGTATGCAAGGTAACTTGCGACCGTCCGTAATCGCACCGCACGCATTGTCCTATGTCTGCTGTTCTCTCCCTTGTGACCTCTAACACACGCACACATCCTATCCTTGTGATTTTCTAACACACGCAAACGCACACACGCTCACACGCACCTATGTTTGATCCCGGCTTGCGCACTTCCTTGGGCTGCAGCGGCTGCGCCATGTCCACCACCTGCGCACTTGCAGAGACACAAATGTGGCGCTGTCACCATTGGGAGTATGCACCGCACCGTATAACCACCCACAAACCCCTCTACCTCTCAGGCCCCCCGCCCCCCCCCCCCACCCCCGCCGCACCGCACCTCGCACTTCTCCGTCAGTACCGCCAGGTGCGGCCGCAGCGGCAGCACCGAGGGCAGCGGCGAGCGCAGCACCACCACATCCGCGTCCTGCGAGGGAGCCAGGCGCATGTATGTGTGTGTGTGTGTTATAGCCTTATAGGAAGGGGAGAGGGTCGCAATTCAAGAGGAGGGGCAGCAGCTGAACGTTTGGGCCGCACCGGTATCCGCTCTTGCCTGTTGCGATGAGCCGCACGCCCCCGCCCCGTGCCCTTCTGAGCTTCGTGCAGCACCGTACCAGTTCACGACCGCTCACCACCACACTGCTCACCTCCTCTCCCCCACACCAGTAACTAACAATCTACCGTCACTTCAATTTAGCCCCTCACCTCACCAGCCCTCTGACCGCCCCGCTCACCATGGCCATCACATCGTATCCCAGGGACAGGGCGTTCACCAGGTATTTTATCTTGGCGAAACCGATGGCCACAAACTCGGCGCTGTGAAACGCCGCCGCGCCGCCGCCGCTGCCGTCTCCGTCTGCCTCGCCGGCGGGGTCCACCTTGTGCGCCATATCCTGATGTGTCAAAGTAGCGGGTGGGGTGGGTGTCAGAAGCAGGCATCAAAGCTGGAGCGTCTCAGATGATCAGGAAAGGGCTGTGAACGGTATGGATACATATACTGTATCACGCCGCACCTATCCGCCGCCTCACACTGTCACACACGCCTTGGCGGCCCCCGGGCAACCTCTCGCCCTGATGCCCATCCCCCTACCGGCCTCTGCCGACCACCGCAGGCCCCACCGACCCCAACGGCGACACCGCGCCCTTCCCCGCATCATCCCATCCTCAAGCTACGGTTCGCATGCCACACCGCCCAATACTTGGCCCCCCCCGCCCCCCCCACACAATATTCCCATGGACGGTACGTATCCGTCAGTAACTGCGAGCGATTGCGGGGATTCCTCTCCGTTTCCGTTTACCAACACAATATTCCCATCGGTTTTGCAATGGGTGGCTTGCTTTTGGTTTCTGGATTAAACTACCCACCCTCACACACACACACACACACACACACACACACACACACACACACACCGTCACCACTACCACCACCACCACCACCACCACCAAAACCACCACCACCACCAAAACCACCGCCCGCGCCTCCTCACCTGCAAGCACTGGTGGCCGTACCGCTCCCTCAGCCTCCAGCACTCATCCTGTGCGTGCTTGTCCCACGTCATCACCACCAGCGCGCTAGCCAGCGTGCGCCCAGTTCCGCCGCTGCTGCCGCTGCCGTCGCCCGCCTCCTCGCCCTCCTCTTCCATCTCTCGCCTGTCCTCGGTATCCTCCTCCTGACCCTCCCCTGCACCCGTCGCCTCGTCGCCCCCGCCTGCGCGACCCTTGGCCCTTGCAAGCGACCGCGTGTGCCTGCTGTCACTACTGCCTAAATCTGCCACCGACAATGCGGCGCCAGCATTGCGTGCTGCCGCTGCTGCTGCTGCTGGCGCTGCTGCTGCTGCTGCCGGTTGCTCCTGGCCGCTCCATTGCTGACCCCCCAGTACCGGGTGCGCTTGCTGCTGCTCGCTACTGAGCCGTCGCCTGAGGCTGTGCCGCCGGCCCTCGCCCTCGCCCTCGCCCTCGCCCTCGCCCTCGCCCTCGCCCTCGCCCTCGCCCTCGCCCTCGTCGCCTGCCCCTCTCCCTTGGCCGCCACTGCCGCCGCCTGCGGCCTGCCACACCCGGCCCAGGTCGTGCTCGCTGAAGGCTGTAGCACCGGCGACGTTGGCGGTGCTACTGCCGGGCGGCAGTAGCTGCGCCCCCACCCCGTCCAGGCCCTGGTCCGCGGGGATGCGGCTCAGGGCCTCGAGCGTGAGGGGCAGCAGCCGCTCCGCCACCCTGTGCGGACGGTCCATGGGCCCGTGAGGCACGCACGGGCGGCCCGCGGGGCCAGGCAGGGTAGCAGCTGCTGAGCCCATTGCAAGGTTGGATGAGATGCTGGCAGCTATGGCGGCGGGCGGCTGTGCCGGGTAGTACCAGGGCGTGCCCGTGCACCCCGCCGGGTTACCGCCTTGCGACGTGCACAAAACACGGGCACGTACGCACCCACGCACCGACTCTTCAATCCCGGACCCAACCCCCCCCCCGTCCCCCCCTCCTTCTCTCAACAAGCCGCACAGCAGCACCCCCACCTTTCCCAAAAGCCCTAGTGCGGCTTGCCTGTGGCTCGCCATGGTCAGGAGCACCACGCTCCGCTGCTCGCCGCCGCGTGTGATAGTGAGCGCCGCGTCGGCCAGCGCCTCCGCAAAGCCAGCGTCCGGGAGCGTGACACCCTGCTCATCTGTGTGCATCCGTGCTGCTTGTTCTATAACGGCAAGTTTCTCGGCGTCTCCATCTTGTTTTGACTGGAGCTCTCGTGTGTGCGCTCGCGTGCGAGCTCCCACCGCGTCTACATTTTGGCTCACTGCTTGCAAAGCCAGCAACACGAAGAGTAGGAGGCACAATACTACACGGAAGCGTATGTTGAGTTGAATTGCAGCTCAGCGAGCTACTAACGAGCGCTGTATGACACGCTGGCTTTGCACTAGCTGGCACAGGTACGCTCTCGATCGAAAAATGGTACACCAGTGATACAGTTCATTAAGGTTTTGGCATTCTGTATCCATTGGAGTTGCCCGCATGGCCAATTGTGCGCCCACATCACTCGCGCCCGCCTTAACCGAAGTCTCAGGTTTTGCTGGCTTCCGGCCCAAGGCCTGCTTAATCAAGCCAAAAATGCCTGCAAGACGCACATGTGTGAAATTGCGAATGCCAAAAGGCACTAGCGAGCCTGTGGCGGACTGCCAGAAACTGGCACTACACGCAGATCCCCGGCGACATCCAGGCGCCAGCCCGGAACGCTCTCAGGCACTTCCACGTACCTGCTATCTATTGCACACTTGAAACCGTCCACTACGTGCATGAAAGTTGCAGCTTCTCCCAACCCCAGCCACCCTCCACATACACGTTCCACTATCGTGAACGTTTAGGCACCGCCGTCTACTAACCCTCGCTGTCATCATGCCATCCCAACCTCTCTGTCACCCTCACCGGTACAAACCCGCACCCCCGTCTCCCGCCATCTGTCTCACCCGCTCAGCCTGCGGTCAGCCCGATGTCACTGCCCTGTGCAGCAGCATGTGCACCAGCGGCAGCCGCTCAGCCAGGTCCAGAGCCACAGGCACGATCTCGTCGTGCACGAAGCAAAAGGCGCCGTAGGCGGAGGCCGTGACGGCGCCTGCCGCCGCCTGCAGCGGCTGCAGCGCCGCGGACAGGGCGGGGTAGCGCCGCAGCAGCGCGGCCGCCAGCGGCGCGGCCACTTTGGACAGGGCCGTGAGTGCGTCCTCAGCCGTCTGCGCGCGTTGGGCGGCGAGGTGAGCGAGAGAAAAACACACGTGCGGCACATGCCGAATGCTTTTGATTGACCATTCGGCCCTATCATGTCCAGGCGTTTCCCAGCTGCCTGCTCCTGCGGCCCTGCCCCTGCGGCTCTTCCTCTGCGGCCCTGCCCCTGCCCACGGACCCACCAGTTGCAGCTGCGCCAGCCCCGCCCAGTACGCCGCCAGCAGCCAGCCCAGCCACGCCACCGCCCAGCCGCCCAGCAGCTCCGCGCCCGAGCGGTGCCGCCGCAGCAGGTCCACCAGTGCGCCCACCGCGTCGATGACCGCGCCCGCCAGCACGCCCGCAGTGCACAGCGCCACGTACCACAGGCGCAGTAGCAGCCACGGCCACGCCACGGGCAGTAGCAGCGCGGGCGCGAGGACGTAGCGGATGAGCGCGCCCGGGGAGGGCCGCGCGGCTGCCGCGGCAGAGGTGGCGGCGGCCTGCTTGGGCGCGGCAGCGGCGGAGGAGCCGAGGCCGGGGCCGTTGGGCGCCATGGGGCCGGAGAGGGAGGGCACGCGGCGGGGCTTGGGAGAGGCAGCCCGCACGCGGTGGTTCAGGCCGGGAACGGAGATGGGCGGCGGGCCTGGATGGATGCCAGCGCTGCTGCTGCCGCTGCCGCCGACGCCGCCGGCGCTGGCAGGGGCGAGAGGCAGCGGCATGCCGAACAGGCTGAGCTGCGGCTGAGGCTGGGAGCTGCCCGCGCTTGCTGCCCCTACCGCGCCAGGGGCCGTGCCAGCTCGGACCGGCGGCTTGCCGCTGGGGTTGCCGGCGCCTCGGCCGCCGTCACCACCGCTGTGCGCCGGCGCTGATGACGCCGCCGCGCCCATGCCGGAGCTGATGCTGCGCCGGACGCTGTCCATCACTGCGGCGCCAATGCCCACAGCGCCACCACCCACAGTCGCCGCAGCGCTGCCTCCGTCTCCATCTCCTTTGCGAGCGCCAGTGCCGCTTCCGCCTGCGCCACCGCGGCCAGCGCTGCCGCTAGCCTGGCTGTGCTGCTGCACGCTGCACGGCGTGCTGACCCCCGCCCCCGCCCCCGCCCCTGGCCCGGCCCCTGGCCCGGCCCCGCGGGTCCTGACTGCACTGGCCCGATCTGGGTCGGCGGGGCTCACGCCCATGCCGGTGCCACCATTACCGCCGGTGCTGCTGACGCGGCCGTGGTTCCCATGGTTGCCATGGCTATGGTGGCCGTGGTTCACGCCGCCTGGGTCACCGCCACCGGCGACGTCCGCTCCCGCGACGCTGGGGCAGCGGCTGCCCCACGCGCCGCCCCCGCTGGTTGCCGGACTGGCGCCCAAGGCAGCAGCAGCAGCAGCCCCATCGTGCTGCTGCGTCTTTTGCGGCAGCTGAGGTTCAGAATGTGGGGGCTGCCGGCCGCCGGGCCCTCCGCCAGCGAGTCTGCTGTGGGCGGGGGAATGCAGCGCCTCTGGCCCGCCGCGGTCAAGGCGGTGCGGCATAAAGACGCGAGGCTGGCCGCCGTTTGCGTGGCTGGGGCTCGGAGGCGCCGACATGCCGGCGTTAGCAGTGCGCGGCGAAGCGGCCGGCCGCGGGAAGGATGCGCTTGCAGTCGGCAGGCCCCCACGTTGAGCGCTGCCGCCAGTCGTTGGCACAGCTTCGCCTCCCAGAGCCTGTAACTTGCTATCAGATGCCGATGAGAAGAGGAAGGAAGGCACCAGGTAGCCGAGCAGGCCAGCGCTCCGCTGCGCGCGCCTGCTGACCGCTGCTGCTTCCGTTGACGCCGTTTCCGCAACCTCGCGCTGTTCTCGGGCTTGCATCGGCAACTCCCTCATCAACAATCAGCGGTCGAGACTCCTGCTTGGGTGGCGCGGCTGTTGCGTTCGGGAAGGCCGCCCGAGGGCGGGCCGATTTTTCTCTCCCGTTCGAGATATCGCTGAACCTGCTGGCTGAACCTGCTGCGTGCTAGCTTGAATAAGACGCGAGGAGGCGTCACGCGTTGCAAGCTCAACTGCGGTGCTTCACTTATTGGATGAGCGTTGATGCCGCTGGAAGGCTCTTGCCTACGTGTGAGCCTACGCTAAAATAATTTGGGAAAGTTTTGCATAGAGTACAAGCGAAGGGAGCGGCGGCGAGACAGGGACCTCAACGCCCACGGGGTTTGGCACGCACATTATGGCACGCTGCGCAAAGCCCCAGTGCCGCCCCCCCTCACTTCCGGGCACGCTGGCCGCGGCGCCAGTGCCGCCCTCCCACTCGCCTATCCGCACCTGGTGCTCCGCGCTTACAATTCTCTTACATGACCCGGCTTTGAGCGACGTCACGGGCGGTGCCACCTACGCAAGGTTGCCGCTGCCCACTCGCGCACACTGCACGCATGCATGTGGGCTGCTCCGAGCTCCCAAAGGGCAAGCGGGCCTTCACCTTCCCTGTGATTATTCCTTGCAAAGCATAATATGGCCTGAAAATATGCGAGACATGTGGAAGAGAACTGTGGATTCCCGCGCGATGGGTTCAGAGTTGACGAAACCGTGCCTGACTATGTTATCTGAAACCAACAGCAATTTAATTCTTTTTATCCAAACGTATATGCTGTATAGCAGGGCACCTGCTGAATGCTGAACGGGAAAAGCGAGAAGCTCGCATAACGCACTCTTCCCCGATCGCGGCCTCTGGCCGATCGGCGTCAAAAAACATTGCCTTAAGGAGATATTTGCTTATCGCATTGTCGGAGGGCCAGCCATGGCGTATCCACTACACGACGCCGCGAAGATTGGGAATGTCAAGGCCGTGAACGAGCTACTTGCGCAGCAAGTTGACGTTAATCAGAAGGACCGCCTGAGCAGGACCCCGCTGCACTTGGCGGCCTGGTCCGGCCACACGGTGAGCCAGTCGACGGCGCGACGTCAAGCGCACCCTCAGCGGCGGCACTCCTAGTTCTCCAATGGGGCCTACGGCCGCCCGGCGTCTCACCTCTCACGCGCGATTTCAACCTCACCCTCCTCTATCCTCCTGCTCGGCTCCTCCTCTCGTAACAGGACGTGCTGAAGCTGCTGCTGGCGCACGGCTGCACGGTGAACGCGCCGGCGGGGGACGACATGAACGCGCTGCACTTCGCGGCGCAGAAGGGGCACGCCGAGTGCGTGCGCCACCTGCTCAACGCGGGGCAGTACATGGACTCGCGCACGCGCAAGGGCCTCACGCCGCTGCACCTCGCGGCGCAGGCGGGTGAGGACACCGGGCTGCGGGGCGCGGGGCGCGGGGCTTGGAGGACAGGTGGCGCGTGACTGGGAGACGCAGCTGCTTGCCGCTGGGCGCAGATGGGCCGGCGGGCATGAGGTTCTTGATATCTGTATACAGTTCGCGGCTGGATGCTGACGGCCGGCTGCACGGCGCTGGCCCTGCCCGCCACAGGCCACAAGGCGGTTGTGGAGCTGCTGCTGAAGCGGCACGCCAACCCCAGCGCCGCCACCAAGCGCAACGAGACGGCCCTGCAGCTAGCCAAGGACCCCGAGGTGCGGGTGGCGTGCTGTGCAATGGAGGGGGCTGGGCATGTGCGGACCTTGCCGCAGGGCTGATACCGCTCGCCAGCATAACACGTCATTGACGTCAGTCGCCTGGCGCCAGCGCATCCGCTGGGTGTGGATGTCAGGCAGGAGCACCTAGCTAAGCAAGCAAGGCTACGGGACGGCGCTCCAATCCCTACCCAACCTCGTCATTAAATTAAATGCATGGAGCCCAACCCGGCGCAGGTGGTGGCGCTGCTGCAGGAGGCGGTTGCGGCGCAGGCGGCGGGCCGGGCTGCGCGCGAGGCGGCGGTTGCGGCGGACGTGGCGGAGATGGCGGAGGGCGGCCAGCTGAAGCCCAAGAAGCAGCGCAACCTGCGAGGGCAGCCGCAGCAGCAGCAGCAGCAGGGCAAGCGGGGCGGCGCGGCGGGCGCAGCAGGCGGAGACGAGGCGGGTGGCAACGGCGCGGGGCCCAGCGGCAATGGAGCAGGAGCAGCAGCAGGAGGAAGTGGAGGAGGGGCTGTGGCGGGAGCCAAGCGGCCTGCGGCGGTGGCGCTGGACCTGGACGGGGAGGAGGAAGAGGAGGAGGAGGGTATGGCGCTGAGGCCGCCGGCGCAGCGGCGGGCGGCGCAGGAGCGAGAGCAGAAGCAGCAAAAGCAGGAGCAGGCGAAGGAGAAGGAGGAGGAGCGGGAGGTGGCGATGGCAGAGGCGGCTGTGGCGGCGGAGGCGGCTGGCAAGTCGGAAGACGAGGCCGCAGTGGCGGCAGTGCAGGCGGGGGCGGAGGCAGCCGCGGAGGCTGCGGCGGCCGAGGCGGTGGCGGGCCCGTCCGCCGGCGCCGGGCCGTCGTCTACAGGGCCGTCGCGACCGCCGCCGCCGCAACCCCAGCCGCAGCCCCAGCAGCAGCGCAAGGTGGTGCCGGTGCCCGCCGCCTTCCTCGAAGAGGACGAGGAGGAGGAGGCCGCCGCGGCCGCCGCGGCAGCAACGGCGGGCGCGGGCCGGGCGGCGCCGCTTCGCTTCAACGTGCGTGCGGAGGACGACGGCGAGGAGGACGAGGAGGAGGAGGACGACGAGTCTGGTTCGGACCAGGATGAGGACCAGCAGGAGGCGCGGCGGCGGGCCCGGCAGGCGGCGCGGCAGGGCCTGGCTGGCGGCGACCTGGCGGCGGCGGCCGCGGCGGCGGCCGCAGCTGCGGCGGGCTACGTTGGTGGTGACTCGGAAGACGAGGTGGGCGGCTGGGGGGCGGCTGGGTGCGGTGTAGTACCGGGTTATTTCGGGGGAACTGCGCGGGACGCAGTCGGCAGCTGGAGGGGCGCCATTCGCGCGCTTCCTGATTGCAGCGGCCTAGTTTGCAGTTCCGCAGCCCAGCGCAGCCACAGACCAAACGCGTTGCCTGCTCACCGGCCCCAACTCTGTTGGCCGTGGTCCGATGCGGTCATCCCTGCCGCCTGATGCGTGGTTGCTGCTTCCGCCCGGGCCTGGACAGGACGATGAGGACGACGACGAGGACGAGGACGGCGAGGACGAGGGCGAGGAGGACAACTACGCGCTGGCGGCCGGGCCCGCCATGCCGCCGCCGGGGCGGCCGGGCGCAGCGGCAGCCGCGGCTGGGGCCGATGGCGACGACGGGGACGGCGAGGGCGAGGAGCCGGAGGACGAAGAGGACGGGGCGTATGAGATGGCCGCGGGGCCGGCGTTGCCGCCGGGCGTGGGTGGCGCGTGAGGGTATGGCCATGGGGGCAGTTCCGGAGGCTGCGCATAACCAGTGCGCGGCAGGTATGATGAGGGGTGGGGTGGGATGGGGGTGGGGGTGGGAGGTGAGAAAACGCATGCGGGCGTGTGGCGGGCCACACAGGTGCCGGACCCCCACCATATGGTATAGCGCATATTGTATGGAGGCATCACCTGCGTATGTAGCGACCTCGTGTGAAGAAAGACAAGCGCTGTAAACGTTTGCAATTTGTGGCAGCTGCAAGCCTCTGGCTTCATCCTACTCCTTGTGTAGTTTTTTTATACCAAATGAAGACAGCTATGAGAACGATGCATAAGATGGGAACGAGCTCAGCGTCTGGGCCGGCGAGCGCTTGGCGCGGGTAAGCCTCTGGAGCCGAGCGCTGCGATGCTGTGGGCGCAATACCAGCTTATTGCTTGGATTTGGAAAAGCCTTCAACCAGAGGGTTGGCATTCTACTTGCATAGCTCCCGATGGACCAGCCGAATGACCGCCAGCCCACTCGCAGCGTGACGCTATCGGCGAGTTCCACCTTCCGCATCATGGAGCGGCAGTGGGTTGCGACAGAACAATCCAGGGCCCCGCTCCAACCGTCCTCGTGTAACTCGAAACCCTATCGCTGCCACTCCAGACACATGCACCGCGGCACTGCCGCCCGCTGCGCCACTGTCACTGCCGCGGCCGGGGCTAGCTCGTCGGGTGCTGCCGCCACCGCAACTGTGGCGGCCCCACCGTCGGCTGCTGGCGCCTCTTCCTCTGCCCCGGACTGGAGCGAGCGCTTCCGTGTGCGGTCTGTGCCAGAGCAGTTCCGGGAGACGCGCCAGAAGGTGGGGACGCGCCGTGGGCAGTTGCCGAGTCGGTCAGCCAACCAGTGCAAGAGGGGCCTGTGGGAGGGGCCTGTGGGAGGGGCTTGGGCTGGATTCACTACAGCTGGCGCCCCTCGCTGCTCCAGTACAGTCGGGCAGGGTGGCGGTGTGTAAGGTGGGCGCCGCGGACTGCTTCTGAGTTGCAGCAGGCTGGGCGCAATGGCGGCACCGCCGGCGTCTAGGGTTGCTGAAGGGCCGCTCTGCCGCCCGCCGGCGCGACTCCGGTCTGTGAAGACCACCTTGCTCGATAAGCTGAGCTTACGTTCGCTCGATTGAGCAGTCCTCTGGCGGTGTCAGCGGCGCAGCGCTCCGCTGTAGCTCGGCTGTAGCCCCCGCCCCGCCATGCGGTGATATGCACAACCCCACACACGGCCGTACGGCGGGTCACTCCACGCAGGTGTGCAAGGAGTTCCTTGCGGGCGGACTCCTGTACCTGGAGGTGGGGCGGGCGCCTGGGCGTGTGTGTGTGTGTGTGTATGGGTTGGGGTGGGGGTGGGGGTTGGGGTGGGGGTGCGGGGTGCGGGGTGGGGTGGGGTGGGGATGAATGTGCATGTGTATGTGTGGGCGGGGGAGGTGGAGAGGAGGGTAAGCCGTGTAACAATGTGGTGGTAGCGGCGTGTGGGCGCGGGAATACGCTTGTTACACCCATGCTCTTCTGGGCGCGGGGCGAGTGTTCCTGCTGTGGGCATTGGGATTGATGCCGGATGCGTGTCCTGCATGTCGCTCTCCTCTCAAACCAACCCCGGCCCGCCGTTGCCTCCCGCTGCGCTGCATCGACCCATCACCAAACCTACCTCCTCTTAACCCACCACCCATCAGTCCGGCGAGGCGCCCGCGCGCAACGGCAGCGACGTCTTCCACCGCCACCGCTCCCACTCGCACTTTGTGTACGTGACCGGCTGCATGGCGCCCGGGTACGGCGCGCTCATTGACGGGGAGACAGGTGCGCGTGGGCGCAGAGGAGCTGGGCGTAGGGGTGGCAGTGGTGGCGGTGGTGGTGGTGGTGGTGGGGCTGGCGGTGGTGGTGGTGGTTCTGCACCGGCACCTGCGTGCCTGTGATCGTCCGTGCACCACCGCTACCGTAGTAGTGACCTCGTCCCCGCGTGTTCACTGTGGCCCCTTCGCCTCCCCGCATACACATCTCTCCTCTCACCGCCACCGCAACACACGGCCAGCCTACCTCCACCACTACCACCACCACCACATCATCTACCCACTCCGCCCCACCTCCCCCCCCCCACCAGGCCACTTCACGCTGCTGGCGCCGCGGCTGCCCGAGGAGGCCGCCTACTGGGTGGGCGCCGTGCCCTCGCTGGAGCAGCTGCAGCAGCAGTACGGCGCCGATAGGTGCGTGCGTGTGTGTTAGAAAATCGCAAGGATAGGAAGGGTCGACACTGTGTGTGTGTGTGTGTGTGTATGTGTGCGTGTGTTTGTGTGTGTGTTAGAGATCACAAGGGAGAGTACTATGAAAGACTTGTGCGTGCGAAGGGACAGGAACGCCAAGCAGGGGACGCGACGCAACGCATACGCTTGTGTGTGTGTGTGTGTGTGTGTGTGCGCGCGTGTGCGTGTGAGTGTGTGTATGTGCGTGTGTGTGGTAATGATAGTGGTGGCAGGGGGAAAGGCAGCGGAGAGGGTGTTGAGGGGGAGGGCAGCAGCCGGGTGGCGGCGGAGACACGCCGGGTCTCGCCGGGTGATGCGCTGGTTGATGCTGCCAACGCCAACGCGCAAGGGGCGTGCTGTGCCGCGACGCACGTGCCATTGTAAGACATAAAGCTGCCCCCAACCCCAACCCTAACCCGTGCTCTAGCTTCTGGAACCATCTGCCGCACCCAGGAACTTCCCTGTCTGCAGTGCTGGTGTGTCCTTGCCTCATCATACCTGGAGCCCCACCCACCGCCGTGTCCCGCCAACCCCGCAGGGTTGCGTACATGGATGAGCTGAAGTCGCTGCTGGCAGCGGCGGCGCGCGGGCGGGACGTGCACACGCTGCCGGGCGCGGCGGCGGACAAACTCAAGGGCGTCGTGCCCGCAGGTGGGGCGGGGCGTCTGAGGGGGGGGCGTGAATTGGCGCTGGTGTGTGTTAGAGATCACAAGAAAGAGCACTATGAAAGACTTGTGGAGTGTGTGTGGGATAGTTCATTCCAGAAACCAAAGCGACCATGGGGGGGAGGGTATGTGCGGGCCGGGGCCGCGCGCATGTGACTGTGCACGAGCGCACGACCAGTTGGATGGCAGCTCGCCCGCGGTTACAGTTTAGGGCGCACACTGCGCGTTGCCGCGTCGAATGGCCGCCGCCCGCTGCCATGCTGCCACGATGCCATGCGCCGTACGTCGTAGCAAGCAAGCAAGCAAGCCCGCCCCTTTGTGAGTGTGTGGTTGTGACACGCGGTGTGTGCTTCCAGGCTGCCGCGTGACGTCCGACATCCTCACCTCCACCATCGACCGCTGCCGCGCCACCAAGACCGATGCCGAGGTGGGTGGGCCGTGGCTGACGCCCCCCGCTAGCCTCTCCATGCTTGATGTGTTTGCACGCTTCTCACAAACCCGAATGGGACCGGGGCACCGGCTGTTGCTTCCCCGGGTGTGCTGCTTCTGCTGCTGTCACTGCCCTGCGACCTGACCAAAAGCGAGCCTCACCTCGACCCCCGCCGCGAACACCACCCCGCCCTCTGGACATCGGCACTTCATTATTGATTACACACCATCCATGGATGGCTACCCCCCCCCCTCTGCCCCACCCGCTACCCTGCCCCGCTGCCCTGCCCGCTGCTGCCCTCCTGCAGGTGGCCTGCCTGTACACGGCCAGTGTGGCCAGCGGAGCCGCGCACATGGACATGTGGCGAGCCTGCAGGCCGGGTGAGGCAAGGCGCGGGGGGGGGGGGTACCAGCCCAAACTAAACCAAACCCAGGGGGCAGGGGGCGGGGAAACACAGACCGCCGCGTTCGTACGGCGTCGTGGTTTGTATCCAGTTGTGGGGCTCATGCGTCCATTGCTCTTATCATGCACCGCCAGTGTCGCATCGTCACCTGCACCACATTCACTGCCACCAACTCTCCCGACACAATCCCACCCCCCATGCTTCCTGCCACCGTTGCTGCTTCCTGCCACCACCGCCACCACCGCCAACGCCACCACCGCCACCGCCCCCGCCACCACGGCCCCCGCCACCACGGCCACCACCACCACCACCACCGCCACCACCGCCACCACCGCCCCCAACCACCACGGCCACCACGGCCCCGCCCCCAGGCCTGACGGAGTTCCAACTGGAGGCGGTGTTCGCGCTGTCCTCGCGCTGCCGCGGCGCGCCCGACCTGGGCTACCCCGTCATCGTGGGCACCGGGCCCAACGCCGCCGTCATGCATTACGAGGCGGGACCCGCGGCGGTGGAGCCGGGGCACCTGGTGCTGGTGGACGCCGGCGCCGAGTGGAGGTGGGGCGGGGTTTGGGGTTTTGGGTGTGTTGTGTGGCCTGTGTTGTGTGGTGGGGTGGGGTGGGGTGGGGTGGGGTGGGGTGGGCTGGAAGTGGCTGGAAGGGAGAAGAGAGGAAAGAGCGGGAGAATGGATGGTGCCTGAACGAACGGGGGGTTGGGGCGGGGTGCGTGTTGTGTGTGTTTGTGTGTGTGTGGGGGGGGGGGGTGCAAGGATATGTATCAAAGTGGAGCAGGTAGGCAGCAGGCGGGAGGGGGGGTAGTTTATTCCTGGAACCAAAGCGACCGGGGGGGGATATTCCTGAGGTTAACGGGCGAAAGATGTCATGCAGCAGCGCAGGTGGATGAATGCATGCATGCGTCAATGGCCAATCCTCTCTCTCTCTCTTTCTGTCTCTCTCGCCCCTGCTGCCGGCCGACCGGGGCTACACAACACAGGTGCTACACGGCCGACATCTCGCGCACCTTCCCCGCCTCGGGCCGCTTCGAGGGCGCGGCGCGGGACCTGTACGCCACCGTGCTCGCCGCACAGCACCGGGTGCGTGGCAGCCAAGCGCCGGGGCGTGCGCGGCTTGGAGCTTCCGGTCGGGTGCTGCGTGCGGGGACTGCACCCTTGGGCTGGCCCCCGGCGCTGAGAGAGGCTGGGGGCTGGACTTGCAAGCGAGGCTGGGCGGCTGCTGCTGCTGCGGCTGCTGCTCATGCTCTTGCTCTTGCTCATACGTCTCCACATGTTTCGATCTTGGCGTTGCATGGACCTCCAATCTCAACCGCCAACCGCCAACCGCCAACCGTACCAAACGGCGGGCGGCCCTTCCCCCTGCGTGCAGGCGCTGGAGGTCCTGTCGGCGGGCGGCGGCAGCGGCGTGAGCCTGCAGGACGGCGACCGCGCGGCGCGGCTGGTGCTGCTGGAGGGCCTCCGCGGCATGGGGCTGCTGCGGCCGGAGGCGGCCAGTGGCAGGTGGGCGTGCGTGGCAGCGGGCGCGTGCGTGCATGCACGCACACGTGTGCCTGTGTGTGGTCTTGCATGCGTGCATGTGCACTGGTGTGCACATGCCCTCTCTGCATCCCTCCGTCCCTCCTCCTCCTTGCACCCCAAGCCCTTCGCATGCTTGCCCTCTGCTGCCCCTGCCCCTCCTCCTCCCGCCCCACACCCCATGTCTACTGTGCCTGTATACCTGGCTAGTGGCTACGCCTCCTCTTCCTAACCCATGATGATGCGTGTAACCCCGTGTCTACACCACCTCTCCTTAAAAAACCTAAGTTCATGGACCCCCACACTCCCGGCAGCGGCTGGCTGGAGGCGGCGCTGGAGGCCAAGGTGGACCGCACCTTCATGCCGCACGGCGTGGGGCACCACCTGGGGCTCGACGTGCACGACACGTCAGACACCGGGCCCGTGCCCAAGTGAGGATGTGCGCGCGCGTGCGTGTGTGCGTGGGGGGTAGTTCATTCCAGAAACCAGAAGCGAAACCGGGTGTGTGTGTGTGTGTGTGTGTGTGTGTGCGCGTGGGGGGGGGTAGGGAGGCGGCGGGGCCGTGCCAGTGACGGGTGTGTGCGACGTGGAATGCAGTGCTCGCGCTGGTCAAGGGATAGGGCGCGGGATGGCATCCGCACGGCGGTGCAAAAGGTTGCGGCCTTGCGGTTCCAACAGCGCGGCGCTGAATCTCAAAAGAGTTCTGACTCTCCGCTGACATGCCACGCCGTCTGCCACCGCCGCCAACCCGGGCACCACCACCACCAACACCAACACCAACACAGGGGCGCGCTGGCGCCGGGCATGGTGGTGACGGTGGAGCCGGGCGCCTACCTCATCCCGCCGCTGCTGGCCAAGGCGAGGGCCGACCCCAAGGCTGCGCCCTTCATCAACTTTGACCTGGCCGAGTCGCTGGCGGCCGCCGGCCTGGGCGGCGTGCGCATCGAGGACAATGTGCTGCTGCTGGATGGGGGCAAGGCCGGGGCGGGCGTGTCGGGGGCGGGCGTGCAGGGGCGGCTGTTTAACCTGACGGTGGCGGCGGGCTGCGCCAAGGAGATGGCGGAGGTGGAGGACGTGATGGGCGAGGAGTGGCGGCCGGCGGAGGCGATGTCGCGTGTGGTGGGCTGAGGAGGAGGATGCTGGGGAGGAGGTGGTGAGCGAGGAAGAGGGAGAGGGAGAGGAAGAGAGAGAAAGGTTCAAAGGAGAGAGGAACAGAGGGGAGAGGAGCGTATCGGAGTGGAAGAGAGGAAGAGAGGAAGAAAGGGGTTAAGGACGCAGGAGCAATAGTAAGAACAGAGGTGGCAGGGAGGCTGGAGCGAGGTTTGAGATGAGCGCGCGAGAAAGGTGTGAAGGGCGTGCTGTGATGACCCGTCCATTTGTGAGTGGGGTTCATTCCACTTCGCTGACGCCCTTGATGGCCCTGAGTAGCTTGCGTTGCGGTGAGAGAGAACTGGAGAGGAGAGCGTTTTGTCGGGGCTGATTTGCGGGCATGGGAAGGACTAAGATGGGGGCCGGAATGGCCGGAACACACAGGAACACATGCACATGAATTCCGGAACCGGAAGCCTAACTGGATTTCCAGCGACGAGCGCTGTGCTTGAAAATAAGTGACTGCATACATTTCGGCTGCGTGTTCCATAGACCACAATGATTTTACACTGCAAGCAAGAGCTGCTTTCTCCGGCGAGCTGTCACCAATGATAGTCCCAGTTGCATCTGGGTATTGCGGCAAATTCCATTGCGGGCTATTCACAAATAATTCATCGTCTCTTAATGCTAACGGCTAACCTTGGCAAGCGACTCTGGCGACGCAGCAGCGTTGGTTAGCGCGGCTGGAAAAGAGGCGCACCATGAAATTTACAGGTAGGATAATTCGGACACCGGGAAACTAGCTGGAGGCTCGCTTGAGGAGTTCCATGTTGCACGCTCCGCAAGGTCCAAACTCCCACGCCGCGCCCAATCCATGTGCCTGTCTGCCGCCCGCCCGCCATCGTCAATGTGCTGCCGCCCGTGAGTTCAGCTAAACGTCTCACACAATCCTTATTCTTCACACGCAGCCGCACATGCACACTCACACATGCATTTATCAGAAAGCGCAAGCCCTGGCTTGCATTGCATGCGTTCCCCCGCGCCTCTCCTCACGTTGACGAGTCACTCTATGCCTATCACCGCCAGAGCGGCATGCCTCCGATCTCTCACGTAACCGACTCCTAGCGTGTCTGCTGCACGGACGCGGTCGGCAGCACGTTGTTGGCGTACTCGCCCTCCACGTTGCCCGGCACGTAGTACCTGCGCGCAGCGCGTGGCCAGCAGGGCACGAGAGCGGGGGTTGTGGGGGCATGCGCGAGAAGGACGAGGGCCTGGGAGCTGCAAGATGTGGTCGTGATAATCGATACCGCCTGAAAGCGCACCCGTCCGCCGCCGCATCATCCGCACACCCAACCGGCACGTCTTCTTTCCCCACATCAAGCCACCCACCCACCCACCCACCTGCAGACGTGCATCATTGCCGGCTGGCCGTCGCTGCCGGCGCAGGTGGCCGCGGCGCAGCCCAGGTCGGAGGAGGCGGCCCACAGCAGCTGCGTGAAGTGGCCCACCGCGTGCCAGTCCGCCGGCTGCGAGGCGCCGTAGGCGTAGCCGCTGCCGCCGTTGGCGGCGGCGCCCTCAGCGTACCAGTCGGACACGGCGGCGCCAATGTCGGAGTAGCCCCAGGCCAGGTTCTCACCCTCGACGGGGCCCTGCATTAGTAGCAGCAGGTGGAGCGGGCGCGGGACGGAGTTGTGAGATGAGTTCGAGCGAGGGCCGAGAGAGCAAACTGGGACGGGTGGATGCGTGAATGCGTAACATGGCCATCTGAGTTGGGTTTCTAAGATCGGTTCTGGCACGCACACTCCCATGCACGTTCGATACCACAGGCTCGTGAAGGCCCGGCCCCGAACACGGCTCACCTCCTGGTGCTCGAAGCGGCAGTTGCCCGCCCAGGTGGCGGCGTCGGCCTCCAGGGACGCATTCCATCGCAGCGGCGACGTGCGGTGGGCGGAGCGCAGCTGGTTGTGGGAGTCCAGGGCGCGCTGGGCGTAGGTGGCTGCGTGCGTGTGTTTTGACATAAGGGGACAAGGGGATACCGTAGGTACCGCCGGAAGGGGATGTGGGTTGGGTGTTGGGCGGTTGTTGGGGATGGATGTGCAGCTGCCGCGTGATGTGGGTTGAGCCTGGACACCGGAGTGGCAAGTACTCGGCCATTACGCATGTGGGCCTGAGCCCAGAACGTTCAACCTTCCAACTTACACAGGCTGCTGTAGTCAGATGTCGGCTGCATGGAGGCGACCTGCTGAGCGGCGGGTTGCTGCGATGCGGATTGCTGGTCCTGACGCGGTTGCTGCCACGCGCCGCGGAACCAGCGGCCGCGCGTGTCGGTGGTGCCTGCGGCCGCCTGCTGAGGCTGCTGCGACGCGGCCTGCTGCTGCGGCTGGTTGCTGGCGCCGTCGACGCGGTCGCGTACCGCGTTGGCGACTTCGCCCCAGACGCGGCCCAGCAGGGAGCGGCGAGGCGCTGAGCAGCCTAGTAGGCAGAGAAAACAAACACCAACGTCAAGCAAGTTGCGGCCGTGGATGCCTGGCGCCAGCCATTTTGAGGACGAGCCGGTGTGCAAGCAAACCAGACACCCACCAGAGCAAGTCACTGCTGCGGCGTAGGTTGAGGTGCACAGCAACGTGATGGTGAGCAGCGCACACAGCGGCGCTGGGCTGGTCATCTTTGTGGTATGTGGGCGGTTAAAGTGGGAACGGGAAAAGCTTAGCCCGGGGCTCACGAGGGCAGCAGAATAAATAAGAGGATCACGAACTAAAGCACTTGCTCTTAGCACAAAGTGAGTATTTTGGGTGCTTGGCCGCGGGGGCGCCGGGCCTTTTATGCAGTTTAGGCGGGAACCCGATCCGGGCCCTCGAGCCCAATCGGACTCGGGGGGTTTGGGGGGATGCGGCGGCCTGATGCACCCTCAAATAGCGGGCTTTGCCCTTGCGCAAGCCTTCACATCGCACACATCACTCGTGACCCCTTGTGCTGCATACACGTGATCCTAAGTTATTTGCGGTGCTGCAGGCGGAGAGCTTGGCGGCAGACCGCCACCCCGCGCCGCTTCCCCCACCGTCTCTGTATGCACAGCCTTATGCAGCAGCGGCTGAACTTACTCTCCTAACCTAACAAACACATGGCTCCGTGGCCAGCTGGCCGCGCGGGGCCTCGCAGCAGCCGCGCGCCGGCCTTTGCCGGCTTGGCTCTTGCGCTGCTGGCGTTCGCCGCGGTTGTGCCCTCGCTGCAGGCTTCGCAGCTCGGCGAGCCTGCAGGGGTGCCCAGCAGCAGCTCTGAGCGGCAGAAGCAGACAGAGGAGCGCTTGATCTGCTTGACTGCAGGCGAGCTCGCCGCGACCGCAGCTGCTCAGCGCACCAACTCCGCCCAGCTCAAGCATCTGCGCGAGTCGCTGCCCTTGTCGGGCAGCAAGAGTGACGGCAGCGAGCAGGTCGCTGCCGGCACCCGCACACGCCGACTCCTGCGGCAGACCGCGCAGTCTACGCCGAAGGCGGCGGCCGGCAACCGCACGATCGCTCTGGGCGATGCCACGGCTTCTCCCACCTCCGTGCTGGACCTCTACTTCCTGGCAGCCAACGCGCTGCAGGTCAAGTCCGCGAATCCCGGCACCGCCGTGAGCTTTGGCGTGCCGTCGCTGCTGGCAAGCTCGCCCTCGCCCTCGCACTCGGCCGCGCCCCCCGCTGCTGGTGCTGCTGGTGACGGAACCTTCAGCGCCGCTAGCGACGAAGGCGGTGCCGACGCCGGCGGCGGCGGCTTGGGCGCGGACGTCATGGAGGCTGTGGCGGCCCTGGCAGCGTCCCCTTCCGCCTCAGGCCTGCGCCCCTCAGGCAACGACACCTACGTAGGCGCAGTGCAGGTGCGTGCTAAGGAAGTGGGCGCGATGGGCAGCCGGGGTTTCCTTAAGGAGTGCAGGAAGCTGACCTATTAGGAGAGGGACCATCTGGGTTGGGCTGGTGAAGTTTGAACCGATGTGGGTCGGGCTGGTGAGGGGTTAAGACTGCATGCCCGTGCCTCAACCCACAACCCCTTGCACCTCTGCCGACCTTCCTTTCCCGCCTGCCTGCTCACACGCTGCTGCTACTGCTGCTGCCGCCGCTCAGAACGACA
Organism: Chlamydomonas schloesseri; assembly: GCA_016834595.1. Taxonomy (NCBI): domain Eukaryota; kingdom Viridiplantae; phylum Chlorophyta; class Chlorophyceae; order Chlamydomonadales; family Chlamydomonadaceae; genus Chlamydomonas; species Chlamydomonas schloesseri. The sequence goes on along the minus strand of JAEHOD010000025.1, from coordinate 891,994 downwards.
CGCTGGATCTGGTGCGGCTGCTGCTGCAAGTGCTGCGCGCCAACCCCGGCTCCAATGTCACCGTCACACTGCGTGACACAGGGTGGGTGCAGACGCGTGGACGGGTGGCCGCATTTAAGGGTATGGGTCACGCAGTTCAGCCGGAAAGGTGGAGCCGCGGAGCCAGGGCGGAGCCACGCGTGCCGATATCTACCTATGCACCCTGAAAGTCGCACTGGAGTGACCTTGCCGCCTGCGCTCGCGCCGCACAGGAAGCCCACTGGGCTGGGCGCGCTATCCATCGCCATCGAAGTCAATGCGGCGTTCAGCGGTGCTGCTGGGGCATCGGCTACCCCGGCAGTGCCGCAGCCCTCGCCGGAGCCTTCACCGGAGCCCTCGCCGGAGCCTTCTCCAGAGCCTTCGCCGGAGCCTTCCCCAGAGCCTTCGCCTGTGCCCCCGCCGGAGCCCTCACCGGAGCCTTCCCGAGAGCCTTCGCCTGTGCCCTCGCCGGAGCCCTCGCCGGAGCCCTCACCGGAGCCTTCGCCGGAGCCCTCGCCGGAGCCTTCGCCGGAGCCCTCGCCGGAGCCTTCCCCAGAGCCTTCGCCGGAGCCCTCGCCGGAGCCCTCACCGGAGCCCTCGCCAGAGCCTTCTCCAGAGCCTTCGCCGGAGCCCTCGCCGGAGCCCTCGCCGGAGCCTTCGCCGGAGCCCTCGCCGGAGCCTTCCCCAGAGCCCTCGCCGGAGCCCTCGCCGGAGCCCTCGCCGGAGCCTTCCCCAGAACCTTCGCCTGTGCCTTCGCCTGTGCCCTCGCCGGAGCCCTCACCGGAGCCTTCGCCGGAGCCCTCACCGGAGCCTTCGCCGGAGCCCTCGCCGGAGCCTTCCCCAGAGCCTTCGCCGGAGCCCTCGCCGGAGCCCTCGCCGGAGCCCTCGCCGGAGCCCTCGCCAGAGCCTTCTCCAGAGCCTTCGCCGGAGCCCTCGCCGGAGCCTTCCCCAGAGCCTTCGCCTGTGTCTTCGCCGGAGCCCTCGCCGGCGAACCCTCGGCCGCCTGTATACACGCCTGATTCTCCCCAGGGCCCCACTGCGCCTTCTTACGCGTCGCCTGTGCCCATCACACCAGCCTATCCACCTCGCGGCACCTCTCCTGCGCTGACGCCATCACCGCAGCCGAGCACCAACACCACACCAGAACCCAGCAACACCACTGCATCGCCACAGCCCTCCCCGGCCACAGCAACGCCACAGCTGCCACTGCCTGCGGCTTCGCCCGCCTACCCGCCGCTGGCCGTTTCGTCTCCCTCGCCGGCCCCCACCAGCACCTCGCCCTCGGAGCCTGTGACGCGGCCGGCCTCGCAGCCACCCTCCTACCAGTCGCAGTCGCCCTCCATGCCTTCGCCAGCGCACGTGCCTGAGGCATCACCGCTGGCGCCGCCAACGCCGGCTGTACCTGCATACGGCGGTCCCACACCGCCTGCGCCCTCACCGCCGCAGCCGGCGGTTGTGCCCGAACCGCAGCAGCCCTCGGCCTCTTCCCCAGCGGCGGCGCCAACCCCAGCGACACCGGCGTACCCGGCTGTGCCGTCATCACCGCCGTACCCGTCCCCGCAAGCCGCCATCCCATCCGCTGGTGGCAGCAGCAGCCCGCCGCTGGCTCCCGTTGTCGGCCCTCCCTCACCTGAGCCCCGCGGCAGCTCGCCGCCGCCGGCGAGCCGCCCGCCGCTGACGGCACCGGCTTATCCGGTGATGCCGCTGCCGCCGTCACCACAAGCTCCCGCGTACCCCGCTACCTCACCGCTGCCATCCCCGGCGCCAGCCTACCCGCCTCAGGGTCCTACTGGGCCATCCCCGCCGACACCTGCTGCGCCCTCCTACCCGCCGCCACCGGCATCGCCGTCGCCATCGGCCTACCCACCGCTGGCACCGCAACCCTTCGCGGCCCCGGAGCCGCCGACCGCACACCAGCCAGCTTCTCATGATTCGTCGCAGCCGCCGCCAGCCACGGATGCTTCTTACCCGCCTGGCGAGGCTGCGGTGCCGTCGCCGCCTGTCGATACCTCTCAGGAGCCGCCCGCATCGCAGTCACCGCCCGATGCCGCCGGCCCGCCTGAAGCCGCCACAGCGGACATGCCGCCAGCCGCGCAGCCCGACGCATCCCAGCCGCCGCCTGCGGAGTCTTCGCAGCAGCCTCCCGCCCACGTGATCATTGATTACTTTCCGCAGCAGCCGCCGGCCTCCAATAGCCCACCCGAGGACGCGGATGCGTCCCAGGCGCCGCCGCCAGCCAGCGACAGCTCCATGCCACCTGCTGGTGAGGCGACGACACCGCCCGACGCCCCGCCGCAGCCGCACCCGACCGCCATGCCGCCAGCTGGCAGCGCGGCGCCTCCTGATGCCGCCACTCCTCCAGACGCCCCGCAGCAGCAGCAGCCCGGGCCGGCGGACACTTTTGGTGTGCCGCGTGGGGCCCCGCACCCGCCGTCTCCCGCCTACCCGGCGCTGACGCCAAGCAGCCCCACGCCTCCGGCTTACGGCGACATCTCTCCTCCGGCATACCCGTGGGTGCCCCTGCCGCCGCCGCTGGTGCCGCCGCCTTCGGATTCCCCGGCACCTGCCCCCTCCCCCGCGGTCCCGCCGGCTCCCGTTTACGGCAGCAGCCGCCAGCAGCCGCCGCCCTCTTACCCGGTCGTGGCGCAGTCGCCGCCGCCGTCATCTCCTGCACCGCCGGCGTCGTACCCGGCTGTGCCTCAGCCTCCGGCCTGGCACCTGCAGCAGGATGACCACCAGGGGGCGCCGCGCGCCAACGACGGCAGCAGCAGCACCAGCGCCCCGCCGTCCCCGCCGCCACGCATCGACAGCTCACCCCTGCCTGGTGCTGCTCCTGTGCCCTCTGCAGCGCCTGCGCAACCGCAGCCGCTAGCTGGGTACGGCACGTACGGCTCCCCGTCACCCGCTGTACCGGCCGCGTACCCCGAGGTGCCGCGTCCGTCTTCGCCGTCGGCGCCGCCGGTCACTCCGTCCACCCCTGCCACCTCGTCACTGCAGCCGCCGCCGTCCGCGCCTGCGCCCGCGGCCTACCCACAAGTGCCGCTGCCGCCCGCGTGGTACCAGCCTCAGCCACCGCCATCATACCCTGTGGCCCTACCTCCTTCCACCTCACCTTCGCCCGCGGCGTCACTGTCCCCCTCACCATCACAGCCCGCTGCCGCGCCTGGGCAGCAGCAGCAGCAGCCTCCCGTCTACGAGGCCCCTGGTGGCAGCGCGCCTGCGTCCCCGCCGCCGGCCGCGTCCCCGCCCGCGTACCACGGCGTGGCTCCCCCGCTGCCGGTGCCAGCTGCTCCTTTCCCCACGCTGTCACCGGCTCCTGTGCCAGTCGCATCGCCGCCGCCAGCATCGGCGGCTCCATCTTCGCCGCCGCCCAGCACGTACGTCGAACACGGTCGCGGCCCGCAGCAGCCTTCTTCCCCATCACCGCCCACGGTACCTGAGCCGCCGGTTACATCGCCGTCGCCGCGCTCGCCTGCCGTCCCTGCCTACCCATCGGCAGTAAAGGCGTCACCGCCATGGCAGTCGGTGCCGCTACGTCCTTCGTCATCGCCGTCGCCGCAGGCCACACAACAGAAGGATATGTCTCCGCCGTCACCTTCGCCCTCACCGCTGCGGCTGCCGCCAGTCGCGACCAGCCCGTCGCCGTCGCCGTCGTACGCAACACCGCAACTGCCCAGCCCCAGCCCTGGCCCTGCTGCTGGCAGCCCTGGCGTCGCTCCGCCCACACCATCCGCGGCCCCTGCTTACCCGCCTTACGTCACGCCCAGCAGCCCCAACCCCGCATCTCTCAGTCCCAGTCCTGGACCCGCTGCAATCACTGGTCCCAACCAGCCGCCGGTCCCCAGCAGCCGCCCGCCGCCGCCGCTTCCGTCGCCCAGCACCTATGGTAGCAGCTCGCCCCCGGTCAGCCCGCCGCAGCAGGCTGCGAGCAGCCCCGTGCCACCAGCTGACAGTGGCCCCCCATCGCCGCCAGTGTACGGAGATAACGATGCGCAGCTCGAGCGGCCGCCATCCCCGTCGTCATCACAGCAGGCCAGTCCACCACCGTCGTCTCCTACCCCGTCGCCGGTCCAGGCACCGACGCCACAGCCGGCGCCCTCTTCCCCGCCGCCGCCGCCGCCTTCTGCTACGCCTGCTGAGGCGCCGCCCACGTATCCTTCGCCTGCGGTTTCACCCTCACCTGCGGCTGCACCGACACCATCCCAGACCCAGAACCAATCGCCCTCGCTGCCCGAGCCGCTGGCCCCATCCCCTCATGCCCTGGAGCCTTCTCCTGCTGCCGCTTCCTCCAGCCCGCAACCTGTTGCTGAGCCGCCGGCTTCGCCGTCACCTGTAGAGTCATCCCCCATGGTAACGCCGCCACCCTCGCCTTCTCCGGTCCAGTCCTCCCCTTCGCCGCCTCAGACTCCCGGCGAGCCGGAGGTTTCGCCGGTCCCGCAGCCGCTTTGGCCACGGGTGGAAGAGCCCTCGCCTTCACCCGCACCCGCACTCACATCACCAGCAGCCGTGCCAGCAGCGTCCCCGCCGCAGACGCCGCCACCTGATGCTCGTGAGTCACAGTAGTTGTGTTTGTGATGAGCAGGGCCCAAAGGATGCCGTCGCGCTGCGAGCCTTGACACATGCATCCCTAGCAAGGTGCCCTTGCCTCCAGCATTCATGTTTTGACGTGTGCCAATGATTTCCATCCATCCGCGCACGCAGCAGGGCCGCCTCCTGCCGACAACCCGTCGCCGTCGCCAGGCCCTTCGCCGCCCAGCGGTTCGCCGCCTGCGTCAACAGAAACCAACCCCACCACCACGGATGGCAGCTCCTCCAGCAACAGCACGGACAGTGGCCCTGTGGGAAGCTCTGCCGCCTCGCCGCCGCCACTACCTTCAACCTCATCAGCCACTTCTCCGTCACCCGCTGTGGCCAACGATGAGAACCCCATTGACGATCTGGCCGCCATCCGTGCCCGCATCCAAGCCATCCTCGACCGCCTCAAATCCCACCAGCCGAACGCCACCACCGCCGCCAACGTCACCCGGCCCTCGTCCGCCTCTGCATCCATGTCCTTCAATGTCTCCCGCGCCAGGCCCATGCCTGCTGCCACTGCCGCGGCCGCGGCAGCTACCGTTGGTAGCAGCCCCCCGCCCGAGGCAGCGACTGCGAGGGCAGCGCAGCCGGCCACCGCCGGCGATGATTTGGGCTCGCTGCTGCAAAGCCTGCAGCAGCAGACCCCTGATAACGGCGGCGGCAGCAGTCCGCCGCCGGACGCTCTGGTCTCACTCCTGCAGAGTGTGCAGCAGCAGCAGATTGCGCCGGGCACAAGCACCAGTGGTCCCTTAACACCCGACGCAGCAGCAGCAGCAGCAGCAGCAGCTCCTGGCGAGGTTGCCGGCAAAGTTGCCGGGCGTGTGGCGTTGCTGCCCCTGGAGCAGCAGCAGGGCGGAGCGGCAGGCCGCCGCCTTCAATCACGCAGGCTGCTACGGGGCGCGTAGGTGAAACTGCGTGGCCCGCGCGACTGAGGCGTGCGCTGGATTGACCATACAACGAATCCCCTAGGGGCTTCCCTTGGGCTTGTCATATCAAGATCCATGTAACTTAAGGCGGTCGGGTATTGTTTGTCACGCATAGATGGAACATTGCATCCCTGGTAGATGGGGACATGGGCGTGCTGCTGGCCAGCTTAGGCCCAATCCGGCGACGCCAGTGTGCGGGGTATTCTTGGGTGTGCATGTGGTTTGGCCAGGTGCAGGTGAGAAAGTGCGGCGGCGGCTTGCCCGCCCGGTGGGTTCATGATGGGGCCCTGGAAAGGTAGATAGATGAGCATAGGCGGCGGCCGCACTTGGTCCTATCGAGTGCGCAGGCGGGCTGCATTTCGCAATGTGTGTTTCGCGCGTGGTCTTGACTGCATCCACGGCGATTGCCATCCGCCGTCGGAGAGCAGAGCTTGGCATACATAAGTGCATGTCGCCCGTATTCTTTTCCTTCCTTTTGCTGCGAGACAGCGTGCGCACCTCGCATGTATGGCCGCGGCGGCGCGCCCCGACAACTGCACGCCTGCGTGCATCACGTACGGCGGATCCAATTGTGTACTTTAGATAGGTCGCAGTATGCGAGCATGTTGAGCAGGCATGTTGACTCCCACTGTATTGACGCTGCCGGCGGGGTGCTTCGTTCTGCGCATGCAGACACCTGATAAGGCCCCGCCTTGATTTTACAAGACATAACAAGACACAATTTTCTGGCTGCTGGACCGCGGAGGTGGAGAACGGGTTCATTTAGGTCGCGCCCGTACGCGTGATTAAGAAGGTGCATGGGGCTGGGACGGCAACGCAAGCGCTTGATTGCGCATCCTAGATGCATGAATGTCCGGTCGGCCTCGAGGGCGGCCGGCGCGTGGAGCGGCTGCACATGCATACCTAGTAGGGGCGCGGGGTACGAGATGGAAACACATCGACCCACGCACGAGGGGAGCGGATAGGAGTGTGTGGTGACCTCGGCAGGGGTGGGGGTGGCTCCATCACCAGCAGGCATTGCTGAGGCTTCACATACACGTACGTCGTTCTGATCTGCGGTTAACGCCCAGAGACAAGCGGTGGCCGCCATGCAATTACTGCGGAGGAAGTGAGGCACAAATGCGTTACAGACCTCCATAATACAGCGTGCTCCAGAATCTCTGCACTGTAAATGTGGCCATGAGTAGCCCTGCACTGGTGCGGTCATTCTTTTGATCTTTTCCCACGCGCGCACACCATACATCCGTCGTCCGGCATCACGTCATCTCATCGCTTCGCTCAGGGGGCTCAGCCCAAAAAAAGCTCCATCGTGACCTGAAGAACATAACTCGTTCCTCCACATCCCACGGCTACATCTAATTCAGGCCGGTACGCAGAAGCCTGGGAAGCTGCCAGGCACCTCTATGAACCTGCTGGACGGCTTCTTGTGCGTACAATGATCGCTGGGTCCTGTACTGGAACTTTAAACGAGCTGCACATGTCAAGCATCCCATACCAGGCTGTGCGGGGGGCGAGTGCCCCCTATGCCGTTGCGGCGGCACTGTGCGTGCTGTGTATTTCTGACCATGCCGGCCGGTATAGGCGGGCCCTGCCTCCTGGCAGTTTGCATACATATCCACGCTTCCATTCAAATCATTATAACCGATAGAATTGTGGAAAAGCACTGCTGCAAGGTGTGCTCGACAAACCCAGGGCGGGCTCTGCACAGAGGAGCACAGGCACATGCTCGGCGCGGGGTAAGTTTCTCTTCATGCCATGAATTGTTTTAGCAACGGCAAACATTGTTGGTGGCATCTGGCAGTCCCGGCTAGCAATTCCTCGACGCCGAGAGCAAACGTTGACCCTGCTTCTGCCTGCAGGTCAAATTGGGCGGATGAAGTCGAGGAAGAGGTGTGTTTTTCCTGGTTCTGTGCTTGGTCTGTGTGCTAAGACTGCTTCGGCGCGAAGCGAGAAGGCTCGTGTCCTAGCGCTGAAAGCCGAGTCATATGTAGCGATCTGTGGCCCCAAATGTGTTTCAATCAAAGTACTGCTCATTCAGGAGTCGCAACGTGGGCCGGTCTTTCCACGAGTGGTGCCAGCGAGCGCGCATGCCGACAGCGCTGCGGAGTGAGTTGAAAGGCTTGACGGCTGCAGATGACGAGACAGCGTGATCGTGTTATGATTGCTAACCGGCCGGGGGTCCGGGCAAAGGCGTGTGCGGTTTGCGAGCTGTCGGGGAAACACACGTCTCCCCGACACCCGGCTCGGCCTGTCGTAAAGAGTTCTTGCGCGCCCCGTCTCACAGGCCGCGCGGGAGCGAGGGCGGGGTGACAAGTAGTAGCGCAGCAGCCACGAAGGCTCCATCAGAGGGCGGGGCCACTGCCGGTGCAGAAACCGCCGCTGCCACGCCGGCGCCCGCTCCTGCGTCGGAGGCGGGCTCGGGCTCGGGCTCGGCCCCTGCGCCTGCGCCTGCCGCGGATGCCGCCGCTCCCAAAGCCAACGGCGCGCCCCACAAAGGGCCCACCGTGATTCTGGAACAGTCCCCGGACCAGGAGGAGGGCCCCGCGGACGGGGCGTCCGCGGCAGCGGAGGCGGCCGCCGCCGCAGGCGGGGCGCCCGCCGCCGCGTCGAGCGCCACGACGCTGTCCGCGGCACTGCGCGCAGTGGCGGAGGAGGCGGCGCGGGCGCACTGCGAGCAGATCGTGGAGGCGGCGGGCGTGTGGCTGACGGGCGTGGCCCAGCGGCTGGCGGCGGCGGTGACGGCGGCGGCGGAGGAGCACATCAAGAAGATGGTGGGGCGGGCTCGGGGTCGCCGAATCAGGGGGAGTGGGGTCGGGGTCGGGGTCGGGGTCGGGGCATCCAACAAGAGATTGTGTGTTAGAAAAAACGAAACGAATCGCCCGTTAAGAAATTGTGTGTATGTGAGGGGGAGGGGGCTGTCAGCACCAGCCCGAATCAAGCTGTGGAGGGGGGCAGAGCGTGGGGGGAGAGGGGCGGTATGTACCACCCTGCCGTACCCTGCCCTACCCATTGCCGTATGTGGACCGACGAAACCAAAGGGGGCGGCATGGATGCGAGGCGGCATGGGTGCGAGGCCCTGGGCATACATGTGGATGGACCCGGCAATACGTCCCGTTGTGGGGAGCTGGGGGCTCCGTGCGCAGGTGCAGCTGCACAGTGCGCCGCTCCGGCCATTCTCACCATCCCACCTCTTCGCTTCCCCCTTCCCCCCATCTCCAATCAACCATGTGTGCCTTCACCTCAGTCGCCCACCGCCGCGGCCGAGCTGCCCAAGGACTGGGCTTCGGAGCTGGCGGTGTCGCTGCAGCACGGGCTGGGTGCGGGGCCAGTGCACGAGGCGCGCCGGCAGCTGCAGCGCGCGCTGCAGGTCAGGAGGAGGCGAAGGGGAGGAGGGGGAGAGGATGGAGACGTGGGGCGGGATGTAGCTGGGGGAGGGGCGGTGAGTGGGGTGCCGTGGGCGGTTGCACTTATTCACGACCCGCGGCCTGCTCCATGACCCGTCATGTGCATTTGATTCCTGCAATACAGGGCCTGCCGACGCCCACGCCCGCGGCGGCGGCGTCCGGTGGCAGGCGCGGGCAGCGCGGCGGCGGCGGCGGCGGTAATGGCGGCCGCGGGGCGGGGCAGGACTCGCGTGGCGACTCGCGTGGCGTCCAGGACCGCGGGGGTCAGGACCGTGGGGACCGGGAGCGCGGCGACCGGGAGCCGCGCGGTGACGTCGACGGCGGCGGCAACCGCAACAACCGCCGCGACGGCCCCGGCCACGTGCCCATCAGCGAGCGGTGAGGAGCGAGCTGCGCGCGGCAGCGCTAGGGGCGCCTGGGGCGACTGTCAGTATTGCCGCCATGATGTTTCGTCGTAGCCAGCGTGCCATATTGTTGTATCGCGTCGGCGAGGATGCCGTGAAAGCATCGTGCGCCGCTGCCGCCACGTGTTGCTGAGCGGCGTGTTGCGCGTCAGCGGATTGTCGGTGCATGTGGGGGCGATGCGGCACCCCGGTGGGTTGCAACAAGCTCGGCTGACGGCTGGCTCGTGGGTCGTGCGTGCTGCGCCCCGCAGGTTGTCCGGCGCGCCGACGGGCCGCGGCGGCGGCGGCGGTGGTGGTGGTGGTCGCGGGGACCGCAATGACCGCGGGGACCGCAATGACCGCGGGGACCGCGAGGGCGGTGGAGGCCGCGGCGGCGGTGGCGGCGGTGGCCGGGGCGGCCGTGGGGAGCGCGAGGCGCCACTCGCGCCGCTGCGCTACGGCGACCGCGGCTTCATGCACGACGACCGCGACGTAGCCGACGAGGCGGCGGCGGCCGTGGCGGCGGCGGTGGCGGTGGCCGGCAACAGCGGCAGCGGGCAGCAACAGGACGAGGGCAGCTGGCGGCGGGCAAAGGTGAGCAGGGAGGCCCTGTGGGCGGGGGGGGGGGAGGGCAGCGGGGCGTCCTGGCCGCTGCATCTGAAGACTGGCGCGCCGTTGCGTCTGGCCGCTGTGTGTCCGTAGGCTGGGCGCACCTGCCGCCGCTGCCTCGGCCTCCACCTCCGTGGGCACGGCCTTGTGCTGCCTATCCTTATACGGCCTGCGGATTGCCTGCGGCTGTTCTTCCTTCTGCTGTGCCTTGCGTCTTGAAGAAGTATCTGAAGTTCAAGAAAAAACGTCTGTGACACTGTGTTGTGCGCTGTGCTGCAGGTGTCGCAGGACGCGCACCCCGCGTCTGATGCCGCGGCGGCGGCTGCGGCGGCGGCGCTGGGCCCTCCACGCAAGGTGAAGGCAGGCCACCAAGCCTACACACCGCCCGCGCGACGGGCTGGCGACCGACACGGTGAGGCCTGATGCAGCATCCGCATCTGTCGGCCGGCTGGCCGGCTGGCATCACAGCCCCGTACTAATGTTCAGCTGCAGCTGTCTGTGTGCACTCCTCGAGACCTGGCTGACGCGTCTGCTTACGCTGCTGCTGCTGCTGCTACTGCTACCGCTACTGCTGATCGTGTCCCTGGCGGCGCCCTTTGGTGTTTTTGTTGTTGTTGTTGCCGCCACCGCAGACGGCGAAGGAGAGGAGACCTCGTAACCTCTGGACCTCTGGGGCGGCGGTGTTTTGGGGCCTGTCGCTCACCGCGCTGCCACCGGCACCTCTCAGGCGGGCGGGCGGCTGCACCCACGACCACACGACCCACACGAACCCCAGCAGCCGCACCGCGGCCTGGCTAGGGTGGGAGCGGGCGGGGGGCCGGGGTGGAGCGCCCGCGGCACCAGATAGGGGCAATTGTGGCGCGCCGGCTTTTGCGCCCGTCCTTCGGCCCAATCAGGCCAAGGACTAGGAGCCGCAAGCCGAGCAATGGGCCGGGAAGCAAGTAGGAAGGCACGGAGTCCATTTGGACGGGGTGTCGCGGCAGCGTACCTCGCTTAGGAAGCCCCCCTGCAGCCGCCCAAGGGACACGGGCTTGTCTGTGGGCTCGGGCTTGAGGCGTATGCAACAACAGGCAATGGAGCTGGTGCTCATGGTAACGATAACTTTGCTCGGTCGGTTCGTATTCGTGCTTGGAAACTCTGTATGGATGTTGGGCCGGTGCTTTGTTTGATATGATTTCGGGCTTCCGGAGATGACACACCGTGCGGCGTGCAAACGGAGAAGCTGCTGATGGATGCGGCGGCGGCGGCACCGGTGGGGCTTGAAAGTGGCTGGTCAAAGCGCGATGTGAGGACGGGCGAGGGTGTTTGGCATGCTTGCGGAATTCGGACCCAGACACTTCGACAGGGCAGCTCGGGTGATGCCAGGTGGCAGGTGACGCGGGCCTGATGCCGCCGCCGTAGGTATGGAGTGAATGCGAGCTGCAAGGGAGCTGGATGTGCCACACTTGATGACATGAGCTCAGACACATCGGGTTCCGCAGCGCACGGGGTTGTGGCAGATGGAGTGGGGGCTGGTGGCGGCGCCGGGCGCCTGCTCGTGCAAGTCCATGCCTATACAGGTTTGCACTTCTGGATTGCGCGAGGGGCTCCCTCATGTCAGGGAATGCAAGGAACACGACGATCAGGTGGATGGCGCTGCCTGGCGTGCGGCGCGTGTGACGTCCGCACCAGATGTGTAAGCTCTCAAAAGGGTCCCTCAAGAGCAAGAATGACGGACTGCCATAGCCTCGCCTAGCGAGTAGCGACACGACCACCACGCACGCCGCGGTCTAGCACGCCTGCCCGCAGGTGCGCTGAGACTCCGGCTCTCCCGCTGCGTGGCGTCGCATTGTCTGTGTGGTCGTGCTGTCGCCTGGCCGGGCGCCCGGAGAGTGAGGAATGCGCGCCAGCAAAACGCTCCAGCAACCTCCAACCAGCTACCGACGTCGGTACAGTAACAGCAGCGCGTTTCTTTTGTCTCTGATCCCAATGTTTTGCCTGCTCGTATTTTTGGATATATGGGGGGCTTCGGACACTGCCGGGAACTTGCCTTCTTGCCCCTTGCCAACTCCATGAACGCCGCGGTCTAGCACGCCGCCTTGCTTGTTCCACTGTTAAACAAATGCGCATCCTGCCATACATGCAAGCCCTCGGCCCTAGCCCTCCAACCTCCACGGCTCCACGCACGCACCACACGCTGTGCCGCGGTTTGCCCGCTGTCTGGAGCTGGGCGCCGCGAACCTCCTGCCTCGGCAAGCCTGGATCCCTTGCTCGGATCCCTTGCTCGGGGCATGCCCGTGGGGCATGCCCCTTCATTTATATAAACTGCATGCCGCGCCCCGCCTGCTACCTACTGCGCCGCCACCTACTAGCGTAGCGCCACACCTACACGTCTAGCTGCACCCCCCTCCCCCCCTCCCAGCATCTGCCGGGTATGCCTTGGTCGCCGCCTACCCACACGCACCTGCTTCCACTCTACACCATATCCAGCCCACACAGCTGCGCCACAGCACACTCTTGCCCAAAGACCAGTATGATGCAGGCAGCACCGTATGTTCCCCAGGCCGCCAGACGGGCGGCCACATGCGAGCGGCCGCCGCCGCCGCCGCCGCTGCCGCCGCCGCTTGGCCGCTGCCGCCGCTGCCGCCGCCGCTTGGCCGCTGCCGCCGCTGCCGCCGCCGCCGCCGCCGCTACCCGCGGGAGCTGTCCGCGAGAGAGGCGCTGCTGGCGGATGGGCGCAGGTCGCCCGAGCTCGCCAAAATGTTGGCCTGTACGTCGGGGTGGGGAGTTGGGGGTGGGGGGGGCCGGCGGCACAGGGGGAGGAGGCAGAGCGCGAGGAGGCGTCAAGAGAAGGGGGCGTCGTAAGAAGGAGGCGGAGAAGCAGAGAGGACGGCGAGAGCAGGAGCATAAGGTTGAATGAAAGCGGGAAACTAAATAGGGAAAGGGCACAGAGGAGGAGGAAGCCCGTCTAATCAGGGGGGGGGCCCGCTGGACCCAAACATGTGGTGCGAGGGAATGGCCGTGGAAGTCGAGTCTATGTTCCTGCCATTCCTTGATATTTGCCCGTTTGTTTGAAGGTATTGCGGCGTGGAGGTCAAACGATTCTCATGCTTGACACCGCTAGCCGTGACCTGCCCAGGCAGCCAGCCCCGCCGGCTCCCAGCCGAAGCAGCTACAGCCGAGCCGAAGCAGCTACAGCCATCAGCTACAGCCATCAGCTATAGCCATCAGCCAGCGACTCACCAGCTGCTGCCGTGCTACGGACAGGACACTGGGCTTTAGCATGCGGCTGGAGGAGCCGCGGCTGGGGGCGGGGCTGGCTGTAGCAGCGGCGCCGGCAGTAGTGCATTCAGGACCACTTCCTTCTAGTGCGCCGGGCGCGGGCGAGGCTAGGAGGTCTGTGGTCCCCCCGGGGCCGGGGCTGCGGGCGGCTCCGCCATCTAGGCCCAACCCTCGAAAGCTGCTTGCACACCGTTCCAACAGGTTGGCCTGAAGCGCGACAGCAGCAGCCACCATAAAACAATCTCTTGATAGAACACAAGGTAAACGCCGTTTGAGTTTCAAGATAGAAGACAGCACGTACACCAAGACCTACACCGTCAGCCCGTCACAATTACGCGAGAGAGGCTGGCCATGCCCTGGCAGCTCGTACAGGCGTGTGCGTGCGACAACCACATGGCGGGGGGGGGGCTCATCAAATCACCGCGGGTGACACGAAAGCTCCACACCTGCCGCGACCTTCTCAGTGCCATCGGGTCGTGACCTGGATCGCCGACCCTGCTTTCAGGGCGTGCTGCAGCGTCCCTTCCGACTTGCACTGACGCCGCCCCGCCCCGCCCCACCCCGCACCCATGCGTGGGGTGTGCCTTGCTCCCCTGGACCGCCCCGCCCCCAGCCCACGCATGGCCCCCGCCCTCCCTCTCTCTGCCCCCCTTTCTGCCTCTCTTACATGTTACCCACCTGCGATGCGGGCCGCTGCAGCTGCCGCCGCACCAGCTGCGCGTACACGCCGCCCGCGGCCAGCAGCTCGTCGTGCGTGCCCACCTGTGTGTACGGCATGCGGGTTGGGTGCAGGCACGCGGGCGAGCAGGTGTCAGCGCTGCACCCGTGTGTGGGGTGAAAGCATGCATGACCGAACCCGCCTGCGTGACGCGGTGCGGGCACGCGGTTCTGGGCCGCGTTCCTTTGCCACCTCCTGTCGCCCGTCCCTGCCCCTGCCCTTGCCTCTCTTGCCCCGCCTCTTCGTAGCCCTTCCACACCTCCTGCCATGCCCTGTTCGACCCCCTCTCGCCTCATCCTTGAGTCTGCACCACATCCCTGCCTTCCCCTTCCCCTGCCTGCACCACATCCCTGCCTTCCCCTTCCCCTGCCTACACCTCCCCGCCCCACTTCCCCTGCATGCCTGCAGCCCCCTGCACCTGCACCTGCACCTGCACCGCCTCACCTCCTGCACGAGGCCCTTGCCCACCACGTAGATGCGGTCGGCGTTCTGGATGGTGGACAGCCGGTGCGCGATCACCAGCACCGTGCGCCCCGCCATCACGCGGTCCAGCGCCTCCTGCACCACCGCCTGCGTGGCGTGGCGTGGCGTGGTGTGGCG